>CM019155.1:54656830-54812649 GCA_009733165.1 Naja naja | reverse complement strand
TGAAGTTGGCACCCAACTCTCCTAGAAAAATGAAGTATTCTGGTAGATATTTAAAAGGCAGAATATTTCTTCTAAAAAGAGTAGAACCCAGAAGCAGAATCTCACCCCACCTTTGTTAATGGGTGGGGCTTAAGGCCTGAGCCAGAATACTTTACATAAGAAAGGCTCCAGGTAAAGCTATAGCAATTGCCAAAAGCCCTTTAAGGCATAGATCATCCAGCAAGGGTCAACCAAGCTTGGAACTCAGGACAGCCTACAGAGTTGCCCCTCATGGGAGTCTGACAACCAATTAGAAACAAGCTTCAATTCAAATCCCAACAAAATATAAACCCAGATACTCTCAGCACCTCAGCCCTTTTTCTTGTGATCATCTTTCTCTGGAGCCAGACCATGTGGTCCTGTTCACCATTAAACTTTCCAAGCAGCCTCCATGTTTCCAGTGTCTTTTCCCCACTTGAACTGAACCCAGAAGGATATTTCTTTCAACAATTGGCACCCAAGCAGATGGGACTCCAAGCTAACCTAACCAATGGACCAGGCCCAGGTAAGATTCCTTGTCGCAAACAGACCCATTGAGTCTGTGGGTGGGTTTTCCTGGACCTGGGCCAGTTGGAACAAAGGTTTTAAAGGGGTTTTGAGTGTTGAGCTCAAAGGCTGCTTGGAAAGAAGGTGAGTACCTCCAAATTTAAATTTAAAGCACAGAAAATGTGGGAAATGTGTATGCCTTTGTGTGTGTGTGAGAAAGAGATCTTTCTTCCTCTGTGTGTTCTACCAAGAGAGCTAGTATCAATTATATTACTGTTTATAACAATATATATTCATGCTGTTTGTTTAACCAACTTATGTATTACTTATATCACAAATCCTTTCATATATTTCCTTTTTTCCCTGTTTTGTCTGCTAGCCATTGATGAGTCCCAAGAAAAAATTTTTTTTCTAGTTTTATTGGTATTGCTTGGAATAAATATAGTAATCTTGGCAGGATATTCAATTTTATGGTAGCTACTCTTTCCATCAATGATAGTTGTAGATTTTTCCACTTAACCAAATTTGTTTCATTTGTTGGCCAATTTATAACTTTCTTGACTATCTGTATACCTATTTTCCTTGTTAGCTCTTTTTTCATATCTGTAAACAATTATTTTGATTTTTTTTTAACCTTTCAGTCCTGCAACTTCACCATACTCTTCTATTTTCCTAATTAGTTTGAGTCCATTTTATTGTGGGTTTTCCAAGATAAAGAGCAAATCTTCTACAAATGCCTATAATTTATATTGTTCCCTTTATTTCCATAGCTTTAATTTCTATCTCTTGTCTAATATCTATATTTAGCAATTCTAATATCAATATGAATAGTACAGGAGATAGTGGACATCCTTTTCTTGTGCCTTTTATATTAAAATTTCTGTCCTACTTCCATTTTCTATCACCTTTGCCATTTGTTTATGGCAAATTGCCTTTAAAGTTAAAATTATTGTCATGGTGTTTTAATTCTATTTAGGCAAAAAAAAGCCATTTTGATCTGAATATATAAATTCATTTAGAAATTTTTACTCTCTGCCATTATTGAAGCATATGTTTTATAGTCAGTGTTCAGTCAAGATATGAGCCTATAGTTTTTATCTGCATTAAATCTGAATCTTTTGGAATCAAAGTAATATTTGCTTTCATCCACGAATTTGGTACCTTTGCATCAATCAATACTTCATTATGGACTTCTAACATTGATGGGCCTAAAGTATCTTGTAACCATTTGTAAAATTCTGCCTGCAGCCCAACTGGTCCTGGTGTTTATTATTCTTTTGTCTCTTGATCACTTGATAATTCCATCATTGATATTCATTCATTTAACATAGTTTTACCTTTTCTGGTACTTTAGGTAATTCCGCTTTTTCCAAATATTGTTTAATTTTCTTCTGAAACTTTTCTTGCTCATAGCTTTTCATAACAATCTTGAATTATCATTTTTATTCTCATTTTGGTAGTATAAAGTTCCTTTCTCATCTTCTGGCTTATTTGCATTCTAATCCTTGGCCATTTTTAAAAAAAATACTTTTTATTAAATATTTCCCAACAATACTGGTTTCACCTCTATCTTTTAACTCTAATGTCAGCCTGTCCATCTCCACGCAGTTCAAAATCTTTCTTATCACTGTCCCCTCAGATGGTATATTATCCTGTTTCCAGTACTGTGTACACAATTCTGGGCTTAGTTATTATATGTAAAATGATATATTTGTCTTAGCACAATCTCCCTTAGATATAACTCTTTATTGGCCAAGCGGATTTGACTTACAAGGAAGTTGTCTTTGGTGCATATGCTCAGTCTACATAAAAGGAAAGATACATTCATTAAGAATCAAGAATCATATGGTACAACACTTAATGATAGTCATAGGGTACAATAAGCAATCAAATTATACTAGGAAGCAGTGAATGTAAATCGTAAGGATACAAGCGACAAAGTTACAACATACAGTCACAAGGGAGGGGATGGGTGATGGGGAGTGATGAGAAGATTAATAGTAATAGTAGTGCAGACTTTGTAAATGGTTGGACGGTGTTGAGGAAATTATTTGTTTAGCAGATTGATGGCATGCTCGGGGAAAACTGTCCTTGTGTCTACTTGTTCTAGTGTGGAGTGCTCTATAGAGTCGTTTTGAGGGTTTTATTATTCTCATTTAAAAAAAGTTCCTGTCTGAAAAGAAAAGTTATGTTTAACAGTTTCAGAGCACAGGACCTTTGTTAGAGAAGGAGGAAGAGTGTGTGTGTGTGCTGCTACACCCTTGGACAGCAGCTGGATCTCATTCCTTTGTTTGGCCTCTAGCGCCTCTCTTGTCTGTTGCTAGCTCTACAGAGCCATGACCATCAGGACAGGAAAAGCAAGGAGAGGTCATCAGAGTGTGAGACCTTCTGTATATAAGAGGAAAAGCCGAGCTGGTTATGATTGAAGGGAGGGAAAAAAATTTGGTTTTTTTGTCCAGTGTATCCCAAAAGCAAACCCCAGGGGTTTAAGTAGTTGTGTAATTTGATGCTAAATCGAGTACCAGTACTTGCTTACAGAAAAGCAAGTTTTCCCGGATTTGAGCTCTTCCAAACCGCTAAACGGCCTGAAGGAAAGAGGCACGGAGTACCAGTACTTATCTGGGGGGCAGAGAGTCTCACGGGCTGTTTTTTTGGGAGAGGAAAGAAGTCTGCACAGGCAGCATACCCCCAGTCCCAAAACCTTGGCGAAAAGAGAGAGAGAGAGAGAGTCTCGTGGTTTTTTAAAAGGGAGCTGATACTTTGTGAAATATTCTGTAGAATAGAGAGTTTTTTTAGTGTCTCATTTCTGTGCATAAGGTGCAACGACCAAAGTCTCCCTCAGACACCTTTTTTTTTTTTTTTTCTCTTGAAGTTCTTGTGTCTGAAACTGGTCGCTGACCCGACTAAGCCAAAGTGTGAAACCCCACATCGGACGGGAAACATGGGAAGCGTAGTTCGAGGGTCCTGAATGGAATGGAACCCCTGGGAGAGCTATTGGAGGCTTGGGATGAGCGGCAGATGCCGACCCTAGCTGGCATGAGCAAGAAAAAACCCAAAATGTATAGATAGGGAATGGGCTTTGCTGAGGGATACAGGAAGACCAATGTGCTAAATAAAGGTACTTAAAAAGGGCAAAATATAAAAACAGGATCACATGGGATTTTTTTTAAATTCTTTCTTTCTGTGTCTCTTTCTCTATCTTTTATGCTACCACGTGGTTTGTTCCTTAAGATTTATGCCTTCCCAATTTAACTGAGAGATTTATTGTGGGAATGATCAGTGTGTGTGTGTAAACCCCAGAGTTTTGTTTTCCTCTGTGTCTTTGTGTGTGGGTATGTGTGCACAAGACGCGTGTGTGTGTCTAAGACTTTGTGTGTCCTAGAGGTAACTGTTGCAACTGTTAAGTGTCTCTGATCCCTTCGGATATTAATTTTAAATTGTTAAGAATTAAAACACCGAGAGATTGTCTTCTCCCAGTCTGATCTGGCCAATTAGACTGGATGAGGAACAGAGTTAAATTTTCTCTCCTCTCTGTGCTTTTAAGAGAAACCCAAGGTTATTAACGAATGTTCCAAGTTCATTTACAAGAAAAGTTTCATCCTTGCATTTACTGTGTGTTTAAATGATTTTACCTGTTCATCCTTTTCCTGAAGCATTTGAATCCAGTTTTTTTCCTTTCTCATCTGTTGTGTCTCCACTTTGTTGAAACTGATTTATCTGTTTAGTAACTGCAATACTGGTGTGTTATTTTTCTTTCTCCTGAAACCATACCTGCAAGCCATCTCCAAACCCCCTCTCTAATCCTTTTACAATGCCTTTCCTGGTAGAATTACCAGCAAAAGGGGGAAGGGACCCCTTGTTCTTTGTCTTTCAGCCCTGCCACATGTGGAAGCAGATGCTACTCCCTAGAGACATTCTATCCATTCGAACCAGTAACTGGGTTTGGATCCATCTTTCAACACTGCAGCCACCAAACATAGTGCCTACTTCAGTCTTGATTTGTTCATTTTTTAAATTTTCACCTTGGGCCAGTTATTCTCAGCCTAGGAAGCAGGCAATGGCAACCCCCTTTTGCAACCTTGCTAAAACACTTGCAGCAATTTGTCCACATAGAGGTCAAACACAGATCTGAAGACTCCCACACACAAAAACCCAAAGTATGCATATTGGAGTGTTGTGACACCATGGTTATCTCATAAGACACTTGCAACCTTCCCTGGACCTTTTATGGTCAGCTGTGTGCAGCAAACACATTGCAGCATGTGTTTCAGGATGGTGAATGAAGGAAGGGTGGTGAATGAAGTCAGTCAACTCAGGAAAACATCTTCCTGAAAATTTGTAGATTTTTCTACCTATCAACCAGCTCTTTTACAGACCACCATGACTGGAGTTTAAGGAGAATAAGTTACAGATCATTCTCTAAATGAAATGTAAATTGCTTGGCAATGTAGCTACTCCTCCATCATCACTATCATAATCATTTTAGCCATTGTCTATCCCCTGCAGGATGAAGGCCTCTTCCCAATGTTTCCAACCAATACGATCCTGAACTCTTTTTTTTGGTAACTGTGCCTGCAATATTTGGTGATATCATAGATCCATCTTGATCCTTTAGTTCCAGAACCATCAAAAACAGAGTGTCCAGTCTTGTTCTGTAAATTTTGTATATACATGTAGGCTACAGAATCCTGCATACAGTAGAAGGAAATAAAACTCAATTTCTTAGGGCAGGAACAGCATCACTGTTAGACTCCAGGTATAAATCAGTTAGAAAACCTTCATCTTTGTGGATATCAGTTAATCAATCAATTCAGTTTATTACAGTCATACAGACCAAAGACCAGAACAAATAAAAACAGTAAATATACAATTAAAATTTCTAGTATAAAATAATAAATAAGCACTGTTAGATATTCAGTGGGGAAAAGTCAGTGATGTCAGACTTCCCACATTTTCCAGGTGGGAAAATGAACAGCCATCAGTG
Organism: Naja naja; assembly: GCA_009733165.1. Taxonomy (NCBI): domain Eukaryota; kingdom Metazoa; phylum Chordata; class Lepidosauria; order Squamata; family Elapidae; genus Naja; species Naja naja. The sequence goes on along the minus strand of CM019155.1, from coordinate 54,807,140 downwards.
GCTAAAGTTGTGGACAGCATCCTGTAAAAAGAACAGCAGGCACACCTGGTGGCAGTCTTTTACTCTGAGCAGAATAAAGAGATATTTTCCCTCTCCTCATTGTCCTGCCTCTTCAATATAGTCCATATCTAATACTGGCGATGAGGATGGGATTCTAGAAGAGAACAAAGGAAACGAAATGTAGACGGATAATTTCTTACAACAGAATGCTTCTATCACTGTGCTGATCATCAGAATGTCCACCCACACTCAACCAGAACCTTTTGATCCAACAAGGCATGACTGGGTCACATATATGGGACAATTTCGAATGTTTTTAGAAGAAAATTCATTTCATGATACAACAGAACAGAGGAAGAGAGGTCTATTCCTGGGATATTGTGGGAATCGCCTCTACAAAACAGCTAGAACCCTAGCTGCACCCAAAGATGTGGAAACAATGGAATGGAAAGAATTACAGAAGATGTTAGAAGAACATTATGCTCCTGCTGCATCATCACTGGCTCACCGACTTGACTTTTACCGCAGAGAACAGAAACCAGGTGATTACCTTACAAACCTGCAAGATATTGCTGCAGGCTGTGAGTTTGAAAATGTGGAAATAACTTTAAGAGATAGAATTGTAGTTGGAATGAGGGACCTGAGATTACAAAGGAAGCTAATAGCTAAAGAGAGCATCTCTTTAAAAGAAGTAATAGAGGAAGCCCGGGCAGCAGAAATCTCGGACAAACCAGCAACTAAAATTGAGAAGTCATAGAGCGTTCGCTCAGCATGGGGGATGACCAGCAAATATCAGGGAGAGGGGGAGATTGGCGAACTCTCCGAAGAGGAGGAAGAAATACATAGAGTAAAACCAGATAGAAGATCAGGGCCCCAAGGGTGAGCCAGAGACCCCTGTGGTGTGCAGGCTGCAAAGGAAACCACCCCTGGTCAGTTTGCAAATTCAGGGATGCAATTTGGCAGCGATGCGAGAGAAGAGGGCATATTGCAGAGACAAGCAGGTTTCCCTAATCAGCCACGTGGTCCATAACATAGAGGATTCCAGAGACTGCCAAATTCAAACTGTTAAGTTTGCACGAAAAGACAGACGCGAAGTGCTTCAAGCTCTTTGTTTATTAGTGACTACAGCTCAGAACGAACCCACTTTGGCTGGGCTGCGGCTGCTACTTATAGCCAGCAGCTGCAGTTGCCAGCCAATCAGAGTGCAGGGTTTTCCTGCACTTTTTAAACCAATCATTTCTTACATTTTACAAGAACAGTTCAAACTAAACCAATGACTTTAAACCTGCATACATTACACAAACTACAGAAGATAATAGGGAAGATAATAGAATGGAGAGGGACAGAGACTATGAGCACACAATAGTGGGGCATTCTGACCTCCATAAATCAAAGAAATTCAACATCACAGTGATAATAGGAGAAAAACCTTGTGATATGGAAATTGACTCTGGATCCTACATATCTATGGTGTCCTGGACAACTATAAAGGAAGCAATCCCTGGCATAACTCGACAACAACTAAAACCACAACGTTTAATACTAAAAGACTACCAAGGAAACAGAATTCCCATATTAGGAAAAGGAATTTTTCCAATAAAATTCAGAAACTTCACCGGTGAATTGCCTTTAACTATCGTGGACAAAGAAGTACCAAGCCTCCTTGGGATAGAGTAGTTTAGAGCCATAGGAGTGGAGGTGACCATCCACACCATGCAAACAGAGGAATACAATTAAATGAGAGAGGACCTACAGACTGAATTCAAGGATGGTTTCGATGGGAGCCTAGGCAAATATATGGGGATCCCTATTTCTTTCAACCTTGATCCAAAAGTTCCCCCTGTCAGAATAAAACCAAGGTAAGTCCCTTTTGCCCTAAGGCCCAAGATGGATGAACAATTAGATAAACTAATAGCCCAAGGAGTCCTAGAGCCAGTTGATCACACTAAGTGGGAGATCCCTATAGTCACCCCAGTTAAGCCGGATGGGTCCATTAGAATCTGTGCAGATTAAAAAATTTCCATAAATATCGCATTGCAACCGAGTGCATACCCAGTGCCAGTAGTACATCTGTTGCATTCAATAGGAAAAGGAAATTTTTTTGCCAAATTAGTCTTGGCTCAAGCCTATCAGCAGTTACCTGGATGAGGAAACAGCAGAAGCTCAGACCATTGTAACCCACAGAGGTGCTTTCAAATGCAAAAGACTTCAATTTGGGGTAAGCAGAGCCCCAGGACTATTTCAAAGCTTAATGGAACGCCTACTACAGGGCATTGTGGGGATGGTACCTTATTTTGATGATGTCCTTGTGGCAGCAGAGGACAAAGAACAACTTAAACAAAGACTAAGGCTAGTCCTGAGCAGATTTAAAGAAGCTGGCCTTAAAATCAAAAAAGAGAAATGCCACATAGCAGTACCAAGTGTTGAATTTCTGGGATATCTAATTGATGAGACAGGTATACACCCCACAGATAGTAAAATAAAAGCAATTAAGGAAGCTCCCACTCCAACAAACAAAACAGAATTACAATCTTTCCTGGGACTTTTAAACTTTTACAGTATTTTTCTACGACAGAAAGCGACAGTTGTTGAATCACTTCACAGACTTCTTGATAAAAAAACAGAATGGACTTGGGGGCACAGAGAAGCAACTGCATTTGAAACCATAAAAGGACTCCTAACTTCTAACAGTGTTCTACTACAATATAATGAAACATTATCTCTTTCATTAACATGTGATGCATCCCCCTTTGGGGTAGGGGCCATTCTCAGGCATAAATTCCCGAATGGCAGAGAAGCACCCATTGCTTTCTACTCAAAGACTTTATCCAAAGCTGAACGGAATTACAGCCAGCTAGATAAAGAAGCACTAGCTGCAGTAGCAGGCATTAAGCGTTTTCACGAATATCTTTATGAGAGATAATTTGAACTAGTCACAGACCACAAACCACTCCTAGGCATCATAGCAGGAAACAAACCAACACCAAACATATTATCCCCCAGAATGACAAGATGGACTATTTTCTTAGCTGCATATAACTATCGCCTTATACATCGACCGGGCAAGACCATAACTCATGCAGATGCACTCAGCCGTTGCCCCCTTCCAGAACCTATTGAAGACCCAGCTCCAGCCACATCCATACTCCTCATTGAAGGCATCACCACCAGCCCTCTCACAGCATCAGAAATAGCCAAACAATCAGCCAAAGGCAAAACTCTGGCGTGTATTTTAAACTGGATGTTGAGGGGATGGCCAGAAGAAGCGCTGGAAAGTGACTTTAAACCATTTAAAATCCGGCAAAATGAACTGTCTGTAATTAAAGGGTGTTTGTTGTGGGAGGATAGAGTTGTAATACCTGGAAAACTGAGAGAACAAGTCTTAAGAATGTTGCATGAGGGCCACCCAGGGATAGTATGAATGAAAGCATTAGCCAGAAGTTATACCTGGTGGCCGGGAATGGATAAAGAAATTGAAAAATGGGTTGCAGCTTGTACGCCTTGTCAGGAATCCAGACCTGCACTCCCTTCGGCATCAACCATGGAATGGGAATCACCAAAAGCATCTTGGTCTAGAATACATATAGACCTGGAAGGGCCAATGCAAGGGCAAACATTTCTAATAACCATTGATGCCTATTCAAAGTGGGTGGAAGTAACAATCATGAAAACCACCACAGCAGATGCCGTGATTTGAGGAAATTGTTTGCCACACATGGATTGCCAGATGTTGTGGTATCAGATAACGGGCCCCAATTCACAGCAAACAATTTTGAATGCTTTCTAGCTGAACAGGGAATCCGCCATGCATTATCAGCACCAGGGCACCCCTAAAATAATGGGCAGGCAGAGAGGGTCATAAGATCCATGAAGGAAACCTTAGCAAAAATGGGACCAAGGGAATGATAAACGAAAATAGACAAATTCTTAATGATACAACATATCACACCCTCGGCTGCCACACATAGAAGTCCAGCAGAACTTTTAATGGGGTGGAAGTTAAGATCAGAGCTAGATTGATTTCACCCACACTACAATCCAAGCACACCCGCAGATTTGACGAGTAAATGTAGATATTTGAACATAGGCCAATTGGTCTATGCAGGGGGCCTCCCATGGATCCCTGCACGAGTAGTGCAAGTCACAGGCCCTCAATCTTATAGAGTAGAACTAAAAGATGGGAAAATATGGAGCAGACACATAGATCAACTCTGGGGACGATTGGACTGGGATCAGAATGACCAGAAAGCTTCAGAGACAGAAATCCAACACAGAGAGGAAAGACCAACCCTGACAATAAAAATACTGAAAACACAAGCCTCCCCACTCCAGGGCAGAACTCAAACTTGAGTACACTGCAGGATAACTTAGCTGACGGGGGGTGGGAAATCCAGCTAAGAAACTCAGAGCTCTCTGTTTCGTTGGAGCCAGCCCCGCCCCCAAAAAACCTTGAGGCAGTTCAAAGGGCTGGCTCTGGAGTGACAACAGACCCAACTAGTCAGGTTGCCACTGCTGGTGAGGCTGAACTGTGAAGGTCCAGTTGCACACACAGGAGTCCCGCCTACTTACGTGATTATGTTCTGTGAGTGAGAGCTGATTGGATGAATGCTTCTTCCAGGAGGGGAGGGGTGTTAGATATTCAATGGGGAAAAGTCAGTGATGTCAGACTTCCCCCATTGGTTCATTTTCCAAGCGGGAAAATGAACAGCCATCAGTGGCTAAAGTTGTGGACAGCAGCCTGTAAAAAGAACAGCAGGCACACCTGGCGGCAGTCTTTTACTTGGAGCAGAATAAAGAGATCTTTTCCCTCTCCCCGTTGTCCTGCCTCTTCAATCTAGCCCATATCTAACAAGCACTACAATCTATGATAAAATCCAGTCTGACAATTATACATGGCCTAACTATTAGAAAAATTACAATCCATAAACTCTGTGGCCCTTTGTTAGTTTAATACTAAAAAGGAAAGAATGGCCACTGGACTGCTTCTTTCGTGGCTGAAAAGACTGAGCAACATGACCCACATGCTTCACGCACCGTTACCTACAGTATCTGTAATGGTCACTCCAGCTACCAGTAGCCATCCACCCGAAAAAGCCTGCCATCATCCACTCCGGCAAGCCAGGCCACCAGGCCACTTCTTTTGTGGATGAAGAGTGTGTGGGTGAGCGACATGCCCCACACCGCCTGAAGTAAGTAAAGTTTTTTTGAGTGTTTATGTTTGTCCCAACCCATGTGGCCCAGCACAGCAAGGAAGACCTTTTGCAAAATGTACTTCAGGTCACACAGTTGCTAAATGAATCTGGCTTCCCCGAATCTCCATTGCTAAGAAAGACAGTTGTTCAGTGAGCTTTTACCCACTTTACAACCGGTCTTGCCACCATTGTTAAGTGAGTAGTTGCAGCTCTTCACTTAGCGACTGTGTGACTCACTTAAGAGCTGTAACTGCTCGCTTAACAACAGTGGCAAGACCAGTCGTAAAGTGGGTGAAAGCTCACTGAACAGCTGTCTCTCTTAGCAACAGAGAATTTAGGCTCAATGGTGGACATACAGTAAGTCAAAGGGTACCATTACCCTTCCCTTGATTGAGTGTGTCAATCATCTTTGCTCTCAAATTCTCAATCTGGTCCACAGTGATTGACGTTCACTGTTGAGGATGGATTGAATTAAAATGCATTGAAAGTCACTTTAACAATGCTCTTACTTAGCAACCAAAATTTTGGGTTCAATTGTGGTTGTAAGTTGAGGACTATCTCTGCCTTCCTCCGCATGGCGGCCTTGTCCTAGTAAACTGCCTCCCTTTTCTGGGAATGTTCCTCTCTGTTAGAGGCACCAAAATAACCCAAATGACATAAGGTCTCCTGCTGGAAACGGGGTTGGACTAGATGACCTCTGAGGTCCCTTCCAACTGTGCTGTTTCAAAGTGTTTTCTGAAGTTGCGTCTAGTGCCAGGGTTTGTGGTCCTTTTTCTCTTCTTCCCTCCCTCCCTCCCTCTATCCATCCATCCATCAATCCATATCTCATTCACTTTCCCTTCCCCCTTCCTGGCTTTCTCCCTTCCCTCCCTCTTCCTTTCTTTCCCTTTTCTTCCTTTCTTTTTCTTTCTTTCTTCCTTCCTTCCTTCCTTTCTCTCTCTTTCTCTCTCCCTTTTCTTTCTTTGTTTTCTTGTCTCCCTTCTCCCTCTCTCTCTTTCTTTCTCTCTCTATCTCCTCCTTTCCTTCCTCCTTCTCTCTCTCCTTCTAAGGCTAGGATACCCACTCCAAACAAAAACTCCTTTGGATGAAGCTAGCTTACTTACCGCTCCGCCCGCTCTTCCCTACCTGTTCATTATCAGGGAGGCATGATCAGGTACATGGGAGCTTCCACCCTTCCCCTTCCCTCTCCTAACAAGTTCAGCACCTCCCCCAAACCTCCCACCCTGGCGATGGAACACCCTGTGGCTTCTGGCTGCCAGCATTGGCAGCTAGTTGATTGGCTGGCAGCTAACTGTCCCAGGTGGCGAAAAGCCCAGGATGAACCCTGCTTTGGCGAATGGGCTGCGCAGAAGAACCTGGGACAGAGGGGCCATGACCCACCACTCAAGGTGAACAGCTAGGGGAGGGCCAGCCAAGGAGAAAAGCTAGAGGTGAATGCATGGAGTCAGAAACTTGGTGGAGAAGGAGGCGCGGCCAAGGGTAGGAACTGAAAAGTCCCATTTTGTATCATTCAAAATGTCCTTATATCTTATAATTTTTTCCACATTTATCACATTAGGATGTGTCAATGCTTCCATTGTGGAGACCCTTCTAACTCTGATTATCTGTTATCTGTTATCTGAGCCAGACTGATATTTTCATATAATGTCTGTCTTTGACTTTTCTGCTCACTAACAATAATGCATTTCTAACAAAATGTCTTTGAAAGTATCCATGTATTTTACTTTTGCCATACCATAGAAAAGTATGCCACCCCAATTGGAGATTATGCCCCTCCAAATTGAGACTTTTATGTCTCAAGTTTACCCATTCTTTCACCCAGACAAGTGCAGAGTTTTGTGTTTAATATCTTGTGCTTTTTTCCCTTGCCAAATATATTTTAATATCATTTTATTTAGTTCTTCAAAAAAAATTTGTCTAGTTTTATTGGAATTGTTTGAAATAAAAATAACAGCCTCGGCAAGATATTCATTTTTATTGTAGCTATTCTTCCTATCATCAATAGTTGCAGGCTTTTTCATTTCTCCAAGTCTAATTTAATTTGTTGTAACAATTTCATATAGTTATCTTCTTTAATCTTGCTGTTAACTGAAATATTTAAGTTTCTTCACTGTCTGAATATCTATCTTCTCCACCAGCTCTTTTTTTGGTTTCTCTGTAACATTTTTACTAGTATTTTAGTTTTCTCTTTATTCATTTTCAGTCCTTTCACTTCACCATATTCTGCTATCATTTTTATTAGCTTAGGTCCAGTTTCTTGTGGTTCTTCTAAAATGAATACCAGGTCATCTGCAAATGCCTGTAATTTGTATTTTTCTGTTTTTATTTCCATTCCTTTTAATTCTAGGTCTTGTCTAATACTTCTGTTTAATACTTCCAATGTTAGTATAAATAGTAAAGGGGACAGAGGGCATCCTTGCCTCTTGCCTTTCCTTATGTTAAAGACTGTTCATTCTTAAGCAGCCACTGGGGTAAGCAGTGTCAGAACAACCAGGATACCTAGCAATTATTGGCAGGATATGTTTTTTCCCAAATTTGTGTAAAAGGAACATGGAAGGAACATGTGACCCAGTCTCCAGTTCTCTGGCGCCACAGGAGTAGAGTCTTTCAGTCAATGGCAGTGGTAGGATTAAAAAAAAATTACCACCAGTTTTGTGGGCATGGCTTGGTGGGCATGGCATGGCTTGGTGGGTGTGGCAGGAGAAGGATATACTGCAAAATCCCCATTCCCTCCCCACTCCTGGGGAAGGTTACTGCAAAATCCCATTCCCTCTCCACCCCACTAACCTGATTTCCAGCTCCATTCTTCTGTGCAGGGCAACAAAAGAAGACCCAGCTGGTCAACTGGGACTCAGGAGGCAGAGAACAGATGGGGTTGGGGTCAGTCAGAGGTGGTATTTGCCAGTTTTCTGAACTACTCAAAATTTCCGCTACCGGTTCTCCAGAACTGGTCAGAACCTGCTGAATACCACCTCTGGTCAATTATATCTTTTTATGCTTGCTGTACAGGATGGCAATGGAAACACATGGCACTGTGCAAGCAAAAATGCTTTCTGTGGTTTGTGGACTCCAACTGGCTAGGATAGCTGATAGGAGTAACAACGTATCTACTGTGTCTGGAGCCAGAAACAGCAGAGCTTGCCCTAAGTCCATTTGCCTTTCGATGTCCTCTATCCTTTGTCGCAAGGTTTGTTTTGCTTGGTCGTAATCCATCTTGAGTATTGACTCTGGAGAGAAGCCTAGTTTGGCTAAGTTGGACTCAACAGCCTTGTTCCATGATGAGGATTAATAGAGCAAGATCTTGCGGAAAGAAGTTAAGCATTAGCCAGACATTTAAGAACGCTATACAGATTCTTGCTTCAACTTCGTTAATCCTGTCTCCAGGCATAGAAGCGCATTTGAGACACAACGTGGCATCTGGAGAATTGATCTAATGAAATTGGATTGAACTTTTTCCAATGGTGTAAAACACAAAGCTGAGGGTCCGAGCAAGGTCCCATAAAGAAGCTGTGCTAGCAACTTAACCAAAAAAGCTTAATTGTGGCAGGCACATAATATCTGCCCTTTGTGCGGAAAAATTTAAGGACAGCGCTTGCTCGCTGATCTTTGGCCCAAGGCAGCCACATATTCACCATGTGCTTTTCTTGAACCAGTGGTCAGGATGACCATCCCCAGGCATTTAAAGGTGGTTACCTGCTCTAGTTTATGGCCACTTAGATACCATTAATAGAGTTTTGGCCTTTTTACAAAAGCTATCATCTTTGTTTTCTCATAATTTATGTCCAGTTTATTGTAATTACAATACTGGATGAGGGCTTGCAAGGCTCTTTTAAGGCCTTCTCTGTCCTGGAAAAGATCACAGCGTCATCTGCAAAGAGCAGCAGGACGATGCTTCAATCATCTATTTTAGGGGGCTTGGTAATTTAGTTTATTTAACCATTTCACCATGTTGTTTATATAGAAGTTGAAAAGTGAGGGGGTCAAAATGCACCCCTTTTTAACCCCTTTTGAGTTTTGACTGGCTTCAAGAGGAAACCATGCATATTACACCTCATCTTGAGGGATGTTTTAGTATGTAGGGCGCATAATAGATGAAGAAGTCTGTGGTCAACTGAGGCAGCTTCCAGCATCTCCCATAGCTTATACCTGGTCACCATATCAAAGGCTGCCTTTAGATCTATAAAACCAGCATATAATGATACAGGTCTATTTGATACATATTTTTCTCAAGACAGCCTTTGATACGATTACCAGATAATGTAAAACTAAGCACTGATCTATGGTGCCGCTCCCCTCTCTAAACCTGGCTTGCTCTTCAGCAAACAAGTTCTCGGGATCCAGCCACTCCTTTAATCTATCTTGGAGGTGTTTGGTATAGAGTTTGCTGATTATATTTAGCAGACTTATTGGTCTGTAATTAGCAGGGTCATCTCTCTTTTCCTTTTTAAAAATTGGGACAATTGCCAAGCCCTAATCTTCTGGGACATAGCCAATGGAATCGATATAAGTGAATAGCACCGCCAGAACTTGTATCCATCATTCCAAATTGTTCTTTAATAATTCAGCAGAAATGAGGTCAGCTCCTGGGGCCTTCCCAGTCCTGAGTTGGCCAATCAGCAATTTAATTTTGGACTCTGAAACTGGGGGCCATTCAGATAAATTCTTCTTTGTATACCTTATACTCTCACTGGAGGGGTCTTCATACTTTCTGAGAAAGTGAAGTTCCAGGTTGTAGGAAATATAGTGGGGCATCTAGTGGGGTATAAATTCTGTCAGAGTGACTAGCTATTAGATGCCACAATAGAGAAGAGTTCTTTTGCTTTGCTGCCACAATAAGCTGTTCCCAGGAGGACCTTGTGTCATGACTTTTCTTAAGAGCAATAAATTGCTTGAATTATTTTTTTAGTGTAAGAAGATGTTTAAGAGTTGTTTTATTGCCATTCCCAGTCTCGCTTTTGTACATCTTATAGGCCAAGGTGAGAGCTTTCTTGGCTTCTACACAATCTTGTCAAACCATGGTTTGGAGGTGATACAGAGCCTCTTAACTGAGAAGTTCTAGTCATGTGCTAGTAATGGTTGTAGCTTATGAACTATGTTCTTATATAGTTCTAGTAAATCTTGGGACGGGTTGGTTGAAATAAAGGCTGATTGGAGTTTTTGAAGATTGTCCTCTGATAGGGGTCTCCTCACTTTTTGGTCAAGTTGTTAGGACCATTTGAACCTACATCTTGTTGGGCCTGCTGGAGAAATTGCAGGAATAAATTGGTCCCCAAAGGGCATCTGCCAGATCAAGGGCTTCATGTATATACACAAAGGTAGATGGTCACTTTCCAGATAAGGTAGGACTTCAACATTTTCTACATAATGTAGTAAGTCCATAGAAGTTAGGATATAGTCAATGGTGCTGGTTTTGGATCCTGCCATAAATATAATCTCACCAGAATAGTTGCCAGCTTAAGAGATATAAAAAAGCTAACTTTATTTGCGTCTTTGCAAGACAGAGGCCAGCGTAATTTGCTCTATTGTCTTTAGAAAGTTGTGTGAGGGAGGTGCTGGTTTGTATGGGAACCTCTGGTAGTGGATATTGATGATATTTCATATATAATGTGTAATCATCTGGTCCCAATTTAACATTGAAGTTCCCCCCTAGTAACATCCTGGCTTTTGGATGGTCCATGTGGAGTTTACTAATATATTGTTCCAACTCCATCCATAATGCAGTGGTTTCAGCTTTTCTTAGTGATGGCGGAAGATAAACATTAATTATTAAAAGCAGGACTGAATCCATCTTGAGGAGAAGGGTCATAACATATGTTTTTAATGGGGCAATAAGAGTGGGCTCTACTCTCAGGTTTTTAGAAATGGACATACCCAGCTCTCCCTTCAGTCTTCCTGGGCCTCTGCCTGGCCTTGCTTCTAGCTTACATGAGTGATAACCATTTAGCAGGAGGTCATCCGCAATCCAAGTCTCTTGCACAAAAATTATATCCTTATCTATCAGAAGATCAGAGTAATTTAGGATGCTTAAGATATTTTTCTTGCACTGGTCTCCGTATTGCCAATACAAGTTCTCAGTAGGGATGCTTGTTGGAAGATAATTATGCTGGTTGACACTAAAAGCTAGATACTGTTTGTTTATTGATACATTTAAGAATTTGGCATATTTTGCAAGTCTATGGGGTTATCATCATCCACATCAAGGGTAGCCTCTGCATCTGTATGGGACACTGAGGCATGCCTCTGTCTCTGATCGCCAGCTGTGGCTGGATCAGAGCATCTTCACCTTTAGCGATTATCTCAGAAAAATCCATGTCCAAAACCCATATAGATTTATGTCCATTTTTGGAGGGACGTGGCTGAGGATTCCTCTGTTGTGAGAAGATGTTGAGGGCACTTCTGATTCAAATGAGGGTGGAAGATGAATTATATCCTTAGTGCTATGGCTGTATGATAATAATGGAAGGAGTACATGAAGTTTAGTAGTAATGTATATAACTCAGTCATTCAAGTCCTGACATAAATTTTGACACAATCTTGAACTCTCAATAAATACAGATAGTCTTCAACTTACCACCATTCATACAGTGACCATTCAAAGTTACAATGGCACTGAAGAAAATGACTTATAATCATTTTCACACTTATGACCATTGCAGCATCCATAAGTCATGTTATTAAACTTTGGACACTTGGCAACTGGCCTCAATTTAGGATAGATGCACTAGCCTGGGTTCAGTTTACAACCTTTTGCAACATTCTGACTAGCAAAATCAATGGGGAAGCCAGGTTCACTTAACAACCATGTTAGTCAGTTAACAGCTGCAGCGATTCACTTAACAACTGTGGCAAGAAAGAAACAACTGTTGAGGCAAAACTCCCTTAACAACTGTCTTGCTTAGCAATGAAAATGTTGAGCTCAATGTGGTCATAAGTCAGGGACTACCAGTATGTTCAAATTGCTCTCTTGAAGCACGGGTTCTAAAACAATGTACTCCTTTAAAAGAGCATGTTTTCTAAATTTAAGAAGGAAAGATTTGTTACATAGAATTGAATCATCCAATAAATGAATGAGTGTTTGGTCATCTTTATTCTTTACCAACAGATCCTCTCCTTCCCAGCCTTTGTTTCTGAAGAAGGGGGGGAAAGGTGCAGCTCCTATCCTGGACTTTGAGTTTGCCAGGTGTTGTGCCTTTATTTTAAGCATCTCAATTCTGATTGGGTCCTGTACTGCTCTTTGTGAAAAACTGGAAAAGGGAAAGTGGCACATTTGGTAGAGGAGCATCTTTTCATTTTTGTAAAAAATACCTGGGGGCACGAAATTTGGAATAGTCAAGAGGGAAGGGTTCTGGGTGACCCCATTGATTTCAAACAACCACCCTTCCTTCCATTATTTTGATAACTTTACAGCATCAAGGCTAGCCCTACAGATCGCAAGATTATTTTATTTTATTTTGCTTGTGAGGAATTTGTTCCTTCGCCTCTATGCTCAGTTTATCTCACACACCAAGGAAAAAAATACACAATAGAACATGAATGAGAGGGAAGGAAAAATAAGACATTCTGATCATTTATATGGATCTTTTATTTTAAAAACCACTTAGAATAAAGACTTCAGCTGGGGCAAATACCTGTATGTTTGTGATTAATTTAGATTATAACAATCTGATTTGAATAAATAATATGCTAGAAATGAAGGGTAAAAGTGACATGTTTGATGTTTTTCTTTATTTGAGGGATTTCTTAGTTGTATTAGTAGTAGGGTTAATCTTTCTACTAGCTGCACTTCTTTTTCTGCAACTAGTGACAGGACACTAATTTAAAATGCTGTAATTGTAAATTCAAATTAATTTTCTTTTCTTTACTTGCATTTTATAAGTCATGTGCACACCAGCTAACTTTTAAATAGAATCTTATGGAGAATTGATTCAAATTTGAACCTTGATCATCCAGACTTGTGAGAAATTATGAAAAGGCTCAATATTGCTACTGAAACATTGTGATCCACTGCAAAATCTTGCATGACCAAATTTGAGAATGCATTCAAGGCAGTTTCTTCAATATAGCTCCCACCCAAGGACGCTTCTTAACACTGGCTCACTTGTTGTGTCTTCTTCCTTTCAGCAGTCGTCATCTTATCTTCCTTTGATAGTCAAGTCCTTCGTCCTGCTTTTTACACATTTTCTTCCAATTATCTTTCAAAATGAAAAATGCTCATGCTTCAAAATACTATTCTTCAAATTTATTTTGCCCTATAAATTTAAAAGTTGAGACCTAGATCACTTTAAAAAATACTAAATCCCATATACAAAACCATTTTTTTCAACTACTGCAGCATCAGGTCAGAAACTGAGACACTGTGAGTCCTAGCACCTGATGCACAGAGGCAGCTGCGTGACCTTGGGCCAGTTAGTCTCAGCCTAGGAAGCAGGCAAATGACAGCCCCCACTTCTGGAACCTTGCTAAAATACTTGCAAGGATTAGTAAATATCTAGGAGTCAAAAATTGACTTGAAGGTGCAAACACACACAGAAACACAAACAATCCATATTAGAGCATTTTGACACCATGGTCATCTCACAAGCCACTTCCAACCTGCTCTGGCCCTTTGTATGGACAACTGAGTGCAACAAAGCCCCTGCAGCATTTCTTCTATGCTCTAGCTTTTATTGGATGGGTGGTGAATGAGGTCATCCATCTCAGGAAACCATCTTCCTGAACCATTGTAGATTTTTCTACCTATCAACCAGCTCTTTGACAGATTGCCATAATTCTTGCCATGATTCTTACTGAAGCAGAATAATTTCAGAATGAAGGATTTGTTACAAAGAATTCAATCATCCAATACATGATTGAGGGCTTGATCATTTTATTCTTTACCAACACATCTTATCTTTCATAGCCTTTGTTTCTGAAAAAGCCATTGAGTGGTGCATCTCATGTGTTGGACTTTGAATTTGCCAAGTGCAATGCCTTTATTTTAAGCATCTGAATCCTGGTTTTGTACTATACTGGAAATATGGTGAATGAGATCAGTCATCTTAGCAAACCATTTGTCCCAACAACTGCAGATCAGCCAGCTCTTTCATAGATTGTTTAGACTGTAGACAGTTTAGACAGGGAAGAAGAACAAGATCCTATATATTTGGTCATTGGACCAAAGTTTAGTTTTTTGAGCTTTCGGACTCATGCTGGAGCCCATTTTTCATGAAGTTCTCTCTACCAGAAGGTTTATTTTGGACTATTCTATGCATAATATTTATGTGGTGGCTGTTGACTGGGGGGTGGCCATCTATTAAATTGTTGGTTGTTTTCTTGTACTGCCAAGTTCTCGGCTCCTGGTGGTAAATCAGCACTCCTGTTGACTGACAAGGGATCCATTTCCCAGGCTTCAATCATTGCTTTGGCTAACTTTGTACCTGCTGGGCCAAAATCTTACTAGGAGCAAAATTGAATGTTTGTCCTTGTTCACTGCAATGCGGGGCTATCAATGAGTTCGGGTCCCCTCATCTGACTGCTCACTTGTGCTCTTGCAATCTGATTGTTAGCTTCTTCTGTGTCTGTCCTATGTACTCACAGGGGCAAATCATGCAGGGGATCAGGTAAATTACATTAGAAATATCTCCACCTCCACATGATCTTTGCAACATAAAATTTGTCCTCTTATGGTAGCCTCTGGGCATTGTACAATAGGCAGCCAAATAATTATGAAATGAATAGTTGAACAGAAACAGCTAAAAGCAACCCATGAAATCAAAAGGGGATTCAGCCATTAAACAATCAACTAGTCTAAATTGTAAATCTCAATGATTTCTTTTACTACATGCTGATCATAGTTCAAGAGATTCTATCTTTTAAAGTGAATCTCAATTACTGTATTTTATTTCAGTTTTCTACTTGCTTAATCTCTTGTTCATATACTATATAATTTCTGAATATCTGAATTATATCATAGTAACATCACAAGTATTTTCTTTATGAAACTTTATGAAAATGGGTAAAAAGTAAGAAGGACTTGACCATCACAGGAAGATAAGATGACAACTCCTGAAATTGAGAAGACACAACAAATAAGCCAATGTTACAAAGCATCCTTGGGTGGAAGCTGTATTGAAGGAAAACAACTGCCTCAAATGGGTTGTTAAGTAAGGTCACCTGAGATTTTGCAATGGATTACAAAGTTTTAGTAGGAATATGAAGTTTTTTCCATAGCTTTTCAGAGATCTCAGTAATCAAAATAAAATGAACTGGCTATCTTTCTGGAAATCTAGCCTTAATGCCCTAAACTTATGGGAAAAAATGGAAGAAAAGATAGGTATTGGCGATTTTAAAAACAAAGTCCTGAAAATTCTCTTCAGTTGACATCCAAATTTCATGCCTCCAATTTAGTTTTTACAAAAATGAAAAGATGCCTGTTTATCAAATCTGCCAAAACAGTAGTACAGTACACAATCAGGATTGGGATGTCTAAAATAAAGGCAAATTCAAAGTCCAGACAGGTGCTCCACTTCAGAAACAAAGGATAGGAAAGATAGGACCTGTTGATAATCCCAAAGGTGCTTTTTCAAGAGGCAAACATACTTTCTGGTTTTTCTTTTTAAGACATTTCACTTCTTATCCAAGAAGCTTTTTCAGTTCTGACTGCATGGTGGGGAATACAAGGATTTATACTCCTTGCAGATAGCTAGTCATTTGCATTCTTTTAGTAAGTCGTTAAGATCACCTGGAGGTTTATCTGTGTCATCAGGGTCACCTGAGTGGTACAAATGGATGTGGAGCCTTTTTGGAACTGTTGAAAAGACTCTGTTGTAGATTGGAGATAGATGATGTTGTATCCCTCCCCCTCTGTTGAGAGAGGCCTGCTCAGTTTTGACATAGATGGCCTCTTTAACTCTCTTTCAAACCAGTGGTCGTCTCTGTCCAAAATGTGGACTTTGCTGTCTTCAAAACAGCGGCTTTTGCTGTTTAAATGCAGATGGACTGCTGGATCTAGTTCTGATGTATATGTTCACCTATGTTGTGCGATGCATTTATGAAGTGGTTGTTTTGTTTCCCCAATGTACAGATCTGCACATGGTTCACTGCATTGTACTATGTATACCACAAAGTATATACCAAAATTCCAGTTGCTTCTTGAAAAACACCTTTAGGATACCCATGACCTGGATGACTGAGAATTTTCATAGAGACCTGTTGGTAAAGAATAAAGATGATCAAGCACTCAATCATGTATTGGGTGATTCAATTCTATATAAAAAATCCTTCTTTCTTATCTTAGAAGATATACTCTTTTAAAGAAGTACTTTGTTTTAGATCCCGGGCTTGAAGCTTTAATGAACTGAATTATAAATATACCTGCTGAACCTCATGTATTCCTTCTATTACTATCAAACTACAGGCATTACTTTTTCCTTTCAGTGGCATTATTTAAATCAAAGTTAAAGTGAGAATATAACTTCTTAACTATATTTGCTTGTCCCTTTCAGGAACACAAACAAATTAGTATTTTAAAGTGATATGTGATATGGGAAGAAATACTGTTCATCAAAATAAGCCTTAGCAGCAAAAGATTTCTTCATTTGATCACTTAGGCATTCAGAGTGGCATAAATACTATTTATCTTTTCAATTTTATCCCTACAACAGTCAGGGAGAAATTATGCTAAAAAGCAGTGCCAGATCAGGAGTGAGATTCTACTGGTTCTGACCGGTTCTATAGAACCCCTTGTTAATTTTCTAAGCAGTTCAGAGAACAGGTAGTTAGAAGAAATTTCCTTTTGTTTTTTTCCACCCTTATTACATTCTTGGCAGACAGCCTAGACTTACTGTTTCCGAAGGAGGTTTTTTTTTTCTTAAAGGGGAAGGGTTGTTTTAAGCTTTTTACACTGCTGTTGGGAGGAAATACTCCCCTGAAAATACTTCTTGGCTAGCTAGAAAGATTGACATTCAAACATGAGTTTACATACCCTTTCTGAGTTTTGGTCTAAAACTGGTTTTTTGTGAAGTTTAATTCTGTGCTTGGTGACATTTAATCTTGTGTTTATTGATGGAATAATTTTCCCTATTCAGCTTTGTTTGGAAGGAAAAAGATTAATCTCTGTTCCTGAAAAGAAACTGGTTTGAGAAATCTGCTAGTTCCTGTGTCTATTGTTCTTGTAATTGGTTTAACAAGCAACAGCTACTGTTGTGATTTAATTATTTGTATTGTGTTTGAATTTTTTCCTGCCTCATGGTTTCTTTTTCTATCCGGGGAGGGGGTCTTCCTTCACTGCTTTAGTGGTATCTGGTACTGTCCTTTTGGGGTGTACTTCCAAGAGGCAGGATGCAAGCTTGGCACTGATTTTTTTTACTGCCTTTCTGGGGGACATGTGGCCTTTCCTGAAATCTGGATGATTTCCTTAGGATATCTTGTGAGGTGAGTGAGACCAGCTGGTATTTTTAAGCGGTGCAAATGGATCTAAGGATTGCTTTTCCTGGGTGTGCTTTTTCTGGTGAGCTTAAATAACCTCTTTGCTTAAGAGTTTCACTTTATGAGCAAGAGTTGGCTGCTGATAGTTATCACTGCATTTTAACTATTTTAATTCCTCAAGGTGCACTGGCACCCTGCCTGATTTGTAACCCCGGTTTGCAGGTATTTTTAATCTAATGATTGGTATTTAGGGCAGCTTTTTGCAAGCAAAGAAGCTTTTTGTATTTTTGTACAGGTAATCCTTGACATACAACATTTCATTTAGTGACCATTCAAAGTTACAATGGCATTGAAAAAAGTGGCTTATGACCATTTTTCACACTTATGACCATTGCAACATCCCCATTGTCATGAGAGGCCAGACGAGGAGAAATGCCCCTTGACATGAGTGATGTCAAGTTGGCCATGCCCACCCAGTCACATGACCCCACCAAATAAGCCAGGCCCACAGAACTGGTTGTTAAAAAAATTGAATCCCACCCCTTTGCCAGATGTAAAGTCACCCAATCACTTCCATCATCACTGTGTGAGATTTGAATATGGGCTTAGGATCCTAACCATATTGCAGCTTTGCTCTTAAAATAACATTTAATGAAGGAAGATTTTTTTGAATTTTCCACATATCATTGTACTTGATTTGGCCTGTGTAAAGGATAACCTAAAAGATAACGTTTTTCCATATAGGTCAGGGGTGTCAAACTCAAGCTCCGGGGGCTGGATTTGGCCCACGGGGTGCTTAGCTCAGTTTTCACTGGCTGAGGATTGCAGGAGGCTGTCCCAGCCAAAAATGGAGCTCAGGAGCCTGTTTTCGCTAGCAGAGTGCTCAGGCCACCACAGGCGCCCCCCGACACAAGTGACATCATACTCCCACACCCACCCTGGCCACACCAACCTCAGCCCCCTAAGATCAAACACAACCCTGATGTGGCCCACAATGAAATAATGTTTGATACCCCTGATCTAGGTTATACCTTTAGTCTAGCATTGATACTCAAATCTGAAATTGGATTTTATTTCCTTCTGCTCTGTGCAGAATTCTGCAGCCTGCTTGTGTATACAAAATTTATGAAACAAGACTGAAATAAGCCCTCTATGTTTGAAGGCGGTAGTATTCAATAATTAGCCATATTGCCAAGCAATTTATACTTTATTTGTTGGTTGTTCAAAACATTTGCAGTTTCTTCACTGATCTCCTTTAGGTTAAGATTTTTTTGATTGTCCAGGATAAACTCATATCTCAAATTTCCCATCTGGCATGGAGAGTTGGGAAATTTTTTCCATATTTCAGTAAGTGTTTATTTATTTGCCCTTAGAAAAATAATATAAAAGGGTCAATTAAAGTATGTTTACATATCAGTTGCTTTGAGCCAGGACAAGTGCTCTAAAAAGATTTATTTTAAAAAATGATTTAAACATATCAGGTGTAGCGCATCACTTTTCTGTCACATATTTATGGGCTCATCACTCGCCAGATTTTAACCCAGGCAAAATTCATATTTGGCTGATTATCTTGTCTCCATCCTGGATTTGATGGAAGGCATCTATGCTACTCTAAAGTTTTGCTATTTGAAATATTTTGGAAACCTTAAATTTAATAAGACATTTACCATTAAAATTGCAGTAAGTTGATTTTAGTCTTTTCTCTTCTCTCCTATTTTTTAGATGCGACCATGTGAGTCCTTTTCTCCTTCAAAATATGCACATCTGTTGAGGGAAGGGCTTAGAAAAACATGCATGATGGAATGGTATTCTGAGATCCAGTAATCTGACTTCAGTGACTGAAAAACATTCTTACTGGGCATAGAGTGCCATCTTCTGGCAGTTTTCAGCTATTCCTGAGGCTACTGTACAACAGCCTGCTTCATCTGGTCAAATTTTTGGATCCTGGGAGACAAGAAGGGCTGCAGTAAAAGATCCTGTGGGAAGGAAAGGGTCTGTCTTTTAAACAAAGAGAAATGATCCTTTTTAAATTCCAGCTGCCAATATTTCACGCATTGTAGACCAATTCTTTATGGCCTAGACCACTAAGGAGAGTCCAAATTAAAAAATCAAAATGGAAAATATATCCTGCATCAATCCAGCTATGACTGACAAAAGTTGGAAACATTCACGTGAACCAACAACCACTGGGTCAGAAATCGTTTTCTTACCTCTCTGCATCTCATCATCTTTGATTCTAGTTCTTAAAATTGGTGTCTCATTTAACCTGCTTTGAATATGAGTTTGCTTTAATAATATGGTTTAAGATGGTTCCACCCCAATTTTTTGATTATGCTGCCCATAATTAATTCCTTTTTTAGGGCAAAATTTTAAGTATTCTTGTTCAACCATACAGTTTAAATGTTATATTCTTTTGATTTCTTTGGTTGGCTTGGTGCTCATGTGACTGGGTAGGCATGGCTTGGTGATCATGTGACTGGGTAAGGCACCAAAATAACCCAGATGTCTCCTACAGGGGGTTGGACTAGATGACCTCTGAAGTCCCTTCCAGCCCTAGATTGCTGTGCTGTTTCAAAGCATCATCTGAAGCTGCTCTAGTGCCAGGGTTTGTGGTCATTCCTTTCTCTCCTTTTTCTCTCCCTCCCTCCCTCTATCCATCCCTCCCTCCCTCCCCAGCATCCTGTTTTCAGCCTAGAAAGCCTCCCTGGAGCCTCCTGGAAGCCAAAATGGGGTATGGGGGTGGTGCTGGATCCCCACAAGCCCCAGTTTTTCTTCCAGGAGGCCTCCCTACACTTACCTGAGAGTCAGATGGGCCTCATGGGGACTTCTGGGAGGGGTGGGGTGGGTGGGGCCATCTGGTAGTCGGAACTGCAGGTTCACTGTGTTAAGTTTGCATGAAGAGGCAGACACGGAGTGCTTCAGCTCTTAAGTTTATTTGTGACTTCAGCTCAGAATGGACCCAATTTGGCTTAGCCGAGGCAGCTATATATAGCCGGCTGCCTCGGCTATATATAGCTGCCAATCAGAGTGCAGGGTTTTCCCACACTTTTTAACCAATGATTTCAAACACTTTACAAGAACAACCAATCAATTCAAACTCTGCATACATAACACTCCTTCCCACTAGGTTTAGTCCATACTCAAACCCCATCTATCTAATGTATTCTTTTAAATAGGTGGGGCTCTTACGTGTACATTGAGACCTACGTGGTTCAGGAGTTTTAGGGTTCTCACATTGGAGGAAATGTGTTTGTTAACATCTCCTTACTTGGACTTCTAGTAATGGTAGAACCTGTTTGGTTACTACAACCTGGTCTCTCCTCCCAATCCATCTCCAACCCAATGTCAGCACCCAAAGTCTGGTAGTGATGTGCAATCTTCCATTTGTAAAATGGTTGTTGGCACTGTGACAGGTTTTGGGATGGTTCCTGTCGTGTTAGCTCATTACACATGGGATTGATTCTTGCTTGCTGACTACCCTCATAATCCTCCCTTCCCCCTAGAAGAGGCAGTAGGTATGGGAACCAGAGGGGAGCAATGGCGATGCTCCTGAGGTAGTCTGGATCTTAACTGATAAATGTGCCTGCTCCAGAGGACACCATCCTCCGTTTGTACCCTGTAAGACCTGGGGCCTGTGATTTGGGTTATCTCAGCAGGAATCCATAATGGTTCACCCAGAAAGTTTTTGGCATAAACAGAATCACCCACAGTGAATGTGCAAATTTTGCTAGTGGAATCTAGTGGTGCGTTGGGTGCGTAAGTGGGATGAAGGCGGTCAAGGGGAGATCTGAGTTTCCTACCCATCAACAATTCGGGTGGGGTTAAGTTAGTTGAGGGGTTGGGAGTGATATGCTGGACACTGAATAGTTTTTCAACTTTCTCAGTGATGTCCCCTGGACCCAATTGCTGAAGTTTTTCCTTGGTAAATCGTACCATGCGTTCAGCCCGGCCATTAGCCGAAGGATGCCCAGGGGCTGTCAGGGCATGTCTGATACCCTGCTGTGCTAAATATGATTCAAAAGGTTGGATGTAAATTGAGGACCATTGTCAGAAACAAGCACATCAGGTAACCCATGAGTTACAAAAAGTTTTTAAGCTGTTTGATGACAGCTTCAGCTGTGGTGGATGCCATAGGGATAACCTCTAGCCATTTGGAGTATGCATCTACTATAATAAGGAAAGTGTGCCCTCTGGTAGGGCCAGCAAAATCAATGTGAATCCTGGACCATGGGCCCCTAGGACATTCCCATTCCTGTTTGGGGGCGAGAGGTGGGGCAGGCCTGACTTCCTGACAGTTGGGACAAGATGCAACCCAGTTTTCAACCATTTTGTCAATACCTGGCCACCATACATAACTCCTGGCCAATCCCTTCATTCTGATAATTCCCAGATGACCCTCATGTAACATTTCCAAAACCTCTTTCTGTAGTTTTACAGGAATAACCACCCTGTTACCCCACAAAATACATCCTCTTAATACAGATAACTCAGTTTGTCTGGATTTAAAAGGTTGGGCAAGTTGAGGTAGATCTTGTAGTGGCCAACCTTTTTTGATCCAGCCTATAATAGGAGCCAATAAAGTGTCTTTGGCAGTTTCTCTGGCAATCTCAGCAGCATGGACTGGAAGCTTGGCAACAGTTTCTAGAAAAAGGTGTGAGTCTCAGGAGCAGGGTCCTCAATGTGTGAAGGAAGTGGGCAGCGACTCAAAGCATCTGTGTGTCCAATGTCTTTTCCAGGTCTGTGGATCAGTTTGTATGAATAAGCAGCAGAAATTCAGTCCATCTCAGCATTCTTGGTGACAGGATCGTGGGCGTTGGTTTGTCCCCTGCCACAATGCCTAATAGAGGTTTGTGATCTGTGACAATGGTGAATCTTCTGCCATAAACGTATTCATGGAATTTCTTGACAGCTGCCACAATTGCCAAAGCTTCCTTGTCCAGTTGGCTGTAGTTTCTCTCTGCTTTAGTCAAAGTGCGAGAGTAAAATGCAATAGGAGCTTCCCTCCCACTGGGAAGCATGTGGCTCAACACCCCCACTCCAAAGGGGATGCATCACAAGTCAGTACAACAGGCAAATTCTCAGAGAACTGTATCAGTACAGAATCAGAAGTGATTTGTCTCTTAATATTGTTAAATGCAGCTTGTTCTTTTCTGCCCCAGACCCATGCAGATTTTTGTCCAGTAATCTATGTAAGGGTTCTGCAGTGGTTGCTTTCTGAGGTAGAAACATATGATAAAAGTTAATGAGTCCCAGGAATGCTTGCAAGTCTGTTTTGCATTTTGGCCTGGGGGCTTCTTTGATTGCCTGAACTTTGGCCTCTGTGGGGTGGATGCCATGTTTATCAATCATGTAACCCAAGAATTCCACTTTATCAGTTCTAAGTGTGCATTTTTCTTCTTTGACTTTTAACCCCACTTTTTTGAATCTGGTTAGGACTTCTCTGAGTCTCTCGTGTAACTGAGTGTCATTTTCAGCAGAGATTAAAACGTCATCAAAATAGGGCACCACCCTGGCAACCCTTGTAGCATCCTTTCCATAAGGCTTTGGAAGATGCCTGGTGCCACGCTTACTCCAAATTGCAACCTTTTGCATTTGAAAGCACCTCTATGGGTTACAATGGTTTGGGCTTCTGCAGTTGCATCATCAACTGTTAACTGTTGATATGCCTGGGCCAGGTCCAATTTGGAAAACTGTGCCCCGCCAAGAGAATGTAATAAATGATGCACTACTGGAACTGGATATGCGCTCTGTTGTAGCGCATGGTTCAATGTCCCCTTGTAATCTCACAGATTCTCACAGACCCATCAGCCTTGACTGGTGTGACTATGGGTGTCTCCCACTTGGAGTGGTCAGTGGGCTCTAAAACCCCTTGAGCTATTAGTTTATCTAATTGTGCATCAATTTTTCCTTTAAGGCAAATGGAACCCTTCTGGGTTTTAAACGGATTGGTTGTACCTTGGGATCTAGGTTAAAGGTGATAGGGGTCCCCAAGTACTTGCCTAATCCGTGCTGAAGACCTCTGGAAACTCAGACTTCAAGGCCTCTTCCCACTCAGTGTTGCTCACATGATTGATGCCAGTCACCTCGATGCCCAGCGGTTGAACCATTCAAGTCCCAGCAGACTTGGGCGATCCTTGTCCACGATGGTCAGTGGTAGACGCTTGGTGTGGCCCTTGAACTTCACGTTGAATTCTCTTGTTCCAACTACTGGAATCTTGTTCCCTTGGTAGTCTTTAAGAGTCAATGCCTGCTTCTTGAAGTGAGTCTTCTGAATATTTGGTAACAGTCTTTGAATAGTGTCCCATGACACCATAGATAGGTATGAGCCTGAGTCCACTTCCATTTGGCAAGGCCTTCCTTCAATAAGTACCTTGACATGCACTTTTCTGCTTTTAAAGGAGATGAATGACCAATAGTTACTGTTTGATGAGTTTCATTCTTCCCATTTGCTTCTGTGCTGTGCCTCATTTTCTCACTGAGGTTGTTAGGCTTGAATTCTTTGTCTTTGTTTGCAGCAAACTTCCTTCTGTTGGGTGGAGTTCTGGATGATTTGCAGACTCTTGCTAGGTGCCCTCTTTTTTCACAACAGAGGCAAATGGTGTCTAGAAACTTGCATTCAGTGTGGGGGTGGCTTCCCCCACAACCTCTGCAGTAGAAATCTTGCCTCTTTCTTCCCAGGTCTTTCTTTTTCCGCTCCATTCTGAGTCTGTAAATTCCTTCCTCCACCTCACTGCAATCTGACTCAGAATCTAGTTCCTCACAATGATTTGTGGTGGATTTCCCCCCATCAGAATGGCTCGTGGCCCTGTTCATCTTCCTCATGGCTGCTGCTGAGGACTTGGTAGCTTCTGCTGAAGAGGCTTCTTCTATTGCTTCTTTCAGCGTGATCCTAGGTTTCATTAATAACTTGCTCTGTAACACCTTGTCTTTAAGGCCCAGTACAAAACGATCACGCATGGCCTCCTCTAAACTGTTGAATTTGCATGCACCCCCAATGTCTCTTAAACTTGCCACGAAGTCGTTTACGCTTTCATTTTCCCCCTGATCACGATGGTAAAACTCGTGTCTCTTAATGAGGCACGATACTTGTGGCACGTAATGGGCTCTTAACAACCTTTCCAGATCAGGCCAAGCCATTACCTTCACGTCTGCTGCTCCTGCGAGTGCCTTCACCATCTTGAAAACTGCCGGACCACAGTATGTAAGAAAGACCACCCTCTTCCGCTGCTTGGAAATGGTGGCAAGATTGTTTCCCTCCAGATACATTTGGAAATGATCTGCATATGACTCCCAGTCTTCTGCCGTCAGATCAAACGGGGCTGGGGGGGAGTTCAGCGCAGCCATCTCGCTCTTCTTCTGTTCCGCGTCACCTTCTTCTTCAGGGGAATCCCACCCTTGTCGCCAGTGTTAAGTTTGCATGAAGAGGCAGACACGGAGTGCTTCAGCTCTTAAGTTTATTTGTGACTTCAGCTCAGAACGGACCCAATTTGGCTTAGCCAAGGCAGTTATATATAGCCGGCTGCCTCGGCTGACAGCCAATCAGAGTGCAGGGTTTTCCCGCACTTTTTAACCAATGATTTCAAACACTTTACAAGAACAACCAATCAATTCAAACTCTGCATACATAACACACTGAACTGGATGTCAAACTAACATCCGGTTCTCCTGAACCGGCTCAAACTGGCTGAATCCCACCCCTGATTATCTAGCAGCAGAACTTACCGCATTGCAAAATCACATGGGGACATTGCATCACCTTCCAGGCTTCACCCAAACTTCTCAGACAACCTACAGGATTAGCTATGACCCCTACAATAAAATACATGTTCTTGCACAGGAACAGGAAGCTCAAGGGCAAGGCTCAAGGGAAAGTATAAATAACCCTCATTCTCAACTCCATGTGGTCAGCTACCCATAATCACAGATGCTTGGTGGTTCTGCTTCATTAATAAATGGACCCATTTTGTTTCCAGTGCCTTTCTCCCAGCTTGGAACTGAACCAGATGGATATTTCTTCCAACAATGCCTATCAATATAAGATCCACTAAGAATGAAGAATGTTTGGCAACTTTGCTTTTAGCAATACCACATTGTACACTTCCAACATCAGAGATTCCATTGTTTCAAACATAATTTTATAGAACCCTCCTGGGAATCCATTCGGCTCCAGGGTCTTATTGCTTTTCTGTTTATATATTGCTTTTTTTTAGTTCTACCTGTGTTATTTCCCTTTCAGCATTTCTCTGCTATCCTCTATAATAGACTGTAGGCCTTTTTCTTCTAAGTATTTCTCAATCTTTCCCCTCTCTATATTGTCCTGTCTATATAACCTTTCAAAATATTTTCATATAATCTCCTTTTCTTCCATCTGATGTTTGAGGTTTCCATTTTCATCCTGTATTTGTTGGATTAATTTATTTCCCCTTTCCTTTCTTAATTTATAGGCCAGCCATCTTCCTGGCTTATTTGCTTGTTCAAAAAAAAATTGTCATGCCAATTTTTTTTTGCATAATCTTTCTGTCTTGCTAAATTTAATTTATGTTTAATTAATTCTCTTTCCCTTTTAATTTTGTCATTTTGTGGTTCTTCTTGTCATGCATTTTCTGCTACCTTTAATTCTTCCTGTAACATGTTTTGTTTTTTCCATTTTTCCTTATTCCTTCTAGCTATATATGCTATGGTTATGGCCCATACGTACGCCTTAGCAGTATCCCATAAGTTTTGCAATGTCGTATATTGGTTTTTATTTTCTTTAAGAAAGAGTTCCATTTCTTTCTTGATCAACTGTATATTTTTTTTCTTTCAGAATCTGTACATCTAATATCCATCTTATTTTTTTTTTCTTTGACCTTTCCAAATTTTTTTTAGGGAATTATGATCTGCCCAGGAGTTTGTCATTATTTCTATGGATTCCAGTTTATTTTTCATCTCTTTCCAGATCATATCACTCCTGGACCATGATTTATGGGGGTTTGAGTAAAATGTATATTTGTTTTCATCTATGTTCAATTCTTTCCAACTATCTTTTAAATTCAGTTCATGGGCCATTTCAAAAAAGGATTTTGGTAATATTTTCCTCTTGTTTTTTTTTGTTCTTGTTGCTTTTGTAGTCTTTATTAATGTCTGTTACTGCATTGAAATCTCCTAATATACAGATGTTTTCTTGTCCTTTTTCTATTATTTTTTCCTGTACCTTACTATAGAATTTCTTTTGATTATCACTTGGGTAATTTATTATTACTAATAACATTTCTTTTTGATGAATTTTGATCTCTATCATTAGTATTCTCCCATTGTTATCTGAATAGCTCAGTTTTGCTTTTATCTTTTCTTTAATGTATACAGCTATCCCTTTTTTTCCTGATCTGCCAGTGATATGAATAGTTTCCCTAATTTCGTTCGTTCCAAATATTTTTTATGTTGTTTCCTAATATTTGTTTCTTGAAGGCAAATTATATCAGCTTTTTGTTTATATAAATTTATAAAAAATTGTTTTCTTTTTATTGGAGAATTTAATCCATTTATGTTCATAGATATTAGTTTTATCTCTTCATCCATTTTATTGTCTCTACTTCTGCTTCTGTCTTCTGTCTATCCAATTTTCTCTCTATGCTCTTGTTCTGATTCCCTCTCTTTCCCTCTGTTCTATTTCCTCTTTGTTTCTCTCTTCTTGTTCGGATTCTTTTTCCTCAGGTTGCTGTTCTTCTAGGCTTCTACTCTCTGATTCTTTGCTACCAAGTTCTTCTATTATCATGTGCATTTTGGGAGCCATAATCATCACAATTATGACAAATCACGGCTTGAACTATCTTGCTTTGCATGTAATGAGTCTATCTCATATATTAGTTTCACCTTTTAAGTTGCATTACTGAAATAAATGAACTTTTTCATGATATTCTAATTTTTTGAGTTTCACCTGTATAGTAGAGCCTCGGGTCATGGCCATAATCCATTCCCAGGCTCCGGTCGTGACCCGATTTGGCCATGTCTGGAAACAAGACTGACTGTGCGTGCGTGCAGTCAAAAAAAATGGTGGCAAAGGAGAAATTGGCACAGAAAGGGAATCTTTCCACACCAATTTTGTTCGCCACCCGATTTTTGAATCATGACTTGATTCAAAAATCAGGTGGATTTTTTGTTCGCCACCCAATTTGGTCATGAACAGGAGCGTTCACAACCCGAGGTTCCACTGTACTGAAATCCCAACTCAACTATTTTATTTCAGCAAGGCATTTGACAAAGTAGACTACAATCTACCGTGTTTCTCCAACAATACATCCTCCCCGACAGGAAGGCCCAGCATGTTTTCTAGGCATGAGATGAAATTAAGTCCCTCCCCCCAAATTTAGGCCTATTTTAAAACATGCAAAATGGGGGGAAGGGCAGGGGGGAACTTGCCTTTAGGAGCACCCCACGGGCAGCCATGCCTCACCACCAGCTGCTCCTAATGGCTGATCATGGCAGAGCGCGGAGAGCTCCCTACCCATGCCAAGCACCTTTGCTGCAGACCCGGGTATGGTGCTGGCTGCACCAAAGCTCGAATGACTCACCGACTTGGAAGGGGTAAGGAGCTCTCTGCGTTCTGCCATGATCAGCCGTTAGAAGTGGCTGGTGGCCAGGCATGGCTGCCTGCGAGGCACTCTAGGGGAGGGTGGCCTAGCTGTTTTTTCAGGGGTCAAAACATGGAGAAACATGGTATTAATAAGATAGAAAATCACCTAATAAGATTGATAACATAAAAAAATATGGGTTAGACAATATCACCACCAGATGGATTCATAACTGGCTGACCAACCACACTCAATAGAACTGCATCTACATGAAGGGAAGTATGCAATGGGGTACCCCAAGGCTCTGTTTTAGGCCCAGTACTTTTCAACATCTTTTTTTAATATAAAAGATTTTTTTTATTTTTTACAGCAAACATAATATTGGGCTCTGTTAGGGATGATAGATGATTTGAGCCCGTCAGCACATTTGCAGGAGTAGCCACCACACCCTGCCGATGATAGATGCTTTTGGGGAATTGTGACAGCTGCAGCGTCGGAGAATTATGATGTGCGAAGGGATCCTCAGTCGTCCGTAACTTGAAGGGAAATTCCTATCAGTGTTTGATGGATTGTTGGATGTTAATTAGATGATTCTGCTAAAGCCAAACTGAAAGAGATAACAGATGGTGCAGCTGTTGAATCAACTGGGCTGAAGAAATGGGAGATGGGGAGGGGAAGTTTAACTATTTAGTTTACTTGCGATGAGTTAGGAAGCATGAGTGATGGATAGGTGATAGGGAAGGAAATAGTGGACTTATTAGGTAAACTGGATGATGGGAATAAGGGGTGATTAAGGGAATAATTAGGGGTGTGGATAGGAGATAGAAGCGTTTAGGTGGGTGTATTTATACCTTTAAATAACACTGTAAGGCAGAAGCTTCCAGTGCTAACCTAGACTGGTTGGGATACCATTCTTATCGGATGGAAAATTTGTTGTTTGACATTAAAATCCTTGAAACCTGCTTTCTGCTCTTCATGGTGGTTTGTGGTTTGTGTGCAAATCTGCAAGTTTTCAAAGACTGGCTGAGAGAAGGTTAGCACTCCCTTCTATTTCTACATTACTTTGAAATAGTGGGTGTTTATTTGATTGCTGGCTAAAGGAAGACATGGCTGAAGGAACAGAACCTGAGTTTTAGCCAGCAGCTGAGGGTGAAGAATTGGTGGAGGAAGTAGAAAACAGGTCAGGGAGAGTCTGAGCCTGACAAACCTGCATTGACTGAATGTACCACCAGCAGTTGTGAGACCAAAGTCCTGAAAGTCAGCTTGTTTGAGTGAACCAGTGGAGCAGGTGGAGATGGATGACTGGTGATCACAGTGCAGTTCCCACTTCTCTGGTTCAGCTGAAGAATGGAAGGTGCAGAGATGGCCCGGGTTGGAAGACAGTACTACACTGGATATATTATGGACACAGTTTGGGGAAGTGTCTTTACAAGATTCTCCTGACACATATATAAAGGAGGGTCCCACTAGGAAACCTAGTTATGGGTCTGTAAGTAAACAATTAAGTATTTCCAGCCCAGTGGGGACTGTAGGGGTGGATGTAAGCAAACCTCTTGAATGTTATGAGTTACAATCCTGATGGTTTTATGATACCGTAGCTGCACCCCCTGGTCAAAAGGGGTTGCTTGGAAGGAGAACATCAGATACACAAGAGTGGAGTTGTGGAAAAGAGCGCCAGGACCCCAGTAGGTCATGGAGCAGTTCCCAGGGAATGCCTGGTTCAACATGGAGCCCGTCCCAGGGTAGATGGGGCCCTAAGGCATCATTTTGAAGATACGTCAAAAGTACAGCAGGCTGAAGACGATCTCTTAGTGTTGAGACAATGTGGGTGTCCGGTTAGGGAATATGTCCAGGAATTTAGGAGGGTAGCTGGGCTCAGGCTGTTAAATGCCTGCACTTAAGATCCAGCTGTCTACAATTACTGTAGGCTCGAATCCCACCAGGCTCCAGGTTGACTCAGCCTTCCATCCTCTCGGGGTAGGTAAATTGAGGACCCAAGATTGTTGGGGGCAATAAGCTGACTTTGTAAAAATGCCGCTTAGTAATAAGCAGGCATATACAATGGAATGAAGGCTATTGCTGAGCACACTGGGTTGTATCCCAAAAAATTGTAAGCCGCCCTGAGTCTTGGGAGAAAATGACATATAAATGTAATTAAAAAAAAAAAAATCATACTTGTCTGGAGAAGATGCTGGTCCACTTACTTTGGGAGGGACTGGACTGGGACTTAGGACAAGCCTGTTTGTACAGGGGTTTGTCCACAAGGTTACAGGACTGGTATTGTGTGGCAATAGAGTTGGATTCTGGTTTATGTCACTTGAAGAAACGTAGTGATATTGGATTAGGAATGTGGAGAGGGCCTTCCAGGCCAAACCCATCTAGGCCCATAATACGTCAACCTCAGCAAGGAAGGGGGTTGTTCAGGTGTTTTAGATGTAACCAGGCTGGACATAGGGCAGCGGAGTACCCGATTCCTCCTTTGTGGGTACCCGAACAGCAACAATTACCAACATCTGTGGAAGAGCTACTGACCATTCTTGGCAACTTCCTGAATGTTCTCAAGGAGTGGGCCAATTGGATACTACTACTGAAGTTGAGCCAACATCAGATGAGGTATCTACTGCCAAGAAACCATCCATACAATATGAAGATGACGGTAGTAATATAGATGATCCTATGGTGAGTAATTCATCCTTTTATACTCCCAATCACTATCACTGGGCTGCTTTCGGCACGTCTCCTAGGGGTGGTGGTGGAGCTCCCCAGGCTTATGGTTCTGGGGGACTTTAACCTGCCTTCTCTTGGGGGTCGGGTTTTGCCTCAGGAGTTCATGGCATCCATGGCAGCCATGGACCTGACTCAGGCCAAGGACCCACTCATGAGGGGGAAGCGCTTGACCTTGTTTTCTTGGGACACTGGCGTGATCTTGGGGTGGCTTCTCTGTCTACTCTACCCTTGTCATGGGCGGATCACTATCTCCTCGGCTAGTCTTTCAGGGGGCTATCCTCATTGCTGGGATGAGGAGCCAACTTGATGGTTCCACCCCAGATGCCTGATGGACCCTGAGAGGTTTCAGATGGCTCTGGGGTTCTTGCCCACCTCCTTTGACCACAACCCGGCTGAGGTGCTGGCGGCCACCTGCAGGCGGCTTTGGCACTTCGCCAGGTTGTCCCCTGCTGCCTCTTCCCCGCCGCAGACCCCGGTTAGCTCCCTGGTTCTCAGAGGAGCTCGGGGGGATGAAACGGCAGAGAAGATGCCTAGAAAGCAGGTGGAGGACGAGCCGTTCCAATTCGACAGTGGCCAGTTAAGAGCCTACATTAGGACCTACCTGGAAGCGTCAGGGTGGCGGGCGTGTTTACTTCTGCCTGATTGCATCTGCCAATGATTTGCCCTGCGGCCTGTTCAGGGACCTTTGCGGGCAGAGCAGAGGAATTTAGCTTACATCTGGCGGATAAGGTCGCCGGATTCGGCTGGCTTGGACTCGACTGGCAGTGGTCTGATGATGAGGTGATGGCGATCTGATTCTCTGGGTTGAGTTTGACCCGTCTCCCTTGATGAAGTGGACAGGATCATGTGAGGTTGTCCTCCACCACGCAGTTTATTGGACCCTGTCCCTCCTGGTTGGTGTATGCCTCCAGTGAGGTGACATGGCTGGCTCCAGGCAGTTGTCAATGCATCTTTGAGTGAGGGAGTCTTCCCGCCACCTTGAAGGAGGCGGTGCCCTCCTCAAGAAGCCTGCCCTGGACCCAGCCGCTGGATAACTATCATCCAGTCTCCAACCTTCGCTTTTAGCGGTTGTTGTTGAGCGGTGCAGCAACTTCCCTTGTTCCTGGAGGAAACTGATTTTCTAGACCCGTATCAATCGGGCTTCAGGTCTGGACACAGCACGGAGACAGCATTGGTCGCCGCTGATGGATGATCTCTGGAGGGCTCGACAGGGTCTTTCCTCTGTCCTAGTCCTATTAGACCTCTCAGCTGCTTTCTGATACCATCGACCATGGTATCTCTTCCTGCGTGCCCGGTTGGGGGGGGCACCGCTTATGGTGGTTCTCCTTCCTCTCGGACCGCCAGAGTCGGTGTTGACAGGAGAGCAGAGATCGGCTCCAAGGCCCTCACTTGTGGGGTGCCACAGGGTCGGTCCTCTCACCTCTCCTGTTTAATATCTACATGAAACCGGGCTGAGATCATCCGAGGTTTGGGGTGAGGTATCATCAATATGCAGATGATACCCAGCTTTATATCTCCACCCCAGGCCAGATCAGTGATGCTCTCTGTGATGTCTCAGTGCCTGGAGGCTGCATGGGTCTGGATGGGGAGAAATAGGAACTCAAACCAAGACGGGTGGCTGTTCTTACCGGCATCTCGGTTTTCCAGTGATGTTCCATCTTTGGCCATGGGGGAGAGGTGTTGCCCCCATGGATAGGGTGAGGAATCTGCATGCCCTCCTGGATCCACAGCTCAGTTTGGAGGAGCAGGTGGGAGCTGTGGCCAGGGGGCTTTTGCCCAGGTCCGCGCTGGTTCACAGCCAGCTGCCCTTACCTGAGCCGAGATGCCCTTCAACGGTCACTCATGCTCATCACTTCTAGAATCGACTACTGTAATGCTCTCTACATGGGGCTGCCCTTAACTAACCCGAGGTTACAACTGGTGCAGAATGCGCGCGCAGCGGGCTGTGATGGGAGTATCCCGATACTCCCATGTTACACCCTCCCTGCGTGACCTGCATTGGTTGCCGGTTGCCTTCCGGGTTAGTTTCAAGGTGCTAGTAACAACTTATAAAGCCCTAAATGGCTTGGGTCCAGGGTACTTGGGAACGCCTCCTGCCAGCATCACATTCCATCGCCTGTTCGGCTCCCACAGGAGGGGCCTCCTTGGGATACCGTTAGTTAAGCATTGTCAACTGGCAGTCCTCAGGGCTAGGGACTTCTCCATGGGAGCGCCCACCCTTTGAATCAGCTCCCGTGGATCTCCGTCTGGCCCCTGATCTCCGCTCCTTCCGCTGGGACCTGAAGACTTCGTTGTTTCAACAGGCTGGCCTGGAATGACCCGGTTAGGGGTTTTTAAATTGTTTTAATTTTAAGGTTTTATTGGTTTTATTGTATATTTCGCTTGTTTAGATTTAATTTGTTTTTAGGTAAATTTTATGTAAATATTTGTTGTTTTATTGTTAGCCCTGAGTCCTTAGGGAGAAGGGAGGCATACAATGAATAATTATTATTATTATTATTATTATTATTATTATTATTATTATTATCACAAATATTCAAGCCCAACAACATGTAAACATTGGTGCTTTGATTGACTCAGGGTGTACACGGTGTCTGATAACACATACAGTGGTGCAGAAATTGAGGCTAAGGTTATTATCTCTGTCCACTCCTATACGATTTGAGCAGGTGGATGGCTCTATCCTGGGGGGAAAGCCAGCTACGCATTGTAGTGAGTTAGTATGCATGGATATGGGAGAACACTGAGAAAAGATTTTTTTTCCAAAAAGTTTTTAAGTTTTTAATTTTTACACATCTCTTTACATGGGCAACATGGTTCCAGATTATAACACTTGTACATAATCATACTTTCATTTCCACCAATCTTATATAATATCATCTCATATCATTATCCATTTCACTCATCTTTAAATAAGTTTCCATTTCATATTTCAATTCATTAATTCAGTATCAATATCACTTCATCCACATATAGATTCCCAGTTCTTTATCCCCTATTATTTCCATTTTCAGCTTACCACCTATTTTATTTAACGTTACACATCATTATTATCCTTAATTTTTCCTAGGCCAATTATATAATAAAAAATCTAAAAAGAGTAAAAATAAGACAAAACCAATATATTTAGGATCCACATGGTATATCCCCTCAATTTATCTAATTTAATAATTCATTCCCCCACTTTAAACATATTAACATTAAATAATCAACGGTATATTTTAAAACATATATATTTTAAGGTATTCCCCCCCTGAAATCACTAAAATGACTTCTTAATATATCTCATTTCATCTTCACTTTTCTTTTAATCATTAATAATCATATTTTTCCCTTTTCTACTTAGCCAAAATTTATATGTTTTAATACATTTCACTTTTCTTTTAATCATTAATAATCATATTTTTTTCTTTCTTACCACTTATTTAAAATTTATCTATATATTTTAATACATTTCCTTTTTTAAAAAAATACATTTCCATTTCCCTGTTTTAATCCTCCAATGTAAGGGTTCATAAAAGCATAATTCATATACAGTTATATATACATAGTTATATAATCCTAGAAGAATTTCCCAGCAATAATAAATTCTGGATTATCAAATATCTAAAATTATCATTCCTTTTAATTTTGCTAGGTTTCCCCTATTTTTATTTCCCTCTGCCTGTCAGTTATGTTTCCCCCCCTTTTCAATTCTCTTTTTTGGGGTTTCTTCTTACATATTCCCTTCTTCTTCTTAGTCTTGAGTGTCTTATCTCTTTTATTTGTTGTCTCTGTTGTCGATTGTTTTAATTCCTTTTATGTCCTTTGACAATCGTCCTTGTTCTTCATACTCATCAAGGCTGTTATTTTCCTCTTTTAATTCATCCTCTCTGAACTTCCTTTCTGCGAGCTGTGATGCCATTACTTTACTCAGCATTATCTCCACCAGTCTCATTCTTTCTTTAAACATCTCTCTCACAGTTTGGAGCTCCAACTTAAATTCTTTGCTTATTTCTTCCATTTCTTTGGTCTATTAAGTTATTCTTTATTTTATTAAAGGTCAAGTTTTTCTATTATAGTCCTTGTCAAAAGTCTCCGTTTATCTCACTTTCTTCTGTTTTCTTGTCACAATCAACCTCCAACAGTCCCAAAGTATTGCATTCTTTTATATTTTACTGTAATCCCTTCTTCTTTTTTTTATAAAGCTTCCAGGGATCTTGTTATATTAATAATCTTTTATTCCATTTCTTCTCTCTTTCAAATATTTATATGACCAGTAATTTTCCATAGAAACATAAAAGAAGGAAATCTTTAACCCTTAGGTGGTGCTCTATATCACGTTCTTCTTATAATTCTTTTATTTTTAATTCACTTTTCCATAGTATTAATTAAATTTTATCAATTCCAAATAAGTCCAGCATTTTATCTAATGCCTGATTAATGTCCAATTCTAGATGTTATTCCAGATTTAGTCTCTAATTACATATAATTCTTTATTTCCGGTTTTTTCTTTACCTTATATTTTCTTCTTATTTCTCATTCGCTGCTACCATTCTTCCAAATGAGGACTCTTTCTTTCCACTTTTCAAGGTTATCAAAAAGAATGTTCAAAGTCTTTTATCTAGTTACACACCACTCACTTCTCCCTGTCTTCTAGGGGAGTTTACCAAACCGGGGAGATGCGGCTTCCCTCAATCCAGCTGGCAGTCTCCTCCTCTTCTCCCACCCCTACGAGGTGGGTCAGATGAATCCGGTCCTTTAAGGATCCCTCCAACAGGGTAAGCACAGATCAAAGCCATGCACAGTCGCAGTCTCTGATCTGTCATCAACAAGAATGCCACTGGAAGTCTGGAAAAAGATTTCATTTGTGGTGGTTGAATACATGACAGAGGCCATCATCCTTGGGTTAGTGTGGTTGGATAAATGGGGTCCAGTTATCTGGTGGGAAGGGGGGTTTAGGAAATTGCGGTTGGGAGTAGGCCCTGAGCCCCCAAAAGATGAGGCGACTAACAACGTCCTGCAGGACTAACAAAATAATAAAGCCAGCCTCGCATAACCTCCTAGGTATAATGATTTAGCTGATGTTTTTAGCAAGTCTGGAAGTGAGCAGTTACCACCCCATAGGGCTACTGATTGCAGGATAGAATTATTGCCATGGGTAAAGTTACCTAAACTCGTATGTATTCGATAACCCCTCAAGAATTGGAGGAATTGTGAAAATATATAGATACAAATTTGGCAAGGGGTTTTATTAAACTGAGACATGTGCATATCATGGCTCCGGTTTTGTTTAGGGAGAAGAAGGATGGTGGGCTTAGATTATGTGTGGACTTTAGAGGATTGAATGTGGTATGTAAGGAGCCACTTTATCCGTTACCACTTATAAAAGATTTATTAGCTACAGTATTCAAAAGGGAAATACTTCACAAAGTTGGACCTATGTGAAGCCTATTACAGAGTCCGCATGCATCCTGGTGATGAGTGGAAGACAACTTTCAACTGCCTATTGGGCAATTATCAATTCCGGGTCATGCCTTTCGGATTGTAGGGAGCTCCGGCTGTCTTCATGCAGCTTATAAATGAGGTGTTTCATGAACATTTGTACAGAGGTGTATTGGTATATCTTGATGATATCTTGATATATATGGATACATTTGAACATCATGTACAGCTGGTGGGATTTATTTATTTATTTATTTAGATTTATATGCCACCCCATCTCCGTGGGACTTGGAGAGGCTCACATAAAAGTCGAAATAAAAACATAAGTACAAGAAATTAAAATATAAACTTCCAAATAAGTTATAAATAAGTTATAAATATCTCTTCCAAATAAGAGATAAGTGCTTAAGAAATTACTGGCAGCACAGCAGTACATTAAACTATCTAAGTGTGAATTTCACTGTACTCAATTAGATTATCTTGGATATCATATATCAAGCAAAGGAATTGAAATGGAACCCAGCAAGGTAAAAGCTGTGTTGGACTGGCAAGCTCCTAATATGAGAAAACAACTACAAAGCTTCCTGGGGTTTGCTAACTTTTACAGACAGTTTATACCCTCATTTGCTACTCTTGTCCTGCCATTAACTGACTTGTTAAAAACAAAATCAGGACATACCATAAAACCCCATCCAGGGCAATCCATTACCTAGTTGGATACATGTCAGCAGGTGTTTGATTCTGTTAAGCAGATGTTTGCTCAAAAGCCTGTATTGAAGCATCCAGATATGGAATTGCCATTTTTAATTCAGGCAGACGCCAGTGACGTGGCAGTGGGAGCTGTTCTTTTACAAAATAATTCAAATGGTAGTTTGCAACCATGTGCTTATACATCAAGGAAATTAAGTCCAGCCAAGAGGAATTGGGCTGTTTGGGAGAAGGAGGCCTTTGCGATATGATGGGCTTTGTTGACATGGACTCATTTCCTTGAGGGAGCACAACATTTGTTCGAGGTATGGACAGATCATAAGAACCTGGAGGTACTCCAATCACCTCGAAGATGATCACCTAAGCAGGTATGGTGGGCCCTATATTTTTGTTGGTTTAACTTCGTCCTAAAGTACGTACCAACAGGAAAGAATTTTTTAGCTGATGCTCTGTCAAGGTTACCACAATACAACAGCAGACAAGAGGTAATAGTGCAACCAATTATACAAGGGAGGGAGACTCTACAGTCATTATGAGTGAAATTATTGACTCAAGATTTACCGAACGCTATAAAGGAAGACCCGTGGTTAGCAAAGAATCAAATGCAATGTGATATCAGCAATGGTATTGCATGGAGAGGAACAAAACTATATATACCAGAAATTTTGAGGAGCAAGGTATTACACCATTGCCATGATGTTAGGCAGGCTGGACATTACGGATTCTTAAAAACATTACATCTTGCCAAAAGGCAATTTTGGTGGCCTTCAGTGAGATCAGATATTGAACATTATGTAAAGAAATGTATGGTTTGTGCTACCACTAAGTCCTGACCTGGAAAGCCTATGAGATTATTACAAACAGTATCAAATCCCACTAAACCATGGCAAGACATTGTGGACTTTATAGTGGACTTACCTAATAGCCATGGATATACAGCAATCTGGACAGTCATAGATTTATTTTCGAAGCAGGTGCACTTTATCCCATGTGCTGGTCTACCCTCTGCTTGAAAATTAGCTACCATGTTCATTAAAAATATCTACAGACTACATGGGGTACCGAGAAGGATCATCTCGGATCGAGTTCAGTTTACTGCTCAGTTTTGGTGGGAATTCATACACTTAATAGGTTCTTCACAGGGGTTAAGCATGGCTTATCATCTGAGCACCAATGGTGCTGCAGAACGTACTAATGCAGCCATAGAACAATACCTCCATTGCTATGTCTCCTATTAGCAAACAGATTGGTCAGAATTCTTACCATTTGTGGAGGTGGCATATAAGAACACCATACATCGTAGTACTGGACAAACCCCATTCTTTATAGTAAATGGCATGGATTTCGTACCAATTCCTGAGAGGGAGCAAGGAGGACGGGAACCAATGACTACAACTATATGGTCTGAAAGAATAAAGGAAACATGGACGAAGGTGCACCAAGCATTGTGCAATGCTTTTGTTGCTTATAAGAAACAGGCTGATAAGAAACGAATGGACCATAATATGTTCAAAATAGGAGACCTTGTATATCTCTCCACTAAACATCTAAATTTGGGGCTGCCATCTAAGAAACTGGGTCTTAAATATATTGGTCCATTTCCAGTTATTAAGATAATCAATCCTGTCACAATTGAAATTACCATCACGATGTAGACGAGTGCACCAGTTTTCCATATTAGCCTCATTAAACCAGCACACATGGAGAAACCTGACACCCAATCTGATCCTCCAGGCCCAGTTCAAGATGATCAATATGAGATTAGTAAAATACTTGATTCTCGTAGATATAGGGGAACCTTATAATACTTGCTTTGTCGGAAAGGGTATCCCCTGTCAGAGGCGTCATGGGTTGTCTATTCGGAGGTGCGCCCCCCTTGGCTATGCTGACAGTTCCACCTAAAGTATCCTGCCAAGGAAGCGGGGGGAGACAATGCATAGGGTTTCATCTGTTTGTTCTCTTTTTCTAGGTGGATCTCTGGTAGAGGGGACAGCCTGTAGGGCTCTGTTAGGGATGATAGATGATCTGAGCCCATCAGCTCATTTGCAGGAGTAGCCGTCGCACCCTGCCAATGATAGATGCTTCTGGGGAATTGTGACAGCTGCAGCGTCGGAGAATTATGATGTGCGAAGGGATCCTCAGTCGTCCGTAACTTGAAGGGAAATTCCTATCAGTGTTTGATGGATTGTTGGATGTTAATTAGATGATTCTGCCAAAGCCAAACTGAAAGAGATAACAGATGGTGCAGCTGTTGAATCAACTGGGCTGAAGAAATGGGAGATGGGGAGGGGAAGTTTAACTATTTAGTTTACTTGCGATGAGTTAGGAAGCATGAGTGATGGATAGGTGATAGGGAAGGAAATAGTGGACTTATTAGGTAAACTGGATGATGGGAATAAGGGGTGATTAAGGGAATAATTAGGGGTGTGGATAGGAGATAGAAGCGTTTAGGTGGGTGTATTTATACCTTTAAATAACACTGTAAGGCAGAAGCTTCCAGTGCTAACCTAGACTGGTTGGGATACCATTCTTATCGGATGGAAAATTTGTTGTTTGACATTAAAATCCTTGAAACCTGCTTTCTGCTCTTCATGGTGGTTTGTGGTTTGTGTGCAAATCTGCAAGTTTTCAAAGACTGGCTGAGACATAGCAAATAAAACCTTCTTTCATTTATACAGTGTGTCGGTTGGTACATATGTCTCGTGTACAATATCTATGGTCCTTTCCTCTTAGTTTTACATTCATATTACATTAATTAACTTTCCATATCATATTATATTATTATTACACCATCATTAGACTTTTAATTTCAAATCTATGTTATCCTTTAGAGGAAACCTCACTTCTTAATAATTTTTGTTCATATTTATAACTCATTCAGAAATAATCAGTTACAACACAACATTACTACTACTTTTCTGTCTAACCATTGGTAAAATAAATCCCATATCTTATAGTATTCTTTTTCTTCTTGCTCTCTAATTGCTAATGTTAATCTACTCATGTCTGCACATTCCATTATTTTCTTAATCACATCCTCCTCCCTCGGAATTTTCTCATTTTCCCAATTTTGGGCAAATACAATTCTAGCTGCAGTTAAAACATTTATAATCAGATATGTCAGTTCTTTGTTATAGCCTTTGGGTAAGATTCCCAACAAAAATATCTCTGGTTTTAAGTCTATATGTTGTTTTGTCATTTTTTCCAACCATGTGTGTATTTTAGTCCAATATCCTTTAGCTTCCGTACATGCCCACCACATATCCAGGTATCTGATGACATTTCCAACACTTCGCCGATTTGTCCTTGAACATCTTTGCTAATCTTGCCGGAGGGAAGTCCCACCTGTAAAATATCTTAAAGTTTTCTTTATATGCTGTTGACATTGTTAATTTATAATTACTAGTCCATAATTTTGCCATTTTTCTAAATCTATCCCATATCCAAAGTTTTCCCATTTTAAAAACAATTGGATACACAAATGCCTCTATTGTTGATAACCAGACTGGTATTTTCAAATAATGTTGTTTCCTTATTTTCTCCCAAACTGATAGCAAGGCATCTCGAATATAATGTCTCCTAAAATACCCATGTGCTTTTCTTTCCTTATACTATAAAAAATAATGCACTCATCAACATCTTCATCAATGATTTGGATCAGGGAATAGATGGGGAACTCATTAAATTTGCAGGCGACACCAAGCTGTCAGGAATAGCCAATACTCCAGAAGATAGGCTTAAGATTCAGAAGGATCTTGACAGGCTTGAACAGTGGGCACTATCTAACAAAATGAAATTCAATTGTGAAAAAAAGTAAGGTTCTATATTAAGGCAAGAAAAATCAAATACACAGGTACAGTATAGGTAGTACCTTGCTCAATAGTAGTAACTGTGAGAGAGATCTTGGAGTCCTAGTGGACAATCACTTAAATATGAGCCAGCAGTGTGCTACAGCTGTCAAAAAAGCCAACACAGTTCTAGGTTGCATTAACAGAAGGACAGCATCAAGATCATGTGAAGTGTTAATACCGCTTTATAATGCCTTGGTAAGGTCACAATTGAATACTGCATCCAGTTTTGGTCACCATGGGGTAAAAAAGATATTGAGACTCTACAAAGAATGCAGAGAAGAGCAACAAAGTTGATTAGGGGACTGGAGGCTAAAGCATATAAAGAACGGTTGCTGGAACTCGGTATGTCTAGTTTAATGAAAAAAAGGACTAGGGATGACATGATAGCAGTGTTCTGATATCTCAAGGGTTGCCATAAAGAAGAGGGAGTCAAGCTATTCTCCAAAGCATCTGAGGGCAAGACAAGAAGCAATGGATGGAAACTAATCAAGGAGAGAAACAACCTAGAACTAAGAAGTAATTTCCTGAGAGTTGGAACAATTTATCAGTGGAACAACTTGCCTCCAGAAGTAGTGAATGCTCCAACACTGAAAATTTTAAAGAAGAGATTGGACAACCATTTATCTGAAATGGTATAGGGTTCACTGCCTGAGCTGGACTAGAAGACCTCCAAGATCCCTTCCAACTCCTATCCTATCCTATCCTATCCTATCCTATCCTATCCTATCCTATCCTATCCTATCCTATTCATGTTTCCCTTGAAAATAAGACCTGGTCTTATTTTCTTTTGGGCTTGAAAATAAGCACTGGGGCTTAATTTCAGGAGGGGAAATCTTTTTTTTTCCACCTACAGGAGGCAGTTAATGTGTGGGCTGACAGGAGTGGGAGCACTGCTACCCCAGCCCCGCCCTCAGTCCCACCATCTACTTGCCTGTGGCTGCAACAAACTAAGCTCTCGACACAACCTGGTCTCCACCCATCCTGCCTGCTGGCCTTGCTGCTGGGACACTGGAGCTCAGGTCTTGCTCAGTCTGCTGCTACAATGAGGCAGAGGAAAGCCAGCACTTCTGTCTGCCTCCTCCACCATACTCAACTTAACCAGATCCCCCCTGTCTCTGCTCATCAGCCCCACCAGCCTTATGCAGACATACATCCAAAAAAATGTTCCCTCCACATCTTTGGCACAAGAAAAGAATGATCATCAAGAAAATGGAGAGAGGATTTTCTTGCTGATCCTCCTTTCTTGGGGAGCCCTGCACAGATGCTCATCCAAAAATGCATTGCACTGAGAGGCCCCCATGGGTTACATTGAGTTGCATAGCTTCCTCCAGTGAGAGGGGTGCAAGCCAGGGGCTTGGTGGCCAGGGAAGATGGGGTTTTGTGGTACAAAGAAAGAAGATCTCCCCCTCCTTCTGCCATCCTGCTGCAGGACCACCACAGAGCTCACACAGGGCAATGAGACCACTGGCAAAGGGGGCCCTGGCAGGCTAGTAGTTGGGAGGTGCTCTGGATGTCATAGATGTGGGCCAAATTGCCTCACGCCAGACAGGAGCAGTCCAGCAGGGCTGCTGAGAGCAGTGTAAATTAATTTGCTTGCTTCACTGTTCTTCAGAGGACAATCTGGCAGATATAATGACCAAGCCATTGGGTGGGATGCACCATGGGAAGAATATTGTTATTCAGTTTTATATCTATTCCAATCATAAATCGATCGCCCTGTGTGTGCACACAGATGGGGACTCCTCGGAGTGTTGTTGGCTAGACAATGTCGGCCGGCGGTGCCCCGGGGAAGGGCCTATTCTGTTGTGGCCCCCGCCTTGTGGAATCAACTCCCTTTGGAGCTCTGTTTGGCTCCTGATCTTCGCTCCTTCCGCCGCAATCTGAAGACCTGGTTGTTTGAACAGGCCGGGCTGGACTGACCTCCTGGGGTTTTTAAAATTATTTTAATGGTTCTTAGTGATTGGGCTTGTTCGATTTAATCTTTTTAAAAATATTTATTGTTGAATTATTGTGTTTTAATTGTGAGCTGCCCCGAGTCCTCGTGGAGAGGGGGCGGCATACAAGTCCAATTATAAATAAATAAATAAATAAGTAAATAAATAAATAAATAAATAAATAAATGGAGGCATGTTCCGTATATAAGAAATTATGAGCTGGGATAGCCATAACAACAAATCAACCAATGGGAACTGTTTGATGACTATGAAACAGCACCTGTTGTGAGTCATGCCTGATGGCTTGGAGACTGGGTGTGGCTTAGGGTAACTGGTCTGTATAAATTTAAAGCTTCTGTGACTCTGGTTGTTCTGCTGGTTCTGCTTGCTTCTGCTTCTTGTTCTTGTACTTACTACCATGCTGCAAGAGCTGTATGGGTATTGTATACATGCATCTTATTTTATATTATTATGTATAAATAAGTTTCTTCTATAAATGAATCCTGCTGAATTACTTACTTGTGTGCTGGTTGGATTGCTGCAAACTCTAACAAAAAACTTTAGGAACACCTGGTATAAACTGTGGAGGAAAAGATACACTGCAGAAATTGGCATATAAATCCATGATCACTCCAGTATTCTTTGTTTTTACTGTTTTCACCATTAAAAATATCTCTGCAATGGGAAAGTTGGGATATCATAGAGAATACAGAAAATATTTCCTGTGGCTTTATTCTTCATTGTTTAATTCATCCTTTATATTCTGTCATTTGGGATTGGGGCAGTTTCTGTTTTTCTCATAGTTTGCAGCATTGGAGAATTTAACCAAGTATTTATTAAAATTCTTCAATTGTAATTTTATGGTATCCAGTAATAGCTATTCTCAGTTCAATTTTAACCATGGTAATTTTGTGGAATATATAAAAAAGAATATATATTGAATAGAGAATTAATAGTGAATATATTGACTAGTGAGTTAGCTCCAGATTGCACCATTTTTATATTAGATAACTGCAACCCCAAAGCAAGAAATGTTGGATTACTTAAAATGCTTCTTTCTACATTAGTTCCTACAATCATTCCAAACTACAGAAAGAACTGCTTTAAAAATATTGAGAATAAACAACTAGCCACATTTTTTTTCTTCTTAGCATTTTTTTTGCAAGTGCTGGGCATGGATTTTTTTTAATCATATCCTTGATTGTAATGGGAATTGACCTATTGGCTAGTTGCCCAAGTCTGCTGTCATGGGCTAAGGATGACTGGCCCAAAGACAACCCAGCTGCTTCCATGCCTTAAGGGAGAAATAGAACTCATTGCCTGGTTTGTAGTTTTAACCACTAAACCAAACTAGTCTTCAAACAACCAGCCACAATACTAATATTAATTTGAATTTGAATCTATAGAGTTAATTAAAAACTATTTTAATTTAATAAGTTTTTAAAAACAACTCAGAGTTGTTTGTAAAACAATATACTGTATGCTGCTGCCATAGGTAGACAATTACACTACAGGCTATTTACCTGTTAAGAGCTTGTATTTTTTCCAACATAATTAACACACTGTTCTGCACAAGCTCTTCAAGGCTTCTATGTCTTTCTATTTCATTGCTTTTAATGGTGAACAGAAACATCAGGTGTCAAATAAGCTATAAGATAGAAACGTCCCTGGCTGCAATTAGCAGAAATTGCTGAGGCACCAATTTCCAGGATTCCACCATAGGCCATGCTGATTGAGGTTGCTGAAAATTTATTCAGTTTGTAAAAAATCAGATTCCAATCTCTCCAGTACAAGGTTGCATACTCCTATACTCAATTTGTTTGGCAGAACTCATATGAATTCCATTTTCCATCCACTTTGGGGTATCTTAAACAATACCCAATTGAATTAGGATATCATAACATGCTTAATTGCTGGTTTCTCCCCTTCTCCCCCAAATACATTCATCTTTGCCTGCCCAGATTACAGAGTTTGCTATTCTCTCTCCTTTTGACCCAGTTCTCCAGGATCTGAACCATCTAGTATTTTGCTGCCATCTACTGTCCTTTACTGTGCTTTTCTTTCTGGGGATTCTGCAGATTCTTTCCCTGGCTCTGCACTAGGGGCAAGTGATTCTAAGCAATTTAAACATTTTTATTTTCTCTGTCATTGCCAATAAGCCTC
Source organism: Naja naja (assembly GCA_009733165.1). NCBI lineage: Eukaryota > Metazoa > Chordata > Lepidosauria > Squamata > Elapidae > Naja > Naja naja. The sequence goes on along the minus strand of CM019155.1, from coordinate 54,762,186 downwards.
AATTGTGAATTTGACCCAACCCAAAGAAAAAAAAATGTTGACATGTAACATTTATCTGCTTCAAGACAATTTGTTCCATAGGCAGAAGAAACAGTACCACTTTTTAAAATGTTGCTTATATCTGCTGCTTGCATAGGCCAGATCTATCCTGAATATAATTACTTTGCTGTTCTGCTTGATGTAACTGCTTTGTATTCAATACTGTGTGAATTTCTTCTTGGGATATAATATTAATAATCTATATTCCTGACCCCTGGTTTGTCATATTGTTGGAAGAAATATCTTTCTGGGTTCAGTTCCAAATGGGGAAGAAAGACACTGGAAACATGGTGACTATTTGGAAAGATGGTTTAATGGTGGATAGGATCAGGTGAAGAAAGAAGGGCTGAGATGCTGTAAGTGCCTCTGCTGGGATTTGAATTAGAGCTTGTATTCTGATTGGTTGTCAGACTCCCATGGGGCCATGCAGGGGCAACTCTGTAGGCCGGTGGTTGTCAATCGGTGGGCTGTGGCCCACTGGTGATCCGCAATAAAATTTTGTGGTCTGCAGAGAAATGTCATCCCCAGAGCACCCCTCAAAGCAATTAATCCAGGCTGCATGGGAACACAAGGCTGAGCCACCCACATGGCCTGCAGGAACCCCCCCGCCCACTCACTCCTTACCTGGCAAACTTGCCTGCTAAGTTGCTATTTTTCCTTTTTTTCCCCAACCATCAGCTGTTGTGCTGTGCAGGGAGATTTAGATTAGCTAGAAAGCAGGAAACCATTGGATTTCTTGCTTTCTAGCTAATCTTTAGATCTTCGGCTTTGCTTTTAAGCAGAGCCGAACCTTCCTTAGGACTGAAGCTTCTATTTGTCAGTGCAGACTCAGATAGCCGATGGCAGATAGATAGATCTCTGAATGAATCTGTGATTCTGTGAGCAACTCAATCTGCCTGCCTGCTTTGTCTGATTTTGGGTAAAAGTTGCTCTTTTTTTATAAAAAATTCAATATTTACATAAATATTTATAAAATTTACATACAAGCCATGCCCAGCCAGTCACATGACCAAGCCACACCCACAAATTAGGCCACACTCACAAAACCAATTGTTAAGAAATTTGAATTCCACCCCTGCTTCTGTGTTTGTGTGTGTGAGTGAGAGAGAGAGGGGGGGAAATTAGATCAAATCTCTCTCTCTCCCACCAGTCAGCAAGCCACCATCAATCAAAATTCATATTAGTGGTCCCCGGGATTTAAAATTATGAGTTTGGTGGTCCCTGAGGTCCAAAAGGTTGGTGACCCCTGCTGTAGGCTGTCCTGAGTCCCAGGCTTGGTTGAGCCTTGCCGGATGATGATGTAATGAAAGGGCTTTGAACAATTCCTATAGCTCTACCTGGAAATCTTTGTTATATAAAATAGGCTGGCCCAGGCCAGAGTAATGGTCCATTAGCAAAGGGGGAGGGCTGAGTTTCTGCCTCTTTGGTGAGTTTCTGCTTCTGAGTTTCTACTCCTTTTAGGGAAATATTCTGCCTTTTTAATATTTCCTAGGATATTTCATTTTTCTAGGAGAGGGATGGATGCTAACTTTCTACAATATCATTAACAAACTCTAAGTTTTGAGCTTAGATATCTTAGAATTAATTTGAAAGGGATATCCATCTCTTTCTTTATAAAGTTTTCAAGTTTACTTTGGATGCAATTCCTTGGGTTTGGACTAGACTGGTCACAGGGACCTTGTTGTGCTGCACCCAAGTTTGGAATATCATCCCCTGGATATTCATATGGGCCCCACCTTGCCTGCCTTTAACCATTCTCTAAATGACTCTTCCTCCAAGGCTTGAGGCTCGGCAGGCCCTTTTAAGCTGGAAGAGTGGAAAGTTGCTTCTGTTCTCTCAGACAGTATGTATAGCTCTTTTTTCATGTATTGCTCTCTTAATTTTGTACAGCTAATATCTACTGTAAAAATTGCTCCCAGCATATTGTAGACTTCCATTTACCCAGTCTTTCATATATATTGTGCTATTCTAAAGCTAAAGCATTTCATCATTAGAAAAAGAAAATAAATTTATCTATGCATTCTAATGCCAGGGATACTCATTTATGTGCTCATTTATGTGCCCAGTAGCACCATTTGAGGGGCTGAGCTCCCATTACTTGCCCTACCTCCTACACATCTAGCAGTTTGAAAGCTTGCAAATATGTGTAGATAAATAATTACCACTTCAATGGGAAGGTAACAGCATTCTGGGTGCCTCAGCATATAGTCATGGTGGCCATATGACCATGGAAGAATCTTCAAACTATACTGGCTCCCTTGGCTAAGAAACAGAGATGAGCACCATCCCCCAGAATTGGACATGATTGCACAAGGAAAACCCTTATCATTTTTAAAAATCCTTGGTAAAATTGTATTTTGTAGAAGAGTTACTTTCTTTAGAATAGGTATAGTAGAAATTTCCCTTAGCATTCATTTATAAATGCACAGTAGTATTGAAAAATAAATCAACATAGCTATTTTTCATTCTTCCCATTAATATGTATTGAATTATTATTTTACCCATTGTAGATTATTTGATAATGCTTCTGTGTATCATTACAAAGAATTGTATTTTCCATGTAGATTAGTAATAATAAGTGTAAATTTATTGTAATGTATCACAATATGATACAAAAAGAAATAGTAGAATGCAGTGGATTTTTAGTAAACATTCTTCATTCTTAATGGATCTTATATTGATAGGCATACAGTTATAAGAAATATAAGAAAAATACATGGCAAGAGAAATGAAAGCCAACCAAAGAAATCAAAAGAATATAACATTTAAACTGTATGGTTGAACAAGAATATTTAAAATTTTGCTCTAAAAATGGAATTCATTATGGGCAGCATAATTTTAAAAATTGGGATGGAACCATCTTAAACCATATTATTAAAGCAAACTCATATTCAAAGCAGGTTAAATGAGACACCAATTTTAAGAACTAGAATCAAAAATGATGAGATGCAGAGAGGTAAGAAAACGATTTCTGATCCAGCAGTTGTTGGTTCACAGTGAATGTTTCCAACTTTTGTCAATCTTAGCTGGATTGATGCAGGATATATTTTCCATCTTGATTTTTTTTAATTTGGACTCTCCTTAGTGGTCTAGGCCATAAAGAATTGGTCTACAATGCGTGAAATATTGGCAGCTGGAATTAAAAGAGGATCATTTCTTTTTGTTTAAAAGACAGACCCTTTCCCTCCCACAGGATCTTTTACTGCAGCCCTTCTTGTCTCCCAGGATCCAAAAATTTGACCAGATGAAGCAGGCTGTTGTACAGTAGCCTCAGGAATAGCTGAAAACTGCCAGAAGATGGCACTCTATGCCCAGTAAGAATGTTTTTCAGTCACTGAAGTCAGATTACTGGATCTAATACCATTCCATCATGCATGTTTTTCTAAGCTCTTCCCTCAACAGGTGTGCATATTTTGAAGTAGAAAAGGACTCACATGGTCGCATCTAAAAAATAGAAGAGGAAAGACTAAAATCAATTTACTGTAATTTTAATGGTAAATGTCTCATTAAATTTAAGGTTTCCAAAATATCTCAAATAGCAAAACTTTAGAGTAGCATAGATGCCTTCCATCAAATCCATGATGGAGACAAAATATCAGCCAAATATGAATTTTGCCTGGGTTAAAATCTGGCGACTGATGAGCCCATAAATATGTAACAGAAAAGTGATGTGCTGCACCTGAAATGTTTAAATCATTTTTAAAAAAATCTTTTTTAGAGCACTTGTCCTGGCTCAAAGCAACTGATATGTAAACATACTTTAATTGACCCATTTACATTATTTTTCTAAGGGCAAATAAATAAACTCTTACTGAAATATGGAAAAAATTTCCCAACTCTCCATGCCAGGTGGGAAATTTGGGATATGAGTTTATCCTGGACGGTCAAAAAAATCTTAACCTAAAGGAGATCAGTGAAGAAACTGCAAATGTTTTGAACAACCAACAAATAAAGTATAAATTGCTTGGTGATATGGTTAATTATTGAATTCTACCGCCATCAAACATAGAGGGTCTATTTCAGTCTTGTTTCATAAATTTTGTATGTACAAATAAGTTGCAGAATTCTGCACAGAGCAGAAGGAAATAAGAGCAAATTTATTAGGAGCAGAACAATTTGCAATAGCACTGCCAGAGTATAATTAGTATAACCGAGAAAGAAAACCGTCATATTTCTGGCTATTCTCTATACAGGCCAAATCATCAATGAAGATATTTGTAAAATTCCCAAAGAATTTCTTTCTTCATTGAATATTATTTCAAGAGCAAAACTGGAATAATAGTTAGAATCCAAGGCAGAATTTAAGAAGCCCAGATTCGTATAACACATAATCATCATGGAAGTGGATGGATTGAAATATGTAATAAAATTCAAATCTGAATATGACTTCCTTGCACAGTTGGACACAAGATTCTTCCTAGAATTGTAGTGAGAAAAGAGAATGTCATTTTCTTTTAGCTCAATATTTCCCATTAGATTGTTTTAGGGATAAAATTGAAAGTGAAAATATTGTGCATGCTACTCTTAGCTGCCTAAGCAAAGAACAGCTCATTTTCATTTGCTCTATATATCTAACAAGTATAAATGTGAATTAAAAAAAAGTAAATAAGTGGAACAGATCACCATCGATTTCCCATCGTTCTTCAAATTAAATAATAAACATAAATAGATTATAGAGTCTGAAAAAATAATGTAATGGATCTATCTGTGGACTAAATAATTCAAGGATAATGGGCAACAGAACTAGTTGAGATCTTACCTGCTGTGTTACAAGAGACTTTGTAAGAGAGCCATATACTTAGGAAGCACATAAATGTAGCTAAGAATCCGAAGACCTATTTTTTAAAAAAAGCATCAGCAAAGGAGCCATACATAAAAATACCTTACATTAAGTTTCTATAAATTTTAAATAATATTGAACAGTCTTTGACATTTCAAAGAATGTATCAATTGTGATCAGAGATTAGTAATAAATACCCAAATATACATTTACTGAATGTATTGTCAAATGCATACCTTTTTGTCCTCCCATTCCCCTGTATTCCAACAAGCAGAAATCTGCTTGCAAATCACTGTTTGCAATTTGTAATGAATGATTTTAAGTACAGTAGTAATTGGAAAGTGAGTTTTGTCCACTATCACCTTTCCAAGACAGATTTTCTATCTTCTTACATGTAAAGCATGGGAGAATGCATTTTAGTATAATTGTAATGAATTGTAATGAAAACACAATGATCAAAAGGGATGGGAGAAGGGACACTCAGCTAATCTCATTGTACACATGTTGTTCTCTGACAGTAAAGGTTGATTTAATTTGAGAAGACGAGAGAAATTTGTTTCTATTAATCTGTTTCCATTATCTACAATGAGATTGAAATTGAGGGTATGAGAGCCCTGTAATAGGCTGCTCAACAACTAAAGCAAAAAGTTGTACATCTGTTTTTAAAATGTGTCTAGTATCAATGATTATTTAGCATGCATTCAGCAAGCTGATTCATTAAACATTAAGTTTAGAGTTCAACTTAGCTATTTTATGAATATTGCATGTACTCTGCAGTACTGCATGCACTCTGCAATATTAAGTAAAAAACCAAGCCATAAATAGCTGTGACTCAGAAATTTTGAAATATTCATGACCTCAGAAACATGTACATTATTGCAGAATTTGGTAACAGAATGGAGTTTTAAAGAATGCCATTATTTAATTTGGGCCAAAATTACAGCCCAATGTACTGTACAGCATAAAGCCAGCAATGTGAAAACAGTCTATTTGGAATTCTTGTGCAGATTCCACTGAACTTAATATAACTTTCCTCAACCTACAGCACATAACTAGAATAATTGCTTGCTTAATTATTATAATTTCTGTAAAAGTAACATAATAAAGAGATACATCAACTGCACAATTATTAGGCAAGTGAGTATTTTGATATCACCATTTTTATGCGTATTTTCCACTTCCAAGCTGTATAAACTCAAATGCTTAGTGGATATAAGCATATCAAGTGATGTGTATTTGTGTAATGAAGGAGGGTGTGGCCAGATTAAATCAACACCCTATATCAAGGTGTGCATAATTATTAGGCAGCTTCTTTTCCTTAGGCAAAATGGACCAAAAAAGAGATTTAACTGACTCTGAAAAGTCAAAAATTGTAAAAAGTCTTTCAAAGGGATGCACCACTCTTGAAATTGCTAAGATATTGGAGCATGATCACAGACTCATCAAACCTTTTGTTGCAAATAATCAATGGGGTCACAAGAAATGTGTTGTGAAAAAAGACACACATTAACTGCCAAAGATTTGAGACAAATCAAATATGAAGCTACCAGGAATCCATTGTCCTACAGTGCTGTCATATTCCAGAGCTGCAATCTACATAGAGTATCCAGAAGTACAAGGTGTCCAGAAACAAGGTAAGGAAGGCTGAAACCTGAACACCACTGAACAAGATACATAAGTTGAAATGGCTAGACTGGGCCAAGAAATATTTGAAGACAGATTTTTCAAAGGTTTTATGGCGCAGTGGTTAGAATGCAGAAATGCAAGCTATTTCTGCTGACTGCCAGCTGCCTGAAATTTGGCTGTTTGAATCTCACCACACTCAAGGTTGACTCAGTCTTCCATCCTTCCGAGGCTGGTAAAATGAGGACCCAGATTGTTGGGGGAAATATGCTGACTCTGTAAATTGCTTAGAGAGGGCTGTAAAGAAATGTGAAGTGGTATATAAGTGCTATTGCTCCTGATGAGATGAGAATTGACTCTTGATGGACCAGATGGATGAGCCCGAGGCTGGATCAGTAATGGGCACAGAGCTTCATTTCAACTTAGATGCCAGAAAGATGAAGATGGGGCACCGGTATAGGATGCTATTATTAAAGATGAGCTAGTTGGCTTTTTTCGAGTTGAAGATGGACTCAAAATCAACGCCCATACAGACATTTTCTTCAAGCAGTGATACAGGAAAAAGTCTCCATCTTTCAAGAGAACCATGATTTTTATGCAGGACAATGCTTTATTGCATCCACTGAAGTACTCCACTGAGTGGCCAGCCAATAAAAAGCCTTAAAGATGAAAGAATAATGACATGGCCCCCTTCTTCATCTGACCTAAATCCTATTGAGAACTTGTGGGACCTTCTTAAATGGGAGATTTACGGTGAAGGAAAATGGTACACCTCTCTGAACAGTGTGTGGGAGTAGATGGTTGCTGCAGCACAAAACATTGATAGTCAACAGATCAAGAAACTGACAAGACTCCATAAATGGAAGGCTTATGACTGTTACTGAAAATAAAGAATAACAGAATAACAGAGTTGGAAGGGATGTGGTAGGTCATCTAGACCAACCCCCCACCCAAGCAGGAGACCTACACCATTTCTGACAGACCAGTCTCTTCTTGAAAGCTTCCAGTGATGAAGCTCCCACAACTTCTGAAGGCAAGCTGTTCCATTGGTTGATTGTTTTCACTGTCAGAAATTTTTTCTTTATTTCTAGTTTGAATATCTCTTTGATCAGTTTCCACCCATTGTTCCTTGCCTGGCTTTCAGGTGCTTTGGAAAATAGACTGACCCCCTCCTCTCTATGGCAGCCCCTCAAATATTGGAACACTGCTATCATGTCTACCTGATACTTGTCTTCACTAGACTAGACATGTCCGGTTCCTGTAACCATTCTTCATATGTTTCAGTCTCAAATCCCCTAATCATCCTGGTTGTTCTTCTCTGCACTGTTTCTAGAGTCTCAACATCTTTTTTACAGTGCGGTAACCAAAGTGGGATGCAGTATTCTAGGTGTGGTCTTACTAAGGCTTTAGAAAATGGTATTAGTCTTTATGTATCTTGATTAAATCCCTGTTAATGCAATTTAGGATTGCATTGGCTTTTTTGGCTGCCACTGCACACTGTTGGCTCATACTGTATTTAGTTGGTTTTCCACTAACATTCCAACTTCCCTCACAGTTACTGCTATTACTCCTGGTTTCTCCCAATCTATATGTGTATTTTTAGTTTCTCTTACCTAAGTCTAAGACTTTACTTTTCTCTACATTGAATTTCATTTTGTTAGTTAGGGCCTAGTGTTCAAGTCTGTCAAGATCCATCTGGATCTTGAGTCTATCATCTAAGGTGTTTGCTATTCCTGCCAACTTAGTACCATCTGCAAATTTGATAAGTTTCCCTTCTATTCCCTCATCTAGTAGTTTATGAAGATATTGAAGAAAACTGGGCCTAAGATGGAACCTTGTGGTACTCACTGCTTACTTTCCTTCATGTAGACATGAATAGTGATAGCTGAACCCCAAAGCATTATATATGAGATATCATTCAAAACCAGTTCCTTACCGAACCTATAGTCCTTAGTTACGGTCATCCCTATCTTCAGAAAAGGTGACCCCAGCTTGGTTGAAAACTACAGACCAATCTCACTGTGCTGTGCCATATGCAAAGTCATGGAATCAATCATTAACCAAGTCATCACCCTCCACTTAGAGTCAAACAACCTACTCTGCAAAAAACAATTTGGTTTCAGGAAAAAATTGTCCTGGAATCTACAATTCCTACACTGCAAAAACATATGGATTACTCTACTTGACCAGAGTAAAGCAATAGATGCAATTTACGTAGACTTCTGCAAAGCCTTTGATTCAGTGGTACATGACAAACTACCATTAAAACTAAACTCTTACAGCATTTCCGGATCCCTTCGTAAGTGGATTACTGCATTTCTGTCAAAAAGGCAACAAATAGTAAAAATAGGGAGCACTATATCAAACCCTGCTCCAGTTAACAGTGGTGTCCCCCAAGGCAGCATTCTAGGACCCACACTCTTTATACTCTATATAAATGACCTTTGCGATCACCTTATAAGCAACTGCGTCCTCTTCCCAGATGACATAAAACTATTCAACACCACTGACAATGCTACTGTCCTTCAAAATGACCCTGATTATGTGTCTGAATAGTCAAACAACTGCCAACTCCAAATCTCAACCAACAAATGCTGTCCTACACATTGGTAAAAAAAAATCAGTACACCAAATACAAGCTAGGCAGATATGACCTCATTGACAATCCTCACTCTGTCAAGGACCTTGGAGTACTCATATCAAATGGCCTAAGCACCAGAGCTCACTGTAACAGCATTGCCAAAAAGGCATTAAGAGCTGTAAATCTAATCTTACAAAGCTTCTCCTCCAGAAATATTGAATTGCTAACTAGAGCATACAAAACTTTTGCTAGACCAATAACTTGAATACAGCTCAATCAGTCTGGAATCCACACTGTATATCGGACATTAATAAAATTGAGCGAGTCCAGAAGTATTTCACAAGAAGAGTACTACACTCCTCTGCTTGCCACAGAATACCCTATATTGCCAGGCTTGAAATTTTGGGCTTGGACAACCTTGAACTATGCTGCCTAGGGTTGTACTTAAGCATGGTACACAAAATTATCTGCCACAATGTCCTACCAGTCAATGACTACTTCAGCTTCAACAGCAACAATACAAGAGCACATAACAGATACAAACTCAATGTAAACCACTCCAAACTTGATTGCAGAAAGTAGAAACAGAATGGTCAATGCATGGAATGCACTACCTGACTCTGATGTTACATCCTCTAATGACCCCCACTCCTTTAACCTCAAACTATCCACTATTGACCTCACTCCATTCCTAAGAGGTCTGTAAGGGGCGTGCATAAGTGCACAATCGTGCCTACCATCCCTGTCCTATTGTCCCCACTTATTCGCACCTATTTCCTGTATTCTTACTCATGTTTATACTTATACCTATTATCTTGTAAGCAATTTACAAATCAAATAAATAAATAAATAAACGTACTACCATTAAGGGCTGTTTATGGAGCTAGTTACAAATCCATTTGATGGTGATGCTATCTATCCTACTTTTTTCTAGCTTACCAAGAAGTAGGTTGTGGTCTAGCATGTTGAATGCCTTGCTGAAGTTTAAGTATATTATGTCCACAGCATTTTGCTGCTTAACTTGTTTAATCACTATGTTGAAGAATGAAATAAGATTGGTTTGGCATGATCTGCTTTTAACAAACCCGTGCTGATTTCTAGTATTATTTCACTTGTTTCTAGATATTTGCAGATCTGGTTTTTTATTACCTTTTCCAGTATCTTCCCAGCTATTGATGTTAGGCTGATTGGTCTGTGGTTTCCTGGGTCTGTCCACCCCCCTCCCTTTTTTTTGTGATCAGAACCACATCAGCTCGTTTCCAGTCCTCTGCTACAGTAGTTTCCTGGTGCTCCAGGATCTTTGAAAGATATGTTACAGTGGTTCTGAGATGAAATCTGCCAACTCCTTTAAAACTCTTGGATGCAATCCATCAGGTCCCGGTGATTTATATTCATCAAGATCAGTCAGGTGCTCTCTTACCATTATTTTGCTAATTTTAACTTTTATTTCTAGTTACAGTTACATTTTTGATAGGTTGGGCTATAGGTTTTTTTTTGCATGAAGACCAATGCAAAGAATGAGTTAAGCAGCTCTGCTTTCTCTCTGCTGCCTGTTATTTCCCTGCTGTGTTCTCTCTTTAGTGGATTGACTTGTTTATTTATTTTTCTTGTTATTTATATGTTGAAAGAAACTTTTTAAAAATTATCTTTGATTTTTGTTGAAAGTCTTTGTTCATTCTGAGCCTTTGCAGATTCTGGCTGTTTGCTGATATTCTACCTTAGTTGTATGTCCCTCTTTCCATTTTTTATGCTTGTCCTTTTTGTCTTTCAGTTTATCAGAGGATGACTATATTGGTCATTGATTCTTTTTTGAAATATCAGAAATGTTTATTTATACATTTTGAGTTGTTTATTATTCTCACTTTAACAGATGCAAATAAATAAGTGTGATGGGCAAATTTTTGTTTTTCATTTAGTTGCATAATAATTCTTCACACTAATAGTTACCCAATACTTGTGCACACATAGATATTCTCCTAAGAAAGCCAAAACTGACTTTCACTTTTTTAAATAATCAGGTTTGAGGTTTATTAACATTTTGGATTGATTAAGAGCACAATTATTATTCAATAATAAAATTAATCCTCCAAAATACAACTTGCCTAATAATTATGTAGTGTAGATTTTGATAATGCAGGGTTATAGCAGTAGTGGGAAAAAGCTATGTTAAATATCTTTGCCAGTATTTTTAAAGATCTAACATATCCAATCCTCAATCAATATGTACACTTGAATATATGAACACTCTTTTCTTTTAGTGTGCTTATTATGGGAAAAACCCTGAAATATATTTTAAGGTCTGATAAATAAAGTTGCTTATATATAACAAAAAAATGGCAAATAGCCTCACCGCTCCAGCTACCAGGCCTGCTGAATTGGAGCTTTTTGCAACTGCCACAATGGATGCAATAAGAAGCAGAATAGTACCTATTAGGTAATGAAGAAACTCCTAAATGAAACAAAGACAATGTAGTTTAGAAGAAAAGCTACAACGATCCTGTACTTTACATTAGAAGCTTATCAAAGGAACATTTCAATGTGACTGAAGCCCCAGGTATAGCTAATCAGTTCATGTAACAGCATAACAGAATAAGAGAGTTGGAAGGGACTGTGGAGGTCTGCTAGTTCAACCCCCCCCTGCTCAAGCAGGGGACCCTATACTATTTCAAATAAATGGTTGTCCAATCCCTTCTTAAAAACTTCCATTTTGGAGCATCCACAATTTAATTCCATTGATTAATTGTTTTCACTGTCACGAATTTTCTCCTTAGTTCTAGATTGGTTCCCTCTTTGATTAGTTTCCATCCATTATTTCTTGCCTTGCCTTCTGGGGCTTTGGAAAACAGATTGACCCATCGTCTTTGTGGCAGCTCCTTAGGTGTTGGAACACTGCTGTTTATGTCACTCTTAGTGCTTCTTTTCATTAAACTAGATATACTCAATTCCTGCAACCATTTTCCATATGATCCTCTGTACTGTTAGTGCAACCATCTGTCCATTAGACTCTTGTCCTCCTAGGAGGCTGGTGAAAGGCTGCAGGATGGTGACCAGCAGATGGGTTCATGCAGTAAAAATCCCTCATTGCAAGAGGAAACATTCCCAGAACATTTTAAGGACATCCTGGCTTGTCCTTCACTTGAACCCATCTGCTTGGACAATTTTTATAGTTTCCCATATTCTCTTTTTTGGGGAAGGTGGTAGAAAACATGGTTGTTTGACAGCTCTGGGGGTCCTGGACAAAACAAATTTCCTGGATTCCTTTCAGTCAGGCTTAGCTCTGGTACAGAGACAGTTTTGGTCACACTCATGGACAATCTCTGGCAGGGTTGGGATGGGAGTAGTGCAACCATTTCCTTTTTTTAAAATAGATTTGTAATTTTTTTAATATAGTAATTCCATCTTAAATTGAACAGTGTGTTGTCCGGGTACAAATATCTTTGTAAAATAGTAAACAAAATTTACAGCAATATTCATTACATCAGTATTAATTCTACAATATTAAAATAATAATATTCAACATATTAATCATAATATTTACTTCTCTCTCTAAACACATCTTCTTTCTTTCACTAATCTTTTGTTTTCCTATTTCTAACTTCCATTTTTGTTATTTAACCATTGATAAAATAAATCCCAGGTCATATGGATGAATGGATGAATGAATGAATGAATGAATGAATGAATGAATGAATGAATTCTTTATTGGCCAAGTGTGATTAGACACACAAGGAATTTGTCTTGGTGCATATGCTTTCAGGGTACATAAAAAGAAAAGATACAGCCATCAAGAATCATAAGGTACAACACTTAATGATAGTCATAGGATACAAATAAGCAATCAAATCATACTAGAAAACAGTCAATATAAATTGTAAGGATTCAAGCAACAAAGTTACAGTCATACAGTCACAAGTGGGAGGAGATGGATGATAGGAACAATTAGAAGATGAATAGTAATGCAGACTTAGTAAATAATTGGACAGTTGAGGGAATTTGTTTAGCAGAGTGATGGCATTCAGGGAAAAAACTGTTCTTGTGTCTAGTTGTTCTGGTGTGCAGTGCCCTATAGCATCGTTTTGAGGGTAGGAGTTGAAACAATTTATGTCCAGGATGTGAGGGGTCTGTAAATATTTTCACAGCCCTCTTTTTGACTCGTGCAGTATACAGATCCTCAATGGAAGGCAGGTTGGTAGTAATTGTTTTTTCTGCAGTCCTATTTATCCTCTGAAGTCTGTGTCTGTCTTGTTGGGTTGCAGAACCAAACCAGAGAATTATAGAGATGCAGATGATGGATTCAATAATCCCTCTGTAGAACTGTATCAGCAGCTCCTTGGGCAGTTTGAGCTTTCTGAGTTGGTGCAGAAATAACATTCTTAGTTGTGCTTTTGTGATGAAGTTTTTGATATTAGGTGTCCATTTTAGGTCTTGAGATATGATAGAACCTAGAAATTTGAAAGTATCTACTATTGATACTGTGTTGTCTAGTATTGTAAGAGGTGGTAGTATGGAGGTCTACCACCATTTCTAAAGTTTTGAGTTGCTCAGTTCCAGATTGTTCCAGTCGCACAAGGCAAGTTGTTCAACCTCCAGTCTGTATGCGGATTCATCATTGTCTCGAATGGGACCAATGACTGTTGTATCATCTGCAAACTCCAGAAGTTTAACAGATGGATCGTTTGAGATGCAGTCATTGGTGTATAGGGAGAAGTGGAGAGAGCACACAGCCTTGAGGGGGGAGGGCTGTGCTAATTGTACAGGTATTTGATGTGATTCTGCCTACCTTCATCTGCTGCTTCCTGTCTTGTTAGGAATATAATATTCAGTTTGCTCTTTCTCCTTAATTGCAAGCATTAGTCTATTCATTTCTACACACTCTAATATTTTCCTGATCACATTCTCATCTGTGGGGATCTCTTCACTTGTCCAGTTTTGTGCAAATACAATTCTAGCTGCAGTTAATATATGAATAATTAAATATGCATTTCCCTTACTATATTTTTCGGGTAAAATTCCCAACAAAAATATTTCTGGCTTTAAATCAATATGCTGCTTTATCATTTTTTCCATTCATGTATGCATTTTTGTCCAGTATTATTTTTTGCTTTTAAGCATGCCCACACATATGATAATATGACCCAGGTATCTGGTGGCACTTCCAGCATTTAGCCAACTTATCTTTAAACATCTTTGCCAACCTCGCTGGCACAAAATGCCATCTATAGAACATTTTATACAAATTTTCTTCGTTAATTTATAGTTCCTGTCCCAGTTTTTGCCATTTTTTTGTCCATACTATCATTGTCTCCTTCACTTGTTCACCTTCCAATTTAATGCCAAATAGGTAGCTGTACATTTTCTTTATCAATCTTTCTTGTGCCCCTGTTAATATCTTGTCTAGTTCTGTTAGTTCTTTATAAAAACCATATAGTTTAACATGTTTCTCATATCTTTCTCATATCTGCACTTGTGAATACCGTGTCATATCAATCACTTGATCGCTCAATTCTTGTTTAGTTTTGAGTTCCCCTTTTTCATTCAAAATATCTTTGTATCTAACAATATTTTCCGTATTGGATGAACCAATGCTTCCATTGTTGAAAGCCAAACTAGTATCCTCAAGTAATGTTGTTCTCTGACTTTCTCCCACACTAACAATGCATTCCTAATATAATGTCTTTGAAAGTAACCATGTATTTTATTTTTCCCATACCACAGGAAGGCATGCCAGCCCAATTGCAAATCATGTCCCTCCAGGATCAAGTCTTTTGTTCCTCAATACAATCCATTCTTTCACCCAAGTGAGTACCGCAGCCTGATAATACAATTTCCAATTCCTCCTCTGTTTGCCCAAAGCCTCCTCTGTTTCTTGAACCCTGCAGCCTTTTAGGCTTATTCTTGCTTTTTTCCCTTGCCAAATATATCTTAATATTACTTTATTGAGTTCCTCAAAATATTCTTTTCCAATTTTATTGGAATTGTTTGAAATAGATATAATAATCTCGGTAATATATTCATTTTTATTGTAGCTATCCTTCCTATCAATAATTGCAGGTTTTTCCATTTCTCCAAATTTGCTTTAATTTGTTGCATCAGTTTATAATAATTATCTTCCTTAATAGTTACACATCTTGCTGTCAAATAGATCCTTCAGTATTTTACTTTTTGAGTAAACTGAATATCTATTCTCTTCATTAACTCTTTTTTTCTGCATATCTGTGAGATTTTTAACTAATATTTTAGTTTTCTCTTTATTTATTTTCAATCCTGCCACTTCACCATATTCCTCTTTTTTTTATTAGTTTAGGCCCTGTTTCTTGTGGGTCTTCCAGAATGAAAACTAAATCATCTGCAAATGTCTGTTTATATTTTTTTTATTTCCATACTTTTTATCTCTATATAATATTTCTGTTTAATACTTCCAGTGTCAATATGAATAGTAGGGGAGACAAGGGGAATCCTTATCTTGTACCTTTTTAATGTTGACCTTCTCTGCCATATCTCCAGTTACCATCACCGTTGCTGTTTGCTTATAATATATCGCCTTATTCATGTTAATAAATCTCTTCTCAAAATCCATCTTTTAGTTGTGCTAGCATGAATTGCCAGTTTATATTGTCAAATTCTTTCTGTGCATCTAGAAAGATCAATGCCATTTGCTTCCCTGGATGTGCTTCATAATATTCCAGTGTATTTAAAATTATTCTCATATTGTCTTTGATTTGTCTTACTAAAAATCCATTTTGGTCTGGATGTATAAATTGATTGAAAAACCCTTTTTAGTCTTTCTGCAATTATTGAAGCATATATTTTATAATCTGCATTCAATAAGGATATTGGTCTGTAATTTTTTATCTGTTGTAAATCTGAATCTTCTTTTGGTATGAGTGTGATGTATGTTTCTGTCCATGAATATGGTACTTTCATTTCTAACAATACTTCATTGAACACTTCTAAAATTGGCATACTTAGAATATTTTGTAAGTCTTTGTAAAGTTCTGCTGGTAAACCATCTAGGCCCAGTGTTTTACAAATCTTTTGTCTTTTAATTGCTTCTGTTAATTCCAACATTGTTATATGTTTATCTAAAATAGCTTTCACTGTTTCAGATATTTTAGGTAGCTCCACTTTTTTAAAGTATTGTTTTATTTTATCTTCTACAACTCTCTCTTGGTCATATAATTTTCCATAGTAATTTTGGATCACTTTCTTTTTATCATCATTTTGATGGTAAAGATTTTCTTCCTCATCCATTAATTGATGTATCAGGTTTTTTTCTTTCTCCTTTTTCAATTAGTATGGCAGCCATCTTCCTGGTTTGTTTGCATTTTCAAAAAAGTTTTGTATAGCATTTTTATTTTTAGTGTTAATTCTTCTTTATCTATTATATTCAACTTGTGTTTTATTAATTCCATTTGATTTTTTAGATTCTTTTTTGTGGTTCTTTTTGTAGTTCTATATCTAGCCTCTTGTATTCTTCTAATGTCTTTTGGTTTTGTTTCTTCTTGTTTTTCTTTCCCATATAAGTTATGACTAGATCTCTAATATATGCTTTAACTGTATCCCATACATTTTGTAATGAGGTCTCTTCTTTTCTGTTTTCTTTAAAGAAAAAGTCATTATTTTTCCATGAATTGAATAAATTCCTTGTCTTTTAATATTGATTGGTTCAACATCTTAATTTTTTTTGTCCTTTCCATTTGACTTTTATTGGATTGTGGTCTACCCAATTACTTGTTTCTATGTTTAGTTCTTGTACATTAAATTTTAATTCAGCTGACATCCATATCATATCTATTCTTTTTTTAAACAAAAATTTAAATATGTTTACAACAAAGCACACTGTTAAAGAAAGTAGTTTTGTAAAACAAGTTTTGCTGGGACACAGAAGTGGTTTTGTTTCTTTGGGAGCTTCTTGGTGGGAAGGGATGATGAGAAGTTGGGGTGAAGGTAAATAAAGCTTGTTTGATCCTAATAGCACTTCTGTGCAGATTACATCTATCAATCCAAAGACACCTGCTCTGCTTTCCAGCCATAGAAGAACAGAAGAAACTTAAACTGTGAATTTAGAAAGAGTGTATCTGGAGTCAGGTAGGTGAAGACAGAATACAAGGAGGCATTGCACTGGAAAGGTGAAGGGGAGTATCAGAAAAATTCAGGACAAAACAACAAGCAGCCTTCCCTCCATATCATTTTAGTCCAACTCCAACTGCTTCTGTCTTTTCAGAGAAAAGACTCTAAACAGATGCCACTTCATATTTCCAATCTCAACAGCAGACCAAAACTGGTCACTCTCTTGTCTGCATGGCACAAGTGAATGGGTTTTGTCTACTTTGTCTATCATATCTATTCTTGAGCAAGACATATGCCTATTTGAATAGAATGAGTATTGGTTTTCCTTAGGATGTATCTCTCACCATACATCTTGGATACCTAATTCTTCTGCCATTTTAAAGAAAGCCTTTGGAAGTGTTTTCTTAATTTTTTTTATTTACTTTCCTGGTTTTATAATCTAGTTTTACATCTACAATTGCATTAAAGTCTCCTACTATACATATATTATCATACTCCAATTATTTTCTTATGAAGTTTACTGTTGTTCTGGTCTCTCTTGTCTCTGTTCTTGTGCCTTTGCTCCTTCTCTTTGTGCGCTATAATATAATTCCCATTTTGGCAATCCGAGTCCTCCTCTGTTCTTCATATCCTGTAAAGATTTCAATTTTATCCTAGATTTTTTACCCTGCCAAATAAATTTTAATATTATTTTATTCAAAATATCAAAAAAGGATTTTTCTAATTTCACTGGGATGGTTTGAAATAAGTATAAAAACTTTGGTAGAATGGACATTTTTATGCCTGCCATTCAGCCAATTAATGATAATTTCAAATTCTTCCATATTTCTAAGTCTTTTTTTGTTTGCACTAGTAATGTATCATAATTATTCTCTTTTATCGCCTTACAATGGGCTGTCAGCCATATTCCTAAATATTTAATTTTCTTTGTTGATTGAAGTCCACAAATCTTTTCTAATTCTATTACTTGCTGTTCTCTTAAATTTTTAACTAAAATTTTAGTTTTTTGCCTATTAATTTTTAATCCTGCTAACATTCCATAACTTTCTAGTTCCTTAATGAGTATTGGTCCACTTTCCATTGGCTCCTCTACAACAAAAGCCATGTCATCTGCAAATGCTTGAAGTTTATACACTTCATTCCTAACTTTTAATCCTTTTATTCCTACACTTTGTCTGACATTTTCTAATAACACCTCCAATGCTAATATGAAGAGCAGAGTGGATAACGGACAACCCTGCCTTACTCCTTTTTCTATCCTTAACGTTTGGGTAATCTCTCCATTAATTGTAATATTTGCCTTCTGTATTGAGTAAATTGCATTAATGTTTTCAAATTTAGTGCTGAAATTAATATCATAAATTTGTTGTATCATAAATTGCCAATTAAGATTATTAAAGGCCTTTTAGGCATCCAGGAAGACAAAGGCTACTTGTTTTTCTGGGTGGGCTTCGTAATACTCCAAACTATCCATTATAATTCTTAAGTTACTTCTGATATGTCTATTAGGAAGAAATCCATTTTGGGGCACTTCCAGGTTGAGCCTTCTCGCTAACAGGAGGCGGCTTGCGATTGTCATCGACCGCAGCCTGGCTCTTGTGTTGGAGAGCTCCAATCCTTACGGTTCGGGGCTGAAGCTGCCTCGAGGGTGTGGAGAAAGGGAAAGCTGCCAGCCAGAGTGAGGGGAACTGCATCTCCCCCCTTTTGGGTCTGGTCTTTTCCCTTCGAAGACGACAAGAAGTGGTGGTCAATATGGCCACCTCGAAGAGAAGGTCTCAACTGGACTAAGATCGGTGCAGGAGGAAAGAAAGAAGTTGACAGCAGAGGAACCGGGAGTATCGGATGGTAAGATCAACAAAGGCACCCCGGGATTAAGATAAAGATGAGTTTTTTTTAAAAAGAAGAAGAAGCGGCGCAGTGTCAAGTGAAGGGAAAAATAATAAGTAAAATATCTTTGACAGTAAAGGGCTTCGAACCGGGAAAGGAAGAAGCCAGCGTAAGAACTTAAGTTTGGGGCTCAAAAAATCTTGAATATTAAAATAAAAGGAAAGGGAGAAGACTCGGTAACAGAAAGTGCCATTTGTGGATAAAAATTGAATTTAAAGAAGAAGGAAAATATCTTGTTCCTTTGTGAATAAGAGTTGTTACAATTTTAAAGAGACATTGAAACAAAAAGCAAGACCCATAGAAGGTGAAAGTTTGAATTAAAATAAAAGACAGACTGCTGGATTAGTTGGTGATATTGATATAGACTCTGGACTTGGGCTAAGATCTTAGAAAATTTAAAGAAGAAGAAATAAGGAAAATAAAACTTTGGTGGCCATCCAAGGAATTAAAATGGAATTTAAAAGTATGAAAGAACTGCTACAGGAAGTGACTGAACTAATTTGGCTCGTTGCAGAAGACATGGGCATGGAAATGGCGAACAAAGAATAAGAAGAAGGAATCTTGGAAAGGGAGGAGCCAGCACAAGGGAAAGCCATTTTAAAGAGACAATTAACACAAAGATTAATACAAATAAAAGGGAAAGGAAGGGTGGTTAAAAAAACGAAACCCTAAGAAAGTAATTAAAAAGGAACATTTATGAAATTAGGCATGCTAGAAAGGTCCAGAAGAAAAGGAGCAGAAAGGCAAAGAGAGGGGGGATTTAAATTGGATGGAGAAGGGATATAGCAGGATAAAAGGAGGAGAGGAACAAGAAACAAGAGCAGAAGATAGAGAAATACGGGAATTATATAATGAA
Source organism: Naja naja (assembly GCA_009733165.1). Lineage (NCBI taxonomy): Eukaryota > Metazoa > Chordata > Lepidosauria > Squamata > Elapidae > Naja > Naja naja. Next base: position 54,742,350 of record CM019155.1, on the reverse strand, counting down.
GAAAGAAACTCGTTTACATAGAGATAATGGTTAATGTATTAAGAAGGGGGGTTCTGCATGGAGAAGAGGGGTAATAAGAATATATTGTAATCATAAAAATGTAAAACAATAGAGGGGGTTACTGACCATTTTTATTAGATGAAGGTTACACTTTTACTTTTTATTTATAAAAGATAAATTGAATTAACTGAAATGATTTTTGAAGATGTTTAAAAACCAGATTTGTCAGTAACCAAGGTTAGTTATTTTTTACTATTATTTTGGAACTATAAACAAACTTTAGGGGGGATGTGTGTTGCAGAACCCGATTGAAAAGAGATATAATGTTGTGTAGCTTTTCTTTTCTCTTTTTCTTTTATTCTATCTTTGCTTTAAAGGGAATGATTATCACTATGTTAATATGTTAGCCACTGAGGTGTCACTTTCAAAGTAGTAAAGGGGGGGCAAGTCTAGGTTTTCTTTTTATTCTTTTTTGTGTTAAAGCTTGTATTGATTTAGAATTATGGAGAGAATATGTGATGAAAGGGCAAATCTGACAGATAAAAGAAATATGTAAATGATAAAAGAGTATTAACAATGTGAAGATAGTTAAAGGATAGATATGGACAAACTTTATTTTCTATATGATGGGCAAACATATTGTTATTTTTAAGATATATAAACGTTTAAAAAATATTTACAACTAATCTGAAATGAAATGGGGGGTTATACAGATTGAGATTAAGATTTGAGACTAGGATTAATTTGTTTGGCCCTTTGTTTGCCAAAAAATGGAATGGAAGTAAAAATGGGATAAAATAGGAAGTTAAATGTCAAAAATGAATATAGAACTATTGTCATATTTGCATGTAAAAGTGATGACCCGGGAATATGCTGTCTACTTATTTGAACCGTTAAAAACTGAATAAAACTTGTTTAAAAAAAAGGAAGAAATCCATTTTGGTCCGGGTGTATACACTCATTCATTATTTTATTTAATCTACTAGCAATAATTGTGGTGAAAATTTTGTAATCAACATTTAACAGTGAAATTGGTCTGTAATTTTGTATCTTTCTTACATCTGAATCCCCCTTCAGGATTAGCGAAATCAATGATTCTCTCCATGTGTTGGGCATATTAGAAGCTAATAATACATCATTATATACATCTACCATTATTGGTCCCAATTGTTCCTCAAATATCCTATAAAATTCTGCTGGAAAACCATCTGAACCAGGGGTTTTATTACTTTTCTGATTTGTAAGTGCTTGTTTTAGTTTTATCATAGTTATATATTTTGTCAAATATTCTTTTATATCTTCACTAATTTCCATCCCTCTTTTCCCTTTTAAATATTCCCTTATCAGATCTTCTTCCACCATCTTTCTTGTATAAGTTTTTAAAATAATTATATACAATCTCTTTCTTCCTTTCTGTTGTGTGTTGATAATTTCCATTCTCATCCTGTAATTGACAAATAAATCTTTTCTCCTTTTCTTTTTTAAGTCTGTAGGAAAGCCATCTGCCTGGTTTATTCGCTTGTTCGAAATATATTTGTTTAGTTGTCTTCATGTTTCTAATTAATTCTTCCTGCTCTGCCAAAATAATTTTGTGCTTGTATAAAATCAATTGTTCCTGTATTTTAGAGTTTTGTGGAAAATCTTGTAGTTCATCTTCTAATTCTTTAATTTTTTGGTATAATTTATTCTGTTGAACCTGTTTTTCTTTATTTTTTTGGACTGAATAGGATATTATAATTCCTCTTATAACAGCTTTCATAGCATCCCATAGGTTTTGGATGGATGTATCTGCCTTATTATTTTCTTTAAAATAAAAAACTAATTCTTCCTTAATTTTCCTTGTAAATTCATCATTTTTTAATAATTGGGTATCCAATGTCCATCTTCTCCTTGATTTTTTCCTCCCTTTCCAGATTATTTTTAAGAGGGTTGTGATCTGCCCAGAAGTTCATTAATATTTCTACCTCCTTCACTTCCTCTACTAAATTTCCAGATACCCATGCCATATCAATGCGTGACCATGATTGATGGGGATTTGAATAGAAGGTATACTGACTCTTATCAGGATTCAATTTCCTCCATGTGTCTTTCAGATTTAGTTCATTAATCATTTCTCCACAAATCTTTGGTAGTTCTCTCCTCTTTTCTTCTTTTCCCTTCTTATTCCCCCTTTTATAGTCTTTTTGGTAGTTTGCGATTGCATTAAAATCCCCTATGATACAATTGTTTTCTCTTTCTAATTCAATAATTTTAGTAAACAAAAATTTATAAAATTCTTTTTGATTCGCATTTGGAGCATAAATAACCACTAATAAAATATTTTTAGAATTTATCTGCATATCAATTGCCAAAAATCTTCCCTTAGGATCTGCAAATGCTAATACTGCTTTTATCTCTTCTTTAATATAAACCGCTATTCCATTTTTTTTATCCTCTGCTGAAACCGTAAATACCGTCCCTAATTTCTTACATTCTAAACATTTTTCTTCTACTTTTAATATATGGGTTTCTTGTAAACAAACAATATCAACTTTTTGTTTAATTAATTGTTTAATTAACCTTGCAAAAATCCTTTGTCTTTTAACTTTTGAGTTTAAGCCATTTATATTTATAGATAAAAGTTTCACTTCTAGTTCCATTTTTCTAATTTTATTTATTGCTTTTGATTTCTAGTCGTTCTTTTCCCACAATATATTATTTTAAATTATGAGTTTAATTTAATTTACTTCAACCGTCAGTATCCCTCTTAATCCCTTTGTTTTGTTTTGTTCTTCTTTTCCTCACTTATTTAAGTCTGGTTAATTCTTGCTTGTTGCCTTGTTATTACTCCTTCTTTCTCTTTCTGTTGTTGTTGTTTGTTTTCTGAATTATCTGAAGTCTTCTGTCCCTTTTCTAAATGCGCTTGGTCCTCCTGGGAGTGCAGATCCGATTCCTCTTTACTGGTTTGTTCGTCCAAACCTGTCAATCTTTCATAAAAGTCTTGTGCTCTCTCCAACGAATCCACTTTAAATTTCCTTTCTCCCCACATGACTAACATTCCTTCTGGAATCAACCATTTAAATGTGACACCTTTTTGATTCAGAAGAGTTGCTAGCTGTTTGTAATCTTTTCTTGCTTCTCTGACCCTTCTAAGAACTTGCTTCAAGACTATGATTTCCTTATCTTTGTATTTAATTGTTTCATCTCTTGTTAATTTATAAATAATGTCCCATACCTTGCATGTTACAAAATGGACATGCACCTCTCTAGGACATTTATGTCTTCTTGCATAACTGGTGCTCACTCTATAAACATCATCCAATTCTTTCAGGATCTCTTATTTATCTCTCTGTAAGACTTCTGCCAAGATTTCTGCCATTACTTGGTCTATGTCCTCTTCTCTTGTCTCCGCTATATTTTGAAATCTAAGATATAGCGTTGCCTTATCTATCTCTAGATATACCAAGGAATCATCCGTTTCCTTATTCACCATTCTTAGATGTTCATCTACTCTCTCCAGGTTCTTTTCTGTTTGTTCTATCTGTTTCTTATTTCTCTTATTGTCCATTCATTTTTCTCTAATGCTTGTTGCATCTTACCAATTTTTCCATCTAATTTTGAGTTATCTCCTTTCATTTCTTCTTTAAGTTTCTCCATTTCTTCTTTTAGTTCATTTATATCTGCCCTGGTTTCTCTATGATTTTTAAACATTGTCTCTTGTAAATTAGACATAGATTCCTGTAATGAGAGTAAAACCGAATAAATATTAGCATTGGTTATGGCAGGTTGTTTCTCCATTATTAATGTTTCTTCAATTGTTTTTTGTGATGTCAATGAGGGTGAAGCCGTTGCAGTTGTCGTTGTCATCTTCTTTCCTGTCTTCAGCATTGTAGTGGTCAAAAAGGTCATTTCTACTAGAATTTGTTTTTGTTTTTGTAATAAATCCAATACGTTGTCCCAAATTAGCATTCAGCTCTTCTATACCAAATTATGTTACACCATACTCTATAAACTAATTTATCTAACCTTTCAATTCTCTACGCAGTCTATTTATTAACTTCTTAACTTCTCTAATATAATTCCCCTTTAAAATTAAAGCTGCCACTATTATCCAATATAATCTTTATTTGAATCAACCTTTAAATTAATTATATTATTGTATTTCTTAAATTTTATAAAATATTTATCAGTCTTAATACCAATAATAAATAATACCAATTTAAATAAATACTTAATACTAATCTAAATAAATATTTCTATATCTATGAATACTATAAGGCAATAAAATCTTATATCCTATAATTATATCTATGAATACTATAAGGCGATATGATCATATATCCTAGAATTATATAGATCTTCAGTACACATATATAAACAGTTTTATAAATAATGATAAGTCGAACCACAGAAATTCAGTTAAAATTAATTATGTAACTCAAATAATATTATATAATTAATCCAGATCCCTCTTTGTTAAAGTTCCTTTCTTCTTCAATTCCTTTTTTTCCCAAGAAAAATCAACAATGTAAAGCTGCAAGAAAATATTCAGTTGATTATATCGATCTCTATTTCTCCTGCTTTCAAAGCAGCCAGGAGTTGCTGAGTCACGTCTATAGATCTTACAGTCTCAGTACACTTAGCAAGTTTTACCTCTTTTATCCTCCTATTTTCACAAAAGTTCGTTTACCCAAGGACACCTACCAGGCTTCCTTCCAGCCACTAGTTATTTCTTATCTATAGACTTTTAACTCACTCATATAGATTCTTTGTAACTTCGTAACTTGTCAAATTTTAGTCCCCTTTAGTCTCATTTCCTTTCCCTTTCTCCGCAATGTCTGGGTATTTCTTCCTTTCTTTCCAGCCGAAGACAGCCACAAATCAAAGCAAGACAAAGCAAAATCCCTTCCTCCATGTGACCAAATATTAATTTTTCCCCAATTGATGTCCAAGCAGCAAGTTCTCTCAATCCGAGCCTCCTTCTCACCTCCATCACAACAATTTATCTTCGGCTCCTTCAAAGAGCCCTTTCACTCTCCCTCTTTTTCGCTGCTTTATTCAGGCTCTTCTCGTCTCCTTGCTACTTCCGATCTCTCTCTCTGTTCTTCCCCAGTTGGGAACTCTGACAATTCCTCCTCAAACTTTCCGATCGAGTCTCTCACTGCCACAAGTAGTCTTTCGCTCGCTTCCCCTCTTGGTGGTCGTTCAGGCTACAGGATCGCCATAGCAGCGCTGGCGATCTGTTTCTGTTTGGTCTCTGCCAGGTCTCTCTTCATTACAGTGAGGGGTTGCTTTCTCCCTCACCAACACCTGAGTCTCCCACTGTCGTCATGGCTCTCTCCATTCTTAATGAACTGTTTTGTCAAAGATTGATATTCCCTTCTTATTTCTCTTATTCTTCTGGGGATGTTTTAGGACTACTATTTCTTTTCCTTTGTACTTTATGGGGTTATCCCTTGCTCTCTGTAGTGTCTCTGCTTTTATTGCTTTTTTGTGAATCTCACATGTACCTCTCTGGGGAATCTGTTTCTTGTTGCATATCTATTATAAACTCTAAATATTTCACCCATCTCTGTGAACACTTTTTCTTTGGGTGTCTCTAAGGCATTTGCCAGCAGCTCTGCCATTATCTCTGCCAAATTTTCTCCCTTTTCTTCTTCAATATTTTGAAACCACAATAATCTGCCTTATCCATCTCAAATAATATTATTGTTCTCTCTTGACTTTTATCTGCTTATGTAAGTCTGTGATCAACCTCTTCCACTCTTTTCTGTTTGTTCAGCTTTTCTCTTCCACTTTCTGAATATGTTGTTCATTTTTAACCATTATTTGTTGAAGATTTGCCATTTTATCTCTACTTTTCCTATTCTTTTCTTGATGCCTTCATGCATGGGTTGAATCATAGATTTCATCTCTGACTGCATCGTATTCATTTTCTCTTGCTGCAACATAGTGTCCAATGATCTGCTGGACTAGATGCTGATGATGCTAAAGATGGCACAGATGCAGTTTTCTTCATTTTGGGATGCTAAACCAATTATTGAAAATAATAATTACAATATCCCAACAGCCCCAGTATTGACCACCAACTTCCCTATCCAATTTCCCCTTTTACAAATCTATACAAGAGTCACAGTATTCAATGTTAGTGTCCCTTTTTCCTTCTTCCTTCTTCTTGTTCTCAATCTCCACACAATGTCACTGTTTTTTTAACTTGTAATCTCAGAGGCGTGTAATTATAATCCGCAAAAAGAGATGAGACTGTTATTTGTAATCCAAGAGGAAACTAAAAATACAAATTGTAATACAAGAATTATTAGACTACTTAGCCCCTTCATTCTTCAAAAAATGTTCTTCTTCTCTTGTAAAATTTGTAATCCACATAGGCCCACCAAACCCCAGAATTCAATCACCAACTTCTTATATCTTCAAAGGGAGAATTCAGAGCAAAAAGTAAAAGAAAAGGAGAATATTTTGCTTCTGTTCACATTATCAGTGTTTCACTCTCTGACTCAGCTATCTAGCATAAACAGCTTACTGGTGCAAGTGTTATTAATTTTAGCAGCCAACCTTTATCTTCTTCAGCCTCTCAAGGTTATATTTTCTTTTATTTCCTCCCTTGCACCCCTCAACTTCTGCCAGCAGGTGTCACTGTTGTTCTGCTTCTCTCCCTTCTCTTCCTTTTCATTTTATATTGCATTATCCAATCCAGGTTTTTCAAAAGAAAAAAGTTCTCTAAGTCCAAATTTTATAATCCCCAAAAGCTTCCAAGTTAATAAATGTTATATTTGAGATCCCTAGTCCAGCTTTCTAGTTTTAAAGTTCTTTTACTCTTTTAAAAAATTATCTTATCTTCTTTCCGGCTTTTGTGTGGCAAAGCTGCGGTTGAAAAAGCAGGAAAAAGGGGGCTTTTACAACCGCTGCGCACCTGCACGCAGCACTGCTCAGCTGTCCGGGCAACTCAACAGGTTGTAAATTGCAATTGCATGACTTGTGCATGCACGCGCGACGCAGAGTAACCAAACCGGTAGTTATACTGGTCGGATCCCATCTCTGTCTGTCACAGCTTCAATTAGGCATGCAATGGCTGTCTTTTTCTTCCTAGAGATTGAGAGCCTTCTCCAAATTGATCAGGGAATTTGTGGACCTCCTGAGATCAATGGAATGTGCTCTCTTGCTTCATCACCCCTCTGAGGTGATTTAGGTCCATCGGAACCTCCTTGCAGTTCGAATTATGTGTTGGAGGTGTGATATGTGCTGAAACTGACCAGGCTGTTTGCTGCAAGGACACTAGCCAGATACCAGATGGATGCTGGGAGGCAGAGGCAGATTTTTTTCTTGTTTTTCTCCTCCTCCTAATGTGCATCTTATAGCCCGGGCATCTTATAGTGTGAAAAATAAGGTATTTCCATACCAGTTTCCTCAATGCCTTCAAAAATGTCATGGCTTGTAATGTACTTGAAAAGTTTTTTTAAGATTCAAGGAAATATTCAGAGATGTATTGGTTAATTCTTCTCACTGTCAGGAGATTTCTCCTTAATTCTAGATTGTTCTCTTCTTGATTAGTTTCCATCCATTGTTTCTTGTCTTGTCTTCTGGTGCTTTGGAAAATAGATTAACCCCCTCTTCTTTGTGTAGATGCCAGGATTCTGTCATTCCCTGTCTCCCAGAGTTTGCCCGAACCCATGTTCATTGCTTCATTGACACTCTCTAACCATCTTGGAAATAGCCCATGTTGATGTATAGCAAACATCAGGAGCTGACCAGAATAAATGTTTTATGACATTTTGTATTATGTCATAAACTGTTTTATGATACTGTTATGTTGTAAAAAAATGTTCTACAAAATTTGCCAAATTTCAATTCCACAGGAGTCATGGGTCCCAGATTTTGGGGGCATTCTGTAGTTAGCTCATTTGAGTTCTTGGTTCAGAATGTTTCACCTAAAGGTTACAGATATGATAATTTTAGTAGTATGTAAGTTTTATATTTAGCATTCTGAAAATATGAAATTGCCTTATAATTGGTATACCTGGCTTTAATTTGCCTATTGACCAGTGATGGAGTATAATGGTATTTTTATAAGGAGATAGACATTCACTTTCAAACAAATAGGATATTCCTCCTGTATCAGTTAAGAGACCAGCCTCCTCATCAATTCACACAGGAACCATGAGTAAGACACTTTTAGCTATTTCAGTTTATATCTTAGGAACCTTGAAAATAAATGGAATGAGGGGGGTGGAGAAGTGAAACAATCCAGGTGTTGAGATTTCTCTCTTATCCTCTTTCAATAGATCTTGGATAAAACACTCTGGAAGAATCTTGCTTTCCATGACGGAAAGTGGATGGCTAACCTCATTCTTTAATAGTCATGGGTAGATCCCTTCATGTTTTTCAATCTAGAGATGTCTGGGGCTAAGAATGGGACATTCTATCTGCTGTACAGTAAGATACAGTGCCCCTTTATTTGGTGAGTATGTTTGTTATCACTGGTAGGTGGGCTTGTTTGCCTAATGAATACTGCAGAGAAAAGATAGCAGTGAAAAAAAATTGAACTAAAATCAGGAAATACAAGGACCATTACATATCTAAGCAATTATGTTCAGCAATCTGCAAGGATGGTAACTAAATCAGAGTAAATTATGAGTAGCAAAGAATGTACATCTATTCCCAATACCTTGCTAAAAATGCAGGCTGCAGAAGTCTTCAACCATATCTTCCCAAACAGATTGATAAAAAATTGGCCATTATAACTTTATAAGGAAAAGAAGACATTCAATGGTTCCTGTTTGTATGCTAATATTTTCTTTAGATCCAGGAATCTATGTATCATCAGAAGCTGCAATTGTAAATAATAAGTAAATGGAGTAAAATGCTACAGAGGAATTGCTGTTATTCAGTTACAAGTATAACAAAACAATTTAATATATGGTAATCTTTCTGGAAGTTGACAAAGATGATTTTAGTTATGGATAGGAACTTACCACAAGTGGCCAGCTGATGCAAGTCAACTTTTGATAGGCTCTAAAGATGTAGACAATGTAAAAAACGAAGATCATAATTAAGTCATATATGCAGACAATTTGAACGTAGCTGTATGAATTGTTATTTGTCCATGGTGAAGTTCTTACACAAATGAATCCAATCAGCAACAATAACTGTAAGAAAAATAGAACAAAACAAGAAGTTTGTATAAAGAATGCATGAAAGACTACAATTCCAAGAATAATAAAATATTCAGAGTTAACAATTTTGAAAAGGAAAGAAAAATCCAGCTAAAAGACTACAAATATTCAGAACTGGAGAAACCATTCAGATACTTCCACATCTGAAAGTTTAGTGAATTCATTCTATTAGTTCTCATTCTGAAGTAAAAGAGTGTGCTCTAAAAAGTAATCTACGGTACTTATAAGTTGTTCTTAGTTGATTTATGACCATAATTGAGCCTGAATTTTCAGTTATAAATCATGATAGTCATAAAGTAGATCATCACATGACTGTGCCTGATTTTATGACATTTTCTGTGAGGATCATTAAGCATACACACTATTTGCGATGGGACATTTTTCACCAGAAACAGAAAATAAATTCAGAACTCTGAGAACAACATCATAAATTGCAGTTGTGTCATCATGGACACTGCAAATGGCCAGATGTTGAGTGACCAAAATGTAGTCATGTGATTGTGGGGAGGGGAAGGTGGGTGATTGTCAAAACTTCAAATCCAGGTTATAACTCCATTTTCCAGGGTATCTGGTAACTTCAAACAGTCACTAAGCAACGAGTTGTAAGTCAAGGACTACCTGTAGTGGAAATAATATGTTAGAAGTAAAGAAATACATAATTAGTAATAGGAACTAAGTAATGTACCTCAGTGTAGTAAACAATGTTTTGAGTTTCCTAGAAAGCAATAATGAGAATATTTATTTTTGTGAATAAGTAATAAAAAATAAAAAGCACAACATAGTAAATATGAGTGAGAGAGGTTGTTGAAGGTGATAAAAACTCATTGGCATTTATAAATTTCTTAAGAGTAGAGATGATACGGGTATCCTTGACTTACAACAGTTCATTTAGTGACCATTCAAACTTACAGCAGCACTGAAAAGTGACATGACCGTTTTCACACTTACAACCATTGCAGCATCCTGATCATCACATAATCGAAATTCAGATGCTTGGCAATTGACTCATCTTTATGACAATTGTAGTGTCCTGCGGTCAGGTGATCCATTTTTGCAACCTTTTGAAAAGTCAATGGGGAAGCAAGATTCACTTAACAACTGTTAAGTGAATCACTATGCAAGGAAAGTTATAAAATGCGGCAAAATTCACTTCTATTAATTTCTTAATAGAAATAAATTTCTGTTTCTTAGAATAGAAATTTTGGGCTCTATTGTGGTTAAGTCAAGGACTACCTATATGTAGACTGTAAATATGTATGTATGCAGTAAGCCGCCCAGAATACTTGCATTAAAAAAAGGCAGGCTCTATTTTTAAACATCAATAAAAATTAATACATTTTACTATTGTTTACCTGGGAGAAAATCTCATTAAACTCTGTGAGATATACTTCTAAGTTGGCCAGTAGCAAATTTATTTATATAGTGCTATAAATAAATTTTACAGTTCAGCTTTGGACCTGAAGACAAAAAGTGCTTCTGAGTTAATGGGGGAATCTGCATGTAGCATTGATATGCAGTTTTTAAAATCAATTGAGTCTTTCTACCTTCTGAACCTCACTTCTGTCTTTGAGTTTGACAAAAATGGGAGTGAACTGTGAAATATGTTAGATCATTTAAGGCATAGAGAGTGGGACTACCAGAACAAAGCAGCAGCAACAGCACTCTTAAAACAGAAAGAGTGACTGTTCAATCCATTATCATTAGCACAAGCACTGAAATCTGAAACAATTGCATGTTTTAATGAATCACACAACACATGAGATAAAATAAACTGGTTAAGAAATGACTGATTTAACCCGAGAATAACTGCATTGTTTTAAATATGAAAATATATTCATGCACCCAGCTTTCCCAAATCTAATGCCATCCGTATGTTTGAGGATTCCAAGATTTCTGGCTTGTGTACTCTTGCAGTTTTGGCTCCAAACTCTAGTGTTTAGAAAATCTGGTTGGGAATAACATGAAACATGGAAAATTCAATGTATTTTTAAATTGATTATAGGTAGTCTGTGAGTTACAACCACAAATGAGCCCAAAATTTTTACTGCTTAAGCTCATAAAACAGGGCAAAACTCATTTAACAACTGTTTTACTTAGCAATAGAAATGTTTGGCTCAATTGTGGTCATAAATTGAGGACTATATAATTATATAATAAAATTCATGGAAATCCTAACTTTACTGCTAAGAGCTTTATATGAGATTTTAAGATCCATCGATCCTGCAAATTTAACAAAATTAAATTTAGTGAAAAGTGAAATTTGTATTCTCCTAGAACACCACACATGCTCCATAATTCTCAGTTAACATGATAGTAATGCAAAATTTTCTTCAGAAAAAGTGGGGCATTCTATTATATTAAAGAGCCTACCAAAGAATGGCTGAGATCCAACTGACTAGATGGACATATTTTCATATATTGTGACATTATCTTCTTCCAAGATTGTTATTTAAACCTCTCCATCGAATTCATGAGATTTTCAGATGCTTTCATTCAAAAGCAATCATCGCTAATCCTGCTTAACTTTTTCAAGATAGGTAAAATTAGATTTTATTTATTTATTTATTTGATTAGTCAATTGCTTACAAGATAATAGGTATAAGTATAAACATAGTTATAAATATATGGATACATATAAGAAAATAAACAATAGGACAGGGACGGTAGGCACTTTGGTGCGCTTATGCACACCCCCTACAGACCTCTTAGGAAAGGGGTGAGAGTGCTGCCACTTGCTGTGCATATTTTATTAGAGGAATTAAAAACAATTGAAAGAGGTGGGAATCTGGAAGAACCTTGAAGAGACTGAATTTAGCTCAGGACACATAGCAATATGGATTTTCAATAGAAAATAATAATGCGATAACTTCAATTTTCAGCAGCACACAATTTCTAGATCTTCAAATGCCTGGTCTGTGACCATAATAAGATACTGAATTCTTTAAAATGCCAAGAATGGTGTTTCTTTAGATTTTGCAATGCTTTTTAAATTTTTGTTTAGTTTAGAGGAAGTGGTTGACTGTAAAATTAGTCACTTTCTAGTTTTCTTTGCAACAGGAAACACATATATAAGCTTCTTGTTTTAACAAGTTGAATGATAACAATCAGAGAAAATTACTAGTAATTTTATTCTACTGACAAAGAATTATTTTGGGGGATAATAATGATTTGTTAATGCAGAAACTTTCAAACACTGTAAGTTTTCAAATGTTGTAAATAAGATCAAACAAATTTCTGACAAGCATAGCAGACATCTTTGTCTCACAAAAATAGAGAAGGGAAATAAAGGGTGAGCCATACTAGACTTAATTCTCACTAACAGAGATTAAATTATAGAAGGTGATGAAGTTACAGGAACTGTGGGGAGAGGAGTCACCATGCAATATTGACATTCAACTTTATGCAAGCTCAGGCAAAGCCAAACTAGAGACTTCAGAAGAGCTGATTTCAATAAATCTGTAAAGAGCTTGGGAAGGATTCCATTGATGAGAATTCTTAGGGGAAAACAACCCGCAAAAGCTTGGGAAACTTTGAAAGTGAGATTATGAAAGCACAATACCAGTGAAGAAGAAAAATAACAGCTCTCAAAAGAAACAATCATAGCTGCAATAAAGAACTCTCTGATAAACTGAAAGACAAAAAAGGACAAGTATTAAAAGTGGAAAGAAAACCTAAGGCTCAAAATGAACTAGTTTGCGACAAAAATAAAAAAGCTTCTTTTGGTTTGTATTTGGTTAAGATGGCAAACTGTCTCAAAGAAATATATTTTATTTGGTCTTGTTTATAATGGGTTATGGCTTCTGGTTTTTAGTCTTGAAATAAAAAAATTAGAAATTAGTTTGAAAATGTAATAATTATATAGTTACAGAACTGATCTGTAATAATTGTAAATAATGTAAAAAGTTCAGGTCGTAATTGTAGCAGTATTTTACTGCATTGGAAATAGTCAGAAGTCGACACTTTTTTTCTTCAGTTTTGTCCATCCTGCACCCACCTTTTTTAATCTTTATTTTCACTGTATTTTATCATATAATAAAACTTTACTTATATACTGTACATGGATCTATGTAAGACATCAAGGTCCAGCACATCAAGTCAAGCATTATACATTAATCAATCAGTAGGACATCACACATTCTCCTTATTTCCTGTTCAATACTCAATTTCTACTTTTTTCACACTGGCTTTTTAGTTCCTCTTTATGTTGTATTTATTACATTTGACAGTCAACATTCAACTCTATTTTTGCAGAGAATATTCTGCATTGCAAAATGCATTTTCTAAACCCACTGCATCATATGCATTCTCTAAATTGACAAATGTTGCCATTTTCCTCACATTAGCCATTAAAACAGCACTGAAAAAAGTGACATGACTTAGAGCCAACCATATTGGCTAGGCAAGCCATAATTCATAGTCCAACATTCCAGAGTACACTGGAGAAATTGGTTAGAGGCTGGGTCAGTGGTTAATGCTGGGAAAATATTGGGTGTGCAGGTCCAGCCTTTTTCCAGAGAGAAGTGGGAACAGTCTCTGCTGCAGCATGAAAGTGTTCAACAGCCCCCTTTCTTCAAGCAAGTAAATGAAGTGTTAATGGAATATTAAAATGCCCTGTTTATGACAGATCCAAATGAAGGAAATTAGTAGATAAGAATAATCAAGCTGAATACCTATTGAAACAGTCGCTACACTGCAATGTGTGCGGTTACTTACTGTCCAAAATTGTTTGCATTTTTAATTCAAGCCTAGAGATTCTATTTTCAGCTCCTGAAAGACAGTCTTTAAAGCTCAATGTGAATTGGTCAAATAAACAAACCTATGCAGGCTACAAACAATAACTGAGGTTAGTTATTCAAAAGACTGAGTATTAATAAACTGGAGTATTCTGCCTCGCAGTGCTGCGATTTCTTTTAATGATTTATTCAATGTCTCCATTAGCTTTGCTTTAAAAATCTTACGCGGGTCTATTCTCAAACGTATAAACTAAGCCCAGCACACTGTTCTGGGCAGCCTACAGAGACTCAAGGTCGAACTAAAATAGAAGTTGACTCTGCGCTGCTCCTCTCTGAAGAGTCGGAAAGGCGCGCCCGCTCCAAGGAATCATTCCCAGATAGCCACTCGGGGCGCTCTCTGGAAACCGCTCTTCGCCTCAGTTTTCCCCTTTGTCGCCTGGCGAGAACTGCCGTAGGTAAAACATGCAACGTGTTTCCAGCCCTGAGGAACGCAGCAGCAACGTCAGCTGTAGTTGGCTGAGCGAAATCTTCCTGTCTTTCCTGGGAAACGACCGACAGGCGAACAAATCCTTGCAAAACCTGAACGGTCAGAAAGAGTAATTTCTCCTGCAGCTTGGCGAAACATTCAAGTTTCTCCCCATGCGTCCTTGGGACCCCTGTCGCCTCTGATCCTTACCATTTGGGCCACTTTTAGCATGGCAGAGCAAGAGCCCGCGTAGCCTCTGTCGAGTAATCCGGTATCCGGCCCGTAGGAAGGTGGCGGCGGAGCAGAAGTGCTGGGAGCGCCCCCACTGCTGGCATCGGTGCGGATGATCCGCATGCCGTGATATATCCAGCACCTTCCTGAATGAACGGGTGCAATTTGCTTCCCCGCTTTTTCCAAGAACTATTGCAACACTTCTTAACTCCAGAGGCGGGACAGTGCGGGGTGGGGCCCAGTAGCTCTCTGGCTAGGATACCCCTTGTATAGTTACGAGCCGGACAACGGCACAGGCTCGGTCCAGCACCCCACTAAAGCCACAGGAGTAAGGTGGAAGGGCGGAGATGCTGCTTTGGGGAAGAGATCATGTCGGGGAGCGGACTCCTGGAGGCTTAACCCGGTGCTGGACGCGTGAAGGGGGAGAGAAGGTAAAACAGGAAGGAGGAGGTGGCAGATGGAAGAAAAGGGCCCCCTCCTTTCTCCGCACACATACACGATAAACAGGAAGTCTATTAAATTGGTCGCGAAGGAAGAAGCAGTGAAATGCTTCGGAGCTGCTGCTGCGAAAGTCTTTCGAAAGAGGATGGGTAACTATTCTGCAAAATGGTCGTCTTAGGTTATAATGGGAAAAAATAAAAACTAGAACTACATAATTAGGCTGATAAGATATTAAAAGGTATTTTTAGAACTTGTCATGATCATGAAAAGTGAAACAGTGGAAAAGCAAATGAAACAGCTAGTTAAGAGTTGCAAAGTTTTATAGGCATTCTGCAAGTTTAAAACTGTCCTAGAGTATCTTTATGTCTTTGGACAAATAAACGAGAATAGTTCATATAAAAGTTAAATATAATGCAGATGTTAAAAGGCATCTCATAAATGCCTTGTAGTTCTTAATGTAAGTACAAATCAGAAATCAAAAGGAAATAGTTAATACCAAGAAATCTAGAGGTCACTTCAAGTGGTGCACTTTATTTTAAAAGAAAAATCAGTGTAAGTTAAAAGAGTATATTTATCATATAACTGGGACCTGGTGTTGAAGCCTGATCCTTGGCCCGATCCCGTAGATTGTGAATTAGATCTTCTCCAGCTCTGGATCTTCCAGTTATAAAGAACATAATGGCTGCAAATTCTGGGAATTGCAGTCATACTTTTGGAAGTGGCTAGTCTGCAGAAAGATAGGACAATGAATCAGCTGCAGGGATTTATTTATGTATTAAATTTATTCACCCACCCATCTTACTGTCATGGAACTCCATATCCCATGGCAATGCTGTCTTATTGAAATTCACTACATTGTATTAGCTGCAGGACTCCAACACAGCTAAAACTAAAACTAAGAATTCAGAAAATGAATTTCTCAAGGTGTGCCAAAGTTAGATTCTTACCCCAACTATAAGGATTAAATTAAAAAATTGCTAATTAACTCTGATTTGAGAGCATTCTGCATGACATTAAAAAAAGAGTTATAATCAAGCTTGACTACTGGTGACTTCATGGACACACTAATTCAGCTTTGTGTAAACAGTTTGCCAATCACCTTCCAAGATAGTTTTCAAGTTCTCATAGCCAGAAGTCTTAGCATTCTCTAATAGTCTTATGTTCAACTATCTAAAAATCAGAAATACCCTGATTGGCTTCTCTATTCAGACATGGTTAGCTAGATACCACCACTTGTTGACTATATAACATATATGGGCTTCTCTTAGCCTAAATAATTTTGCTACTTATAGACAGTTTAATGTAATTAATTTCATATATATTTTAATCCAATTGTTCCTTCACATTGCTTAGAAATAATTTATTTCAGGGGTGTCAAACTTGATTTCATTGAGAGCTGCGTCAGGGTTGTGTTTAACCTTGGGGGGCTGGGTGAGTGTGGCAGGTGTGGGTGTGGCCAGCTTGACATCACTTTGTCGGGGGCATCTATGATGGCCCAGTGTAGCTGGGAGATCCATTTTCTCCAGCGGAGGAAGACAAGACCAGGGAGAGCGCCAAACCCTTGTCCTCCAGAGGCCGCCTCACAGTCCCTCTCAGGCCATGCGGAGGACCCAGGACAGTGGCACAGGCTGTCCAGCACTCTAGGCAGTGAAGGGCAAGTGTGCTTCAGGGCAGCCTGGCACTCAAACTCCCAGGGCACTGGGACCTCACAGCCTAGCCTAGTGGTGGCTAACCTTTTCGGCATGAAGAGTGTGCGCTGGAAACCAGAAGAGCAGCTCCCCGATGCGCATGCGTGGGAGTGCCGGAAAATGGAAGTTTAGCTTTCCAGTACACACATGTGTGCTGGCCACCTGGTCTTGCGCTTTCCAATGCTCATACATGCAGGAAGACCAGTTGGTGTGTGTATGTGCTCTGGGGAGTTAGTCTTCTGGTTTCTGGTGCTCCTGCACACACGAAGGCCAGCTGACCGGTGCACACATGTGCGCCGGGGGAACTGCTCTTCTGGTTTCTAACAATGGCCGGCGCGCATGCGGGTGCCAGAACCCAGAATGGTTGATGGCTGGCATGCCCAGAGAGATGGCTCTACATGCCACTTCCGGCACGCATGGCATAGATTCGCCATCATAGGCCTAGCCCAACCCAGCCCCATTTCTATGAGGGGGTGCCTAGCTGCACTTTACCTCCTCCTTGAGGCTTCTGTTCTCTGTCTCCTTGGCCATACTGGTCATGATGTGCATGGGAGAGAAAAGTATGTGGGTCAGAGGGAAGCCCACTTATTTTCCATGCAAGGAGACATGGCTTTGTAACCAAAGCATCCTCAGTGATAGAATGGGAGATTACCAGGAAAGGTCAGGAGAAGGAGACAAGGGGATGGCGAAAGGGCAGTAGGACTGCTGGTGGCCAAGTGCTAGGGCAGAATTCCCTCAGACCCTCCATCCCTCTCATTATAACCTCCTTCTTTCCTTCCTTTTCTTTTTCCCTCTCTTCATTCTTTCTTCCTTCCTGTTTCCTTCATTTTCCTTCCTTGCTCTCGTCCCATCTTTCCTTTTTCTTTTTCTTTGTCTTTCCTCTTTCCCTTTCTCCTTTCCTGTCTCTTCTTGGATGCTCAAATGCAAAAGGGAAACATTTCTCGATGCCTTGTGATCAAATGCCACTTTTGCTACTAGTTTGTTTTGCTACCACTCTGCCAGTGAAAACAGGGCTTGGGAGAGGTGTGTGCAGACCTCCTGGGCTCCGTTTTCAGCTACAACAGCCTCCTTCAGGACTCTTGTCAGCCATTTTTGGCTGCAATGGCCTTCTGTAGCCTTCTGCCAGTGAAAATGGAGCTCAAGAGGGCTGTGATGGTACGCAGCCCTCCAGAGCTCTGTTTTCTCTGGCAGAGGCACTGTGGATCGATCCTTCACTGTTTCCAGGGAGGCCCCATAGGCCAGATCTAAGCACCCCGCAGGCCAGATTCAGCCCATGGATCTTGAGTTTGACATCCCATATATTTGGTGCACTCTGCATTTTTACATATAAAAATGTCAATCGGTGGGTTAAATTGAAGAACCTGACTAATCCAGCTTCAGGCTGAATTGTGAAGTATTTAATTGTATACTGCCATAACTGTCACACTAATTCTGAAATTCTTAGGAAAAAAAATAGGGAAGAAATTCCAAATTCATGGGATTCTGGATCTGTTTGAAGATGACAAAACCAAAGACAAAATTAGTTAATTTCTTTTTACGCTAGGTTTTTATGCTAGATCAGGGGTGTCAAACTCAAAGCCTGAGAGCTGGATCCAGCCCACAGGGTACTTAGATCTGGCCCATGGGGCTGTCTTGGAAATAGTGAAGACCAGCCCATAGTACCACTGCCAGCGAAAATGGAGCTCACAAGGGCCTCATGCAGCCCTCACAAGCTCAATTTTCACTGGCAGAGGGTTGCAGGAGACTGTCCCAGCTGAAAATGGAGCTCAGGAGCCCATTTTTGCTGGCAGAGTAATTGGGCCATCACAGGCGCCCCCGACACTAGTAACATCATGCTGCCCACACCCACCCCAGCCTCCCAAGTTCAAACACAACCCTGATGCGGCTCTCAATGAAATCAAGTTTGACACACCTGTGCTAGATGGTACTGCATTAGTCCTTCATTTAAAAAATTATGGTGCTTCAGTGAGGTATCTAGTTATTCTACTTAACATTCGTAAAAATTAAGGAACATTTCCTTTATAAAAATCTTAACCATGAATATAGTAAAGTTTATAGATTGTAAATTCTATAAAAAACAATATATAAATCTATAAAATTCAGTATCCCACAAAAATGTAGTTGCTGGTTGGTTATTTGAAAATGGGCCCACTTCTGATCTTAAACTGTGAGAATTAAAATTTTAATATGTATAATGGACTTTACATAATATAATCAGGATGAACTGGCCTGCTGGTTGTTTGAGACATGAAGTGAGGTTAATCAGAGTGTCAGGTTCAGTCACCATGCAAGAAGAAAAAACAACACCTATAGCGGGTTCTGGGGTAAGCTGTTTATCTTTGCTTAAATGGCGCCGACACTAACTGACCAGCGTGAAGTTGAAAAAAAAAACTAACCGCAGTTGAAGTCAGGGCTAACTGCCCAGTGTTCCCTGCACCTTTATGTGTGAATTAATGTAGCCATGCCCCATCCACCTCGACACACGCGCCTCCCAATCACCAAAGTGCTGTTGCCGCCCTGCAGCTGTCCAGCAATCAGCTGTTCAGCACCTCCCAGCTGGTTGCCTAGCGCAGCCCGTCACAAGATCACAGGAAAGTCAAACTCCCAGCCCAGAGCGTCAGCTATTTGTCGGGCGGCATGCAGAAAATGGCCACTCCCCCAGATGCTGCAGTCCCAGCAGTAACTAATATGGGGCTCGGGAAGGATGCGGCGGTCCGGGTCGTTTTGGGCTGGGGAGGCCATGGCGGCAGTCCAGAGGCCATCGTCAGCGGAGCATCTCCCTGACCCCTCTGAATGGCAGTCCGTGCGCTGCACCAGGCTGACACAGAGATCTATACAACTCTTGGATACAACAGGCATCAACAGCAATAGCAAGTTTTCCAAAATGATATCTGCCCATCCAGTTCGGACATCCAGAAAGGATTTGTTGAAGATTCCCCCATGAGAGGTACATTGAGCATCAACAGTGGGGTAGCCCTTCCCCATGATGTTCCCCCAACCCATAGATAATTTTTCTTGCATTTTCAGAAGCAAGTAAAATTTATCCAATGCACAATTCAAACATATTGTAGGAATTTTTATTTGTAGTCTGCAATTATGGGTTGACCACCCATATGTGTGTGTGTGTGTGTGTTGTGCTATTATTCACCAACCAGAGATTGACAAGATTTTTAAAGATTTTTTTTTAAATTTCATTTTTATTTTATAAGTAACATGAGAGGGTAAACATGTATAATGCATCTTCCTCTTCTCAATTACCCCATATAAATAACCCTGTGAGGTGGGTTGGAATGAGGGATTAACTGGCCCAAAGTCACACAGCTGGTTTTCATGCATAAACTGGGACTAGAACTCAAGTCTCCTGGTTTCTAGCCAAGCTCCTTAATCACTTCATCATTATAAGCATCTATGTTAAATAAATATGCCAGAAATATATAAGAAAAGGATTCCCCTTTTTGTGCTTAATATAGATGAGTACATCATTAAAAAATAGTTGCTATTTCTGAAAGCAAACTGTCATATTTTTGTGTTAAATCTCAAGAAAACTTTCCCTAAGATTATAATTTTTTTGTTCCCCCTTCCCCCAATCATAGCTTGTTGCAGTAACTCTGGAATGTTAATGCTGACATTTGACAGTATTAAGTGGTCAAATTGTGCCACTGATGCAGAATTGTGTTTGTTCAGATCCCCAGAGGATGAATATATTTGTTTATCATAAGATAACTGCATGTAAAAGCTGCAAGAACAACCCCTAAGTCTATATAAGATTTCTGCTTTTAAGGGAAAATACTGGTAGTTCAGCTGCAAATCGTTTTTATACAACATGGTGAAGAACCTTAGGAAGTGAGGACACGCATGATGACACTATTCACACTATTCGTTTTTGTTTATATCAAAACTTTCCCACACAAGTTCAATTTACACATTTTTCCATAACAGTAACCCTAACCAAAACAGGTTATGGCTGATGATGGGATTGATTCCTGAACTTCCAGGTCCTAGTCAGGCATTTTAAAATCACTGCACAGGTGGATCTCAAAATGGAGCCATCTTTTCACTAATGTTGTAACCAATATTAAATCTAAGGTATAGAGTTCTATTTAAAGAAACCACAAATTATAGAGGTTTATTTTTTTTCACTGATGTTTCTCAGCAACTAGTTTTCAGAGGAATGCTGCCAGCAGCATCTGATCTAATGGGCACCTCTATCCTTTTTGTATTTAATTCCTTATACAATGGTTTAAGGTGGTCATCCTTACATCTTTCAGGAGTAAATTCCAGAGTTGTTCTGTGCTCTTTGGAACAGTCCCTATTTATCTGCTCCAAATCCTATATGATTCAGAGTCATATAATAATCTTCAGTTCTAGCATTGTGAGAAACAGAAAAATTGTTACCTGCTTTTTCAATATTCAGTATACAGCAACAAGTAACACATTCTTATCATTTAAGAAAAATGATTAAAAATAACATTTTAAAATTAATTATTCATGTCCCTGGTCATTTTAATTCTTTTTTTCTGCATCTTTTCCAGCTCTAAAGTGAGGTACAATTGCTAGAATGGAACACAGTATTTTAAATGCAATCACACTACAGACTTGTGCAAGATTATTATAGTAATGCGTTTTTTATTCAGTTGCTTCCCTAAATGTATGTACCCCAATGAATTATTAACTATATCGAACTGTAATAAATCTACAGCCTTGAAAGGTTATACACATTTGCAAGAAATAGAAGGTTCTATAAAACAGTAGATTTTTCTAATAAATAAATGCATGCTTAAACAAAAACATTTATGAAGAAACTACTGATTTGTTACAACACTATACACTAAGGCAATTATATGAATTGATACAAAGAGTAACATGTTTTAGTTACAGTATTTTATCTGAGGATACATATTTTTCATGTTACAAAAGTTTTCAGATTTTAAATCAGTCCCATCAGATAGCAGCCCTGGTTGTAACAATGGTCTCCAACACTATTGATAAGAATCCTGAGATCTGGAGCAGCTTTCAAAGGAGCACAATACTGTTTGGAAGTGCCCCCAGTGCAAACAACATTAAACCGCTTCCATGCTTTTTCTTCTCTTTCCTCCTATATCATTTCTGCCTTCTGCTTCTTGTTTGTGGTAACTGAGCTTTGTCACAATTATTAATTCAAATGAAGAAGTTAATAAGAACCGTGTGTAGAACAATTTTTGTCAGGTGAACTATCCATAATTTTCAAAAAGAATTATTTGTTTTTATTTTTGAGTGAAACCACATTACCTAAATATTTTTATCAAAATTATATAACATTTACATACAGAGCTCTTTTATTAGAAGATAATACTTATTGCAAGGTCTGTGATCTCCAAGATACAAAACTAAAGCAGGTATTTACACCATAGCAGGAAGCAACAACGAAGGCAAAGAACTGCATGGGGGAGGGGGACAGGAGGCGAGAGAGACAAAATTATTAGAAAGCAGTAAAAATCTTCAGCCAGATTTTTATTTATATTCAAATCAAATATAATAGAAGGGATAATACAAAAAAATAAATTTAAAATCACATTGTTTCCATACCCAGGAGGACACTAAATTCTGTGGAAGAAATATTATTGGGCTTTAATGTATTCATAGTAAGGATGATCCTTGCAAGAAGCAATTCCACATTGACATTAGTGAAAACATTTTTGATTTCTGTTGACTAGAGTTTAATAAGTAGATACATAATGCTTCTTTATTGTTTTATATATATTCGATAAATTTGCTTCCATGGTGCTTTATTCTATAAAAGTGCACAAAAGTGTGGCTTAATAGCACTGCAAATGCTCATTTGCAAGGGAAAAGGAAATAAACATATTAAATGGTCTTGATGCTAGGTGAAAAAAGGATTTAAGTAGTACTTTAAACAAAAGATTACAAATTTAAGAATGTCTAATTACAATCGGTTATCTTGAATCTTATATCTAATTTTAGAGGTAAATGAACCAAAGCAAAAACACATTCTTCCCTCACTGCTATATTAAGTTTAAATGTGATCTTACTGAAGATGTTGCCCAACTATTGTAATTGTGGTAGTCAGGTTCTTTGGTGACTGCACATGCTTTGGAAATAGCAGCAATTAAGTACAAGAGAAGGGCACTGCCATTAAAATTCAGACCCTGCAGGATGGTGGGGGGGAAAGATCAGCATTCTTCCTCCCTGCTAACATCATTCTATGCACAATTGTATCATTTCCTAATTTAAGACAGTCTGGCTGGACATGAAGGAGATGTATTCCCTCATATGTAGAGAGCATCAAGTTGGGGAGAAAGCCACTGTAGTTAAATATTGCCTGAATTAATACCTTAAGGAACATAATTTCTCAAAGTAGGTTGCTGGTGAGAAAAGTCTCCAACCAACTGATTAAAAAGGAAGAGGAAAACCTTTCTCCTAAATAAGGTTTACAAGCTGTACCCTTCCCATTATTGTATACACAGCTTCATGTGATACCAGGATGGCCTAAGCCAGGATGGCCTAAGTCACTGGTGATTGCAACAGAACAGTCAAACAGTAACCCTCATAGTTGAGTCAAGAACTGGCTAAAACAAAGGTTTCTGGCGGGGCTGAAGATCACAATGGCTGTGATAAGTCAAACTGAATGTGGCAGAAGGTATATATGTTCAGACTGGTGATCTCAATTTTTCTGTGTATATATCCTGCTTCAGCCGGCTCCTTGACAGTGATTTTGAGTGAATAATAATCAATTCTGGCATACAAAACAGTGGATCAAATTCGAGTATGCTGCCTTTCAACCCACTAGTGCCAGGGAAATTGTAGACTAATTTATCAGAAAAGGCAAGCTTCTTTTGGTGGTTAATACATGGGAAAATATTAATCTCCATTTAACTAATATTACCTTGTCAAACCAATATGTAGATTTAAAAAAAATACGGCTCAGGTGGTATGGAGTGTTTCATAAAATGATGCTATGCCAGCAGAAGGTTTGACATAAGTTGGTCAAGCAAATAAAAGATGCTTGGAATTCTCCCTGCAAAATTGGGAAATACAGTTCCACTTAGAATATATTGGGTATTTTCTGAAGGGAACTGCATAAAGTTCTGCATCCATCTCCTTAATCTAACAAAGCCAAGCCAAATATTATGACCTCATCCACTACACTTGTTCTGGGAAGGCTGCTATAGATAGGTCCCTCTTTTCTGCAATATATATTTGAGTTGCTTATAAAAAAATGAACATATACTCACAACTGTGGTCCATGGCACTTGAGGTATCCTCATATAGGTCATTGTCATATAGATGATAAAAAAGAGTGTAAGAATCCAGTAAAATACAGCCACAAACATTATCCATCCAAAGGCAGGGTACAGAAAATAGTCAGTTCCAGTAATCAACATCCACACTAGCAAGCCTAATACCTACAACTATATGGAAAAAAAATATTATTATGGTATGCAAAGTAAAACATCTAAGAATTGTTTTAAAAACTTTAATGAAATCTGATTCCAGAATATGAATTTTCAGGTTTAATTTTTCTTTTTTCTTCTTGCTCCATTAAAAAAAAATCATCAAATAAGATACAGCATAGAGTGATCTTAGCTGATCATGAAAACATTAAGCCAATGGTCACCAACCAGTGGGCAGGGGACCACTGGTGGACTGCGAGAAAACTTTGGTGATCCACAGAAAAATGTCACCCCCAAAGCACCCCTTAAAGCAATTAATCCAGGCTGCACAGGAACACAAGGCTTGCATCACTTGCATTGAGAACAACGCAAGATAGTGAGGGAAGAGGGGAAAGGGCAGAGGGGGGAACTTGCCCCATGCGCCCCACATGCCTGGCTACCAGGCTGCTTCTTTCCGCTTCTTCTGCTTTTGTCTGCACGCAAGGAAAGCAGCAAAAGTCTTTCTTTCTCTCCCCCAAATTCTGCCAGAAATGAGTCTTTGGGACTCTGCAAGGCATCCCGCTCCCAAGAGGCTGCGCCAGCATGACAAGTCTCACAAAGACTCATTTCTGGTGGAGTTTGGGGGAGAGAAAGAAAGACTTCTGCTGCTTCTCCTGCTTTCCTTACATGAAGCCAAGTCTCTCTCTTTCCCCCTGAAAACGGAGCTGGAGACAGTATCCTGCAAATAAAGAATGATTGATTGGTAGGAAAATGGGGTAGGGAATTTTCCTGCAGACTTTTTTTGGGATTTTCCCAGGGTCTTTGGTCCGCAGGATTTAAAATTGTGAGTTTGTTGGTCCCTGAGGTCCAAAAGGTTGGCGACCCCTGTACTAAGCAGAATTGGACTTGGGTAGATTACAGCTTGACTACAAATTCAGACAGAATAGCAATTGCAGCCACTGGAGGTCACCACTGATCCACAGAGAGATTTGTTTTGTATCACTAATTTCTAAAATACCCTTTGATGAAATTGAGTTAATGTTTTAATTTCTATGCTGTATATAACAGCAATTCAGTTATTTAATCTTTTAAGTATTACTGCATGGTTTTATGTCCAAAATTATAAATAATATTGGACATAAAATATTTTTTTTATTTTTTCTATTTAATCTATAACAATGCTGTTTGAAGTATAGTCCTAAACACACATGGCTACAATTGTTTCTCTCCATTTAACAGTGAGTTCAGTCAATTTAGTGATTGAAATCAGTATGTTTACCTTCTAAAATGCTAAGTTTATTAATCCAATCATGCTAATAATTCTGGTTCTCTGCAACATCATTTGGAAGTTCTAAATTAAAGTCAGGAAAGCAGATCCACCTTGCTAATAATAAACTTTTTATTTAATCAGACTTTAACAGCACATGTCCACACATACTAATTATTTAAACTCTCATCTATAGAAAAAGGCTATAGAAAATAGGCATATATGGTATAAAGTGAAGTATAAGTAGGGCTCACATAGCCTTGTCTTGATCCCCCGGACTTGTTCCTAGTGAACTTGTCTGCCGGTTGGTCGAGGCTGGCTGTGCGCCGTTTGGGGGATGCAGAGTTTGCCGGCTTCATTTTTTCGGCCTCTGGATCGGATTTCCATGGCACAGAAGATGGTGGCAGTGACTGTGGTGGTGCCGGAGATGCCAGAGGGGGCAGCTGTGGGCGGCGTAGGTGAGAGCTATGCTGCTGCTGGCCCTGTGAGGGTGAGAGCCTCATGAAGATTGCCGGCAGGGGATGGCTGCGGGGTTGGCGACGGAGTCGGGAAGCTGAGGAGGTCGACCAACGTACCGGAAATGGAGGGGAGGAAGATTGGGGCTGCGAGCCTGGATGGCAACAACTCGGCCTGCTGGACTGGAGGTGACCAGATGGGGGCTGGAGAAATTTTGGAGATCGGAGGAGGAGCTCGCTGTGGAAGGTCAATGCTCCTGGCTGCTGGCCAGAGATTTTTGCTGCCTTGGAGGATTGCTGCTGGGATGAGCTGGGGACTTTGGGGGGTGGCTTTTGAGCCACCCTAGAAGTCCCTGCCCCCCCCCCCTCCATTGGAGGTTGTGGCAGGTAGCTGGTTCAGTTTGACCTTGCTGCCGGGCTTTCCGGTTTCTGCCCCTTCCTGCTGTCTTTCAACCAGTGACTTTCTTTTACCATCTTCCCCACTGGTATCTCTGACTTTTTTGCACTTTAATGACATTATCTGGTGCACTTTAAGAACTATGCACTTTAATAGTAATGCACTTTAAGAACTGTGCACTTTAAGAACAGGTCTCTTAGTATAACATTCGCTGCTGTCCCATCTACATTTGCCCCCCCCTCTTTTGCTGCTGTCGCCGTCTTGCGTCCTTGACGGAGGTTTTGCCTGGTATCATGAGAGGACAGCAGGCTGCCCTGTTGTTCCAGCCCGGTGATAACCACCACGGTGGGAGAGTGGTGGTTGGACCATGGTTTCATCTGCCCCCCCAATGGATGGTGAGAGAACCTTTGGGGGACACGACATGATAACTGTTGGTGCTGGTCCCAGGACGCAAGGCTGTTGACACTGACTTTTAACATCTGGACTTTTAACATATTGATTTTAACATCTGTCAACCATCTGCGGCCAAACTTATTTATCCCTGCCCTCTGTGAATTTCAATTGTTATATCATGATACGGGCTTATTCACCCATTGAATTATGGGCCTATAGGACTGTTCCCTTGTCCTTAGTATGGCCTGTGAGGGTATCAAGAGCTTACCTTTATGACGGACTTTTAGATCTCGAGAGGTGGCATCGCGCGACCAAGGGGGGAATTCTAAATTAGGCAAAGGGAAACTTTTAAATTTTCTGACTAGTTGTTTTAAAGGGTTAAGGAGGGAGGGGTGGGTTGTGAGTATGGGACTCAGTGCAGCCCAGGGCAGGATTGTGATGGGGGTGTGGGGGGGGCCCCGGAGGTGAGAGTGGGAGCGATGATTTCCAGGATGGTTGGGCTCAGCAGGGGATGATGAGGCATGGGGCCACATCATGTTAGGGGAGCGCGCCCCTGGTGTCTTCATATGGTGATGTGCTCCTACCCCGCTGCCTCTCCCAACTTCCTGGGGGCCCAGGATCTAGGACCCCTGGGCTCCGACTGGTGTACTTTAATGCCAGGTCCGTGGCTAACAAGGCAACCCTCCTCCGTGAGGTAATTGAGAAGGCTGCGGACCTGGCCTGCATCACTGAGACCTGGGTGGGCCCAGAGGGTGGAGTCCCTCTGGTTGAATTATGCCCCCCAGGTTTTTGGGTGTTGCACTGGTCACGAGCCCAGGGGAGGGGTGGGGGGGTGGCTGTCGTTATTCGGAAAGCCTTGATTCCAAGGGAGGTCCCTGTTCTGGAGATAGGTGGGTGTGAGGCCCTCCTCCTGAGGAGTGGGCCAGGGAGTCGGGTGGGCTTGCTGCTTACATACCTTTCCTCCAGCTATGTAGCATCTGCCCTGCCTGGTCTTCTCGATGCCATCTCGGGGGTGGCGTTGGAGTTCCTGAACTTATTGTTCTGGGTGACTTCAACTTGCCTTCCCTTGGGGTATCGTTGGGTTTGGCCCAGGAATTCATGGCCTCCATGGCGGCCATGGGCCTGACTCAGGTGATTGATGGCCCGACTCACGAGGGGGGCAACACGCTCGACCTGGTTTTTATCTTGGAGCAGTGGTGTAATGGTCTGGGGGATGGTGATTTTTCTGTCCATCCCGTTCCATGGTCAGATCATTATCTCCTACGGCTGGCTTTCCATCAAGCTACCCCACACTGCTGGGATGAGGAGCCATCCAGATGGTTCCACCCCAGGCGCCTAATGGACCCAGGAAGGTTCCAGGTGGAACTGGGGTTTTTCCCTACATCCTTGGCCCACAGCTCTGCCGAGGCCCTGACAGCAGCCTGGCAACAGGTGGCGGCGGGGGCCCTCGACAGAGTTGTCCCCATGCGGCCACTTACCCGGCACAGATCCCGGGTGGCTCCCTGGTATACCGGGGAGCTCCGGGAGATGAAGCATCGGAGAAGGGCCTTAGAGAGCAGATGGAGGTCGACCCGCTCCGAATCTGACCGAGCCCAGCTAAGAGCCCATATTAGGACTTACCTGGTAGCTGTGAGAGCGCTGCTCTCATAGCATCTGCAGGTAACTGCCCAGCCGCCCTGTTTGGGGTCACCAGCTCCCTATTACATCCGGGGGCAGTGGTGGATCCCTTGCAGGGCAGAGCTGAGGAGTTTGGACAATACCTGCAGGATAAGATCGCTCGGATCCGGGAAGGGCTGAACTCTAGTGTGCAGGGGCCTGACCCTGGGGGTGCAAGTCGTCTGGCCAATGTAATCTGGACTGAGTTCGATCCTGTTTCTGAGGATGAAGTGGACAGGATTATGCGACGACTGAGTTCCACCACATGTTTGTTGGACCCGTGCCCTTCCTGGTTGGTTTATGCCTCCAGGGAGGTCATGAGCGGCTGGCTCCGGGCAGTGGTCAACGCTTCATTAAAGGAGGGTGCCTTCCCTGCTGCCCTGAAAGAGGCAGTGGTGCGGCCCCTCCTGAAGAAGCCTGCCCTGGACCCAGCCGAATTGAACAACTTCCATCCAGTCTCCAACCTTCGCTTTTTAGTGAAGGTTGTTGAGAGTGTGGTGGCTCAGCAGTTTCCGCTTTTCGTGGAGGAAGCAGACTGCCTAGATCCATACCAATCAGGCTTCCAGCCCGGGTATAGCATGGAGACGGCATTGGTCGCACTGATGGATGATCTTCTGAGGGCTCGGGACATGGGTTTTTCCTCTGTCCTAGTCCTGTTAGACCTCTCAGCGGCTTTCGATACCATCAACCATGGTATCCTGTTGTGGCATCTCAGGGGGTTGGGAGTGGGAGGCACTGTATTGCAGTGGTTCTCCTTCCTCTTGGGTCGCTCGCAATTGGTGTTGGCAGGGGGGCAGAGGTCGGCGCCGAGGGGTCTCACTTGTGGGGTCCCTCAGGGGTTGGTTCTCTCGCCCCTCCTGTTCAACATCTATATGAAGCCGCTGGGTGAGATCATCCGTGGCTTTGGGGTGAAGTATCACCAGTACGCTGATGATACGCAGTTGTACATCTCCACCCCAGGTCACATCAGTGATGCTCTCTCTGTGGTATCCCGTTGTCTGGATGCAGTATGGATCTGGATGGACAGGAACATGCTTCGGCTCAATTCGGCCAAGACAGAGTGGCTGTGCATATCGACATCTCGGTCCGGTCAGGAGATTCCATCTTTGGTCATGGGGGGGAGAGGTGTTGCCCCCCGTGGACAGGGCACGGAACTTGGGGGTCCTCCTGGACTCATGGCTCAGGATGGAGGAGCAGGTGGGGGCCGTGGCCAGGGGGGCATTTGCCCAGGTTCGGCTGGTTCACCAGCTGTGCCCATATCTGAACCGAGATGCCCTGTGCACTGTCACCCAGGCACTTGTTACCTCCCGGCTTGACTACTGCAACGGTCTCTATTTAGGACTGCCCTTGCATACCACCGGAGGCTTCAGCTGGTGCAGAATGCGGCTGCACGGGTTGTGATGGGAGCTTCCTGGTACTCCCATGTTACACCCCTCCTGCGTGAGCTGCATTGGCTACCAGTTGCCCTCCGGATGAGATTCAAGGTCCTAGTATTAACATTCAAAGTCCTACGAGACATGGGTCCGGGTTATTTACGGGAGTGTCTACTGCCGGCATCGAATACCAACCGCCCTGTACGAATGCACAGGCAGGGACCTCTCGGGGTGCCGTCTGCGACTCAGTGTTGGTTGGCGCTATCCCGGGGAAGGGCCTACTCTGTAGCGGCTCCCGCTCTCTGGAACAACTACTTCTGGGGCTCCGCTACCACAGGTATCTAGGACACACAATAGAACAATCCTTTCATTCTTAGCCACCACTTGGTAGGCATGTTGAAGAACTACCTATCACAATTATTTAAGTGTATCTCATAATAACCTGATTGTTCTTTCTGTTGCAAAGCACATGGTTGCTTTGATAGTTTATGGAATCTGTTCAGTTTCTTATTGTAATCTGGTCTTTCATAGTAAGAAAGAAAAGGATACATATACAGAGGTTATTGCCTGGAATTCACAAAGAAGTAGCCTTAAACCATACTAATGTGGTTTTGAATTATTATGTAAAAGAAATAAAAAAACTTAAGAATCATTGGCAGACAATAAAATGCTTCCAAGCTGGGTAGCTTTGGCAAATGCTGCAGAAAATCCCCTAGACTTTTCCAGAAGTGACCATCCTGCAGTCTTTGGGTGCGCTATGCAGGCTTTCTGCTAGTGGACACCAAGCATGTCTAATATGAAAACCATTCCAGACTATTTGCCCAAAGTGTAACACACATAAAAATCTCCCAGACAAGGTGGATCTGGTATATACTGCAAACAATCCCACATGGAATTATGGAGTCTGAGGAAACTTAGAGCCTCCCTCACATGTTGAAGATCTTTCAGGCTGGGTAGCTTCACCATGTATTTTGGGGCAATCAGACAGACCCAAGTTCAAAGAACAGCAATTGGGCTACCACACAAGAAATAAGCAAAAGTGTAAGTCAGATCTAGCCTTGTTGAGGCCAGCACTACATTGCCAAATTAAAGCACAGTTAGTAGACTCCTAAAAATTTAAGACTTTAGCTAGCTCCTGTGAGTTTATAAGAACACAGCATATTGTGGAAAACCACACATTCTGTTTGTTCAATGAGCCATGTGCCTACTTAAGCTCTACATAGCCAAGCACCCTCTTAGCTTAACAGTTGTATAATAACTCACTGCTGACAAACAATTACTCCTAAGGAACTTGGCACTTCTTCAGCATTCAGACCACTTCATCATTCTCTCCCCTTTGCTCTGGTTTAGATTCCAGCAGCATGGATGAAAAGGTTCTGGATCAAGAACCTTTTTTATTCTAAGTTGAGTGTCATTAACAAATATTTAAAATATGAGCTTTGGATAAACCTAGGTAGATAATTTGGAAGAGCTTGAGAGTTTCAGTAGGCAGGTTACAATGCACAATGGACAGGTCTTCCACAGTCACATTTCTTTTTCCAAGTTTTGGAAAGAGTTGAATGTTTCATTTTTAAAATCTGTGCTAACCTTACTTAACAGTTTATGAGATAGCTTTTGTATTTTAAGCCTTAAAAAGGCAGATGGGAAAAGCTCCTCTATCATAAAGCAACCCCACAAATATTTCCCTTTAAATTGAAAGTTCAATGCAATTTTCAGGTGGAAAATTAGCCCCTGGTTGTGAAAATATTTTAAGTTAAGAGTAAATACTGCAGTATCTCCAATTACATTTCTAATGGCAGTGTTATTTGCTTAGTCAATGCAATGCCTGAATAATCCATACAACATCCTTAGTGTTGCTGTCATTGTTAAAAAATACTAAACAATGACTGACTTCTTGACCAAAACTCTTATTTACATAACTAAGTCTGTTTAAAGAATTTCTAATTGCTTCAAAAGAACAATGCTGTATATAGCTTCTTTGTTCATAAAGACAAGTTTTGTTGCTTTAAAATCTCCATCTTCCTGTTATGGTTGTACTCCCTCTATTTATATATAGCAGCAACATTGTTCTGTGAATCTTTTTTTTTAATATAGGAAACTCTTCCTAATGCAAATAACAAATGAAAACTGCAATGGCTCCTATTATAATAAAACGTTACTTTCTCAAAGAAAGATCGAGATTGAACAAGGCAAATCAAGTTCTCTTATGGGAAGCAGCAATTTAAAAATAATTTTGAATTTTATTTCCTATGTTCCTACTTTTCTGCAATAGCATGATTTTGACTGGAGGAACAGACCTTTCATGAATGCTTATGAGTTGTTGTAGAGAATTTTCAGATACTATTAGCAAAACAACAAAAAATATGGAAACATTTTCCTTGACAATTAGCAGCATATCAGCATCCAAAATTTTAAAATATATTGCAAAATTAAGTCCATGTATTCATGAAATGAAAACAATTGTTGAGTCACAGGGAGGACCCAGTTATTAAATATCAAAAGACAGAGTATTTTGAAGATAACCACATATATTTGGACAGTGCATTGTAAACAAATCCCAACTGCATTTTTCTCATATATTCAGGCATTTCCAAACAAATAGATTTGTTTCACACTAACTTATAATTTAGCATGATGGGTCAACCCAGTTCTTATTCTGTAACTTGTAATTAAAACAAGAAAATGGCTTGACATGTGAACCAGCCAATGGCAAGATTGGTGTAGAGAAAATGCATAAAATGTCCAATACCTTCCTGTTAGCCTACTTGTGCCACTAACTAAGACAACTCCAACTTGGTAACATCAAGTTCTGTTAGACTGCAATTATTATAACTTCCATCTCTACCAGATACCAAATAAAAAGAAACTTGAAAAGCTGGTAATGAAAAAACTGAGCCTTGTGTAAAACAGCATTGCTTTATAGAGTTATGTGAGAAGAATCAATATTCAGTTCATTACTTGTCCACATAATTCATTAAATGCATTTGGGTAGATTATTCTTTTTTAACCAAATTCACCCACCTCACAGTCATTTTAGGCATAAAATTAGAGGAGATCCTCAGGTATTGCCCTTTAAGCTTTCAAGAGAAAAGACAGGAAATAATTATAGTAAACAATGATACAATTGATAACAGGCATGAAAATAATCAGCTAAGTGGGGGCTTCCTGTTTTAGTCAGCCTTGCCAACATGCATTAAACAATTAAAAGGCAGTTGAGTTTAGTCATTTAAGTTTTCCATTGGACCACAAAGATGTCATCAGAACAGCAATGATAGATCAGGCCTAGCCTGTATCAGTCCAATTATTATAAATCTAATAATCATGATCATGTTTTTTTTATGCAATATTGAGATAATTATTGACAACTTATTGACATCAAAACTGATTTAAATGGTACTAAAATAGATGCTCAAACTACTTAGTCAGCTTATGAAAATGAACATTCTAGAATTTCAGTCTGCTTTTAGAGTACAGCTGGCTGGGAGAAGGAGATCTCCAAAGTCCATATACTTAACATCTGCACTATTTCACTGATCATGCAAGAAAACATTTCAGTGGTACATTTAATACAACATTTTGTTAGCAAGAATAAAAGCCAATGTGCTATTAAAATAGAATATTTTACATCAATATTCAAGTACATATATTATAAAATCACTAACCATACCTGCAGTTCTCAAGACCAAAATAATGCTTTTTAAAATTATTAGCCCCTGGTAACAATTTTCCTGACTTTTATTTCAATCACAGTCATTCAGGTGAAAACAGACCTGAATGACACCTATTCACTTCGTACTTCTAGCACAATTTAAAATTAGGACTTAGCAACAACTGATCCTATCGAACCTGCACTAGTCCTACATTCTACTGTAAGACAGATGACATATTTAGAGGTTAAACCCATTTCTTTCTCCATATTTAGTTTAAACTTTAAAGAGAAATTCTTGTGAACAGAAGCTTGCTGAGAACTTTGTGACATTTCCATTGCTCTTTAAGTGATTAACTTATCTGACTTGCATTTTGGATTTTTCCTAGTGAAGCAATAAAGCATCTATATTTTTATATCATGCATGTTTGAATGTAGTTCTTCATTTCTATTAATTGGCAATAGTCCATCAATGCAACATTAGCCAATTCTAGGCTATGGTTCTTAAGTGCTGCTTGGCAGCTTGCAGCTCTTCTAATGTTGCTGAACCAGAATATTTCCTTTCAATCACATCCCATCTAGAAATGTTCAGAAAGTGGACACTATAGCTTAAGGAGGTCTGGTGAACAGAAAGGAAAGAAATCCTATAGTTACAAATATCCACTTTTTTTTCATTCATAGCTTCTCAAATCCAGGAGAAATTAGATAATGAATTACTAGAGCAGGGATGTCAAACTCATGTCAGCACGTCGGCATCATGTGATGTATTGGGACTTTTTTCCCCTTCACTAAACCGGGTGTGGGTGTGGCCAGCATGTGACACATCTGGCACATGGGCCAGGAGTTTGACTGTCCTGCCCTGGAGTATTTCATAGATTTCCTAACTTTTCTCTGGGTTTTTTTTTTTGGCCTTTTGCTTCCTAAATGGGATCTGCTTTAAAAAAAAAAGTTGGAGAAAAACAGCTCCACATGGGACTGTCATATCATCGGTATTCCACCAAAACAACACTTAAACAGGCTCTCTTCTGGCCTCAAAATAAAACTTTTGAAATCCAGGCATTGGTGTAAATTTAGAACACCTGAAACGGCAATTATGCTTGAATAATTTGCATAATGTTAATTATCTCTTACTGTGGTGGAATGTAGTCTGGATTCCCAAAAGGACTGCTTTCAGAGGACAAAGAGGCAGCTTATGCAAACAGTCTGGCAAGATTCTTATATGTTTATGTTATTATTATTATTGTATAGCATTCGTTACATTAGCTAGGAGACTACAATGTTAATCAAAGTAGTAGCTTGACTGCCAATTTACTAGCTCTTTGGTGGTACATGCTCATGTGCTTCCCAAGGTGTATCACAGGAGGGAGAGCTACCTTTGCACCAGAAAGGAAGACAAGTGACATCTAGGCCCCCTCTTTCCACCAAAGCTGCCTTGCAAATGGGAATTGCAACCAGGAAGTTTTTCAGAACCAGCAGGAATCTGATTCCTGCATGAAGCACCAGTTTGTCTCCCAACCAAAGTGGTACCTATTTGTGTATTTGCATAGAACATGCTTTCAAACTGCTAGGCAGGTGACCTGCCATGCAGTGCTGGGACTCAAACCGCTGCAGCAAAGACCATCTCTAGGGTCATTAAGCCACTGAGTCACCTCATCTCTTTTGTCTATAGGTGAAGAGCAATAAAGGAAACTACTCAGAAGTAATTCTATCTCTTATTCTTGGATCTTGGGGCCTGACATTATTTTATTCCTAGGAGTCAGGGGTGCCACAGGAAGGAGTGTCAAAAAACTAAATATGGGAGGTGTAATCATATGACTGAAGTCACACCCTCTTTTATTCTAACTTAAGATTTATTCATAAGTATCCCTAATTTTATCCCCACATAACTGGGGGATATAATTTAAAACTAATCAATGAGTTGTACAGTCAAAGGGGATTTGAAGACCAAGTCAAAAATATAACCAATACATTTTACTGCAATGGCATGACATAGCAATATCCTTCAACCATATTTTGAATAAAACAAAGTCATTTCAATATAAACTACTCATACCCAATCACTGTTTTTTAAACCCGCATAAAACAAAAACTACTGAGTTTTCTAACTCAGAACAGGTAGAATACCGCATCTTATTGTAACTAATGCAATTATATTAGTAGGTTTTCCAAGTTAATTTTGGTAATGTGTGCTGTTATTTATTAAATCACTATGCCAGGAACAGTGCATACACTGACTTTTTAAAAAGGAAGTGAGAAACCCAAATCTTTGTCAGGGAGGGGAAAAAAGATAATTCCAGAAACTGATTTCTGTAACATTTAAAAATCTAAAGCATAAACCTGGTATTTTAAACATCTATTGAGTTTTATATTTATATGGAAACGGATTAGGGTATATCTTGTTAACTAGATTTTGACTATTTTGATACATTTATTCTTCCTTTTATGCCCCACACTAAGGATAGAAAACCTTCTCAATTTGACAATCGAAGTAAAAATTGTAATTTTCCAATATATTGTGAAAGCCCTTTTAGCAACATGTCTTTTAGCAAATATCAGGAAAAAATGCCATACATGTTAAAATCAATTGTGTGGATTTAAAATTCAGTCTTGTAAAGAAAATGTAAATAACAAAATGTAACTAACTGAAAAAATTCAACCTCATTCATCAATTGAGTGTTATGAAAAGTTTTTAAACTGCTCTTAACAATGGCACTTTCTAAGCAGACCTTTGACCTTCTAAAGATTCATCTTGCTCTGCAAATATTTGCCCCTAAAGCCTGCTTCTGCAGGACAAAGGGACAAGAAATTACCTTAGCACAATGTGTCTGCACACTTTTAATATAACTAGACTCTAAAAAAAAGAATCTCCAAATTGTAATAATCTAATGTTTATTTCAAAATAAAGAAGTAAAATAAACTTTTCACACTATTGATATCATCAAATAATTTGTCATTTTAAATATATGATTAAAAGCTGACTTTTACTGAAACCATTTAAAGGATCTGTTCCTATTTCGTATAAATTTTTAATAGACTGAGTAATCTATTAGAACAATTACTTTTTATCAGTAAAATTTTTGTTTTGAGGAAAGAAACCTAAAATATATAGATATATCTTGGACTACCATAAATCAGAATGATAATATTTTGTCTTTATATTATATCTGAATAAAGAATAATTCCTTTATAAACCTGGGGAAATTATTGGCTATTCTTTTGTTATGACTTCAGAAAGATACAACTTTTTAAGCATTAATTTTATGATAATATATTACAAAGAGTATAGATCTTGAGTTAAACAAAAGCAAAACAAACAAGAACAAAAAGGGTATTTATCAGATTTATTTTGTACTCCTTATATTTTTGTTTGGTAATGTTTTTCTATCTAATAACCATTTTGATAGATGTATTCCTATTCCAAAAACAGTGTTGTGACAATGTTATCTTCTATCTACAGTGAAAACAGAGCAAATACCATATTGAAATTTGAGACAGAAATTCACATAATAAATCATTTCAAATAAGAGGACTTGTGTGATGTGCAAATCCTCAAAATGAAACAAAATGAAAGTGGAAAAGGACATCTATTCTTCTCTCATTAAAATTGTACTTTAAAGCAGATTTTTGCACTAACTCAATAGCCCTGACAAGTATGGCACAGATATTTTGTAATAGCTCGGAGTTGCAATTTCATTGCTTAGGAAATGAGAGTATTGTTGAACCATGGATGTCATGGAGGTTGTGTTCAGTTTGTGCAAGTGGAGGATTCCATAATGCTAAGGATTCTGATTTTGGCAACCAAGAGCAACAGGGATTGCTACAGGGACTGGTACTTCGATGCCAGTAATTGTGCAACTGGCTATTTCTTGGCTGAGACCATTGGAAGAGGAGTGGGCGGAGCTAGGCTAATCAGCCTTTTAGACAGACTCAGTCCAAGCAGCTAGGAAAAGAGCAACCTACTCCTGACCTGTCTTGCCTACAAGGAGAAATGGCGTTCAGAGGTAAGACAACACCCATTCTGGTTAGCAATTGATTAGCATTGTATTCCATTACATCTAGTTAACAAATTGGAAGCTGTTATTAAAAGACACCTGCTGGCTGTAGACAAGAATACTAAGAAATTACTATAAAATTTACTAAAAGACAAAAGTTAAGGAAAAGAACACTAAACAACAAAGGAACAATTAAATATTATTAGTTTGCAATGTAAATAATACTCTCAGGAAAAGGAACAGATATAACTCAAATCCTAATAAAGCTCTTATTGGCAGCATTTTTAATATTCTTCCCAGATGATTACCAAGCTATACATGACCATGAGGAGGCATGGTGGCTCAGCAAACTGACCTTGTCAGCAGGAAAGCTGACATCCTGAATTTGAGACCCAAGTGCCATGTGCTAGGGTGAGCTCCTGTTATTTGCCCCAGCTCCTGCCAACTTTGCAGTTCGAAAGCATGCAAATGTGAGTAGATAATTAGGTACTACTTTGGTGGGAAGGTTGTGTATTGAGGCTTCACTCAGGTCCGCTGTTTAAGCGGGAAGAGAGATTCATCCTGATTGGCTGACTGTCTGACAATTGACTGTAAAAGGAGCACTGTCAGATAGAATCAGCTGTTGCTGTTAGCCGAGCTGCTGTCACTGTTAGCTGAGTTGTTAGGATTAATAAAGAGTTAGCAAACGTTATCTTTCATCGCCTCTGTTCTTCTACCCTCAGTATTTAATAGGGAAGATAACTTCATTTGGTGCCCCTTGGTATACAGTCATTCTGGCTACGTGACCATGGAAATATTTTCAGGCAACGCTGGCTATGTTTGCCATGAAATGGAGATGAACACTGTCTCCTAGAGTCGGATGTTACTGGACAGGGGAAAACTTTAACTTTACAAGACTATGAAAAGGAGAGAAAGCCAAGCTAGCCAACTATTCCCAGGAATCATATAATTTTAGCAAATCACATAAGAATGCTTCATTAGCAAAATGGATTAGAAGCAACTAATGGATAAGAAAAAAAGTGGATAATAAATTGTTCAACATGGCTAGAAAACAAGGAAAATTGCAAATTCTGTAGATCAAAGTTTTTTTTAACTTGTGTATAGATTTTTTTTTAAAATTCATATTTATATGCTGCCCTTCTCCAGAGACTCAAGGCAGCTTACAATTTTTGGACCACAACCCAGTGCGCTCAGCAATAGCTTTCATTCCATTGTATATGCCTGCTTATTACTAAGCGGCATTTTTAAAAAGTCAGCCTATTGCCCCCAACAATCTTGGGTCCTCAATTTACCTACCCTGAGAGGATGGAAGACTGAGTCAACCTTGAGCCTGGTGGGATTCGAGCCGCACTAATTGCAGGCAGCTGGAATTAAGTGCTAGGCATTTAGCAGCCTGAACCACCAAGGCTCTGTAATAAAAGGTTTTGCACCAACCATCTTTGTAATAGATGGTTTCTGCACCAAGGTTTTGTAATAGAAGGAGCATGAATCCAAAGAGTTTTAAAGATAAACAGCAGATAGCAATGCTAACGGTACTCTATGAACAATAATTCATAGATAATAATCATTCTCCCACTCCCCCCAGATAATTGGTACTAATGTACAAAAGCTAGTGATTTCTAGAATCTGCTAAATTGTACTTGCAACTGCCCAAGATTTGTTCTGGCTTCATTCTGCTGTTCCAGATTCCATTTTAGCTCCACCCCTATCCTGTTCTATCCTTTTCTACCTTGGTTTGTTTGGAAGAAACCTGAAACCAGACTCCACTTCAAGAAGGGAATACATCTAGACTTGCATCTTCCTGAAGAGAAAGAAAGAAAAAATATTTACAAAGCATAAAAGATCTTTATGTTGAAGTTTTGATCACAGTGTTAATATATTCTTAACATCTTCCATTAAATAGGCGTATCTACCTATAAATGTGACAAATATGAAATGGTAAGGAAGGTAATTTAATACACTGTACTGGTTTTTAGCAGAGGTTTAAAAGTGGCTGGTACATTACAGAACAAAACAAAAACAAAACCCAAGCTAACTCCTCATAAATGATCTAAGCTCTGATAACATTTTAAAAACAAGCATACGATGCTATCTTTTGATAAAACTGGAACCAGAAAGTGTGAACAATGGTTATGTAAATCTACAGAATTCAACTGAAGGAATAGAAAAACTGAAAATACCTGTGCCTTTAATCTATACTAAAACAGAATGATTCATTATGAACATTTCATAATAATTATACAGTGATACCTTAGTACTTAAGTGCTTTGAAACTTACCGAATTTGATATTCGACACATATTGATGGGAACATTTTGTCCTGGTACTCATCGTTTGTTTGGTACTAAACGCACAAGCCAGAACTTCTTCGTGTTAATATAAGCAGGGTGTTGGACTAGATGACCTCCAAGGTCCCTTCCAACTCTGTTATTCTTGAATAGTATCTGGAATAGTTTTGGTTACCTTGTGACTCACAACATTATTCCTTATGGGAAAATTTTATTTGGTGCTCATCATTTTTGGTACTCATCGGGCCTCTTGGAACCAATTAATGATCAGTATGGAGATGCCATTGTAAATAACAACTTCACTTGAAATGCTGATGAGTACTGAAAGGACATGTCAAAATATAAATATATTGTATAACCCAGCCAATTATTTTTATTTTCCCATTTTTTAATTTTCTGATTGCTGATTTGGGATTTCTCCCCTTTTATTGTCTGTACTGTATAGAGATAGTAAAATGCATTTTTAAATTGAGTGAATCTATGTATGCACCCACAATACATTTGTAACTTTTTTCCAGTTTTAACTTTAAGTATTAGACTTCAATTAACTCTAGGGTTAAATGTACTTTGATTCTAGTTCTCCAAGATATATATATTAGCATGCATGAACATTAAAGCCCAGTGTCCTTTGGCTACTGTGTTTCCCCCAAAATATGACCTACCCCGGAAGTAAGTCCTAGCTTGATTTTTACATGCATGCCCAATAAGCCCTACTCCTAAAAATAAGTCCTAATTAAGACCCCATTTACTCAAGGGTGCACAAGTAAAAATTAAACTAGAGTGGCGATGGGGGTAGTGGTGCTGTCCTACTACTTACCTTTGGACAGTTGCAGCCAGCCCTTGCATTTCCCAACACCTGCCTTGCCGGCCCATTTCTTCTGCAGCTGGCAAGGCTTTCCTGAAGGCCTTTGCAGCCAATAACAGAGCTTCAGATCAATCCAGAGCTCTATTATCAGCTGCAGAGGCCTTCAGGAAAGTGTTACCAGCTGCAGAAGTTCCTAAAGGCCTCTGACAACGAAAAGGAGACTGGGGGGGCAACACACGCAAGTGAGGGGAGTCAGTGGATGACAACCCCCCCCAATAAGACCTTTAGTGGCAAAAAAAGATAGGGTCTTATTTTGGGGGAAACGTGGGTAGTAAGATTCATTTGGAAAAGCTAGGATAATGTTCATTTTTATGAGGATAACTTTACAGTCTTACAATGGTCCAAATTATAGCTTTTAATAATTTCTTGAGGATCTAAACATTAAATCCCAGGTATTGTCCTTTTCACTCCCTTTATATCTTCTTTATCAGTGAAGATCAATAAGCTTGAATAAGCTTATCTGTTTTACAATAAATACAATTGTATTTATTACAAAATCAATTTAACATTTTGAATTATTTTAAAATATCATAACCAGATTGTTAATTAGCTCCTTCAGCAGTTTGTAAAAGCGGTGTTATCATGCAATGCTCAAGGAAGTTTATACCACTGGATTGGATTGGTAATTGAAAATATGTCAATGCTGAAGACAGCTATGTCTTCTGCACACTTTATTATTGGAGAAAGGAAAGTACATAATATTTGAAATATCCCTCACAATATTCCAATATCCACATTTGATCCAACTTGTAAGTGGAAACAATAGTATTGTACAATTCAGCTTTTACTTTGGCAAATGTATACAGTAAAGAGAAGGCTAAGGGCAGAATATAGTTAAAAAATATTAAAAACAAAATGCATAATGGCTTTGTTGTCTATTACCAAATGTGTAATATTCCTTTCTAATTTGTATGTCAGTGTTCCAGTAAAACAAACTCCAACACCAAAACTCTGAGACAGCGTGGTGCTAATATGGCTTCCAAGGCTGACATTGTGTTCATGATGTAAGATGAAAAAGAAAGCAAGAACAGCATGGCAAGAGGCAATGAAAATTCTAGTCCTACATGTTTGAAGGGTGCCAAACCTGGAAATTCTGACATACATAGGTCTTGTATCAATGAAGATTTCCAACACAAATACTAGCAATGAGCAGCTGCCATGAAAATCAGAATCAGCCAGTTTTCTTCATTATAGATAGATATCAGGAGAATTCATAATATTTATTATACAGTAGATATGTGTTTGACAAACAGCTGCAAGGGGAAATTTCAGTTTCTGAAAATAGCTTTATTTATAGATAAATATACTGTTAAGATCAGAGAAGTATCAGGGATCATACCAAGCAAGCTGCTAATGATCTAACATCACCTCCGTCAAAATTGTTATATTTTCACAGCATTTTCCCTTTGATTCAAGACAAATCTTACTGATAATCAAAGGGTATGGTCCAC
Source organism: Naja naja (assembly GCA_009733165.1). Lineage (NCBI taxonomy): Eukaryota > Metazoa > Chordata > Lepidosauria > Squamata > Elapidae > Naja > Naja naja. Next base: position 54,700,472 of record CM019155.1, on the reverse strand, counting down.
AGGATCTAAGATAACTCACTGCCAACACCCCATCCTGCTGGTCCTGTTGTCACTGCAGACAACTCACCATGGACATCTTGCCACAGGACAACTCATCACGGGAGAAGGTGGGAGACCTCTCCTTCAAGCTCTATCTAGTCATCTCCTACATCTAATCTTTAAGTTATGACAGTAATGAAGCCTGACCATTATTGTCAGATGTTAGGATGATTGTTAAGTGAACCACGTCATTAACAACCTCACTATCCCTGGAAATCCCAATGCATTTGTTAAAAAAAATTATTATTATTATTTATTTATTTGTCAAGCGATTATAAGATAACAGGTATAAGTATAAACATAGTTATGAATACATGAAATGGATACATATAAGAAAAATAAAAAGAAACAATAGGACAGGGATGGTAGGCACATTGGTGCTCTTATGCACGCCTCCTACAGACCTTTTAGGAAAGAGGTGAGCTCAATAGTAGACAGTCTAAGGTTAAAGTTTTTGAGGTTTGGGGAAGAAACCACAGAGTCAGCTAGAGTATTCCAGACATTGACCACTCTGTTGCTGAAGTAGTATTTCCTGCAATCAAGTTTGGTGCAGTTTACCTTGAGTTTGTATCTATTGTATGCTCTTGTATTGTTAGGGTTGAAGCTGAAGTATTGTTTGACAGGTAGGACATTGCAATGTATAATTTTATAAACTATACTTAGATCAGACCAAAGGTGGCATAGTTCTAGGTTTTCTAGTTCTAGAATTTCAAGTCTGGTGGCATAAGGTATTCTGCAATGAGAAGATGAGTGGAGAACTCTTCTTGTGAAATATTTCTGGACTTTCTCAACTGTATTAATATCAGATATGTAATGCGGGTTCCAGACTGATGAGCTGTATTCAAGTATTGATCTAGCAAATGTTTTGTATGCTCTAGTTAGTAGTGTGATATTACCAGAGAAAAAGCTACGTAGGATTAGGTTAACAACTCTTAATGCCTTTTTTGCTATGAAGTTACAGTGGCCTCTAGCACTTAGATCATTAGAGATGAGTACTCCAAGGTCCTTGACAGAGTTTGGATCATCAACAAGGTCTTGACTATTCAGCTTGTATTTTATTTTCTGATTTTTGTTGCCAATATGTAAGGCAGAGCATTTATTTGTTGAGATTTGAAGTTGCCATTTGTTTGACCATTCTGATACATAGTCGAGGTCTTTTTGAAGGGTAGCAGTATTGTCTGTGGTGTTGAATAGCTTTACATCATCAGCGAAGAGAATGCAGTTGCTCTTAATATGATCACAGAGGTCATATATGTGGAGTATGAAGAGAGCTGGTCCTAGAACACTGCCTTGGGGGTCACCACTGTTGACAGCTACAGAATTTGATAGGACGCTCCCAATTTTGACCATTTGTTGTCTGTTTGACAGGAATGCTTCTATCCAGTTATGCAGGTGTGCAGAGATACCATAAGATTTTAGTTTTAGGAGTAGTTTGTCGTGTACCACTGAATCAAAGGCTTTACAGAAGTCTATGTAGATTGCATCTATTGCTTTGCCCTGATCGAAGTTGTGTAGTCCATGTTTTGCAGTCTAAGAGTTGCAGATTACAGGATAGTTTTTAATAAAATTGTTTATTAGAGAGTAGGTTGTTTGTCTCTAAGTGGAGGATAATGGATTGGTTAATAATTGATTCCATAACTTTACAGGTGACACAGCATAAAGAGATTGGTCTATAATTTTCAACTAGGCTGGGGTCTCCCTTTTTGAAGATGGGGATGACTGTGGCTTGTGACCATAGGTTTGGCAAGGAGCTGGTCCTGAAAGATTTTTCAAAGATTATGCTTAGAGGTTTGGCTATGGCAGTGGATAGCTTTTTTAAGAAGTAGGCACATATTCTGTCCAGTCCAACAGATAGAGACGGTTTTAGATTGGGTAGTGCTTTTTCAACATTGTCTTCTGTAAAATTGATATGTATCATTGTAGTTGTCTGTGGTTCAACTAGGAAATACTGGGCATGATCCATTGCTGTTTACAAATACTGAGCCAAAGAATGTGTTAAAGAGGGGTGGGATGGACCTTGAGTCTTTTAGTTTGTTTACAAAATCGTAGAAAGCGCGGGTGGAATTTGTGTGTAGAAGGTTTTCCTCTTGTTTAATGTGATAATTGGTGCATTCAGTCTTTATCTGGTGGCATAAATTTTTGTATCGGCTTTTGAAATTGGCAACGTGACCAGATTTGTTTTTCCGCCAAAGTGATTTCTTTTTGGATTGAAGCTTCCTTATTGTTATGGGTAATTTGTTTTTTTCTGCTTTTGGGAGTTATTATTGGTACATATAGTTTGATGACTCTTTTGACTTCAAGTAAAAATATGTTGTAATGGTCTTCAACAGTATTGCATCCAGTGAATAGAAGTTGCCAATCAAGAGCCTTGGTGGTGCAGGCTGTTAAATGCCTAGCACTTAAGTTCTAGCTGCCTGCAATTACTGCAGGCTCGAATCCCACCAGGCTCAAGGTTGACTCAGCCTTCCATCCTCTCGGGGTAGGTAAATTGAGGACCCAAGATTGTTGGGGGCAATAAGCTGATTCTAGTAATAAGCAGGCATATACAATGGAATGAAGGCTACTGCTGAGCGCGTTGTATCCCAAAATTGTGCCTGAGTCTTCGGAGAAATGTAATGTAATAAAAAAAATAAAAAAAAATAAATAAGAGATGAGAGATCGTTGTCTATAAGATCATAGTTGCTTTTTTTGAAGTTATAATTGGGGATCCCATCGTTATGATGATTTTTGTGTGGATGTATGTTGAGACAAAAGTCAATCATGTTGTGGTCACTGTTGGAAAAGCGTTCTTTAATTTGTATTCCGTAAATTGAATTCAAACTATTGCAGAAGATGAGATCGAGGCAGTTGTTAAGTCTAGTATTGTTGGTTACTAGTTGTTTCAGTCCCAGATTTGTTACAGCATTGTAGAAGGTTGCATGTATGGGTTCAGTTTTACCTTCGTTTAGGGTCCAGTTAATATGAGTAGATTGAGGTCACCAAGAAAGATAAAAGCATGTGGGCAGGATGTTTCCCATGTTAGTAGTGAATTTAACTTGTTTACATGTTCAATGTCATAATTGGGCTCTGTAACATAGTAAGAATCGAAATGTGATATTTAAGGACAGTTCAGAGATGATGGTCTCAGGAAGAGCAAGCTCCTGGGTAACTTGGATGTTTTTTTAGACGTAGGGACTTTTTATAGAAGATAACAACACCACCTCCTCTATAGATTTCACGATCTGATCGGTAAACATGTTAGTCTCTTACTGTGGTAATGGAGTCAGGGAGAGATGCATTGAGCTATGTTTCACAGACAAATATGATGTCGAATTTATCCATATTTAGTAAGAGGAGAAATTCAGGTATTTTATTTACAAGGCTTCTTGCATTGAGTAGCTTGCATTTAAGGCCAGTTGTAGTTGGAATTGAGGTTGTTAGAGGCATGCATGCCTAGTTTTGAGTGATGATGGGTTGGATAAGGTAGGGTTGGATGCGGAGTTGCAGGTTGTGTGACTTTCTTTTGATGCAATCAGCATGGTAGTCAATGTACAGGTCCTTTACTCCATTGTCTAGAAGTTTTTGAGTTCTGTGCGGAGTTCACTGGAGCGGATTCTTTACAGTATGGATAAGTCTGGTCTTGCGAAGTTTTTTATGGTTGGGATTGGTTTTTGTAATGATGTTTATTGTATGAATGAATATACGTTTGCTGGACTTATTTTTGCAAACAACTCTACAAAATCTTGGGGCCACAGAGTCATCATTGTATTTGAACTCAGGGCCATCTCTGGTTATTTCAATAATATCTTCAGGAGAGATATTTGTTGTATTTGAGTTGCTTATGATATTGAGAACTTTGGTGATGTCATCTGATTCGTTGGTGCCTTCAAGACCAAATAAGATGGCATTTGGACGTTTTTGATCACGTTCCATGATGTCACTGATGATTAAGGGAATATCATTTGTGGAATTATTTGATGGGATAGTAATTGTTTGTGGGTGTGGTTTGGTGGTTACTTTTGGTTGTAGTTGTGATTGTAGTTGAGGTAGTAGTTGTGGTAGTGGTTGTTGATTTGGGACTTGATTTTGAGCTGATAGGTATTTACTTGTCTACGCTGTATTTTTTTGTCCACTCTTGTTTTAAATTGTTGAATGTTGTAAGACTATTAATACTGGCTTAAATTCCTAAAGGAATATAATGCTTAGGATTCATTGAGGAGGAGACATTCTCACACTAAGTAATTTAAATTGATACCACAACATGTGTAATTTAAATTAGACATGCATTTTATAATGCACAAAAGGAAAATGATGCAACTGGTGTCATTGTTAACCTGATGAACTAGCTGCTACTTGTATTATTTACTCATTTATGTGTGTATCTATTTTATCATGAGTGATGTAGTGAAGGTGCTCACCTCTCATTAGGAAGGATGAGAGTTCAAGCATAAATAGCAACTGATGTTTCTCTCCTAGGGCACAAAGAAAAATACCTTCTGCAAACTCTGCATGGCATTAGGAAGGGCATTTCTCCAGTAAATCCTCAGCTCCATCCAGTTGCTCTGACTCTGTCCTAAATTAAGTGATCACAGAGTCATAAAAGTTTCCAAGGGAGGCCACTGTCCCCAGATTGGTTGAATCCCTCCTTCTGAGGTTGGGCCCGGGTGATCGGTTGGGCCTGTTGCTGACGCATCTTTCCCCAGCTGCTGCACGGCCCTTCCCGAGCTGCTGGATGCCCTCTCGGGAGTGGTGGTGGAGTTTCCCAGACTTATTGTTCTGGGGACTTCAACTTGCCCTCCCTGGGGTGGCGCCTGGATTGGCTCGGGAGTTCTTGGCATCCATGACAGCCATGGACCTGACCCAGGTGATTCAGGGCCCACCCATGAGGGGGAACGCTGACCTGGTTTTTATCTCGGGCAGTGGTGTAGTGATCTGGGGGTTGGATCTTCAGTTATTCTACCCCTATCATGGACAGATCATTATCTCCTGAGGCTGGTCTTCCAATATGCTGCTCGCTGCTGGGATGAGGAGCCGACACGATGGTTCCGCCCAGGCCTAATGGACCCAGAGAGGTTCCAGACGGCCCTGGGGTTTTGCCCCCTCCCTTGTCCACAGCCCGCCGAGACTTTGGAGGCCGCCAGAAGCGGCCTCAGGCAGCCGACCGGGTTGTCCCCTTGCCTCTCCCTTGCCAGAGACCTCGTTTAGCTCCTTGGTTCTCAGAGGAGCTTGGGAATGAAGGCAGAGGAGACGCCTAGAGAGTAGGTGGAGGACTAGTCGCTCTGAGTCTGACCGCTCCAGTTAAGAGCCTACATTAGACTTACCTGGAAGCATTAGAGCAGCGAGATGTACTTACTTCTCTCGCTCTGATCGCGCCTGCAGATGCTCGCCTGCGGCCCTGTTTAGGGTCACTGCTCCCTCTTGCAATTGAGGGGAGGGACCAATGGGCAGAGCAGAGGATTTTAGTTTACATCTGGCGGATAAGGTCGCCAGATTCGGGCTGGCTTAGACTCTGACTGGCAGGATGTTGACGATGGCGTGGCGGCAGTCTTGTGGATCCGGTTTGGGTTGAGTTTGACTCTGTCTCCCTGGATGAAGTGGACAGGATCATGCGGAGGCTGTCTTCCACCACGGTTTATTGGACCCGTGTCCTTCCTGGTTGGTTTATGCCTCCAGGAGGTTACCGTTGGCTCCAGGCAGTTATCAACGCTTTGAGTGAAGGGTTTTTCCTGCCGCCCTTAAAGAGGCGGTGGTGAGACCCTCCTTAAGAAGCCTGCTCTGGACCCAACGCTTTGAATAACTATCGTCCAGTCTCCAACCTTCGCTTTTAGTGAAGGTTGTTGAGAGCGGTGGCTCAGCAGCTTCCGCTGTTCCTGGAGGAAACTGATTACCTTGACCTGTACCAATCGGGTTTCAGGCCCGGGCACAGCACCAGACAGCATTGGTCGTGCATTGGTGGATGATCTCTGCAGGGCTCGGGACAGGGTTTTTCCTCTGTTCTGGTCCTTTAGATCTCTCAGCTGCTTTCAATACCATCGACCATGGTATCCTTCTGGCGGCCCGGGTTGGGTGGGGGCACCTGTTACGGTGGTTCTCCTCTTACCTTCGGACCGTCAGGTCGGTGTTGACGGGAGAGCAGAGGTCTCCCGAGGCCTCTTAGTTGTGGGAGTGCCTCAGGGTCGGTTCTCTCACCTCTCCTGTTTAATATCTACATGAAACTGCTGGGCGAGATCATCCGTGGTTTTGGGGTGAGGTATCATCAATATGCAGATGATACCCAGTTGTATATCTCCACCCCAGACCAGATCAGTGATGCTCTCTCGGTGATGTCCCGTGCCTGGAGGCGTGCAGGCTTGGATGGGGTGTAACAGGCTCAGACTCAACCCGCCAAGACTGAGTGGCTGTACTTACCAGCATCTCGGGTTTCAGTTGATGTGCCATCTTTGGTCATGGGGGAGGTGTTACCCCGTGGATAGGGCGAGGAATCTGGGCCCTCCTGGATGCACAGCTCAGTTTGGAGGAGCAGGTGGGAGCTGTGGCCAGGGAGCTTTGCCCAGGTTCGGCTGGTTCGCCAGCTTCCTATCTGGACCGAGATGCTCTTCAACGGTCACTCATGCGCGCTCATCACGCCCAGGATCGACTACTGCAATGTTTCTACATGGGGCTTCTTGCGGATTACCCGGAGGTTGCAGCTGGTGCAGAATGCATGTGATGGGGGTATCCCGATACTCCCATGTTACACCCTCCCGCGCGACCTGCATTGGCTACCGTTGCCTTCCGGTTTTCTTCAAGGTGTTAGTAACAACTTACAAAGCCCTTAATGGCGTGGGTGCAGGATACTTGCAGGATCGCCTCCTGCCTGCATTACAGTCCAACCGCCCGCGCGCCCCATAGGAGGGGCCTTCTGGGAATACCGCCGGTCAGGCATTGTCGGCTGGCGGCTCCCAGAGCTAGGGCCTTTTCTGTGGGAGCTCACTCTGTGGAATCAGCTTCCTGCGGATCTGCGTTTGGCCCCTGATCTCCGCTCCTTTGCCGAGACTTGAAGACCTGGCTGTTTCAGCAGGCGGCCTGGATTGACCTGGGGTGGGTAGTTTTAATTTGTTTGTTTTAGTGATTTTATTGTTTTAACTTTTGGTAATTTGGACTTGTTTTTATTTGTATTGCTGTATATCTTTTTATGTTATGTTAGCCCTGAGTCCTTTGGGAGTAGGGCGGCATACAAGTCTAAATAAATAAATAAATAAATAAAAGGGGATTTTCTAATGTATCTGTTTTATCAATTCAACAAAACTTCCCAAAGCAAATACTCTTTGGATTTTAAAGTTGTCATCTTGTAAAACAAAAATATAAGAACTCACTAGCTTTACTGCTGTTTTACAGCTGTAGTAAAAGGCCTAAATTATCTAAGCTGAACATATATACAGCTGCATCTAGTCTTCCACTTACAACCACCATTAAGCCAACATTTTCATTGCTAAGGAAGGCAATTGTTTTGTGAGTTCTGCCCCAATCTTTTTTGTCACAGCTGTTGAGCAAATGATTCCGGTTGTTAAATGAATCATGTGATTAAGCAAAACTGTCTTTCCATGTTGATTTTGCTTTGTTGGAAGTCAGCTGGGAAGGTTACAAATGGTGATCACATGATCCTGGGACAATGCAATAAACATCTGCCAGTTGCCAAGTGCTTGAAGTTTGGTCATGTGACCATGGGAATGTTGCAACAATTGTGTGATAAACAGTCATAAGTCACTTTTTTCAGTGCCATAACTTTGAATGATCACTAAATGAATGGTTGTAAATTGAGGACTTTCTGTAGATACAGTAAATATAGATGACCATATAGGGATTTCTACAACATCCTGAATTACTGTGTATTAAACTTGGAACCTAGTATATATTAACTAATTCTGAATAATTAAGGTTATTTTCTAGGGCTGTCCTAGAAAATTAGTGTTACTAGTGCTGATATGATCTGGTTCATCCCTAATTCAAGTCAGAGGACCTACAGCTAAAAAAGCATACAGGCCATGGTTCAACCTGTCTTATCTCACGGCGTTAACTTGTATTTTTCTATATGCTTTTGATAAGCACTATTATCATAGGGCTTGTGTTTGGCAGCTGTTGGTTGTTTATTCTTAATTCTTAAACTGACGTACTTGCGAGGGTAGAACAAAATAGAATGTCTGCTTTGAGCTCCACAGAGCATAAATGAAATGAATCGTATGTCCTCCTTTTTATTGAGGTCCAATTAGAATATTAGATTAAGTTCTAATACTCCATTGTTTCATACTTGCAGTAGGAATTTGTCACACATAAATATTTTTGCAAAAAAAAAACCTTTTAAAAAGCATAGACTACCAAAATTCTCTTGGCATTATAATTTTTACCATTATCACGGAATTTTGTGACTAGGAAAACAATCTGATTTCAACTTACTTTAAATGTTATATGAGTTCTCTGCATCAGATACCCACCAAATGCATTGAATTATGACCCTTGTAATTCTAAAACATAAGATTGGGGAAGCCTATTTTATCTAGATCTCACAGTGGGTTAAAAGTATGTTCGTTCTAGAACAACAGCTTAATAGGTAATTTAGAATGGAAAACAGAATGGAAGAAAAATGCTGTCATCACCATTCCAGTATGGAAAACAGCAATTTGTCCAGCAATGGGCTCTGATGGTCACACTATATAACAAAATGACACAAAGCTTTGTTATTTAATAGCAAATAAATAGTATCAGGTATCTCTAGGAGTCTCAAATGCACTGAAAAGCAGACATGCAATTTTAAAAATGATATACAGGTAGTCCTTGACTAACAATCATTTTTAGTGACCATTCAACAGCACTGAAAAAAGAGACTTATGATCGTTTTTCACACTTAACAACAGTTGCACATCCTCATGGTCACGTGATTAAAATTCAGGGACTTGGCAACCAGCATATAGTTGTAATAGTTGCACTGTCCCAGGGTCATGTGTTCATCATTTGTAACCTTTCCAGCTGGTTTCTGACAAGCAAAGTCAATGGAGGAAGCCAGATTACCTTAATGATGATTCACTTAACTGTGGCAGAAAATAATAAAATGGGCAAAACTCACCTCAATTATGCCTTGCCTAGCAACAGACATTGGGCTCAACTGTGCTGTAAAAGGACTATCTGTAAAACTCTTTCAAAATAAATTGAAAATGAACTGAATTGAAAATAACCATCTCAAATGTGTAAATTCAATTATTTTGCTATTTTAGCTAGAAGCCATTGCATTTAAAGCTGTTACTATACCTTCTCATGATAAAAGGTAAGTAAAGTCTTATTAACTGGAATATATCCCTTTGCTATACTTAAAGCTACATTATGTATGTTTATTCAGAAATAAGAACCACTAAAAAAGCTAAGTGTACTTTGTGTTGCAGCCATGGAGATATACTTTGATACGCTACATTTGATCACAAATGTGCAGATGTCCTTGTATCCTTTCTCCAACTTATACTACTTTTTCACATTTTATCTGGCATTAATAAAAGTTGTATTGATACAAGTTGTTGTGGGGAAATATGTTTTGTACTTAAATATGTACATACCAAATAAAAATACTACTATTAAATACTATTAGGTCAACTCCTGTGTTACCTGCATTTCTGTTTGTGTCTATGTTATATTAATCAACCAGGCATTAGGACATTAGCAGCTTCTAACCTTTTGTTTTCCTGTTCCCTTTTTGGAGAAATTAATGTAGCAAATGCAATTGAGAGAGTAACAGATCCTAAGTACTAAATGTACAAGTAAGAAACACAGAATGTTTTATTGAAAACAATAACAGTGGGTGACATAGATAAATCTTTTACTAACCCTTCCATCTGCTTTTAAAAATTAAGTGAGGGAGTAAAATAGGAGTTAATAGTTTTAAACAATTTGACAATATGCATAAATCATTACATTGTTTACAGAGCCTTTTACATATTACAAACACATATACAAAATGGCTATATATATATATATATATATATATATTGAATGTCAGAATTAAAAGAAAAACAGTCACTTCATATTAGGCCTAGCAGGTTTTGATACTATAAAGAGAAATATGTGTTTTCTATTATGATATTAGCCTTTTCTCAATTGTTTCTTTCAGAATGTATACACATTTTTTTCATTACCATGTTGTGTTCAAGTCATTCTAAGTTATGAACGTCAACAACAAAAATTGTTTTAACTACTCAAAGCAAAATATATCAGGTTTTCATTGGGGTAGAGCAGCTACACCCAATCGACAGCTTTCCAGATGTGTTGGGACTGCATCTAGTTTCAACACATGTGGAAGCATCCAAGTTGAGAAAGATTTGGGTCAAGTTCTGAGCATTATTTGGAGTGTTTCAAGCAGGAGCTATTTTCTTTTTACATTAAGAGTGGGAATTTGGTGTCCCTTCAGACATTGCCCACATCTCCTGATCACTGACCACCTGATTATAGCTAATCAGAAGCCAGATCTTGCAACATTTGCAGTGTCATGGGTTCTCCAGTCTTATACCAAATTACCATTCTAGACTCCACTTTATGAATAGAAAATATTTAGATGAGGAAAAAGAGGCAAGAATAATGCTTGGCATTTATAGTCAATTGTGACTGCCACCCATAAAAAACTCAGAGGCTTGTATCTCAAAATAATTTTCTAACATTTTCTGTAACAGAAGAAAACAATAGTTTAGAATTTTTTACAAAAATTTTGATTCCCTAATTGGCAATGTGATCTCAACTGTGAAATGATTGTGCTTGAGTCAGCCTCTTCTATCTCAAAAATCATGCAATAATCTTATTCAGGCCACTTAAAACAGACAATTCATAATAAAAGTGACTAGAGAAATAAACAAGCTCAACAGGAGAATAAACCATCCTACATTAATGCTCTAAGGCCAGGGAGTATACGTAAAATAAATGTAGTCCAATTTAGTATTTACAATGAACATTTTGAGCAATGAGTGGAGTTTGATTCAAATCCTGCCAATCAGCCTATAAATATACTGAATAACCTTCAGGTGGTCATTGTCCTCAGCCTAGCTACCTCATAAGGCTGTTATAAGGGTAAATGGGAGGAGAACCACTGCCACTCTGCTTTTTGAAGAAGCATTAGAAAGACTGTAGAGAAAAGCAACAAAGATGATAAGGGGTTTGGAAACTAAATTGTGATGAATGGCTAAGAGAACTAGACATGTTTAGCCTAATGAAGATAAAGCTTAGCAAAGACATGATAGCAGTACTTCAAGGGCTGTCATGGGAAGAGGGCTTCAATGTATTCTTATAATACCTGGGAGCAGAGCAAAAAGCAATGAGTAGAAGCTCTTCAGAGGAAGTTCCAATCTGGAAATTAAGAACTTCTTGACAGTGAAAATGATTAATCAATGAAATAGCTTGCCTCTTGGAGTTTTGAGAGTGTTCCATTGCTGGAGATTTTCAAGAAAAAAATTGGACAACCACTTGTATGGGATGGCATAAGGAGTCCTGTCTGAGGCAGGAGATTGGACTAGAAGACCTCCAAGATTTCTTCCGCCCTATAATTCTATTACTCTAAGACAAGGTATTAATTTTAGCTTATAATAATCAAGTCTACTATTCACTTACAATTAATTTCATATATTTTAGATCAACTTTCCCCAATCAAATGCCTTACAGAAGTACTTGACTACTATGTTGGTCACAAGTGACAGATGCTGTTAATTCCACAGATGTGAAGGCAATTGAGAGGATAGCTTTACATAGTTTGTTAGACTATTACTTATTTAACCAACATGATTGTCATTTTTTTTCAAAAACATTATTCCCATTCTAAACAGTCATACCTAACTCAAATAACAATTGAAACAGAATCAAAAAGCAAAAAGGCACCAAAATAAAAACAGCTGAAATAGTAATGTTTTGTAGTAATGGGCATTTGCATAATAATGAGAACTACAAGTGTATTCACTTTGGATATAATCAGAATAAATCCCCTTAAGTTATCTGCACTAGCGTTCCCAAGTGGGTAGAATTCAAATGTATGAAGACCACGCTTTTCAGTTTTTTACTGGTCTGTCACTCTCCAGGTTGGTGTATGTCAATACTGTGTTTCAAGCACTGGCCTGCTGGATAGTGTAAACACAAAGCACACATGCTGCTGTTAGTTCAGTGAAAAAGCTGTACACTCCCATATTAGAACCTTGCTGGACAAAACAACTCATTCTGGCTCTTTCTAATTTAACCCCACAAATGGACAAGGAATATGCTGAGGAAACATCAGCCACAATCGAGCTTCACAGTTTTGACACATCAGAGCATGACAGTAAATTAGTTATTAAATGCCACCTGAAAGAACTTCTGGGCAGCGGACCAACCTGAGAGATAATGGGTTGCAATCTTGTAACATTATGTAAAAACTTTCATACAGCCGTGCCCCATTTTCACACATATGCCTATATCATCACCTTAATATTATTCAGCTAGGATAATAGCAGTTTTGAAGCTGCATATATAAATCCACAGGATTATGCATTGTTTAAAAATGTGTGATGTTAAGCATTACAGCTGGATCAAAAAAGCTTTGATTTGTTATCTAAACCTTTTAGCTTAGAAAATGGAGAAAACTGAATTAGAGAGGGGATAAATATTGGAGGGCAAATTTTTACCTTAAACAGCAATCTTATCACTTAGGACTAGAATTCCCATCATACCTGATAGAGCAGGAATCCTTAGGAACTGCACTTCCATACACTTATTGGATTGGAAGCCTATATGTGTGTGTGTGTGTGAGTGTATGTATGTGTGTGTATGTGTGTGTGTGTATGTATGTGTGTGTGTGTGTGTGTGTGTATATATATATATATATATATATATATATATATATATATATATGTAGGTCTTGGTGTATTCGGGTCTTGTCCGTGTAAGATTGAGAATACCTTGGCAGCGTTTGACGAAATCTCATCCGTCATCTTCAGGCTGGTGTCTTCAGCCGTTCTCCTGGGAGAAGTGTGTGATCGTGGCTGTTTTCCTTTTAAACTCTAGAGTTGGATGTGTTGTTACTTTTTGATTGGTTTGTGGAGTTGATGTATGCAGATTGGATGGCTTTTTCCTGAGACCCTGTGTGGCTGAGGTGCTGGCTGTGTGTCTCTCAGCCTTTTGTGTTGTAACGACCTGGGTAATGGGCTGTGTGATGACCTTCTGAGTTCTATTGTTGTGATGTCCTGGGTGTGGTGCTGTAATCTCCTGGGTGTTGTCTGTGCTGCAACCTCCTGATGTTTTGTGTTGTGATCTCCTGAGTTCTGTGATGTAGTATCCTGGGTGGAAGGCTGTGATGTGGCATTCTGGGCCTTGGTTTGGCTCAGTTTGAGGTCTGGCTATGTGTTTATAGCGTGTGTCAGTTTGCTTAGTTTGGGGTTGGAGGGGTGTAGCAGCTGGTGTTGCAGCCATGGTCTGGTTTCTGGATGGTGGTTGCCTTTCATCTGTGGCGTGGGCTTGGGTTTGAGTCTGGTGAAGGAGATTGGTGGTGGCATCATGTGTTATTTTGGGTCCGGTGTTGGTTTTTGTGGCTGGGACTCGTTTGTTGATTAGGGCCTAATCAACAAACGAGTCCCAGCCACAAGAACCAACACCGACCCAAAATAACACATGATGCCACCACCAATCTCCTTCACCAGACTCAAACCCAAGCCCACGCCACAGATGAAAGGCAACCACCATCCAGAAACCAGACCATGGCTGCAACACCAGCTGCTACACCCCCTCCAACCCCAAACTAAGCAAACTGACACACGCTTATAAACACATAGCCAGACCTCAAACTCGAGCCAAACCAAGGCCCAGAATGCCACATCACAGCCTTCCACCCAGGATACTACATCACAGAACTCAGGAGATCACAACACAAAACATCAGGAGGTTGCAGCACAGACAACGACCCAGGAGATTACAGCACCACACCCAGGACATCACAACAATAGAACTCAGAAGGTCATCACACAGCCCATTACCCAGGTCGTTACAACACAAAAGGCTGAGAGACACACAGCCAGCACCTCAGCACACAGGGTCTCAGGAAAAGCCATCCAATCTGCATACATCAACTCCACAAACCAATCAAAAAGTAACAACACATCCAACTCTAGAGTTTAAAAGGGAAAAACAGCCACGATCACACACTTCTCCCAGGAGAACGAAGCTGAAGACACCAGCCTGAAGATGACGGATGAGATTTCAAACGCTGCCAAGGTATTCTCAATCTTACACGGACAAGACCGAATACACCAAGACCTACATACCTTTACCCGTGAAAATCTACGAAAACAAATATATATATATATATATATATATATGTATGAGAGGCTACAATTACTTTAAAAACACATCTGAAAAATCCTATTTCTTTAAATTAGTTTTAAGAATAAATTATTTTTAAAATCTAAGTTTTAAAAATCTTAATGCCACTTCCCACTAATCAAATGATACCAAAGTAATTCTCATTAAATGGCAATCTATGCCATACAAGATGTGCAAATCTGACTGAAAAAATCCAAATGCATGTTCTCAAAGCTTACTATACTTTAGCAAACAGCTTCTAGGTGATATTGATATAATATGCTCAATTAATAGGTATCCAGAAATTGACAATTAAAGCTCTCCTTATTGCTATTAATGCATCTGGCGCTGACGGGATCTTTAGTCCAATAAATTTTTGGAGTACTGTAGTACTTTACTTCTGCTCTAATTGCATCTTCCCCTTTAATAACTGGAAAGTCTAGACGAATCCCTGCTTGAAAAGGAAGCATTAGAATTATGCTTAAAAGAACATTAGGCATTTCAAATAGGGCAAGGGGATTAGGAAGTTTGAGGAATGCAAGTTCTGCATAGTATATTTGAAAGCCAACTAAATCTTAGCCACTAAAAATAACAGTATTCTAGGAGCTGTATAATACACAATGTAGAAAAACCCATAGACTTCTTCATGGAGTAGGCAAGCCAATGACAGTAATCTGAACTAATGAATGAGTATGAAAAGGCAGGAAATGTGACAATGGTAAAGCGTGGTTTATATATGCTCTGGATGGCTCTGGAGGCAGAAGATCATTTCTTGGACAGGCTTTCCTTCATAGCAGATTTTATAAACAGCAGTAAATAGTGGAAACCTAAAAAATAAGACAAGCAATAATCTTACTAGGAGATGAAACTATGAAACTATTGGTGTTTAACTTTTTTTAATGCTTGACCAAAATAAATCTGAGGTACCATTTACTTATTTGATTTGTATCTCCTTTTTCTGTTCAGGCAAATATATTTAAATGGACTAATCCCTAAATTAACAAGGTACTGTCCATAAAAAAAAACACAAAAATTTTAGAGGAGAAACGTATCTTCTTTTTCCTTCACTACATTCTGCAGGCAAAAGTTACCCGATCATTTTATAATATATTCATTGAGTACCAACATGTTGGGAATGGGGAGACCCAGATTCTTGTCCTCCCTTCAGCATGGAAGCCAGCTGAATGACTTTGGACAAGTCACTCTTTCTCAGCCCAAATAGGCTTCTGCTCTATTAACAAAATCCCTCTTGCATTATGCCCTGATAGCTTTTCTTGTAAGAACTAGTCAAGTTCGAGTATGAGTTCAATGCAAAAACAAGAGAGCCCGGCAACCATGCAAGACAAATGCTAAGAAAAAGAACAACATATGTATATTTATCCTATCTGTCCCTGTTATGGATATGTTTAAAATGGGAATCAGATTTCAAAAATTTCAAGACTGATTTATCTTTTTGCAGAAATGGAGTACTATAGCCCTTTTATGACTTGTGGACTTCAATTCCCAGAATGCTGGCTCAGGAATCCACAAGTCATAAAAGGGCCATAATTCCCCATCCCTAATTTATGGGAAAGCCAAAAATGTTCTGTTTTCAAATCGTAAGAACTTCGCAAGTCACAAGAACTGAAAATCAAATTCTGTAGGAGTCTGTGAACCTCTTTGTGAACTATAGGTCTTGTTTCTCTGTTTATTTTTTTATTTTCTAATAGTAGCTTTTACAATAAAACAGAAGCAAAGGTTGGGAGAACATATAGAGGAAAATCCTAAAAGAAACTGCAAGTTAAATAAATTGGTATATTGCTTATGATTAGAGAAAGTAAACTACAGGAAAACTACTGCAGGAAGTTAGGATAAATTTTCAAGTAATGAAGTGTGCAAACATTCTTAAGCATGTACACAATTTGAAAAGGACTACAGATAAAATTATGGTTTGAATTTCTGTCAAAACAAGCAGAATAAGATAATTTGTATTTTAATATTATTATTAGGAGTTCATTTAAATATATAACTCAGTAATATTAGTACCTCAGTCCTAGCAGACTCTCTTGAGTAGAAGAGAGTCCTTACTTCCTAATACAATCCTAATATAAAATACAAGTTTTTGGAGCAGATTTAGGAGGTGTTTGGGGTTGAAAATAGGGGGAAGAAATCAGTTTCTTACTTTTCCACCAAACCTTTCTGCTGAAGAATGCGATACACTTCTGCAGAAGTCTGTGGTCCTTGAAGCTTCTGCCCATTCAGCATCTCTTGCTCCAATTCTTCAATACTCTAAATGTTAAAAAAAACTATGTCTAAGTTTCATTGATATAGATAAGGTAAGATGACTAGTACTCCCCATATCACCTGTTTGCTAACAGTTTCAGATAGAAATCCTACTTTCTACTTGATTAGCTTTTTACCAATCTACCAAAGCAAACAATTAGTAAGTCCTACTCTTATTACAATTAGCAGCTAATCTGCTATTATCACAGTTTATGAATACACTAGCATTGTGGTTATGACTGCTTAACTCTACTATTACTTTTAATAAAGTGGTTATTGCTTGAAGCACTTTTAGAAGTCCTGATTCAGGATGGTCACTAACCTTTGGGTGGGGTTTTTTTTCTTCATATTTTTGTTTTAACGCAGTTTAAGAATCCTCTATAATATTTACTAAGAAATTCATCATAAAAACAAAGGAAAGTGGCCCCTTTTGGCCACTCTGTAATTTCAGTACTGTTCAGAAATTTAAAAAAGTAAATTTGCAGTTATTGAGTTTATGTTTCTACAAATAAGTGCAAAAACGTACCTTATTACCCTTTTAATACAGTCACAAAAGAATCATTCCAAATATGTTAGCTTCCTGGGTTGAAAGTATCCCTGACACCACAAGTAATATACCTTTCCTGTTTTAACAAATGCTTCAGCCACTCTCCGATTCCGGCCACCGTAACAAGTTGTGATTAAATCTGCAACCCCACAGCTCTCCAGGAAAGTAGCAATTGAGACCTGCCCCTTGCAGAAGATTTTGGCAAAAGCTATCATTTCCATTAATCCAAGTCTAATGACAGCTGCTTTGGTATTATCTCCACAGCGAAGACCGTCACAGAAGCCAGCTCCCACTGCCACTATGTTCTAAATAAATGACATGGAAAGGCAAAGAGACCGCAGGATAATGGAAGAACTCATTGAATTTACAGTTATGTGCATGCCACATAAATTTAAAATTACCAACACACACACACACATATACACATAGAATCCTTGACTTACAATCACAATTGAACCTAAAATTTCTGTATCTAAGTGAGACTTGTTAAGTGAATTTTGCCCCATTTTATGACCTTTTTTGCCATAACTGTTAAATGAATCATTGCAGATGTTAAGTTAGTAGCACGGTTGTTAAGAGAATGTGGCTTCCCCATTGATTTTGTTTGTCAGAAAGTCACAAAAGGTGATTGGATGCTAGCAAGCAAATTTGGAATTTTGAAAACATGTTACAAGCGCAAAATGATATAAATACCATTGATATCTTTTGTTAATAGTCTGCTGGGCAAAGCCACTCTGCTGAAGGAACCCTGTTACATTTGTTCATACAATCCTCTTTAACCAATAGGATGCCCACCCGAGCTTCTTTTGTTTTCTTTTGTTTTTTTTCTGGACAAAATCAAATTGGTAAGCTACCCCCCTTCTGTATGGCCTTATGTATAAATCACCTTTATTATCTGGTGATAAAGTATTATCACCAGATAATAAAGTATTATCTGGTGATAAAGCAACTAAATTATCTTGAAGAAAGGAAATTCTGATTTCTAAAAGTAAGTTTGATGTGTATGTTAATAGTGAAGAGTCTTAAACAATTACCAATTTCCAGAATTAATTTTACATTTTATCAGCACTCTTTGCTGTGATGGAAATGCATTTAAATAGGATACGAACTAGTCGTCTATCACCTTTATGTAGTGAATTATATCCCAGTGGCCATGTTGGCTGAAATTCTAAGAATTATCATTTCCAGAGCCTTGTATCTTGTCTGAAAACCCATTCAGAGATGAAAAGATGTGTTGCAATGTAAGAAATTCTTCAGTGTCACTTAGGATTATAAACTAGGATATAAAAATCTTAATTCACCATGGTTACAAATAAGGGTGGACTTCAAAAATTTTAGCAACTGGTTCTCTGTCCAGTTGCTGGCCGGGCATGGCCAAGGTGGGTGTAGCCTAGTTGGCCTCCTGCACTATGGGGGGGGATGCTTTTGTCCACCCTGGGCTCTGGAGGTTGGAAATGGGCCCGTTTCTGGCCTTCCGGAACCTCCGGGAGGACCATTTTTCGCCCTCCCTGAGCCTCCGCACATGCCCTGCACTTACTTGGCATCCAAAACAGGCTGCATGGGACTCCTGAGAGGGGTGGCTGCTGGCTCGGGCCAGCCAGGGTGAGATTTAACAGGCCATTTAATTAGCTATGGGTTCACCTGAACCGAAGTGAACAGGTAGCAACCCACCTCTGGTTATAAATCTTGGCTACCTATTTTAATTCTATGTGAATCTTGCATGAACTCACTCCCATTCCAACTTTATCCAAGAGATATAATATAACAGGGCAGGAAAAAGCTGTCCTAGTTCTTGTTGCCTACCATTAAACTAACCAACAATAAAAATCTAAAACTTCTGTTTCAAAGAGTTTTTGAAATGAGAGGAAGATGTGCCTGTGTATTGAGAGAAATTTTGCATTAATCAAAAAGGATAGTTTTGGCATCAACATGTTATTGAAGATTGCAGAGGAAGCAAACACTGAAATCAGTTCTGGTAACAAACTCCCCACCAAGCATTTTTCTAGTCCAGGGGTGTCAAACTCGCAGCCCGGAGGCCAGATGCGTCATGTCCTGGCCCTGTCCCTGCCTGGTTTAGTGAAGAGGAAAAAAGTCCCGATACATCATGTGACACTGCCATGACGACGTGAGTTTGACACCCCTGATCTAGTCTTATGAGTATGTGTGAGGCAATTTAGTTTTTTAATGCCATCTTCATAACAACAAAAAAGTACCTTAAGAGCACCACAAATCTCAACTGTATCAGCATCATCCACAACAGTTATTCGGAAGTTTGGGGTCTGTAGAAGTTCTTTGAAAAGGAGGCCATTTTCCAATATTTTACACCCTGTTTTTGTTGGGAAGTAGGGAGAGGAAAAGGGGAAAATTGCTAATGTCATTTAGTTATCATCTCAGCATTTCCAAGCAGGAAACAAAAAAAAACTTTTACACAACACAATTAAAAATGAATCTATTGAATCTTCAGCACAGTGTATCTCCAAATCCTTCCTGATTCCAGAGCAACTGTCAATTCATATCAGAATAGCTGAGATAGGATTCCAGTGAGAGATGAAAAATGAACCAAGAAATCTCTAGAGGTCTCAATCATCAAGGTCATCGCTGTTCTAAAGGTGCTTTTCTAAAAGGCAAAAGGACTTCCTTGCATTTTCCCTTGAAAACGTTTCACTTTTTATCTAAGAAGGTTCAGAAGAGTCAGAACTGAAGAAGTTTTCGGATGAGAAACAAAATGTTTTCAAGGAAAAAAACCAAAAAGGCCAGTTGCCTTTTAGAAAAGCACATTTGGGGAAAATCTATAAGGTTAGTACCTGATGATTATTGTATATATATTCAATTCTATGGTGTCTGGTCATATTTTATTTCTTGGTTGCATCTGATGTAGGTTCTTACTATTAAAGGCCTCTTTTTTATATTTATATGTATTATGGTGAATAAAATATAAAGAAAACCATTTTATTCTTTGGCTAATACTGGATCAGCCAATACAATACATATTTCATACCTCTAGCATCCTGATTTATCAAAGAAACATACTACTGACAAAACAGGTGTATTTGAGATACAATGGCAATACGTAAGACCTGATTTCTCAGCTATAAGACAAAAAACACATGGAGAATTTGGAGGGCCTTGATACACTGTAAGTCAAGCTATTGTATCATATTGCTATGCTTACATGATAGTTAGACTCATTGAACCTCTATAGAATTTCTTTTTAAGTGGTCCTATCTTGGATTACACTATTCCCTATATAATTCAATCTGATATTCTCTGGATGCCTTGACCCAATAACTTCCAGGATTTCAATCCTGGTTAAATATTCTAGAATTATAGTCCCAAGGATTATAATTGGAGGGCTTCTGTTTGAAGAAATCTGTTTTAAGATCAAATCTGGATCGGTCACTGGAACCAGAGATTTATTCTGTCATGCTTTTGGACTCATGCCCATCTTCAGGGAACTACTGGAATATGTGTTTTTGCTATTCTGTGAGTCATAATTATGTGGTGCCTTCTTATTGGTTGATGGTGGCTGGTGATTTGCTGTTGTTTCCTTGTGTGGCCAAGCCCTCTGCTCCTAAGTACTTGATAAGCTGGTAGTAAATCAGCACAAGGCTTCAGTCATTTCCCTGGCTTTACAATGTTACTGAAATGAAAAACAAAATGCAACTTTATTGAGAGGAAAAGGTTATTGCAGTGACAGTGCAGAGCAGTGGCAGAGGCATATGCAGCAGTAGTCATGGCTTTAGAATGGGAGGCATGATTTGGCAATCAAAACTTTGATTCTTTTTATACATATATAATCATATTCAGCCAGTTCACCCAGTTCTGTGAGTGTGGCCTAACTTGTGGGTGTGGCTTGGTGGTCATGTGACGGGGTGGGCGTGGCTTACTGACAGCATGACTTGGTGGTCATATGACTAGGTGGGCATGGCTTGTATGTAAATATTATAACTCACAACACACCAGGGGTGGGATTCAGATTTCTTAACAACCGGTTCTGTGGGTATGGCCTAATTTGTGGGTATGCCTTGGTAGTCATGTGACTAGGTGGGTGTGGCTTGCTGATGGTATGGCTTGGTGGTCATGTGACTGGGTGGGCATGGCTTGTATGTAAATATAACTCACAACACACCATGTATGTAAATATTGATTTTTTATATAAAAAAAGAACAACTTTTACCCAAAAGCAGGCAAAGCAACCAGGCAGATTGAATTGCTCATAGAATCACAGATTAACTTACAGATCTATCTATCTGCAATTGGCTACTTGAGTCTGCGCTGAAAAGCTTCAGTCCTAAGGAAGATTCAGCTCTGCTTTTAGATTAGCTAGAAAGCAAGAAATCCAAGGATTTCCTGCTTTCTAGCTAATCTAAATCTCCTGGCAGAGCAGAACAGCTAATGGGGGGGGGGGGAGGAAAAATAGCAACTTGCCAAACCAGGCAAGTTGGATGGCTCACATGCCAGGTAAGGAGTGAGTGGGCGGGGAGAGGTGGGGCCAGCCAGTGGAGTGATTTGCCGGTTCTTTGAACTGGGGATAATCATGTGTGCAGTGTTTGCAAGAAATCATCAGCTGTGCTGCCTAGACAGCTGACAAGTGCTGCGTGCGGGTGCACAGCATTTGAGAATCCTCTTATTTCCTGCTTTTTCAACCTCAACTGTGCCTTGCAAAGCAGCTGAGGAGGGAAAAGCAGGGAATAAACGACAGCCTAGAGCCCAGGCAGGCAGGTATGCCAAACACCAAACTGGTTTGGTGTCAGCTGCTCTTCGCTGCTACAGGTTCTATTGAACTGGGCTGAATCGGTAGCATCCCACTCCTGTATATAATGTATGCAATGGTCAGTTACAAGGAGCAGAGTTTTGATTACCCTGTTGCATTTGCCATTTTGAAGCCAATGATTGTTGCTGTAGATATTCCTGAACCCACTCAAATGTTATGAGCAGCAACTCTGTTGATATTTTTAAAAACACAACTGGAAATTTAGGAATTTCTTTTTTTTAAAAGGAGAATAACAGGTGGGAATATTCTCTTCTCGCAAAGGAAATGTTTGCTACTTATTCCTGTTACAGAGGATTGCAGGCAATATCATATTATAAATTTCAGTTATCACTAGATTCAATGACACCTACTTATTTCTAACCCATGGATAGCATAACAAACCAAATATGAACAAAAGCGGAAATACTAAGGATTGGGGAAAATTTAAATGGAGGTATTTATTGAAAAACATCATGTTATTTTTTGAAATTTACCTATAGTGGTTTCACAGAATTTCTCTGCAGCTACTTCATTGGCAATGTTTGCTCCCATCAACACACTAATATCTATTCCCATTTTTGCCCGGATTACATCAGAGATGAGTCTGAGTCCCTCAGGGCCTTCATCTATACCCTGCAAGAAACATAGGAAGGCAGTGATTACAGTTGATAATAATTTTTTAAAAGAATATCAGTCAATAATGCTTTTTTTTAATAAACTTTATTCAATTTTCAAAAGTTTTAAAAACATAAAATAAAATTATATACACAATTGTGTCAACGTCAAGACATCATTTACATTTCCTTATCTTATTTCTATACATACTATATTATTACATTACAATCACATATTCTTTTCCTTATTCTTATTCCAAATTTATATCATATATTTTCATCATATATTTCTATTTATTCTACAATCAATATATATATAATTTCCTATTCTTTACTTAACCACAGCATTGTTTTTCTTCCTATTCTTAAGCCATGCATACCAGGCATCCCAGACTGCATAGTATGTAGACTCCTTTTTATCTTTTCGTTTTAGAGTCAGCCTATCCATTTCTGCACAGTCTAATATTTTCTTTATGACTGCTCCCTCTGATAGTATATTTCTGTTTCCAAGATTGTGCATATGAGATCCTAGCAGCAGTTAATATATGCAGCATAAGGTATCTATCCTTTTTACTATATTTCCCTTTTATTATATCTAATAAAATAGTTCTGGTTGAAATTCAATCTTTTGTTTTATTATTTCTTCTAACATAGTCAAATTGTATTCCAATATTTTTTGACTTCCAGGCAGGTCCACCACATATGGAAGTAGGTGCCCCTTTCTTTCTGGCACTTCCAACATCCTGGGTTTTGATTCGCAAACATTTTTGCTAACCTTGCAGGGGGTAAGTGCCACCTGTAAAACATTTTGTACATGTTTGTCCTCCACATTCTTTCCCAATGTTCCAGATCTATATTGTGACCCACATTTTTTGCCCATGCTACCATTGTTTCCTTAACTACCTCCTCTTCCATCTTAAAATTTAAAAGGAAACTGTATATTTTAGATATCATCTTTTTTTCCTGTTCCTTGTAGGATTTCATCTAATTGTTGCTTGTCCAAATAAAATTTGTATTCTACTTTGTCCTTTTTATACCATGCCTATACTTGCATATATGGCCACCAGTCTATATCTATATTTTGTTGTTGTAACTCCTGTATAGTTTTTAATCTTCCTTGTTCATCTAACAGATCTTTGTAGTTCCTCATTTTTACCAGATCCATTGCATTCGGATAAATTAGTGCCTCCTTCGTTGACAGCCAGCATGGTGTTTTAACCCTATGGTTCTTCTTGATTTTACTCCATATCTCAATTAATGCGTCTTTAATTTGATATCTCTGAAAATAAGAATGTTGCTTATTTTTTCCATCCCATAGGAAACTATGCCACCCTCTTTGCAGATCATGGCCTTCTATTAACAATATTCTTTTATTTTCTAGGTTGATCCAATCTTTAATCCATACCATGGCTGTGGCCTAGCAGTACATTTCCCAATCTGGGAGTCCAAAGCCACCCCTTTCTCTCCTATCCTGCAATAATTTCATTTTATTTCTAGCTTTTTCCCCCACCCAGACAAATTTGATTTCTATTTTATCCAATTCCCCAAAAAACTTTTTATCCAATTTTACTGGTATGGTTTGAAAAAGATATAGTATTTTTGGTAATATAGACATTTTGACTGCCGCAATTCTTCCCATTAATGAAATTTGTAGTTTCCCCCATAATTCCAATTCTTTTTTTATTTGTGTCATCAGTTTATTATAATTATTTTCTTTAATTGAGGAATATCTTGATGTTAGCCAAATGCCAAGATATTTTCCTTTTTAACTATTTGCATTCCCAATTTCCCTTCTAATTTTTTTGTTTGTTTGTCCATCATATTCTTGGTTAATATCTTTGTTTTGTTTTTATTTATTTTAAGTCCCACAACATTGCCAAATTCTTCAATTTCTCTTATAAAAGTCATTCCAGTTTCCTCTGGTTCCTCTAAAAAAATACTATATCATCAGCGAAAGTTTGTGCTTTATATTCCTCTTTTCTAATTGTAACCCCTTTAATTTCTTTATTTCTTCTAATATTCATCAATAAGTTTTCCAGTGTGAGGATAAAGAGTAGGGGTGACAATGGACATCCCTGCCTTACTCCTTTATTTATCTGAAATGTTTCTGTTCTGTCTCCATTTAATATCACGCTAGCGATCTGAGTCGAATAAATTGCTGAGATCATCTTCGTAAATTTGTCACCAAAATCCATATCTTTTAATTTTTTTATAATAAACTGCCAGTTAACATTATCGAACACTTTTTGTGCATCCAGGAACACTAGTGCCGCTTGTTTTCCAGGGTGTGTCTCATAATATTCTAATACATTCATTACCATTCTAGTATTGTTTTTAATTTGTCTATTCAGCAGAAATCCATTCTGACCACTATGTATAATTTGATTTAATATTCCTTTAAGCCTTTCTGCCATTATGGTCATAAATATCTTACAGTCAACTTTCAATAACAATATGGGCCTATAATTTTGGATTTGTTGATGGTCTGAGTCCTCTTTTGGGATTAATGCTATATTCTTACCACTATTTGGGTAAATTCGCTGTTGCTAGGGCTTCATTGTATAGATCTAACAGTTATGTTTCTAATTTTTCTTGAAGTGTTTTATGTAACTCACCTGGGAGACCATCTGGTCCTGGTGTCTTATTTTTCTGAATCGCCTCTTGCAGTTCCCTTTGCGTTCTTTATTCATCACTTCCTTGCTTTTTTCCAGGATTATAGCTAGCCCTTTCCCTTTTAAATACTGTTGAATATTCTCTTCTGTTATATCCTCCCACCTATATAATTCCTCAAAGAAAGCTTTGATGTTTTTTCTTTTCCATTTGGTAATGTACCGTCAGCATCTTTCAACTGCTGGATTGATCTTTTCTCCTTTTCTTTCTTTAATTTGTAGGCTAGTCACCTTCCCAGCTTGTTCGCATGTTCAAAGTAATTTTGTTTCATCTTTCTCATATTTTGTATCCATTCTTCCTGCATCAGCATATTCAGTTTATGTCTAGTCATAACTCTTTCTTCATTTATTGCTTTATTATGTGGTTCTTTTTGTAGTATTTTTTCTAATTCCATGAGTGTATTTTGCAATCCGGTTTGTTTTGCTTTCTTTTCTTTACGTCTTTGTGCAGTGTATGAAATTGCTAAACTTCTTATATATGCCTTCATGATGCCCCATAGGTTCTGAGCTGACGTTTGCTGTTTTCTCTTTAAAAAGTTCTCTAATTCCCTTTCCATCATCTTAACACGTTCTTTTTCTTTTAGAATTTTCTGATTTAACATCCATCTTCTTCTCTTTTTCAATCCTTTCCACCTAATTTTAATAGGGTTGAAGTCTGCCCATGTATTTATTTCAATTTCTACTTCCTTTATATTTTGCTCTATTTCCACATTCATCCATATCATATCTAATCGTGACCATGATTTATGTGGTGTCGAATAGTAAGAATATTGTTTTTTGTCTGGGTTCATTTCCCTCCATATGTCTCTTAGTCCCAATTCATTTGTCATTTGATAGAATATTTTCGGTAGTGTTTTCCTTTTTTTCTTGTCAACGCTGTTATTCACATAATCTTTTTTGGGGTTCATTATTGCATTGAAATTACCTACCAGACATATGTTTTCATACTCCAACTCTAATAATTTCCTATATAATTTATTATGAAATCCTTCCTGTTTCTCATTCGGTGCATATATGACTGTTAATAATACTTTCTTATAGTTTACAAATATTTCCAGCATTAGAATTCTAACCTCCTCATCTGCACAGACCTGTTTAGATTGCAGCTGCTTTCTAACATATACCGCCATCCCCCCCTTTTTTTGTTGAGCCAGAGATACATATAATTCCCCTGGTTTTGTTGATTCCAATAGTTTGCTATGGTGTCTTTGTATATGTGTTTCCTGAAGGCATATAATACCTATATTTTGTTTCAGTAATTTACTTAATATTTTTTCCTTTTTATTGGTGAGTTTAAACTGTTGATATTAATGGAGATGAATTTAATTTCTTCTTCCATCCTACTTTGTGTGTGTTATTTATTAACATCTGTTTGCTCTTGTTTCTCTTTGTTGGCTTGTTCTTACCCTCTCTCTTTCGTTTTTGGTTTCTTCCTGTTCTCTTTCCTCTTGCTCTACTTCTCTTTCCTCCGACTGTTGTTCTTCCTGGCTCCTACTCTCAACTTCTTCTTTAATGGCTTAATCTTCTGATATTACATGGAGATCAAAAAATTCCCTTGCCTTGTCTATGCTGTCTATTTGAAACTTTTTGTCCTGCCATGATATCAGCATCCCTTCTGGGATGAGCCATCTAAATAGGATGTTATGTTTGTTCAACTGTGAAGCCAGAAATCGATAGTTCTTTCTATGCTTATTCTTCTCAGAATTTGTTTTAGCATCACAATTTCTACTCCCTTAAAAACCAGTGGCTCATTTCTTGTTATTTTATATATCTCGTCCCTTATTAATTTCTTTGAGAATCTTATGTGGACCTCTCATGGTAGTTTGAAGCGTTTTGTATAATTGGTATATATTCTGTATACCTCATCTATTTCTCTTCGGACCTCTTGTCCATCCCTTTGTAATGCCTCTGCCAGTAAATCTGACATTATTTTAGGTAGGTCTTCTCTTTCTTCCACCACGTTCTGGAATCTAAGAAAAAAAATCAGCTTTCTCCATCTCCAGGTAGGAAATCACTTCTTCTAATTTCTTGTTTTTTCCCATTAGTTTCTGTTCAATCGTGTCCACCTTCTTATCCGTCTGTTCGACCTTTGTTTCTACCACCTTTATATTTTGCTCTGTCTTGTCTATTGCCTGTTGGATTGTTCCTATTTTGTCATCTAGTTTCCGTATTTCTCCTTTCATCTCCCCCATTTCGCTTTTAAAGTCTTCATGATTTCTTGTTATCATTTCTTGGGTTTCATCATAGTTTCTTGTAAGTGCTGCTAGTATTGTCTGCATATTTGGTGCAGCATTTGTCTTCTCAGAGCTCAGCATACCTTCAATTGAGTGTTGTCCTGCTGGCGATGCTGTTGTCAGGGCTGAGTTGGACGCTGTTTTCTTCCCAATTTTAGTAACAGTTGTGGTAGTAGACATCTTAAGAATTCCCAAAATTCCTGAAAAGATCTTTCAGTATAATCATCAATCTTACCAGTTGACCTCTAGAAAATGTCAAACTATGTCAGTTTTTCAATCTAAGTATCGTAAACTAGTCGCTACAGTTATTAGTTATTAAGTATCTAAAAAATCTAAAAAGGATTTGAGTAATATAGACATATTATCCAAGTCGATCTTACTACTATGCATTTCTGTATATTATATCTCCCTTTATCTTTGTTTAGTTATACAATTCTATCATAAATTTAAGGAAGATAAAATCTAAGATGTAATTATGCATATATAAATATAAAAAGTATAAATATAAGTATAAATGTATTTGTATAAATATAAATATAACTATAATTATCAATTATAACCAATTATCAATTAAATATCAAGGAAATATAGTTAATGTACTTCTATTAACTACTTTATCTGACTATTAAGATTGTAATTAATAATTTAACATATATAATATAAATAGAATAGGGTAGGTAAAGTAGTTATATGTGTGTGTGTGTGTGTGTGTGTGTGTATAAAATCAGTTTAAATGTATTTAATTATCCTATATAAATTGTGTGTCTAATAGGTAAGTTGCTTCCCAAAAGTGGGTGGAAATGTCTGTGCGTCTTATACAGCAAATGTTGCCAAAGCCCCGCCCACCCACCAAATCCTACCCTTTGGCCTCTGCCTCCCAGCAATTTGCCTCCTTGCAGCAAACAGCAAACAGCGTGGTTAGCTTCAGCATAGCCTCATTAGCACAAGCAGCTGGTTGGCGGTTGGATCTGCCTCCTGACGATCAGCTGTTTCAGGCTGCAGGGATTATCATCGCCTATTGCCGCCTCCACATGCCACATTTTTGGCCACTGCATCCCATTTTCAGTCTTCGCACGCCCCATTTTCAGCCTCCGTGTGCCCCATTTTTCATTCCAATCCCCACCACCTGGAATGGGCTGAAAATGGGGTGTGTGGAGGCTGAAAATAGGATGCGGAGACCGAAAATAGGGTGCATGGAGGCAGCAATAGGCAATGGCAATCACTGCAGCCTGAAACAGCTGATCACTAGAAGGCCAATCCAACTGACAATCAGCTGCTTGTGGTAATCAGGCTGTGCTGAAGCTAACCAGGCTGTTTGCTGCAAGGAGGCAAATTGCTGGGAGGCAGAGACAGAGGCAGAATTTTTTTCTTGTTTTCCTCCCCAAAAGCTAGGTGCATCTTATACTTTGGAGTGTCTTCTAGTCTGAAAAATATGGTTACTGATGCAGTGCCTACTTACAATCAGACATAATCAGTTTGCGACATATTTTAAGCATAGTTCTTTAGAATTTAGATCTTGATTTACATATATTTCTGTCCTGTACTAAATCAACATTTAGCATTTTTCCTTTCAACATTTTAAAATCATTACTCAAAATCAAGGTGAAACATATTGCATTATTTTACTAGAACACCATGGCTGGCAAAAGTATAGCTATTTCTGAGTCTACCTAATTTTTCAGTTAGGGCATTCATTAAAATATAGTGAAAAGCAGCAAAACATAGAAGGAAAATATTTTCCACATCATTTATTTTAGCTAAAAATAGAGGATGGGAAACTACAACTTGGTTTTATACCAATCTTTCCTTTCCCAAAACTCATTTATATAATTTGTCAAATAAATGCATAGTTGTCACCATGACATAATAAAAGCAGTATCTAAACAAGTCTATTGAATAACTGAAATAAGGAGGTGTACAGTCTTCAGGACATACAGGAACATTCAGGGTTTCTGAAAGTTATAGCTCTAGAAACTTCAAGGAGCTACTACTAAGGAGGAGGGGCCTAGAGAGCAGTTGGAGGTCCAGTTGGTCCGAATCTGATCAATTGCAGTTAAGATCTTTTACTAGAACTTATCTTGCAGCAATGGGAGCGGCGAAGTTTGCTTAGTTCTCCGCTCTCATTGTGTCCGCAGATAATCGCCTGGCCGCCCTGTTTCAGGTCACCCATTCCCTCCTCAATCAGAGAATGGGGGAGGACCCTTTGCAGGGACGGGCCGAGGAGTTTAGTCAACATCTGTTGGACAAGGTAACTCAGATCCGGACCGGTCTGGACTCCAACTGGTTAGAGTCTGACGGTGGGGGAAACGACGGGTCTTGGGGATATCATTTGGGAAGAGTTCGATCCTGTGACTCTGGATGAAGTGGATAGGATCATGAGGAACCTGAGTGCCGCCACGTGTTTATTGGACCCATGTCCCTCCTGGCTGGTTTATGCCACCTGGGAGGTTACACGAGACTGGCTCCAGGCAGTGGTCAACGCTTCTTTGAGTGAGGGATGCTTCTCTCCCGCCCTTGAAGGAGGCGCAGTGAGGCCCTCTTCAAGAAGCCTGCCTTGATCTGGCTATTTTGAACAACTTCGTCGGTCTCAAACTCGCCAGGCAAAGGTTGTTGAGAGCTGCCGTGGGCCCGACAGCTCCCGACAGCCTCAGAGGAAGCTGACTACCTGGATCCATATCAATCGGTTTCAGGCCCGGTACAGCATGGAGATCGCATTGGTCGCTGCTGGTGGATGATCTCAGGGCTTGGGATAGAGGTTATTCCTCTATCCTGGTCCTATTAGATCTCTCAGGCTTTTTGTTTTTGTTTTTGTTTTGTTTTTTTAATTACATTTATATGCCGCCTTTCTCCCAAGACTCAGGGCGGCTTACATTTTGGGATACAACCCAATGTGCTCAGCAATAGCCTTCATTCCATTGTATATGCCTGCTTATTACTAACGCATTTTACAAAGTCAGCTTATTGCCCCCAATAATCTTGGGTCCTCAATTTACCTACCCTGAGAGGGTGGAAGGCTGAGTCAACCTTGAGCCTGGTGGGATTCAAGCCTACACTAATTGCAGGCAGCTGGAACTAAGTGAATCTAAGTGCTAGGCATTTAACAGCCTGCACCACCAAGGCTCTTGATATAATCTACCATGGTATTTTACTGCGACGCCTCGGGGGGTTGAGAGTGGGAGGCACTATTTTACAGTAGTTCTCCTACCTCTCGGGACGTTTGCAGTCGGTGTTGGCAGGATTGAGGTCAACTCTGAGGCCCCTCACTTGTGCGGTGCCTCAGGGGTCGGTCCTCTCCCCCCTCCTGTTCAACATCTATATGAAACCACTGGGTGAGATTATCCATGGTTTTGGGGTGAGGTATCATCAGTATGCTGATGATACCTAGCTTTTAATCTCCACCCCAAACCAACCCTCGATGTGATGTCCCGATGCCTGGAAGCGGTACGGGTCTGGATGGGAAGGAACAGGTTTCGACTCAACCCAGCCAAGACCGAATGGCTGTACGTATCAGCATCTCAGATTGTCCAGGATGTTCCATCTTTGGTCATGGGGGGAGAGGTGTTACCCCCCATGGAAAGGGCGCACAATCTAGGCATCCTCCTGGATGCACAGCTCAATTTGGAAGATCATGTAGGAGCTGTGGCCAGGGGGCATTTGCAGATTCACCTTTGTGCCAGCTATGCCTATCTGACTGAGATGCCTTGCATACGGTTACTCATGCGCTTGTTACCTCCCATGTAGACTACTGCAATGCTCTCTACATGGAGCTACCCTTGAGGACCACTCAGAGGCTTCAACTGGTGCAAAATGCAGCCACGTGGGTTGTGATGGGAGTATCCTGATACTCCCATATTAAACCCCTCCTGTGTGAGCTGCACTGGTTGCCGGTTGCCCTCCTGAGTGAGATTCAAGGTGCTGGTAATCACCTATAGCCCTTCATGGCTTAGGTCCGGGTATTTGCAGGAGGCCTACTGCCAGCAACGGTTTCCCATCGCCCTGTGCGCTCCCACAGACAGGTTCTCCTCAGGGTGCTGTCGGCCAGACAATGTTGGCTGGCTGACCCCAGGGGAGAACCTTCTGTGGGTGCACCTGCCCTCTGGAATCAACTACCCATGGAGCTTCGGATGGCTCCTGACCTTCAATCCTTCCATCGTGACCTGAAGACATGGCTTTTTCGATCAGTCAACCTGGACTGAAGGGGGGTTTTAAATTGTTTTTTAAAATTTGTTTGTTGGTTTTTAATGTTTTAATGTTTGTAGTTGGGGTTCTCTTATTTAATATTTTTTGAATTTTGTATTTTTGTTTTTTATTGTTGTGAGCCGCCCTGAGTCCTTCGGGAGATAGGGTGGCATAGTAATCCCAATATTAAATTAAATTAAACTAATTTTTAACATTGATAAAAAATATTCTTAAATATATGATTGAGAATAATCACACTGACTATATTTAGTTTTAATTAAATTTAAAATGTATGCAACTTTAATTCAAATCTAATTTTTGCTTTGCTATACCAATAATCTATCAGATCTTCCAGGTTAGGCTGAATCAAACTCTGACCAGAAAGTTGTGCAACCTGCCTTATAGTAGGTAGGAGCCAACTTTTTCATTCTCAAGTAGTTGTTCATGATTCAAGGGAGACTTGGCAATTCAAAACTATGATTTTTTTCTTTAAAAATTGTTTAGAATCTAATGATGAGATTAAAAGAAATTCACGTATACACTGAAGTAGTAGCTGGTGATTTTTCACATAGCTCCAAAACTGAAGCCAAATAAAACTTAGATATATCTTGTCTTGAATTCCTCAGGCTGAAATCAGTTAGTTAAGCAACATTAAAGTTGTAGGAGATGGAGATTCAGTAGGAGATGTTTACAGCCCAAGCCCAAAAGCAACAGAGCAGTCCTAGTGCATTGGGCAAGTGGGCATTCATTATCTGAGTAAAAGGAAAGTTAGTTTCCAAAAAATGTACAGTAAAAATATAGAACATTTCACAGCAAAGCATTTAAGGCTTGGCTGTCGAGGACAGCAATTCCAATAACAAACGACCACAGAACAGGACCAGGTTTTTGTTGTCTTTAATGCATTTAATTATTATTTATTTATTTATTTATATTTGAACTTGTATGTGTCCCCATCTCGAAGACTGAGCTGCCTACAACTAAAACATTTAAAATATTTAAAAAGACATTAAACCAAACAAGCCCAAATATAAAACACAACAATAAAAATACATTAAAAACCCATCCGCCTCCAGGGAAGGGTCACAGCCCGGTTGCTCAAACAACCAGGTCTTTAATTCAAGGGCGGAAGGTGCTGGAGATCAGGGCCAGACGAGCTCCAGAGGCAGTTGATTCCAGAGGTCGGGGCTGCAACAGAGAAGGCTCGCCGTCGGGAAGTACCAGCCGGCATTGACCGATGGAACCCCGAGGAGTCCTTGCCTATGAGCCCCACAGGGCGGCCGGCACTAGCTATTGGAAGAAGACGCTCCCTCAAATATTGGGGACCCATGTGGGTGTGGACTTTGAATGTCAAAACTAAAACCTTGAATCTAACCCGGAGCGCTTAATCGCAGCCAATGCAGGCCACGCAGGAGGGGGGTAACATGGGAGAACGGGTAACTCCCATCACCACCCTGGCCGCGATTCTGCACCAGTTGCAGTCTCCGGATGGTATGCAAGGGCAGTCCTAGATAGAGAGCTGCAGTAGTCGAAGTCTCGAGGTGACAAGGGCATGAGTAACTGTATGAGGCGCCCGTCCAGGAAAGTATGGTATAGTATGGTTTTTTAAATGTTGTTTGATGTGATTGGGAGCTACCCAGAGATAAATATAAGATGGGTGACTATAGCAATGTTTTAAATAAATAAATAATTTACAAGGGGAATATACTGTAACTACAGGAATGTCAGTCTCTTCCTGAGCATATGTTGGATTGATCTATTAATCAGCACTTGGCTGCTCTTGAATATATTCTATCCACCTTCCTATACTCTTAATATGGAAGAGCTGCCTTTTGGTACTTCTGTGGGCTGGGTGAATGAGACTTTAGCTCGTAATCCGAATCATTATGGCTAAGGGCATTCCTGATGCTATCCCTGACATTTCACCACCAAGATTCCCTTGAGGGAATTATATTTGTATAGAATTCTTTATCTGCACCTTTATTGAATAATTGTTTAATAAGTCACCCAGAATCATTTAGTTGAATTGTAGTCCATGATTCAGTTAGCAGCAGTTACAGAAATTGAATACATAAGTAAATAATTTAGAGTATCATTTTGTACACAGAAAGAAATATTATCTTATAGGCTGTACCTTAATTAGAGTTATACCAACAGCTTGCTTTGTTAAATGCCCAGTAATTGCATCACAGATTTTATAAATGAACTGGTGGGGAATGACAAAAACCAATAAGTCTGCATCTTTTACAGCTTCAGTCAGATTAGGGACTGCAACCTGGAAAAACAGTAATTGGGAAAGAAAAAAGAATTGTGTAATCATGTTCAAGGATATCCAATTCACTATTATTTATTAATTAATTATTATTTAAATTGCATTTAATTAATAGAAACAGCAAATTCATATAGTAAGGTCAAAAGAAAACTATTTGAAAATAGTTTTAAAAAATACACACACCCTGCAAAATATATTGATAAATCGAATTACAGCAGATGGAACTGGAAAAATGTAGATTTCCAGAATAAATAATTGAATAGCCCCAAGATATTAATATCTGCATATCCAATTGACCATAGTAGCAAAGTATAAATACAAAGAAATAATAACATTTGGAATATACTTATAACCAAAGCCTTCTAAAAGAAATAATTTTGTGACATGGTTTTGATGAAAGATTTAGAAACAATAGGTTGTGGATAGAAAGCAAATATGATATAATCTTAGAGAGAGATGTTTGATTATAATTGTATGTAGTAGGGGTCTCCAATCTTGGCAACTTTAAGACTTGCGGACTTCAGAGTTGAAGTTCACAAGTCTTAAAATTGCCAAGGTTGGAGACCCCTGGTATGTACAACTAACAAGAGGATGATTCAAAGCTATTTCTTTTGTATATTTTTCATGTTTTCTGTTCTTCTATTTTCTCTTTCTTTTCTCTTTTCTCTTTTCCTTTATTTTCTTTTTGACATTACTATATCTTTTCTTTAAATATATTTATTATATATTTAAAGTATTATAATAAAAGCTATGCTAAAACTATAACCAGAGCATTCTAATTAAATTATTGGGCTGTGACCCTTTGGGGGGGGATGACTTTTATTATAGTTTTATTGTGTATTTGTGTAATTGTATCTTAATGGAGCTTGTTAGTTTAATTCTTTTTTAATTATTTATTGTCTCCTTTGTTTTGGTGAGCCTTGAGCCTTCGGAGATGGGCGGCATACAAGTCTCATTAATAAATAAATAAATAAATAAAAGAAGACACCTTATGTTTGACTTTTTGTGGTAGATGGCAACTATTCTTTTGAAATTTAACACATATACATGTCAATGAAAACTGTTTTATTTTCTTTGATCTCTGAAAGATATCCAATTTATCCCCATGAGGTAAAAATAATAAGCCAAGACTGAGATTCAGTAAGGGGTTAGGTAGCCAGTTTTCCCATAATTGGTTTGGTAGTAGACATTCACGAAAGACCAGAAATTTCCAAAAGAGTTTTCTTACTTTCAGAGTGTATGTTATGTGATATCAAAAGAAAGTGTTTTGAGATATATTGGCCAATGCCCACATATATCTGTATCAATATT
This sequence comes from Naja naja, assembly GCA_009733165.1. NCBI lineage: Eukaryota > Metazoa > Chordata > Lepidosauria > Squamata > Elapidae > Naja > Naja naja. The sequence goes on along the minus strand of CM019155.1, from coordinate 54,665,291 downwards.
TACCACATTTTCTGGTAGTTTATATCCAGGAAGATATTTCACATTCTCATGGTCGTTATTTATGATATCTGTAAGTTTCCTCCCATTAATAGTTTCTTCAAAAACCCACATTTTCACTGTAGAAGCAAACTTCAGCATTGTTTTTACATTGTTGCCTATTATTTTAGCCACAGCAGACCCCCTAAAAAAATAATTATATGCATTATAAAATATACTTTTATAAAATTTATAAAATATGCAAACTATAAAATATGCAACTTGAGAAAGAAGAATGAAGAAATGTAATAATTAGATAATAGCTCCAGTTAATTCATGTAATTTTCAGTTGTAGGGCTATCACTGAAAAAGAAATGTCTTGGTGTAGAGCTCATTCAAACTACTTTGCTAAGCACACACAGTATTTCTCTGTAGCCACGAAACAATATATAAATTAAAAAATTCATAAGGCAAATGTCCTATGCTGTTCTGAATATGCATTAATCTTGTCATATACATCTCTTTTCATGTTTACCATTGACAAATCATCACATGGTTTATAGCAGAGTCTATCTTTATAATGATATACACTGTCTACCTTCCTTTTAAAGAGATATACCATTGTTATATTATGCCATGCTTTTATTTTATGAAATTTTACATAATTTCTACACTGGAAACTGAACTCTGGACAACACCATTAAGCCAGAAAAGCTCTTAAAACTAATGCACAGTTTATAGCATTTCAAATGCCATTGTCCCATTCCTGATAGAGAGTTTTAGCCCCATAGTGAGATCAATGGCCTCACTGATCTCAAGAAATTTCAAATAGAATGAAAGCGAATGTATACTACAGCCAGTTTGGTGTAGTGGTTTAAACCAGTGGTCACCAACTGGTGGGCTGGGAACCACTGGTGGTCCGTGAGAAAATTTTGGTGGTCCACAGAGAAATGCCCCCCCAAAGTAATTAATCCAGGGTGTGTGGGAACACAAGGCTGTGCTGTCCAAATGGCCCACCCGCCCACTGGCCCCCAACCTTTGGCCAAGTGCAAATCTTACCTTGAGTAGAGCCACGCAAGCTGGAACTGGAAGCTAAGACCAATGGTAGGGGAGGGAAATCCACCCCGGGATGACTTGCTGACATTGGTGGGAAAGTCGGTCCCATATTTCAGAGCTGCAGTAGTCACAGGACTGGCCCTTTGGTCATCCCAGAGCAGCTCCTCCAGTCCACTGCAGGCCAGTGCACCCAGGTGAAGCAACTGCTCCGGGGTGACCAAAGGGCCAGTCCTGTGACTACTGCAGCTCTGAAATATGGGACTGACTTTCCCACCAACATCAGCAAGCCACTGTCAGTCAAAATTCATATTAGTGGTCTGTTCAAAATTATGAATTTGGTGGTCCCTGAGGTCCAAAAGGTTGGCGACCCCTGGTTTAGACATCAAGCTAGATACTGAGAAACCAGGAGTTCCAATCCCATCTTGCGCACAAAGTCAGTGGGTGACTTTATTTATTTATTTATTTGACTTGTATGCTGCCCCCTCTCCAAAAAGGACTCAGGGCGGCTCACAATTAAAACCGACACAATAAATTAATTATCTAAAATAGAATTAAACTAACAAGCCAAATTAAACTAAAACCCATTTATAATTAGTATAAAACGACACCCCCCGAGGAATCAGCACAGCGCAGCCTGTTCAAACAACCAGGTTTTCAAGTAGGTGGCGGAAAGGGAGGTCAGGGGCCAGGCGGAGCCCCAGAGGCAGTTAGTTCCACAGAGTGGGAGCCGCCACAGAGTAGGCCCTCCCCCGCATTACCGCCAAACGACACTGGGTCACAGACGGCACGCCAAGGAGCCCCTGCCTGTGAGCTCGTACAGGGGGGTTGGTATTCGACTTTAGCTCAGTCACCATCTCTCACCCTGAGAAAGGAACAGTTGCAAGCTAATTCTGAAAAATCTAGTCAAGGAAACTGCAGGGATTTGTCCAGACAGTCTCTGAGAATCAATTGAACAGAAGAAAAAGTGTATACTGCCCCCTATATATAATTCTGTGTGGCTAACAAAAGAAAAGCACATCCAATAATTCAGTATATAAACAATATGACATTGCATAAAACAGCAGCCAAGAACAATAAAAACCTCACAGTCAACATAATAAAAAAGTGGGCACCCACAATATCAGGGCCCTAGGTTTCAAATATTTGCAACTCTTTCATCTTTCTCTTTGCAGAAAAAGCTCCCCTATTTTGCTCTGTCCAGTGTTGATTCTTGGTGACTCCCGGTCTAGTCCCTGTGGTTTTCTTGAAAAGATTTCAGAAATAGGTTGCTATTGCCTCCTTCTCTGGACTGATAGAAACTGGCCTAAGAGCAGCCTTTGTGTCTTAGGCAAGACTAGAACTCACAGTCTCCTGATTTCCAGCCTTGGTATTTTAATCACTACAGTAACTTGGTGCTTCCCTTGTAAAGTAATTTATTGTACTCAATGATCCAATTAACAGATAACAAAGGGAACCAGAATTGCAAAAGAGCAGATTGTTCCATTTCGTTAGTGTTGAACGTATTCTGCTAGTTTTACTTCCAGGAACATCTACAAATAGTAACACGTAATTTTTTTTTTGCAAATGTATAATTGGACTTACATAATCTTATGTCTTTAAAACAGCGAAGTTAGAACTAACAAACCACTGATTATATTAAACAATGTACATGATCTTCACTAGCTTTTGTTGCAGAAGATACTCAACAGAAGACAATAGTGAAGTTTTAAATATTTTGTAAATAGCATTTGAATAGAAATATCAGAAAGACAGACCAAAAGAAACTTTCTATTAATTGCTCAATTTATTGAAATAGAGCGTAGAACCTAATATGTTTCTCTTTCTGATAGTACATTAATGAACACAATGAAATATAAATTTTTCCATGGAAAAACCTAATAAATACAAACATGTAATTTAAATACATTTTGGAACTCCCTCCACCAGTGATTAGCATTGGAGATTAGATTTGTTCAGCATCTGGCAGTCTACTCTGGTGACAGAATATTTATTCGTTAGGAAGACCGAACCTGCCTCTTATGTTATCAAATGTTTAGAAAACGTTTGATAAATTCAACCATGGAGGCTTAAACAGGTAAACGAATACTCTTTTTACTAAGCTCCTAAAGTACCATAGGCACTCCTAATTTCTCTCTCATTTCCACTGAACACAATAGAGAGTCCTTGATTTATGACTGTAATTGAGCCTGTAATTACAGGGGTAAGACTGCTGATCTTGAATATTAAGGGGGTCCCCACTTGACTGTGCCTGATTTTACAACTTTTGCAGCAGTTGTTAAGTGAATTACTATGTTGGTTAAGTGAATGCTGCAGTGATTAAGGCAATCCATTGTCCACAATGGGTAGTTTTTGCTGGAAATCTAAAGTCGATTATGGGACACTGAAAAAGCCATAAGTGTGGGGAAGTTGCCAAGAACCTAAACTGGATCACATGACTGCAGGGGAACTAACTTGAATCTGGATGATAAGTAGCCCAGGGGAGATCATCATAACTTTGAATGGTCACTATACAACTAGTCATAAATTTTTCAAACATTTGAGTGAACATTTGAGTGAAAACATCTTTGAAAACAATATATATTTTCCATATATTGAAAAGGTAATTAGGCCCTTAACGAACATGTTAGGCTGTTACAATTGTTTTTAATTTTTGAGATATATAGAAAATAAACTGACAACAAAATTAACTTACAAAATTACTCAATTTTTCCAATTTCATCGAATACATTAGACCAGTGGTTGCCAACTGGTGGGCCATGAGAAAATTTTGGTGGGCTGCACAGAAATGCCCCCCAAAGCACCCCCCAAAGCCCACCCACCCGCTGGCTCCCACCCTTCAGCCGAGCGCAAACCTGTAAAAAGCAGCGTAGTCCTTGCCGGGCAGAACGAGGTAATGGCACTGTTGCAGCAAGAGGGAGCTGGCAACACAGGCAGGCTGAAGCGGCAATGGAGATGGCCGGAAGGTGCAGGAGTGCCATGCTAATTGCATTTGTGCGGCACTCCCGCACCTTCCAGTTTGCCTCACCTGGCCTGTGCTCTTCCTCGATGGCCACGGGCTGTAGGTACAGCCCAGGAGAGGAAAAGTACTGGCTGCTGGTGGTGGAAGGGGGTGGAGGGGGCAAGTCTGCGCTCACCATCCAGTTCAGAGATCCAGAATGGGGCAGTGGGGGCGGCATCAGTTACCTCATCCCTCTCAGCGCTCTGCTTTGCTAACCCGCCCCACATGGCCCAAGCCATCGCTGCCCGGGGAAAGCACAGGACAAGTGAGCAGAAACAGCTCTCGCTGGGGCAAAAGAGCTGAGGTCGCAGAAGGCACAGGCAAGAGAAGACGGAAGCTGCTGCCTTTGAAAAGCGCCGCTTTCTAGGAACTTCCGGTTGGCTGTCAGAGTGAAGGGACGTGTGGGCAGAGGACTCTGCGGAGCACCGACCTTCATCCTCGTCTTGCAGGGGCTCTATGGAGTCCAAAGGGAGCTTGGAGAGTTCCCGAAGGAGTGGGGTCCCCACAGAGAAGCCACGGACGGCAGTTCGGGGCAGAATTGGGGTGAACCAGATACGAGCGGACGAAGGAGCGGGTCACTGGCAATGGCCACCCCCGAGCGCTGACAGCCAACATCACTAGCGGTGAGCAAGCGGAATGAAGGTATAGCTTAGCGAGCCACAAGAAACAACCGATAAACATTTTAAATTTACTGTGGAAAACGGAGGCGCAATAATAGGAGCTTAAAACATTTGGAAAAAAAGGAAATCGCTCTGATTAAGGAGGGTGGTAGAGCAGCGAGACACATGGCGAGCAGAGAGATTGGAGGAAAACTGTAGACCTAAATATTAGAAGGAGACAATTACAGAACAATCCGCTGTCCAACGAGGATTTGGTGTGGTTTTTGGATCAGATTTTGGTAGAACTGAGAACTGTGTTTGTTCCCCCAACTGGATTAAAGATTAGTAGCAGAGTTGATTTAAAACAGACGCTGTGGACTTAAGGACAAATTGGATTTGGGGGTACAGAGTATGGACAAGTGAAAGTAAAGAGCGAAGTGGCAGTGGAGGGGGAAATTGCTTCTTATTCTTCGAACTGGAATCGAGATGAACAATTGCAAATAGTGGTGAGACTAACAAAAAAAAAAGGGAATCTACGGAACTGAACAACTTAAGTCTGGTGGGTGACACAGCAAATTCTAGATAGACTACAAGAACCGGAAGAGAGACACCTACCGAGGAAGAAGGATAAAGGAGGGGAGAAGACCCAATAGAAACTACAAAGTTACACTTTACAACGAACGAACTGAACAGTGATTTATTGCCTTTCTTTCCTTAACTTTCTTACTTCTCTCCTCACCTTTGTTAGTAACTTCTTTCCTTTTCTCTATCCCCTTCCCTACTCTACCTCTTCTTTAGATTTTAGAAATAGAAAATAATTAACTAATTAATTAATCAATTTATTACTTTAACTAATTTAGGGAACAGAGTACTGTATAGAATTATTGAATCACTGAACTTCTGAAACTGTTTATTTAATAGAGATAAAATTGTGATCAGTTTGGATAATATATTTAGACAATTTAATTGGTTTAGAAAATACTTAGACAATAACTCTAGTTTAGATAATATATATGTATAATTAACGATAGGAGGAAGAGTGTTGAGGGGGAGGAGAAAGTTGAGAGGGGGAGGACTAAACAGAAGAGGTGGATTAAGAATAACATTCTGGGGGAAATTGTGGGAAAAATTTTAAACATGACAAGTACTACAAGTGGCTCCAAAACTGGCACTGCCAGGAAAATACCTACTCAAACAATAACCACAACAGCTGTGATGAGCCCTTCTACACAAAGGGCAATAGATGAAATGCTCCCTAAAGAACGCTCAAATTCATCAAAAGACCTACAAGGTTTATTATTAAATATGCAAGAAATGATGATTAAAAATCATGAAGATATGAAAAATGAGATAGGGACAGTAAGATCAGAACTAAAAGAAAAAATACAAAAAGAGATGAGGAAAAATCAAGAAAGGATAGTAGAAATTGAGACAAAGATGGATAGGGAGGAAAAAAGAGTAGATGAACTGATAAACTAGAAAGAGAAAATAAAGAATTAGAAACGGCAATTATATATCTAGAATCAGAAAAGGCAGCCTATTATTTAAGATTACAGAATGTTAAAGAGGAAAAAGGAGAAAATCTATGGGACTTGATGGCTGATATACTGGCTAAACTGCTAGAGATGGAAAAGGAAGAGGTGATGAAGGAAATAGATGAGCTCTACAGAGTTCAAACAAATTATGTAAGGAGGTTTAACCTACCAAGGGAAGTACATATTAAACTAGTTAAGAAGTCCCTCAGAGATGAAATTTTACACAGAATAGGAGACGAGCCACTGGAATACGCCAATAAACAAATAACTGTCTTAAAACAAATCCCGAAGAGAGTTAGAGATCTAAGGAGACCATACCTATTTTTGACAACAAAGCTAATAAAATACGTGAACTTTAGTCCCAGAAGGTGTCATGGTGACGTGTCGTGATAAGAAATATAAATTAGATACCCCTGAAAAAGCCGAGATTTTTTTCGACCAACAATTAGCCAGGGAAGAGGAAGCAGAGGGGGAAACTCAGGAAAGAGGGGAACCGGAGGGGAGGAAAATGGCAGCAGTAAACATAGAAGGGACCATAATAGATAATAAAGATGGAAAGAATGGAAAAGGGAACTCCAGAGGAAAGTAAAGAGCCCAAAGAAACTAGAATTACAAGAAGCACCAGACAAAGAAACTAATGAAAATATAAACCTTTGCGATTTGATATCACTGAATATTAATGGCCTGAATTCTCCAGTAAAAGGAAAAACTTTTAAAAACTTACAGGCACAAAAAGCAGATATTATAGCCTACAGGAAGTACACATTGCCCAAAAACAGAAACACCTATTAGAAAATAAAAAACTAGGGAAAGCCTTTTCCGCTTTAGATATTTAAAAAAAAGAGGAGTAGTTATCTATATAAAAGAGTGGATTCCAACTACTGAAATATATACAGATAAGGAGGGCAGGATACTGATGGTTGAAATTAAATTGAGAAACAGAAAATTTTATTAGTTGTAATTTATGCTCCAAATGGCCACAAGAATCATTCTTTCGGAGGCTGCATAATAAACTCAAAGAACTGCAATATGAAGAATTGTGTATTATAGGAGATTTTAACGCCGTTATAGACAAATCATTGGATTACAAAGGAAATAATATTAATTTAGAAAAGAAAAAAAGTTACCCAAAATATTTTTGATCTGATTGAAGAGCTAAATATTAGTGATGCGTGGAGAGAAAGAAATGTAGGGAAAAAACAGTTTACATATTATTCTAACCGACACCAATCATGGTCAAGACTTGACATGATGTGGATGACTAAAAATTAAATTCAGAAATACAAGATATAACTATCGAGCCAAATACATTAGCTGACCACAGTATGATTAGACTTAGATGGAAAGGACAACAACAAGCAAGGGGATGGATGCTCCAAAGGTCGATCTTAAAAGAGGAAGCATTTAATAAGATGCTAACAAAAGAATTAGAACTTTTCTTTCAAGAGAATAAGGAGGAAGATAAAGCAGTATAAGAGGAGTAGCAATTAAATATATGGCTAGGAGAAATAAGGAAAAAACAACAAAGAATAAAATTAGAACAGGAATATAGAGAATGGGAGGAGAAATTACAAATTACACCACAGGAAAAACAAATTAAATTACAAATGGACCTAATCAAACATAAAATAAACTTAATAGAGAAGGAAGAGATAGCTAAGAAACTAAAATGACTAAACAATATCAATTTGAAAATGCAAATAAACCAGGGCATTGGTTAGCTTATAAATTGAAAAACAAAAGGAAAAGAGGTGGGTCACTAAATTAAGGAATGACCAAGGAGAGATCTGTTTTCAAGAGGAAGAAAAAGGCAGATTATACAAAAATATTATAAGGACCTATATACAGAAGAGAAACACCCAACAGAAGATCAAATTAAAAGATTTTAAAAGGCAGAACTCACAGAAATCTCAGAAAGATAAAGAACTCTTAAATCGTAAAATAACAATGCAAGAGGTCTATTGGGCAATTAATAAGCAGAAAACTGATAAAGCCCCAGGACCAGATGGCCTGCCAGCAGAAATCTATAAATCCCAACAAGACTTATTAGGGAATAAAATGTTAAAAATATTCAATGAGGTTTTAGATAAAGCTAAAAGTCCCAAAACATGGCAAGAAGCAAAGATAACTATTATTCCCAAAGTGGGAAGTGATCTGACCCGGAAACTACAGACCAATTTCCTTACTCAATGTTGATTATAAAATTTTCATGACAATTGTGGCAGAAAGACTAAAAAATACTTAACGAATTCATATCTACAGATCAAAATGGATTTCTTCCCACAGACATCTCAAAA
>CM019155.1:54525005-54655830 GCA_009733165.1 Naja naja | reverse complement strand
AGAGCAGCGAGACACATGGCGAGCAGAGAGATCGAGGAAAACTGTAGACCTAAATATTAGAAGGAGACAATTACAGAACAATCTGCCTGTCCAACGAGGATTTGGTGGTTTTTGATCAGATTTGGTAGAACTGAGAACTGTGTTTGTTCCCCAACTGGATTAAAGATTTAGCAGAGTTGATTTAAAACGGACGCTGTGGACTTAAGGACAAATTGATTTGGGATACAGAGTATGGACAAGTGAAAGTAAAGAGCTAAGTGGCAGTGGAGGGGAAATTGCTTTTCTTCTAACTGGAATCGAGATGAACAATTGGAAATAGTGGTGAGACTAACAAAAAAAGGAATTCTACGAACTGAATAACTTAAGTCTGGTGGGTGACACAGCAAATTCTAGATAGACTACGAGAACCAGAAGAGACACACCTACGAGGAAGAAGGATAAAGGAGGAGAAGACCCATAGAAACTACAAAGTTACACTTTACAACAAAGGAACTGAACAGTGATTTATTGCCTTTCTTCCTTAACTTTCTTACTTCTCCTCACCTTTGTTAGTAACTTCTTTCCTTTTCTATCCCTTCCTTACTCTACCTCTTCTTAAATTTTAGAAATAGAAAATAATTAACTAATTAATTAATCAATTTATTACTTTAACTAATTTAGGGAACAGAGTACTGTATAGAATTATTGAATCTACTGAACTTCTGAAATTGTTTATTTAATAGAGATAAAATTGTGATTAGTTTAGATAATATATTTAGACAATTTAATTGGTTTAGAAAATACTTAGACAATAACTCTAGTTTAGATAATATATATGTATAATTAACGATAGGAGGAAGAGTGTTGAGGGGAGAGAAAGTTGAGAGGGGAGGACAAACTGAAGAGGTGATTAAGAATAACATTCTGGGGAAAATTGTGGGAAAATTTTAAACATGACAAGTACTACAAGTGGCTCCAAAAACTGGCACTGCCAGGAAAAAAATACATACTCAAACAATAACCACAACAGTGCTGTGATGAGCCCTTCTACACAAAGGGCAATAGATGAAATGCTCCCTAAAGAACACTCAAATTCCTCAAAAGACCTACAAGGTTTATTATTAAATATGCAAGAAATGATGATTAAAAATCATGAAGATATGAAAAATGAGATAGGGACAGTAAGATCAGAACTAAAAAAAAAATACAAAAAGATGAAAAGTTTGAAACTTTCAACAAGAGATGAGGAAAAATCAAGAAAGGATAGTAGAAATTGAGACAAAAGATGGATAGGGAGGAAAAAAGAGTAGATGAACTGATAAACTAGAAAGAGAAAATAAAGAATTAGAAACGGCAATTATATATCTAGAATCAGAAAAGGCAGCCCATTATTTAAGATTACAGAATGTTAAAGAGGAAAAAGGAGAAAATCTATGGGACTTGATGGCTGATATACTGGCTAAACTGCTAGAGATGGAAAAGGAAGAGGTGATGAAGGAAATAGATGACTCTACAGAGTTCAAACAAATTATGCAAGGAGGTTTAACCTACCAAGGGAAGTACATATTAAACTAGTTAAGAAGTCCCTCAGAGATGAAATTTTACACAGAATAGGAGACGAGCCACTGGAATACCAATAAACAAATAACTGTCTTAAAACAAACTCAAGAGAGTTAGAGATCTAAGGAGACCATACCATTTTTGACAACAAAGCTAATAAAATACGTGAACTTTAGTCCCAGAAGGTGTCATGGTGACGTGCGGATAAGAAATATAAATTAGATACCCTGAAAAAGCCGAGATTTTTTTCAACCAACAATTAGCCAGGAAGAGGAAGCAGAGGGGAAACTCAGGAAAGAGGGGAACCGAGGGGAGGAAAATGGCAGCAGTAAACATAGAAGGGACCATAATAGATAATAAAGATGGAAAGAATGGAAAAGGGGAACTTCCAGAGGAAAGTAAAGAGCCCAAAGAAACTAGAATTACAAGAAGCACCAGACAAAGAAACTAATGAAAATATAAACCTTTGCGATTTGATATCACTGAATATTAATGGCCTGAATTCTCCAGTAAAAAGGAAAAAACTTTTTAAAAACTTACAGGCACAAAAAGCAGATATTATAGCCCCACAGGAAGTACACATTGCCCAAAAACAGAAACACCTATTAGAAAATAAAAAACTAGGGAAAGCCTTTTCCGCTTTAGATATTTAAAAAAAAGAGGAGTAGTTATCTATATAAAAGAGTGGATTCCAACTACTGAAATATATACAGATAAGGAGGGCGGGATACTGATGGTTGAAATTAAATTGAGAAACAGAAAAATTTTATTAGTTGTAATTTATGCTCCAAATTGGCCACAAGAATCATTCTTTCGGAGGCTGCATAATAAACTCAAAGAACTGCAATATGAAGAATTGTGTATTATAGGAGATTTTAACGCCGTTATAGACAAATCATTGGATTACAAAGGAAATAATATTAATTTAGAAAAGAAAAAAAAGTTACCCAACATATTTTTTGATCTAATTGAAGAGCTAAATATTAGTGATGCGTGGAGAGAAAGAAATGTAGGGAAAAAACAGTTTACATATTATTCTAACCGACACCAATCATGGTCAAGACTTGACATGATGTGGATGACTAAAAAATTAAATTCAGAAATACAAGACATAACTATCGAGCCAAGTACATTAGCTGACCACAGTATGATTAGACTTAGATGGAAAGGACAACAACAAGCAAGGGGATGGATGCTCCAAAGGTCGATCTTAAAAGAGGAAGCATTTAATAAGATGCTAACAAAAGAATTAGAACTTTTCTTTCAAGAGAATAAGGAGGAAGATAAAGCAGTAGTAAGAGGAGTAGCAATTAAATATATGGCTAGGAGAAATAAGGGAAAAAAACAACAAAGAATAAAATTAGAACAGGAATATAGAGAATGGGAGGAGAAATTACAAATTACACCACAGGAAAAACAAATTAAATTACAAATGGACCTAATCAAACATAAAATAAACTTAATAGAGAAGGAAGAGATAGCTAAGAAACTAAAAATGACTAAACAATATCAATTTGAAAATGCAAATAAACCAGGGTATTGGTTAGCTTATAAATTGAAAAAACAAAAGGAAAAGAGGTGGGTCACTAAATTAAGGAATGACCAAGGAGAGATCTGTTTTCAAGAGGAAGAAAAAAGGCAGATTATACAAAAATATTATAAGGACCTATATACAGAAGAGAAACACCCAACAGAAGATCCAAATTAAAAGATTTTAAAAAGGCAGAACTCACAGAAATCTCAGACGAAGATAAAGAACTCTTAAATCGTAAAATAACAATGCAAGAGGTCTATTGGGCAATTAATAAGCACAAAACTGATAAAGCCCCAGGACCAGATGGCCTGCCAGCAGAAATCTATAAATCCCAACAAGACTTATTAGGGAATAAAATGTCAAAAATATTCAATGAGGTTTTAGATAAAGCTAAAAGTCCCATAACATGGCAAGAAGCAAAGATAACTATTATTCCCAAAGTGGGAAGTGATCTGATAGACCCGGGAAACTACAGACCAATTTCCTTACTCAATGCTGATTATAAAATTTCATGACAATTGTGGCAGAAAGACTTAAAAAAATACTTAACGAATTCATATCTACAGATCAAAATGGATTTCTTCCCCACAGACATCTCAAAAATAACATTAGAATAACACTAGATGTGTTAGAATATTATGAGGACCGTAGTGCCGAGCAAGCAGCATTATTGTTTTTGGATGCCAAAAAGGAATTTGACAATGTTAAATAGGAATTCATTTTGCAACAAAGTAAATATATGAACCCAGGACCAAAATTTATAAATGTGATTTTGGCCATATATCAAAATCAGGAAGCTACAATTCTGATAAATGGGGAATTAATGGACAAATTCCAAATTCAAAAAGGAACTAGACAAGGATGTCCACTGTCGCCACTTCTTTTTATTATGATTCTAGAAGCCCTAATTAGAACAATAAAAAAAGAAAAAGATATAAAAGGTCTAAAGATAAAAAGTGAAGAATTTAAATTACAAGCTTTCGCCGACTATTTACTCATTATCTTAGAAGAACCACAAATTTCGGGACCAAAGTTATTAGAAAACTTAGAAGAATTTGGAGAAGTGGCGGGCTTAAAGATTAATAAGAGCAAAACAAAAATGATTACTAAAAATATGACAAATAAACATAAACAATTATTGGTGGCAACAATGGGTATTGAAATAGTAGATAAAATAAAATATTTAGGAATTATAATCTCAACCAAACATAGTACACTTAAAAAAGATAACTACAACCCACTAATAAAACAAATAACTGAGGATATGGGAAAATGGGACAAATTAAATCTATCTTTTATGGGAAGAATAGCTACAATGAAAATGAACATCCTACCCAAAATTTTATTCCTTTTTCAAAATGCCCCCATAAAGTTAGAGAGAACCTTTTTTGATAGACTGAATCGATTCGTAACAGACTTCATCTGACAAAAGAAAAAACCGAGGGTGAAATTAAAGCTGTTGCAGGATGCCACCGAGAGAGGTGGGTTTGGCCTTCCCGACTGGGAGTTGTATTACAGAGCCACAATTTTAACATGGATTCAAGATTGGATTAAACACACAAACAAAAGAATATTAACACTAGAAGGGTACAACCTCCAGTCAGGATGGCATACCTTCCTCTGGCAAGACAATTTAAAAGGGTATAGCTATGTACAAAATCACAAAGTAAGACAAACGCTCCTGAATACATGGTTTAAAATCAAAAGGCAAATGTACATACAAACACCCATCTGGCTATCGTCATTAGAAGCATTAATGCACCCATATCTATTACAATTTGACAAAATTATTACTTATGAGGAATTATTAGATGAAAAAGGGGAATTACAATCCAGACAGCAATTAAAGGATCAGGGAATAGAACTGGAATGGTGGGCCTATTTGCAGCTCCAATCTAAATATTTAAAAGACAAGAAAGAATCGGGCGTTAGTAAAAATAGAACTGAATTGGATGAAATCTTATTAGGACCAGATGAAAAGATGATTAAAAAAAATATATCAAGTGTTATTAGAAGCTAAATTAGAAGAAGAAAAAGTTAAACAAACAATGATTGCATGGATGAAAAATTTTGGTTACAACATAAAATTAGATGATTGGCAAAAAATTTGGACAAGAAACAAAAAAATAACATTAACGACACCTTTTAAAGAAAATTTATATAAGCTATTCTATAGATGGCACATACCTCCAGCAAGACTGGCAAAAATAAACACAAAACTCTCCCCCAATTGCTAGAAGTGTAACAAAGAAAGAGGAACTTATTATCATGTATGGTGGAGTTGCAATCAGGCCCAAGAATATTGGAAAAAAATAGGTAAATGGATCCAGGAAATATGTGAAGTGGGAATACACTTCAAGCCAGAATTTTTTTTGTTAGGAATTACCATCAAGACTTATCCCAAAGAAATTATTTATCTAATGATCCACATTATTACGGCAGCGAGAATGGCATTTGTGCAAAAATGGAAAAACAAGGATACTCCAACTGAAGCGGAAATATTGAGAAAGATTATCTCATGCACAGAAATGGACAAACTAACAAAGAAGATGAAAAATAAAGAAGAAATGGACTATTATAAAATTTGGAATAATTTCTACGGTTGGCTAAACAGAAGAAAGATCCAGTAACTTTATGAAAGATTTGACTTAATAACTGAAGGACAAAGAGGGAAGCGAGCTTAGCGATACCAGGTTCAAAAAATGTTTGTTTATGTTTTATGTTTGTGTGTAGTTATTTAATAAAATTTATTAAAAAAAGAAAAAAGAAAAGCGCCGCTTTCTGTTGCCTGTGCCTTCCCATCTCTGCTCTTTCACCCTAGCGAGGCTTTCTTTTCCTGCAGTGGGGCAGCAGAGACATCAGGGCTGCTCTCCCCCCTCAGCAAGCCAGGCCTGGAGGAACTTGAAGAATTGCAAGCGAGCATCAGTGAAAGGCGTGTTGGAAAAGCCAACACACATTTCCAGCATGCTCTCCTCTGTCCCGAAGTAAGATTGAGTGGGGGGAAGGGAAGGAGGGAAGGAGAAGCCCGGCTGGCTTTCCTTTGTCATGGGGTGGGGGGGAGAGACCAAATGCCCAGACCAAAAAAGAGCTGAGGAAGACGGGCTCCTAATAACCACCCTGTTTGTGTAGGCGAGGGCTCCAGCTTTTCTGGACTCAACACCCCCCCCCTTCAGCCTCCACACAGGAAGGGATCCTTCTTGGCTTGGAAGCGACAGGAGAAACCTAGAGCTTAGCCTCGGGGAGTCCTCTTCTTATGTGGAGGCTGAAGGGGAGGGTGTTGCCTCATTATTAGGAGCCTGTTGGCGATTCCAGCCCAGCCCTCCTTCCCTCCCCCAACTAACTCCAGGCAGCCACACCTGGCAAAGGAGGGAGAGGTTTCCTCTGACTTGGGGGAGATATGAGATGGCTCTGCTTTTCTTCTGTTGAGGGGGAGCCGGTTCCACCCCGTCCAGATCTTCCCAGCCTCCAGGCACCATGTGGCTTCTTAAATCCTCCCTCTTTCTCCCCCAAAGGATGAGAGAGGCCCCTCCTTTCCCTTCACTCTGTCCCACAGTTATGATTAAGCATTTACAATTTTGTTATAATTAAATAAGCATTTGTGTGTGTGTGTGTGTGTGTGTATATAAGAAAAAAATTAATATTAAATTTATATTTAATATAAAAAATAAAATTTTTATATAAATATATTATCTTTTTTTAAAAATTCGTATTAGTGGTCCTCGGGATTTAAAATTATGCGTTTGGTGGTCCCCAAGGTCGAAAAGGTTGGCAACCCCTGCATTAGACCAAAACAACTAAATAGCCATTATTACCAAGATGATCAATTTGATTATAATTTAACCAACACTGTCTAGAAAGACTTTGATATCAATTTTTTAGAATTTTAGGGTTATTATTTCTATATTCAGTACTTGTTGGTTGTATTAAGACAGATTGAAGGAAAATTAAATCAAAAAACATTCCAAGCTAATTCTATTGTTCAGATTCCAAATCAACCAATCTTGCCTTTGATACTTTCAAGAGAATTACCATATTTATATTGTTTATATTGTTTGTTTATTTGGATTTATATGCCACCCCATCTCCTGGGGAACTCGGGGCGGCTCACACGCGAACCCAAATACATATACAATTATTAAAAATTTGTTAATCCAAAAATTTGTTAATCCATATTTGGTATGAGCTTTCTGTATTCTGCATTAATAATAATCTCTTTATATTTTAGGAGGGTAACTTTATATTTTAGGAGGGAAATACTTTTTTTTTATTTATGTGGTTCAATGGATTCCCAATATGAACTGTGTTCATATGACACTGAATAAAAAAATAATCAATTACACTTTAGTCTAGTGTAACAATTGCAACTCCACAAATGGACTTTGTACTCCACAAAGTTATCCAATCCATTTTTAAAGCTGTCCAAGTTTGTTGCCATTCATCATCTCTCTTATGTGGTAATTAATTTCATTTATGTGGCAATTAATTTCACAGTAGTATGTCCTGCATGAAGAAGTGCTTCCTTTCCAATCAGCTTCATTAGATGCCTTCAGGTCCTAAAATTTTGAGAGAAGCCTTTCTTTTTCCTTGCCATCCATTATTGTTGTACCTCAATTGCATTTTCTCCATAATCACATTTTTACAAGCTAAAACATCAAAATATTAATGGGAAAAGTATTCAAGACTTCTAATAATTTTGACTACTCTTTTGCATTTCCCCCCAAAATCTATTACAATTTTTTCCAAGAATTATTTCAGCATAGTGCGACATGAATACACAGGGCTCCAGATGAGAATTATAACTTAAATTTATATAAGGGCACTTACAAAATTGTATTTTTATGTTCACCCTTTCCTAATGGTTATCAGCATAGAATTTGCCTCTTTTATAGCCAAAGGCCCCTTATAATTCTGTAATTGGCTCTATCTTTTGGAGTTATTGGTCTGTAACTACAATTAATAAATTACTATGCCACACAGCAAGAAAACCCTTTTTTGCACTCAATCACTGCAAGAGAAATGCTTTTAAGTTATCCCCCATCGGGTGATACTGTTAGACAGTATCTATAATGATTCCCTAACCCAGCATATGCAGGTTGAGCATCTGGCTGAGAGAATGCCATCGTAGGTAACTGGATTAGGTTTAGACTCTTGGGAAGCGAAATGCCACTGCCATCAATGGGCATTCAAGCTCAGCGCCCCCTTTCCTAACGAAGAGGCTGACTTGGAACAACCACATCTCCACATTAAGCGGGGAAAGGGCAACCTTCAACCCCTAAAGCCGTCTGTAAAAAGAGTGAGGTGCAAAAGTCCCACCTGCCCAACAAAACAGCACCCGAGCAGGGCTTAGTCGGAAATCTGTCCACGCCCAGTTTAAGGAGGCTGTCAATTTTCGTGGAGGGATGAAATATGCGGGGATTTATCCCCCAAAAACCAGCCATAGCAAAGTGCAAGCTCTGCTGACGCCCTGTGAACTCCGAGGCGAATGGCACTTCTCACTCACCAGTTTCCCGATCCCACGATGCACACTTTCAAGGGTGCCGAAGCTCCAGCCATTGGAAGTCGTTGAGGGCAAACTCCTGCCGAAAAAGAGTCCAGGTCAAAGGAGCTCAGGAATACCCCCAATTGGCCGCGGCAAAGAAACCTCCAACGGCCATGAAGCACCGACATAAGCGAAGCAGTCAAGCCCGCCTCCAAGCCCGCCTCCACAAACAGTTGAAAAACTCCCTCCTCCGGGGCTTGCTGGGAATTGTAGTCACGTTGGTAAGTAAGCTACGCTTGTTTCTTTTCTGTTTGCACTTTTTGGAATTTGGAGGACTTGTCTTGGTCTTGTGTAACTTGGATGCATTGCTGGTCTTGAGTATGGACTAGACGTACAATTCGATTCATGGCGAATCCAGAAATCCAGGGGATTTAACCTCCTGTAATTATTTCAATTTATCTGACTATAAGCCGCACTGTATTAAATGCAGTGAATAAGCGTGGATGCAATTCTCTTCGTATCCTCTTTGATTCCACTAAGAAACCCTCTTCACTGTTTATACAATTTCGTTTAAGTACAGTTAAACAAACTAGCTTCTAAGTTTTACAACAACAATTGAAAGCCCTAGTACCTCTGCACTGATCTATAGTATTTCTGTAAGTCACAAGACAACGGGTCTTCTAAACACAGAAGCGGAGTGGGGTGGTCAGCAACAGAAAGCAGCAGACTGATGACAGTACATTTATACGAAGTTAGATCTTTGATGTATTTGACTTAATTGAGCAACTGCAGAGTTATAGTTTAAGCATATGTACTTACTCGATCCTAAGTGCTATTGATCTACTTCGGTTAAAACTCTGGTAAGTATGATTTATCCTAATCATGGTCTGTTGAAAAATACATGGGACATCTGGGTCACTGATAAAACTTAGCTTCTAATTTACAAACAGAGGTTGGATTCACATACCAACTCTGCCAAATCCAATAAAACACAGTAAGTGTTAGTGCAACACCTCAATTTAACAAATTCAATGACAAGTAAGTGGAGAGGAGAGTCAGCAAAGAGCTAGTGTTCAGACTTTGTACTTTCTAATGGTGGGATATGTATTTGATATGTAAATTCTGTAAGCAGAAATAGGGAGGAAAGTTCAAAAGGTATACTACTTTAGAGAGGACAAGGTTCAGGAACTATGAAGAAGTTTAAATAGAACTATTTCCTGCTAAAGAGCAAAATAAAAAGGAAATAAAAAGATTCCAACAACTATTTTTAGGAATGCTGTTGTGTCTGCATAGAACAATTTGAGTTGTTTTATATAGTTTAGGATTTGGAGAGGGATCCGTGTGGGGAAAAAAGTGCCATTGGCTCAGTTCATAGATTCTGACTAAAAAATCTGGCAGTTAAATTTAGCTTACTGGCATCCAGCCATTGTGATTAATTAACAAAAATTTGATATTTTGTGCAGACATAGTTGCAGTTGTAATAATTTTATCTAGCACACTGAATGACCCCAGACATTATAGAATATAACCATGGTTTATGGTTTAGCAGTGTGAACTCAACTGATTCTTTTTCCATTCATTAACCATGATTAAGTGGGAAAAAGCTTGTCATACACATGGAGGTTTTGTAATAAAAAAAAGTAACATAGGATGAAGCTATGACAGAAAAATATTTTTTGTCTAGAGTTCTTGAAGTTCAAGCAATAATGGATTAAGTTCAACAATATTTGAAGTGACAGCTTTATTTTCTATTTTTGAGAATGATTGCTAATTGTAATGTGCAAGAAAAAGAATTCTGGGTCTATTGATTCCTCCATCCTTCTGCATAGTGACATTAAAAAGACCAGATCCGTAATTCCGTTGAAAACACAGTGTAAGGCTGGTTCACTTCTTCAAAAACATGAATTATGTGATACATGGATCATTGAAGACTTAATGGAGCATTTTCTGAGAAGAGCAAGAAATATTAGTTGGAATTATTTATCTTCAAAGAATAGGAAAGTACAGGTTAGAAATACCTCCTTTTATTTTGATCACCTGTAACTGAGACAGTTCTTTTAAAAATGGCCATTTAAAGTTTGTTTTAAACTTTGTATGAAATATTTTTCCCCCTTCGGTACAACACATTTCATAGCCTATGTGTTTATCAATTAGTAAAGTGTTATGCCATATGCTAAGGAACAAAAGATATTATTGTGAATTATACTCCATTCCTAGTGATTACAGATATTTCCATATGGAATTTAGTGGCAGAAATGCACAATTAAATTACTACAAGTTGTTCCAAGTAAAGCTGCCTTTTGCAATTGTCCAATGGTCATTTTGTCAATATCAATAGTATTCAAGTAGTGCTCCGGTTGTTTTGGGATTGCACCCAAGGTGCCATTTGCTTTCTTTTGCCACAGCCATTCTGTTTCTCTTTGCAGGCCTCTGTATTATGTTATCTTCTCTAGTTCTTTCTCTTCTCTTTTGTTGTCTCCAGGTACTGCCATATTTACTATTCAGACTTTTTGTCTTACTTATTGACATTTGTTAAGGTCCAATTGACAACACTTGAGGTGCAATCAATGTAGAGAAAAACTATGTTTTGCCACTCTTACTTCCACAAGGTAGGCCTTAATTGCAGCTTTTGTGTTTGATCAGATTGTTTGTTTTTCTTCAGTGGTGCTCTAGCTATCTCTTGGCCTTTTTCAAGACTGCTCATAGCCACCCCCTTAGACCTCACTCTTAGTGCTAGCAGGACTTCCCCATCCACTTCCCCTTACACAAACCAACAACCCCTCTCCTAAGCTAGACTTACTGGTCAGCCAGAGGGAGGGTAGGCTCACACAGCCTTCTACCCAATTCTTACTCTGAGTGGAATGTCGCAGCAGGCAACTCTGGTAGCCATTGGCCTTGTGCTCAACCATGGGGCTTCACTCCATGTATTTTGCCAATCTAGCCATGGTCTCAAACTCAGTTGCCTTAGGTCTGGCCTCAATACTAGCTTCCCCTTGGATTTGCAGCCCAACTCTCACCACTGCTATTGTTTATTTTATTTTATTTTATTTTTATTTTATTTGTTTGTCAAACATGTACAAGATAACAAATATACGTATGAACATAAACTTGAACAAAGGAAGTAAATACAGATAAATGGGGACAGTAAGACAGGGACGTTAAGCACGCTGGTGCACTTAAACATGCCCTTTTAAGGACCTCTTAAGAATGGGGTGAGGTCCACGGTAGACAGTTTGAGGTTTTTTTTTTTTTAATTCACATTTATATGCCACCCTTCTCCAGAGACTCAGGGCAGCTTACAATCTTTGGAGCACAACCCAATGTGCTCAGCAATAGCCTTCATTCTATTGTATATGCCTGCTTATTACTAGGGCTTTTTGCCTCCCCCCCAAACCACATTTTTACAAAGTCAGCTTATTGCCCCCAACAATCTTGGGTCCTCAATTTACCTACCCCAGGAGGATGAAAGGCTGAGTCAACCTTGAGCCTGGTGGGATTTGAGCCCGCACTAATTGCAGGCAGCTGGAACTAAGTGCTAGGTGTTTAACAGCCTGCACCACCAAGGCTCTCACAGGTTGAAGCTGTGAGGGTTTCAGGCTGTAACAATGGAGTCGGGTAAAGCATTCCAGACTGTAACAATAGAGTCGGGTAGAGCATTCCAGGTGTTGACCACTTTCTGCAATCGAGTTTGAAGCAGTTTACCTTGAGTTTGTATCAATTGTTTCCCCGTGTATTATTGTGGTTGAAGCTGAAGAAGTCGTTGACAGGCAAAACATTATAGCAGACAATTTTGTGTACTATGCTTAGATCGGACTGCAGGCAGCACAGTTCCAGATTGTCCAAGCCCAAAATTTCAAGCCTGGAGGCATAGGGAATTCTATTGTGAGTAGAGGAGTGGAGTACTCGTCTCGAGAAATACCTCTGATCCCGCTCAATCATGTTAATGTCTGATATACAGTGTGGGTTCCAGGCAGATGAGCTGTATTCAAGAATTGGTCTGGCAAAGGTTTTGTATACCCTAGTTAGCTATTCAATGTTACTGGAAAAGAAGCTTCACAAACTAAGGTTAACAACTCTTAATGCCTTTTTGGCAATGCTGTTGCAGTGAGCTCTGGGGCTTAGATCGTTTGAGATGAATACTTCTAGGTCCTTGACAGAGTGAGGGTCATCCACAAGATTGTTTCTGCCCAACTTATATTTGGTGTTCTGATTTTTATTGCCAATGTGTAGGACAGAGCATTTATTAGTTGAAATTTTGCCAATTACACGACCATTCTGACACATAGTCAAGGTCGCTTTGTAGGGCAGCAGCATTGTCAGTGGTGTTAAATAATTTTACTTCATTGGTGAAGAGGACGCAGCTGCTTTTAATATGATCGCATAGGCCATTGATGTAAAGCAGAAAGAGTGTGAGTCCTAAAACGCTGCCTTGAGGGACACCGTGTTAACTGGTGCCGGATTTGATAGGGTGTTGAAAGAAATTTCAATGTGCTGTGCACTTTACAATGTTTAGATTTGAAAAAGTCAAATCTACCAATGGCAGCGTGACATGACATACCAAGTACTGGTTTTATAAACCATGCCCCTGCACTATAAAAGGGGCTGCCTAACTGCCATTTACCTCAGTTCTCTCTGTTCCCTATGTCGCCTGAAAAAGTCTCTCAAGGCATCTGTGCTGCATAGGCAGACAGCTTCAAGAAACCTCAAGAAAACTCAAGCTGCAAGGAAAAAGACGTTCCTAGGCTAGAAACTGGTTAATAATATTTCTGAGGTTAAAGGGACAGAGAAACTCCAACTACATAGGTAGTTGTAAAACTAAGAAGATCTGAGGGGAAACCAAAAGAGAAGAGAGGACACTGGTAATATTCTTTCTGAGTGTTTATTTGTTTAATCTGCTTGTTACAATAAATATTAATTTGAAACTACCTGGGCTCAACTTTCTTTATATAATTTAAATATATAGACAGAGGTCCACAAATATTAATTAGTCATAGGATTGATTAATATATCTAACATATGGCCCTCCCTATTTTGACTATTTGTTGCCTGTTTGACAGGAACACAGCTATCCACTTGTGCAGGGATCTGGAGATGCCGTAAGAGCTTAGTTTCAAGAGTAGTTTGTCGTGCACCACTGAATCAAAGGCTTTGCAGAAGTCTATGTAAATTGTGTCTATTGCTTTACCTTGGTCAAGTCCAAATGTTTCTGCAGTGTAGGAGTTGCAGTTTAAAGGACAATTTTTCCTGAAATCAAACTTCTTATTAGAAAGCAGGTTGTGGTCTCATCCTGCCTCCACAATTAAGCTCTCATTCCAGATTTAGTCTCCCTTCTGTCCCCGGTTTCCCTGAGTTTCCTGGGGAGCCAGCTTTGGCTTGAAATTGCCATTGAACACCTGGGATGTGGCTTCAGCTTGATGCTGCTGCCGAATAGCACTGCCAAGCAGCTGAGCTAAGTGTGTCGTCTGCTGCCACTGCTCTAGGCCACCCTGGCCTCAGCCTGGTGTGTCTCCTAAGGTGCTGGCCTTGCCCTGGTATCAAGGCTGAACAACTTATCCCTGGCAACACTTTGCAGCTCAGCTGGGCATGGCTGTTGCTGTGGTTGTTGTCGCTCCAGAACAGGTTCTTCCCTTGCTGAGCAACCGAGACAGGGGCCACTTTGGCTTGATGCTGTTGCTGAATAGCTAACATCCAGCATAGCCAAGCCACCTTCACTAATGCAGTCTATGCACTTCTTAGTCTATGGATCAATGTGAAATGTATTTGTACAGATAGTCCTAAACTTATGACCATAATGGAGCCTTCCTATTATAGTTGTAAATCATGACAGTCGTAAAGCAGACTATCATGTAACCAACCCAATTTTACAAGGTTTTTTTTACAGTGCGTGTTAAACAAATGGGATGTTTTTGCCTCAAACTGGAAGTAAATGCTGGCTTTCAGCAAAAACTTTATAAATTGTGGTCATGTGAACATGGGACACTGCAAATGGCCATAATTGTAGATCATTGCTGAACACCCTAAATGCAGCCATATGACTGAGGGGAGGGGGTGGGCTGGCTATTGGAATTTCAGAACTGAATAAGTATCTTTGGGGGAGGGGGTCAATCGTAACTTCCAACAGTTGCTAAGTGATTAGTTTTAAGTTGAGGACTGTCTTAATTATTTTGTGCTACCCAAAGGGTTTACCTGATTAAATCACTGCAACCTTCCCAGAATGCATCTTTAAAATAAGAGCATATATATTCTGCACTGTAATAAAGTTGATTTATTTATGTCTTATCTTATAATCTAGGTGACTCCCAATCAAAAGTCAAAACAGCATAAAACCATATTAAAGCTATCAAATTAAACACATTTAAAGCATCAAACACTTGGCATAAAGTCGAACTTTTGATGTCATTAAATCTTATTCCGGTGCTTAGGGAGGAAAGCCAGGTCTTCAAAGCTTTATAAAAGATTACAAGGGTAAAAACCTGCCAAACTTAGAGCTTCTATGAAAGTGAGGAGGGTGGCCTACAGCAGGAGCTCCCACAGGAAAGGTATGCATCTTAGCTCCATTAGGTAGCAATATTTAGGGACTATGAGTACAGCTATTTTATCTGATCTGGTAGGACACCTAGATGTCCTTAGTGAAAGATAGTCCTGCAGATAGCATGGTCTTGTGTCATATAGAGGATGATTAGCCTTGAAGTGTACCTGAAACAAAACTGGAAGCCAGCACAGCAGTGCAGAATTCTGTGAAAGTTTTATTTTATGGTTTTTATACACATATTTTCTTTTTCTTAGAATTTTGAAATGTGCTTTAAGATTTAGATATGAGTGTACAAAAAATCTAAATGACTAAGAATGAATGCAGTTAAGCTTTTCCACATTTCTGTCTCACTTTTCTATAGTGAGAGAATAAAAATTTGCATAGGATTTACTTAAATGTATGTCCTGTTAGTTACCATTAGATCAATACTGTATGTGTGTATGTGTGTGTGTATTATAGGAAAGAGCAGCTAAGAAACCCCTACCTCACATTCACCATCAATCATCAATACAAGATTTCCAATACATGTCTGAATGGACTGTGTTAAAACAAAGAAGTTGGAAACCAAGACAGAGAAAAGAAGTAGGGTTTATTTCATCTTTTCAAAAGCTGTGGAAGTTGAACCCATAGATACTGAAAGAAGTGTACGAATTACTGAGTCCATGGGTATCACTTTTAAGAAAACATAACTTTTAAAGAATGGGTTAAAAATAGCATAAAAAATCAGCATAAGATTATTTTGTATTCTTTTTATGTATAAACCTAATATTTTATCCCTATTAACATTCCTTATAGAAGCTCTGTGGAGATATGTTTTATGGAACTTGGAAACATTTTCTGTCTAAATTAGGAAAAGATCAGCATCATCTTGAGATGGGCCCTATATTAGTTTGTATTTTTGTATGAGAGGCGATAGCAACAGCAGTATCTTCTTTGCCACTTCATGTTCCTGAGCCTGGGACACTGTATGCACCAATATAGTCATTTTTCTGGCTATATTACTAACGGGTAAAATATCTTAAATTGGATGTTTTACTGTTTCTGCTAGTTTTATTGTTTTAAAATGCTTTTTAAAAATTGTAATGTATGTTCTGAATTGTAAACCGCTAACTCATTTACAAAGATGGGCAGATATAGAAATTGAACAAATAAACAAACTACTTAAAAATAAAACATTTTTAATATTTTTTTTCTTTTCATTTTTTTAAATAATTTTATTTGGAGATTTGTCTATATCCCAAAAGGGATGGGGAAAGAAAGGGCAGATATTCCTTGCTATTTTCTGCTTCAAGGATGGATTCCCAAAACATTCCCTAGGAATTAAAAAAAAGTTAGTCTTTAGGGTATCTTTTGTAACATGCAAAAATTGTGTGGCAGGTATGGACCTCATTCGCAGAGGTATTGCTTCAAGGAAAGTTCTCATGTGGATTTAGAAATGTGCAAACTTCTCCCCAGGGGAATACAGTTTTCTGCCCTATATTGAGGTTTGGTGCTTTAGCCTTCTAACAGCATTTTCTCACTTCAATTATTATTATTTTGATAATAGACCTTTCTGTTGCTCATTAAACACCCTTTTATAACTTGATGTCATACAGATGTGCTAGATTTTAACTTTCATAATTCCCATCCAACTAAGGACATTCAGAGTGGGAATTTAGGGAATGAAATCCAATACATCTGGATTGCCTTATTTGGGGAAATGCATTGTATCACACGCACAAAAGTAATGGAAAATTTTCCCATCTTTTCTATTTTTATTTAACAAATTATTGTATCATTGTTTTAATTAGCAACATAAGCAAGAATACAGTTATGTTCTGGAAATTATACTCCAGGGAAGTATCTTGGTACACTGCATCATATGAATATGCTTGCCAATTCATCAGTTCCCAGTAGATTTTTATTAAACTTGTCCTCACTGAACTTAAAGAATTATACTTGAGGAATACAAACATAGCATCTAAGAAATTTGGAGCTGCTATTTGTGTACTTTATTGCAGCATTCCATTTAGAGCACGCTATGTCACATTGATGTCATGTGACGCATCATGACTTTTTTGCCTTCACAGAGCTGGGGTGGGCATGGTCTGCGTATGACACATCCAGCCTGTAGGCTGCCAGTTTGACACCCTGACTTAGAGCCATTCTTTACTCTTATATTTTTATTCTTTTATAAAAAAATATTTTAACATTTGCATTAGTTAGTATTTTGGACAATTTCCAGAATCTGCATACTAGCAGAGCTCTTTAACATGAGAGTTTTTAAACATAAAAATGGGTCACAAAAGCTGAATAATCTATTTAGCATGTTCCTAAATCATGAACTAGTGTACCTAGTTTAAACTAGTGTACCTGGTTTTTAATGAAGGGCGAGACCTGCACTGTGCATTCTGGAGATTCTCTTACACCACCACAAGGAGATTGCATCAATTAGAGTGGCCCATCCCAGAGACTGATGGGCTCAAATGAGTTTCAGAAGGAACTGGGGATATCCTGAAGGTTTTCTGCACAGTCCTGCTGAAGCCTTAGTAATGGCCTGGAATCAAAAGGCCACTGAGGCTCTGGACAGGATTGCACCTATGCAACCTCTCACAAACCTTCACTCTCATTGCTCCTTGTGGTTCATGGAGAAACACGCACCCATTACTAGCAGGATGCAGTTATATCAAGATTGTGGCTTGCTGTTAATGTTTTGTATGTTGCTTAGTCAGCAAAGACAGCAGAATAGGCTAATGCATGAAATAGAGTGCCACAGAAATAGGGAAATATAAAAGCATAGCATTTGGAGCCTAATTGAGACTTATTTTATGAGTTTGCTTGCAAGCAAATTTTATGTGACAGACTCAGATAGCCGATTGCAGATAGATCTCTAAGTGAATCTGTGATTCTGTGAGCAACTCAACCTGCCTGCCTGCTTTGCCTGCTTTTGGGTAAAAGTTGTTTTTTTTTAATAAAAAAATCAATATTTACATAAATGTTTATAATATTTACATACAAGCCATGCCCACCCAGTCACATGGCCACCAAGTCATGCCCAGCCAGCAAGCCATGCCCACCCAGTCACATGACCACCAAGCCACACCCACAAATTAGGCCACACCGACAGAACCGGTTGTTAAGAAATTTGAATCCCAGCCCTGGTATCTTCCCAATAGGGACCAAGCTTACTGCCTCAGAAAATCCAATAAATGGAACTTCCGGTTGGCTGTCGGAGAGAAGGGACGTGTGGGCAGAGGACTCTGCAGAGCACTGACCTTCATCTTCGTTCCGCAGGGGCTCTACGGAGTCCAAAGGGAGCTTGGAGAGTTCCCGAAGGAGTGGGGTCCCCACAGAGAAGCCACGGACGGCAGTTCGGGGTGGAATTGGGGTGAACCAGACACGAGTGGACGAAGGAGCCGGAGACCGGTAATGGCACCCTCGAGCGCTGACAGCCGACATCACTAGCAGTGAGCAAGCGGAACGAAGGTATAGCTTAGCTACCCAAAAGAAACAACCGATAAACGTTTTAAATTTACTGTGGAAAACCGAGGCGCAATAATACGAACTTAAAACATTTGGAAAGGAAATCACTCTGATTAAGGAGGGTGGCAGAGCGGCGAGACACATTGCGAGCAGAGAGATCGGAGGAAATCTGTAGACCTAAACATTAGAAGGAGGAGATGATTAAAGAACAATCCGCTGCCCAACGAGGATTTGGTGTGGTTTTTGGATCAGATTTTGGTAGAACTGAGAACTGTTTTGTTCCCC
This sequence comes from Naja naja, assembly GCA_009733165.1. Lineage (NCBI taxonomy): Eukaryota > Metazoa > Chordata > Lepidosauria > Squamata > Elapidae > Naja > Naja naja. The sequence continues at coordinate 54,636,999 of CM019155.1, read as the reverse complement.
CTATTGGATTAAAGATTAGCAGCGGAGTTGATTTAAAACGGATGCTGTGGACTTAAGGACAAATTAGATTTTGGGATACAGTTTATGGACAAGTGAAAGTAATGATCTAAGTGGCAACGGAGGGGGAAATTGCTTCTTATTCTTTGAAGTGGAATCGAGGTGAACATTGGAAATAGTGGTGAGACTAACAAAAAAAAAGGAATCTACGGAACTGAACAACTTAAGATTGGTGGGTGATACAGCAAATTCTAGACAGACTATGAGACCCGGAAGAGAGACACCTACCGAGGAAGAAGGAAAAAGGGGGGGAGAAGACTCGATAGAAACTACAAAGTCACGCTTTACAATGAATGAACTGAACAGTGATTTATTGCTTTTCTTTCTTTAACTTTCTCTCTTCTTTCCTCTCCTTTTTTAGTAATCCCTTTCCTTTTTCCTATCCCCTTCCTTACTCTACCTCTTCTTTAAAACTTAGAAATAGAAAATAATTAACTAATTAATTAATCAATTCATTACTTTAACTAATTTACGGAACAAAGTACTGTATAGAATTATTTAATTACTGAACTTTTGAAATTGTTTATTTAATAGAGAAAAAATTGTGATCAGTTTGGATAATATATTTAGACAATTTAATTGGTTTAGAAAATGCTTAGACAATAGCTCTAGTTTAGATAATATATATGTATAATTAACAATAAGAGGGAGAGTGTTGAGGGGGAGGAGAAATTCGAGAGGGGGAGGATTAAACTGAAGAGGTGGATTAAGAATAACATTCTGGGGGAAATTGTGGGAAAATTTCTAAACATGACAAGTACTACAAGTGGCTCCAAAACTGGCACTGCCAGGAAAATACCTACTCAAACAATAACCACAACAGCTGTGATGAGCCCTTCTACACAAAGGGCAATAGATGAAATGCTCCCTAAAGAGTGCTCAAACTCCTCAAAAGACCTACAAGGTTTATTATTAAATATGCAAGAAATGATGATTAAAAATCATGAAGATATGAAAAATGAGATAGGGACAGTAAGATCAGAACTAAAAGAAAAAATACAAAAAATAGATGAAAAGTTTGAAACTTTTCAACAAGAGATGAGGAAAAATCAAGAAAGGATAGTAGAAATTGAGACAAAGGTGGATAGAGAGGAAAAAAGAGTAGATGAACTAACTGATAAATTAGAAAGAGAGAATAAAGAATTAGAAACGGCAATTATATATCTAGAATCAGAAAAGGCAGCCCATTATTTAAGATTACAGAATGTTAAAGAGGAAAAAGGAGAAAACCAATGGGACTTGATGGCTGATATACTGGCTAAACTGCTAGAGATGGAAAAGGAAGAGGTGATGAAGGAAATAGATGAACTCTACAGAGTTCAAACAAATTATGCAAGGAGCTTTAATTTACCAAGAGAAGTACATATTAAACTAGTTAAGAAGTCCCTCGGAGACGAAATTTTACACAGAATAAGAGACGAGCCACTGGAATACATCAACAAACAAATAACGGTCTTAAAACAAATCCCAAAGAGAGTTAGAGATCTAAGGAGACCATACCAATTTTTGACAACAAAGCTGATAAAATATAACGTGAACTTTAGATGGTTAGTCCCAGAAAGTGTCATGGTGACGTGGCGTGATAAGAAATATAAATTAGATACCCCTGAAAAAGCCGAGATTTTTTTCGACCAACAATTAGCCAGGGAAGAGGAAGTTGAGGGGAAAACTCAGGAAAGAGGGGAACCGGAGGGGAGGAAAATGGCAGCAGTAAACACAGAAGGGACCATAATAGATAATAAAGATGGAAAGAATGGAAAAGGGGAACTTCCAGAGGAAAGTAAAGAGCCCAAAGAAACTAGAATTACAAGAAGCACCAGACAAAGAAACTAATGAAAATATAAACCTTTGTGATTTGATATCACTGAATATTAATGGCCTGAATTCTCCAGTAAAAAGGAAAAAACTTTTAAAAACTTACAGGCACAAAAGGCAGATATTATAGCTCTACAGGAAGTACATATTGCCCAAAAACAGAAACACCTATTAGAAAATAAAAAACTAGGGAAAGCCTTTTCCGCTCTAGATATTAAAAAAAAGAGGAGTAGTTCTCTACATAAAAGAGTGGATTCCAACTACTGAAATATATACAGATAAGGAGGGCAGGACACTGATGGTTGAAATCGAATTGAGAAACAGGAAAATTTTATTAGCTGTAATTTATGCTCCAAATGACCCACAAGAATCATTCTTTCGGAGGTTGTATAATAAACTTAAAGAACTGCAATACGAAGAATTGTGCAGTATAGGATATTTTAACGCCGTTATAGACAAATTATTGGATTACAAAGGAAATATTAATTTAGAAAGGAAAAAAAGTTACCCAAAATATATTTTGATCTGACTGAAGAGTTTAATATTAGTGATGCGTGGAGAAAAAGAAATGTAGGGAAAAAACAGTTTACATATTACTCTAACCAACACCAGTCATGGTCAAGACTTGACATGATGTGGATGACTAAAAAATTAAATTCAGAAATACAAGATATAACTATTGAGCCAAATATATTGGCTGACCACAGCATGATTAGACTTAGATGGAAAGAACAACAACAGGCAATGGGATGGATGCTCCAAAGGTCGATCTTAAAAGAGGAAGCATTTAATAAGATGCTAACAAAAGAATTAGAACTTTTCTTTCAAGAGAATAAAGAGGAAGATACTTCTCCACAAAATAACTGGTACACAGCCAAAGCAGTAATAAGAGGAGTAGCAATTAAATATATGGCTAGGAGAAATAAGGAAAAAAAACAACAAAGAATAAAATTAGAACAGGAATATAAAGAATGGGAGGGGAAATTACAAATTATACCACAGGAAAAACAAATTAAATTACAAATGGACCTAATTAAACATAAAATAACCTTAATAGAGAAGGAAGAGCTAGCAAAGAAACTAAAAATGACTAAACAATACCAATTTGAAAATGCAAATAAACCAGGGCGTTGGTTAGCTTATAAATTAAAAAAACAAAAGGAAAAGAGGTGGGTCACTAAATTAAGGAATGACCAAGGAGAGATCTGTTTTCAAGAGGAAGAAAAAAGGCAGATTATACAAAAATATTATAAGGACCTATATACAGAAGAGAAACACCCAACAGAAGATCAAATTAAAAGATACTTAAAAAAGGCAGAACTCACAGAAATCTCAGACGAAGATAAAGAACTTTTAAATCATAAAATAACAATGCAAGAGGTCTATTGGACAATTAATAAGCAGAAAACCTATAAAGCTCCAGGACCAGATGGTCTGCCAGCTGAAATCTATAAATCCCAACAAGATATATTAGGGAACAAAATGCCAAAAATATTCAATGAGGTTTTAGATAAAGCTAAAAGTCCCAAAACATGGCAAGAAGCAAAGATAACCATTATTCCCAAAGTGGGAAGTGATCTGATAGACCTGGGAAACTACAGACCAATTTCCTTACTCAATGTGGATTATAAAATTTTTTATGACAATTGTGGCAGAAAGACTTAAAAAAAATACTTAATGAATTCGTATCTACAGGCCAAAATGGATTTCTTCCCCAGAGACATCTTAAAAATAACATTAGAACAATGCTAGATGTGTTAGAATATTACGAGAACCGTAGTGCCGAGCAAGCCGCACTAAGGCAAATGTACATACAAACACCCATTTGGCTATCGTCATTAGAAGCATTAATGCACCCACATTTATTACTATACGTCAAAATTATTACTTATGAGGAATTATTAGATGAAAAAGGGGAACTACAATCCAGACAGCAATTGAATGATCAGGGAATAGAACTGGAATGGTGGGCCTATTTGCAACTCCAATCCAAATATTTAAAGGATAAGAAAGAATCGGGCATTAGTAGAAATAGGACTGAATTGCATGAAATCTTATTAGGACCAGATGAAAAGATGATAAAAAAATATACCAAGTGTTATTAGAAGCTAAATTAGAAGAAGAAAAAGTTAAAGAAACGATGATTGCATGGATGAAAAATTTTGGTTATAACATAAAATTAGACGATTGGCAAAAAATTTGGAGAAGAAACAAAAAAATAACTTCAGAAAATTTTTAAAGAAAATATATCCAGCAAGACTGGCAAAAATAAACACAAAACTCTCCCACAATTGCTGGAAGTGTAACAAGGAAAGAGGAACTTACTATCATATATGGTGGAGTTGCAATCAGGCCCAAGAATATTAGAAAAAAATAGGTAAATGGATTCAGGAAATATGTGAAGTGGAAATACACTTCAAACCAGAATTTTTTTTGTTAGGAATTACCACCAAGACATATCCCAAAGAAATTATTTCATATTATTATGGCAGCGAGAATGGCATTTGCGCAAAAATGGAAAAACAAGGATACTCCAACTGAAGTGGAATTATTGAGAAAGATTATCTTATGTGCAGAAATGGACAAACTAACAAAGGAGATAAAAAATAAAGAAGAAACGGATTATTATAAAATTTGGAACAATTTCTATGGTTGGCTAGACAGAAGAAAGACCCAGTAAATTTTTGAAAGATTCGACTTAATAACTGAAGGACAAAAAGGGAAGCGAGCTTAGCAATACCAGGTTCAAAAAACAATGTTTGTTTGTTTGTTTTATGTTTGTGTGTATTTATTCAATAAAAATTTATTTTAAAAAAAAGAAAGAAAATCCAATAATTGGAAGCAGCAAGCCTAATTACCTCAAAAGGACAAGTCAGTAGAGGTTTTCCAAAAAAAGCAACTGGAAAAGTACTTGGTCCCTTATAGTCCATTTCTGAAAACTTCTGAGTAAGAAGTTATAAATTTGTTCCACAAAATTTATAGTAGACTATATCTTCACTTGCTCCTAACCACAGCAAAAACATGTCCTGGCAATTTTCTACAATATTTCCATCATATTATTTTCATCTTCTCTCCAATTATGAATGAGTCAGGCTTGAGTTGTCTTAGCTTTAATAGATGCAATATGAAATTATATTGCATTAATGCTGGAAATGAAGCCTAGTGATTAGTAATGGTTGAGTAGTGGTTAAAGAAGCAGTTATTGGCCTTCCAGCACTTGTGCCTTCTTTTTCAATACTTTGCCAGCCTCATCTATAACTACTTTGCTATCTTTTCCTAAAGAGTTGGGCAAGCACTGTTATGTCAATTGTCTATCAAAACTGCAGAAGACAGGACTGGTCAGGTATGATCCTAATGCAAGCCCAACCATGGAATATATAATGTCTCCTCCCTAAAATTATCTCCTGGACAGACCATAGGAGAATCATGAACTGGCCATCTGTTCTCTATATGCATAAAGAAAATGAAAGAAAATGCAATCCTAACAAAAATATTCTTTTTTAAAAAAGTATTTAGCTTTGGTTATGATAGAATGTGTTGTTGTAGGAGCCAATAGATGATCAATAAGATCCTGCAACTCCATGCTTGTTGCAGGGTCATAATTGGTGGGCACTTTCCCCAACTGCTGGTCATGTATAGAAGAAGTAGGACAGCAAAGATGGAAAACATAACCAATCATTTCGCCCATCACAGACTGTGTACCCATAATCAAGACAATACATTCAGCATTGAGCCAAAACAGAGGCAATCAAGACAAGATAGTCACCAGCATACAAGCAGCAATATATTTGCCAATCCAAGGGTGGAAAGTACTTTAATAGCAGGAAAGATGCTCTTTGCTAGACAAATTAGAGGTTGCTGTGTAGTTCTTTCCTGATCCTTCCATCTCTGTTTCAGAAGAGATGCAAAGGAAATATTTCAAAACGATAGAATCATTATTGCAATAAAATCCTTGAAAAATTGCCTCTGAAACTTGGTAGCATTGTTAATCTATATATATAAAAGTGAAATACCACTCATGCATCATCACAAAATCTCCAGAAATGTAAAGCCTACAAACTTGAAATTTGGTACGTATGTTCCTCTTGGTTTCTAGGTGCTCACTAAGAAAGGATTTTTTGAAATGACCATCAGAGCATTCCTATTTCATATATTATTATTAACATGCTCTGATGCTAAGGAGTTCTACTGCCCCTCCCCACCTGAAAAGAAATCTGTTCCAAATGCAAAACACAAGAAGAGGAGAGGAGTTTCAATTTCAGTTTTAGTTTCACAGCAGCAAGCAGCTTTAGACCAGAACAGTTGAGCTAAGCCGCGCCCAGGCTCCTTGCTGTCTCCTTGCTCATACAGCAAGTACTGTTTCAATTTCCATGTTTCAGTTTCCAAACAGCCCTCAAATCTCACACACTGACAGGATGCTAGCCAGATGAATATTGATGGATGCTAGTAGGCAGAGGCACAATTTCCACCCCCCCTTATTTTCCTCCCCAAAAACTAAGCCCGATCACATAGTTTCATAGCGAAGCACAGGTATAGAGCTAATTGTATTAATAAACTCAAAAGATGTAATCATTGCTGCAAGCTTAATATTTTCTATTAAAAATTGAAGTAATTAAATCTGCACTGTATTAATATTCTTCCTTGATTGCCCCTAGACTTTGTTTTAAATTGAATCACAGATCAAATCAAATTGACTTAATCTTTGAACTGCAAATAAAAATGTATCACAAGTAGAAATACTAATGCTTTGAATCAATCTGCCAGCAAGATCATTATAGCTGTGCTTGTTCATATCCAACCATGCTAATAATATAAAGGTATTTATTTTTAACATTTGTTTATCAAATGTATGTAAAGCTGCCTTCTATTGCTGTCACACCATACTTAAAAAAGCAGCACAGAACAATAAAAAGAAAAAAAAGTTTGTTCAGAAGAAGAAAAAGCATCCTAACCAACAATCCTGTAAGAAGCTTGCCAAGGCCTGTGGTAAAACCATATTTTAATATACCTTTTGAATGAAAGCAGGAAGGAGCCAAGGATCTCTGAGGAGATGCTATTCCAGAGGATAGCTGCTATGACTCAAAAGGCTCACTTTCTAGATCCCATTATATTACATTGTTTAAGAGCAAACTCTGCTGAATTGCATCAAATGTGCAGACGTTGCTGGAGACAATCTCTGAGGGAGCTAGGGCTATGCTATGAAGGGCTTTATAAACAGTAAAATATTTGACTCTGGGAAAGCTTTTGCTTTCAGGGGGAGCCTGGAACCTTCACAGAGCATGTCCCCGGATGGCTTTATGCTGTACTGGCAGATAAGAGGAATTCAAATACTTCCCATGGACCAACAGGCCTGGTGAGTGGCAGATGGCTGATCAGTATCAACTGAAGGTGGAGGCCATATTGGATGGAAGGACTTCAGAAGAACAGCATACGGTGTGGTGACAGTCACTTAAACAGCATGTGCACAGCGGTGTAGAAAGCAAAGAGAAGACTACTACACCATAAATTTCCTAGGAAAATCATGATAATGGCAGCAAAATCTAATTTAAATGGCCCTGGATATGGGAGCCCCTTAAATGGGGTAAGGGTGCTAAGAATCTCTTGGTCCACTAGAAGCATGATAAACCCCAAACTATGAATTGGAACATGGAGAAGCTTATATGAATCTGGGAAAACATACAATACTATTCAAGAAATGTTCAAATGCAATATCTCTAGACTGGGAGTGAGTGAAATGCGTTGGTCTGAAAATGGAATGTGTAGAATAGGAGATTATACTATCTACTACTCTGGTGAAAATAGTAAACATTATAGAAATGGAATAGCTATAATTGTAAACAATCTTGTAAATAAATGCATTAAGTCCTTTATTCTTGTATCTGATAGAGTGATGATGATCCAAATAAATAGTACTCCAATAAATATGAATGTTATACAAGTTTACACTCCGACGGCCGACAGCAATGAGGAGAATTTCGAGAAGTTTTATGAAGATATAAGCAGTGTACTGAAAACCCTAAAAATCACAATACTCATGGGGGACTTCAATACCAAAGTGGAGAAGGGAGTGATACTCCTGCAAAGTTTGGCTTAGGAGTCAGAAATGGTAGAGGTGACAGGTTTGTAGACTTCTGCAAGGAACATAGGCAATGTATGATGAATACTTTCTTCAAGCTGCCAAAATGAAACCTCTGCACTTGGAGATTACCGGCAAATACACAAAATAATATGATAAAGAACCAAATTAACTATTTTACAATAAATAAAAAGGGACTTCATTATTAAACATGGAGATAAGTTAAAAGAACTAGAAACTCATTTAAGAGAAACGAACAATAATGAATAATGAAGATGTAGAAGTGAATTTAAAAATGCAATAGTAGAGGACTTCTGGTTCTGCTCTCCTCACTGACGGACCGAGGACCGCAACTGTGCGCAGCCTCGGTTCATGCTCTCTCATCGGAGAGCCCCGATCCGTTGGATTAGGGGCTGAAGCTGCCTCAAAGGGGTGGCGGAGTAAGGGGAAACCGCAAGCCAGGTCGAGGAGAGCCGCATCTCTCCTCTCTGGACTTGTCTTTTCCCCCCCTGAAGTCGACCGAGCGGTGGTCCAAAATGGCCACCCTGAAGAGGAGGACCTAGCCGGACAAAGCTTGTGCAGGAGGAAAGAAAGAGGTGGGCAACATAAGAACCGGGACAACTTGGCAACAACTAACTTAAAAGGTACCCCGGGATTGATGCTTAAAGAATTTTTTTTTGAAAGGAAGAAAGCGGCGGAATTAGAAATAGAAGGAAAAAAGTGAAAATATTTTTTACAGCTGAGTGGGGCTTCGAACTGGAATAGAAAGAAGCCAGAATAAGCTGGATTTAAGAACATTAAAAGATTTGATTGCTTTGGAGCATTAAGGCTTGGGAAGCTCTGAATAATAAAATTGGGGGAAAAAAAGACGAGGACGTTGTATAACGGAGGGTGTCATCCTGTGGATAAAACTTTAAGTTGAAAAAGAGAAGTTCCTATTCTTCTACTAACTGGAATTGATATTTTGAAAAGGAAATATTGAAATAACATAATATCTACCCCAGAAAGTGAAAATTGAATCATAATAAAAGAAAAGGCATGGAATGCTGAATTGTTTGGTGATTTTGCTATAAATTCAGTTTTGGAATAATTGTGAATATAGAAAATTTCAAGAAGAAAAGAACCTGATTTGTGGACTTTAAGGACTATAAAACATAGGAGTGTGCAACGATGGTATCTCTGTGGGACTTAAAAGTGGAACTCAAAAACTTTAAAGAACTGCTACATGTGAGAGGTGAATCATTTGTCTCTGAACTAAGAGATTTGGAAATGGCGATTGAAAGTTATGAAGAAGCAGCTTTGGAGAGGGAGGAGTTAGTTCAAGAAGAAACCATCTTAAATAGACAATCAACACCAAGAATTTTATGAAGAAGGAGGGTTAAAAATGGGAGATTTGAGAAAGTAATTAAAATGGGGATTACCAGTAAAAATCAGAAAGATAGAGAGATACAGGAGAAAAGTAAAAGGGGGAAGGAAAACAAATATATAGAAATATAATCAGAGGAAAAAGGATTGGGAGAATAAAAGGGGAGAGGTGAGGACAGGAACAGAAAAGAAAGAAATATGGGGACTGTGGAATAAAAGAGAATATCTTTTTGCCTAGAATACATAGAGATACTGGTTAATGAATTTAAAAAAAGGATTCCGCAAGAGTATGAGAAGTAGCAATAAGGTATTTTGTGGTTATAAATTATAGAATACAGGTTATAGAATTGCTTCTTTTTTCCTTTCTTTTCTCTATTTTTTATTCAATATTACAATTAAACCTTATGGAAGTAAAGAGAGAAAATATATTGCAGAATCTGATTTAAAAGTACAATATACAATAATGTATTTTTTCTAGGAAATGATTATTACTATAATTAAGTAAAATGGATATTTAATTAGGGATTATAGATGAGGGAATGAAGATATATATAAACCACTGAGGGGACACCCCCCAAATTAGAAAGAGCTGGGGGCAATCTATGTTTTGTTTTATGATTATAAACTTGTATTGATTATGGAAAGAATATGCGATGGAATTGCCAATTTGACAGACAAAAGAATTAAAAGGGAATAAGTATGAAGATATGGGAAATATTAGTGATTTAAATGAGAAAAGAGTATTTTGGAAAAGGAATTGAAATAAATTAAAATGAATTGAGAAGATGTTTAGAATAAAAGTAATATTAATGATTAGGATTAATTTGTTAGTTCTTTTTCCTTTTTGAAAAAGTGGAGGTAAAATGAGAAAAGAATATTTTGGAAAAGGATGTGTTTAAAAGAAATGGTAACATTTAAGAAATGTACATGAAACAAATTGAAAGAAATGTACATGAAACAAATTGAAAGGAATTGAAAAGATGCTTAGATGGAAAGTAATAGTAGTTAATTTGGAAAAGGCTATATTCAAAAGAAATATTAATATTTAAGAAATATATTTGAAATAGATTGAAATGAATTGAGAAGATGTGTAGAATGAAAATAATATTAATGATTAGAATTAATTTGAGAAGATATTTAGATGGAAAATAATATTATTTAATGGATAAGATAGGATGTTGAATGTTAAAAGTGAATATATAATTACTGTCACATTTGCATGTAAAAAGAGTGACTCGGAATTGTTGTACACTGAAAAGAGCTTTTTTTATGTTGTTTTGGAAAAATTGAATAAAACTTGTTTTTAAAAAAATGCAATAGTAGAGACAACAAACTCCAGACAGAGGTACCACAGGAAAAAACAGTGGATAACGGATGAAATTCTTCATCTTCAAAACAAAAAAAAAATACAATTTCAGAAAACAATTAGAAGAAAAATTCGACTGGCAAAAAAAAAAGTGATTTACAAAGAAATGCAAAGAAATAGAAGAGACAAAATGCATGCATGATAATTTCAACTTACAAAAAAAGTGAAAGAAGCAGCAGGCCTCTACAAAAAGAAAACCAACAACTTAGTTGACAAGGAGGGGAAAATTATCTTAGATGAGGATAAAAAACTAATAAGATGGAAATAACATATTGAAGAACTTTTTGAGGACACTATGGATGATGTTGATATGGGAAGCATAATAACTGGACCAAACATCATTATGGAGGACATTGAACATGCAATAAAATAGTGAAAACAAGAAAAGCCACAGGTCCTGATGATATTCCAGTAGAAAATTTTAAATTGCTGGAAGACAATGGGAAGAAATTTTTACTGCAGCTCTTCAATTGAATATATGAAACAGGAAATGATTGGCTAAAGTCAATTTTTGTGACAACCCCCAAAAAATAAATGCAAAGAAAAGTACCGAATACAAAACAATAAGCTTAATGAGCCACGCCCTGAAAATATTCCTGAGAATAATTCACACAAGAATATACAAAAAATTGAGCATTTAAGAAGCACACAATTTGGGTTTCAGAAACAATCTTTACATGAGATGCCCTTTTCAGTATTCAAGTTCTTGCACAGAGTTGTAGAGATGTTTATGTGTGCTTCATTGATTCTGAAAAAGCATTTTATAAAATAAGATACAGTAAACTATTACAAATCCTGAAACAAGTGGGGCTAGATGACACAGACATCTGAATCATAAAGAATCTATATTGGCATCAGATAGCAAATGTGAGACTAGGCTGAAGATACTCAGATGATGCAGAAATAGAAGAGGGATAAGACAGGGCTGTATTCTGTCTCCGCTGTTGTTTAATATCTACCCTGAATCAATTTTCAATGAAGCACTAGAAAACATAGATGCTTGCATCAAAGTAAACCAGGGGTGTTGAAGTTGCAGTCTGCGGGCCGGATGCCTCACATGCTGGCCCTGCCCCTGCCCGGTTTAGCAAAGGGGGAAAAAGTCCTGATAAGTTACGTGACGCTGCCATGATGACACAAGTTTGACACCCATGAAGTAAATGGTGTTTGGACTAACAATTTAAGATATGCTAATGATAGTTCTGCTTGCCAATAAGCATGAAGACCTTTAGTTCCTCATCAACAGTCACAGAAATATCTGAAAAATACAGCTTGAAGCTTAACACCTCAAAAACCAAGATCATGGTCGTCAGCAAACAACCCATTAATTTATCACTGATAACTTCAGAAAGAATACCACCAGAAAAAGTTGAAAGGATCATGTACCTCAGTTCTAATTTACATGAAAGCTGGAACATGACCACTGAAGTAAAAACAAAGATAGAAAAAGCTTGAACAGCATTCTTCAAAACGAAAAAGGTCTTCTGCAGTCACAACATAAGCCTAAGATTGAAAATCAGGCTTGTCAGATGCTACATCTTTTCTCTCCTTCTCTACAGAGTGGAGAGTTGGTCTCTGCCAGAAAACCACTTGAAGGGACTAGAATTTGAAATATGGATTTACAGACAGCTGTTACCAGAGATGGTATTCAGCTGGTTCAGACCAGTTCAGGCATACTGATAGAGAAAATTTTGAGTGGTTCAGCGAACTGGCAAATACCACATCTGGTTGGTCCCGCCCACCTGCCCCTGCCTCCGCCCTTGCCCTTTCCTGCCCTAAATTTCCTTGTTTTTTAGCTCAGCTGTTTCGCATGGCAAAATGGATTGCTGCGCTTCAGCAAAAAAACAGCTTACCTCACCAGCGCTGACACAGTCTTTGAGTGCTGCACTGCGCCTGCATGAAGTGTGCTCTCAGAGCCAATCGCACCACTTGCTGGCCCTGCCCAACCTGTCCCACTGCCCCCCACCCTGTCCTATATATCTTGCCTTCGCCATATGGCCCAGCTAATCACCATGCCTCGCCTGCTCACCAAAGGTAAGCAATGCATGCCGCCCGCTCACTGTTCGCCTTGGCTGGGTTGGGGAATGTGGCATTCCCCAGCTCCAGCCTTGCCCTGGTCCTCCACCCGCATTCTGCTGCCCTCCTCTGGCCTCAAACTATGGTCCTGTGGGACGAAGTAATTTATTTGGCCTGCGGCCTGCCATGCTAGGCCAAAGGGCTGTGGGGGGAGCATGCGGGCCAAAGCAGTTTTGGTCCTAGATGGTTCTTACCTTTAAGATCCATCCGGAAAACACTGCAGCAGAGATCGCACAGCTGCTTCTTCCATGCCTTGCCGCCAAGGCTTAGTCGCGGAGATAACCCTGGTATGTGTCCGGCTCTTAATGATGTGGGTCATACACATGACTACCAGGGGGGCCATGAACTAATGAGGTACTTCAAGATTCTATGCTGCCCAAGTACAGTTTAAAGATTCCCAAAAGTTATCAGCATGGAGACTCAACTGCTAATCCAATGATGAAGTACAGCAGCACAAAACTTATTTGCTTGTTAGACCCCACTTCAACAACAGGGTCTTATATTCATATCTCTAAAGCCACCCAGCCCTTTGTCGCAGATGCTAAAATGGCTGCCTTATTCAAAATCATGTCACCAATAAGGACAATTTTATTAAATACTAACCTGACATTTAGTAATAGCAACAGGATCCTAGGGACATCAAGAAACCAACCATACTACCCCCGAAGGTTCCAGCAACCTCTCAACTTTTCCTGCCTCTGCACCTAAATGCTCAGCAACCTAAGGGTTGTTTCACTGCTATGGGTAGCTTCATTTTCTAGTGTCACTGTAAAAGTCATAAGGATACAAGCAACAAAGTTACAGTCATACAGTCATAAGTGGGAGGAGATAGGTGAAAGGAAGTGTAGGAAGCTAGCACCTACCCCTCTCCTAGAAGAATGAAATATTCTAGTAAATATTAAAAAGGCAGAATATTATATTTCCCTGGATGAGAAAAGGAGAAACATGTTTTAAAGACAAAGCAGCTTCCTGCAGCTCCCTGCACCCACTTCACCTCCAGGGTGATGGGATTAAGACATGGCCCTCAGGACATGATAGGATTACTCATCTCACTACATGGCATCTGGGAAGATTGCATTAGCCAGCACTCAGGTGAAGCCATGTGGTCCAGACAAAGTCTACAAAGTTAGCTAAGACCCCCACCCCTGAGAATTTGACAGCCAATGGGATACATTTCTTACACAGGAACAGGAAACACTAAGGTGGGGCCCAACAGAGGGTATAAAACCCAGGCATTCTCAGCACCTCAGTCCTTTTTCTTGGTCTCGTCTCACCTTGAAGCATGTGATCATCCTTCTCTGGAGCTCCAGGCCATGTGGTCCTGTTCACCATTAAACTTTCCAAGCAGCCTCCATGTTTCCAGTGTCTTTTTCCCTACTTGGAACTGAACCCAGAAGGATATTTCTTTCAACAATTGGCACCCAAGCAGATGGGACTCCAAGCTAACCTAACCAATGGACCAGGCCCAGGTAAGATTCCCTTGCTGGCAAATAGAACCATTGAGTCTATGGGTGAGTTTTCCTGGACCTTGGCCATTTGGAACAAAGGTTTTAAAGGGGTTTTGAGTGTTGAGCTCAAAGGCTTCTTGGAAGGAAGGTGAGTACCTCTAAACTCTAAATTTAAAGCATTGGAGATATGTGTATGCTTGCATGTGTGTGAGAGGGTCCTTTGCCCAAACACAACTGGATCTTGCTTCCTCTGTGCATTTCCTAACCGCAGAAAGACCAAAAGTCTGGAGAGCATGGGGGTTTTACCAGAGCACAGGACCTTTTGTTAGGGAAGGAGGAAGAGAGTGTGTCTATGAGTGGCTTCATCCTTGGACAGCAGCTCGATCTCATTTCTTTGTTTGGCCTCTAGCCGCCCTCTTGTCTGTTGCTAGCTCTACAGAGCCATGATGATCAGGACAGGAAAAGCAGTTCCACTTGGAACTGAACCCAGAAAGATATTTCTTTCAACAGAAGGATGAGAAGATTAATAGTAATAGTAGTGCAGACTTAGTAAATAGTTTGACAATGTTGAGGGAAATATTTGTTTAGCAGAGTGATGGTGTTTGGGGAAAAACTGTTCTTGTGTCTAGTTGTTCTGGTGTGCAGTGCTCTATAGCATGGTTTTGAGGTTAGGAGTTGAAACAGTTTATGTCCAGGATGTGAGGGGTCTGTAAAAATTTTCACAGCCCTCTTTTTGACTCATGCAGTATACAGGTCTTTGATGGAAGGCAAGTTGGTAATGTTGGAAGAAATATCCTTCTGGGTTCAGTTCCAAGTGGGGAAGAAAGACACTGGAAACATGGTGACTGTTTGGAAAGATGGTTTAATGGTGGACAGGATCACATGGCTTGCAGCTCCAAAATGAAAAGGATGATCACATGCTTCAGGATGTAGGGTGAAGGAAAAGAAAAAGGAGCAAGATGCTGAAAGACCCTTGGTATTATGCCCTCTGTTGGGATTTGAATTTGAGCTTGTATTCTGATTGGTTGTTAGACTCCCATGGGGCCATGCAGGGGCAACTTTGTAGGCTGTCCTGAGTCTCATGCTTGGTTGAGCCTTGCTGGATGATGATGTAATGAAAGGGCTTTGGGCAATTTCTATTATGGCTCTACCTGTAGTAGATCTTTGTTATGTAAAATAGACTGGCCCAGGCCCGAGTAATGGCCCATTAGCAAAGGTGGGGGCTGAGTTTCTGCCTCTGAATTTCTACTTTTCTTTTTAGTGGAAATATTCTGCCTTTTTAGTATATCCTAAAATATTTTAATTTTCCTAGGAGAGTGGTGGCCTTTAACTTCCAACAGTAGTAATTGTTTTTTTTTTCTGCAGTCCTAATTACTCTGAAGTCTGTGTCTGTCTTGTTGGTTGCAGAACCAAACCAGACAGTTAAAGAGGTGCAGATGACTGACTCAGTAATTCCTCTGTAGAACTGGATCAGCAGCTCCTTGGGCAGCCTGAGGTTTCTAAGTTGGTGTAAGAAGAGCATTCTTTGTTGTGTTCTTTTTATGGCGTTTTTGATATTAGGTGTCCATTTTAGGTCTTGCGATATGATAGAACCTAGAAATTTGAAGGTCTCTACTGTTGATGCTGTGTTGTCCGCCATGGCCTCTTCTGCCAAATGCCATTCAAGGGCAGTCTAATTCGCATTGACCGGAGTTGCCTATTCAGCATGATTTACAGCCTTCGGCTTTAAGGCAAATTATAAAATCAACCAGTCTGATGTTCACTGCAGTGGCAGCTCTACACCCCTTCAACTCCGGAACCTGATGCAAAAGTTATTCCAGCTGAACGCTCCTTGGACTAGTCTTCCAAAAAGCGTATGTGTCGGAGCAGAGGCAGCCGGCACTAGCAGTAGGAGCGAGCCGCGAATGTATCTTGTCTCCTCCCAAATTTCGTAGCACTGTGAGAATCGCTCGCGGTCAGCCTTCCTGGCGGGCCTCAAGTAGAGATTCACTAGTGCTGGAGCAAGAGGGCGGCCTCGAAGGAGAATCGCGGGCGGGGCGGATTTCTCCACGCCACTGGACACAAAGCACTGGCGCCGCCTCCGGTTTGTGGGCGCAAAAAGCCCTCGAGTGGGTGGTGCCGGGGGGGGTGTGTGTGGATCGCCCAGTACTTCCTCTCCCTTTTTCTTAGCGAATGACTCGAATATTTCCCTGTACCTGCCGGCAGCAGCTACGGTACAATCTACACCGAGGGCCGGGGCTGCCTCAGAGCCTTCCTGCGAACTCCATGGAGAAGGCAACTACAGAGGTGCCAAGCGCCAGGGACAACGTGTCAGCGGCCGCGGCTACAGCCAACAGCAGCGGCGGAGGCAGTAATAGTAGCAGCCGGAGTAGCAGTCGACCCACGTCGGCGGGCTCCTCGCCTTCTTCTTCTACCAGTCGGGGTTTCTCGGCCCGGCAAGCAGGAGCGGTGGCCGCAGCGGTGGCTGCGAGGCCGGACGGAGGAAGCAGCAGCAGCCCCAGTTCAGCTGCTGCCAGTCCAGGAGGTGGCTGCGACGGCGGCGCCCCGGGGGCACTGGCGGCTGGTAGGCGAACGGAGGCAGTTCTGGAGGGGACCTTGAGCAAATATACCAATCTTATCCAAGGTTGGCAAAGCAGGTACTTAGGAGAGAAGGTAGTTTGCACGGTGGTGAAAAGAACCCCCCCCCATCTTCACTGTTAAGGGAAAGAATACAGACTAACTCCCCTCTCCCCGTTCTGCTTCGCTTTCTCGAACCCAGACGACTTGTTAAGGTGTGGCGCCTACGATCATTCATTTCTCTTTCTTCCACTCTTACAAATACTTTTTCTTTAAATTAATACTCATCCTCAAGGTTATGGGACCCAGCATATAATCTCTCTCACTTTCCCCTGTCTGCTTCCCATTCGTCTTCATAGAACTCTTTCAGATCTTTTCTCTCTCTCTGAATTTCCTTCTTCAGCTGATGCTGTGGAAATTCTCAGCAGGTCAGATTTCTGATTGCTTTTAAGATGTCAAAGTTGGTACTTCCAACAAAAAAGTTTAACTCTTAAAAATTCTTTCTCTAGCCTATTGTATATTTTTTCACTGCTTTATGGTGTGTTTCTGAAACCTGCTACTTGATGTCTTTTAGTTCTTTCTGACATTGCCTGGTACAGGCTTAACTTTAATTTTTAATGTGGGATTAAGGCTTTTGAAAATCCAAAAAGCTAGTTGCTGCCGTTTGTGAATTTTCCTGCAATGGACACAGTATGCCAGAAATGAGTAAATTGATCAGGTAAATAGCTGACAGTTTAGGAATATGTACTAAAGGTTTAAAGGCTATAGTATAAATTAGACAAAAATGAGGAATCTGCAGTTGGACAACAGCATCGTGAAGATAATAAATCATAACACTGAAATACTGTAGTAATATGTTTGGAAGAAAAGTTAAAGGAAAAGAAGTTCGAAGTACCAGCTGTTATCACTTAAATGATTATTCAGTCATTGAATAATCAATGATTCAATCATTTGGTGCTTTTGGTATTTTGGTTAATTAAAAACTGCTTATCTGTGGGGAGATATATCTACATCTATATAGTTTGTGCAATAAGTTAACTAGGAGAAAATATGGGTATTCTACGTCTAATACATGCAAACTAGGCAAAGGGAATTCTGACTTAAAAAAGTGATCCTGGAATATAAAACTGACAAGTTGATAGATTACAAAAATGAGAGAGTGCTCATATAACGACTGGCGAGAAATACTGTTTCATTCCCATTTTAACCATATTTGCTTGAATAATGCATTGACAGAAAACATATTCTAGTATTTTCAATAAATATTGTTTCATTTAGAGCAGGAGAGTCAAACTCAATTTCATTGAGGGCAGCATCAGGGTTGTGTTTGACCTTGGGGGGGCAAGGTGGTGTGGCCAAGTTGGGTGTGACCAGCTCAATGTCACTTGTGTTGGTAACACCTGTGGTGGCATGAGCGCTCTGCCAGCAAGAATGGGCTCCCGAGCTCCATTTTTGGCTGTGCTGGCCTCCTGCAACCCTGTGCCAGCAAAACTGGAGCTGCCCTCTTGAGCCCCAGAGGGTTGCAGGAGGCCGTCGCAGCCAAAAATGGAGTTGCCCTCCTGAGCTTCATTTTCGCTGGCTGAGGCACCATGGGCTAGTCCTTCACTGTTTCCAAGGCAGCCCTGCAGGCCACATCTAACCACCTCGTGATTCGGATCTGGCCCTCTGGCCTTGAGTTTGACACCCCTGATCTAGAGTTTAAATCAATACTGAAAATCACAGAAGTAAATTGATTTACTATTCTAATTTAATTTTCTAGATTTTATTTTATAATTTTTGAATATTAATAATTGCTTTAAAATGATGAAATATTGCCATTTTGGCAGACCATAAGAGTTGGAAAATTTGGTGGCAAGTTGATTTGAAAGTGTTATATGTGTTTTTTCTGCAAATAATACCTTTATGATTGTTGATGTTACAAACTCCACTAAGGGGACATATATTTCTTGGAAGGTGAAATAGAAGAAGCTGAAGTAAATCCTATGATTTGTGTATTGAGAAACAGAACTTAATTGATATCTAAAATCTTGCCTTTTTAAAATATTTACTAAATAAAGTAAAATAAAGAAGTATTCTCCTATTTGTATAAATACAGAGTTGAATAGAATTGATTTTTTTCAAGTGGAATAGCATTTGGGAATAGTATTAGCATCGGCAAAATCATTCTGATTGTGGAGGAATTATGCCTGGGTACAACAATTGTCTATTACATCTTCATATTACAAATTGCTGGTAGATGATTTTTTTTACTTATTATAGCTGAAGTTTTATTTTTCTGATAATAAAATGGAGAAAAGTTACATATTTTATTAACTGATCAAATAGTAAATTGACAGAGACATATAGTATATCAGTATACCCTTTAATGAACTTGGTCCATAAATAAATTGGGTGGAGATAGATTTTAGGAACACCAGAGTCCATTGTCTTCCTGACCTAATAAAATTTGTTATTGGTTCTGTTGTATGATGTCACAGATAGTGGGAGAATCAGGCCCATTGCTTTTTTTATAAAACTTAATTAGGTACAGGAACAGTCAGATTCTCTTCTTTAACTTACACCATTGGTATTATTTTCTTAGTAAGGATTTTGAGATTTTATAATTATTTCATCTTAATGCTGCTAAATAAAAGTGTTTCACAGAATCTGCACTCTGGTTTTAAATGGATTTGCCCTAAAATGTCTAGGAAGAATTATTTCAAAGCAAGTCCGATGTTCTCCTTTTCCCCGCTTCCTAATTGTTCTGCAAGAATGAAACAAATGGATTCATTTTCTGTAGCAGAATGTTTACTAAGCAATCTGCAAACACTGTTAAAAGTTTAGAAAACTGTCAGATACAGAATGATGAGTCAGATTATTCCTTATATAAAGATCTGTAGTGATATGTATATCTATAAATAGTGGATTGCTTTTCTTTCTGTTTACAAACAAAATAATGTATATGGCTGTTAGGAAGCAGCACATAGGAAAGCAACCAGGTATTTTTAAATTTTCTTTAAGTAGGAGGAAAGGAACTATCGGTAGTCCTTGATTTACAAGCTTGTTAGCTGACCATTTGAAGTTACAAAGGCACTGAAAAAAGTGACTTATGACCATTTTTCATACTACAGAATCCTCATGGTCATGAAATCAGAATTTGCACACTTGGCAACTGGCTCATATTTATGACAGTTGGATATGATCCCCCTTTGTGACCTTCTGACAAGCAAAGTCAATGGAGAAGCAAGATCCACTTAACAACTGTGTTACTAACTTAACTGTGGTGATTCATTTAATTGGTAAGAAAGGTCATAAAATAGGGCAAAATCATTTAACAAATGTTTCAATTAGCAAGGGAAATTTGGGGTTTGTTTGTTTGTTTGTTTGTTTATTTATTTATTCGACTTGTATGCCGCCCCCTCTCCAGAAGGACTCAGGGCAGCTCACAGATAAAAGACAATACAATAAGTTAAGGTAACTAACATAGAATTAAATTGCAGCAAGCCGAATTAAACTAAAAATCCCATAGTACATAAAAAACCCTTCCCCCGAGGAGTCAGCACAGCCCAGCCTGTTCAAACAGCCAAGTTTTTAGGTCGTGACGGAAGGTGCGGAGATCAGGGTTCAGTTGTGGTCGTAAGTTGAGGACTATCTATAGAGGGAATCCTGGACTTACAAGCCAAATTGGAACCAGAATTTCCACTGTTACATAAAGCAGTTAAGTGAGTCATGCTAAGTGACTTGATTTTAAGAACCTTTTTTGCCGAGATTGTTAAATAATTCATTGTAGTTTTTAAGTGAACCCAGTTTCTCCTATTGACTGTACTTGCCCAGAAGCTGAGAAAGTCACAAATGGTGATCACATGACCCCAGGATCCTGTTACTATCATAAATATATGTCAGTTGCTCAAGCGCCTAAATTTTAATGTGACCATGGGGATATTGCCAAGGCCAAGGATCCTTTGTAGGTCACTTTTTTAGTGTGGGTGTAATTTTGAGCAATCACTAAATGAATGATTGTAAGTTGAGGACTACCTATAGAACAGTGTGGGGAAGAGAGGCAGTGATGATACTCCTAATTTTACATATGACTTGTCCACAGCCTTCTCGTTTTATTTTGATAGCACTACTACATTCCTTAACTTTAGATAAGCTAGTTTCTTTCAACTTGGTTTCTATTAATTCTTATGTAATTTTAAAATACCCTTTAAGCATTTTTTGTTCTGTGGCATTATCTTTGTTTCTGATTCATAAGGTCAGCAAGAATATTGAGGCTTGATCTTTACCAGATACCATAGTGAATGGGTTATCTCACTATTTACTAATAATTCCAAAGGAATTCAGCTCTAATATGTTAAATATAAACATTCACCTGAAGGCACAGACTGTATAGCAATCCATGCAAGTTTATGCTGTAACTTGATGTTGTTTAAGATGTCATAGGGCCCCTTCTTCTTTATGCTCCAATTACTGCCTCTCTGGAAGTTGCCTTAAACAAGGACATTTTTAGGAAAAACTACTCGTTAGTAACTTTTGTTAATTTGTAAAAACTCTCTCATTTGTGTAATTGTTTCTTGTTTTACAGTTTGGATAGTAAATAATTTGAGTTTAAAAAAAATTCTTTACAGGTAATTATTGAGTTACGAATGTAATGCCAATTACATTTTAACTCGAGGATTCGTAGGAGTGAATAATCTAACTTAAACATGATCACTCTCTGCTTTTGCCCACGCATTCACTAATCCAATGCTAATCCAATGTTAAGTGCACAAGGTATGTTAGGGTGGGGAAAGTCATGGAGCGGCCTAGTGATAAAACAGGCCACCCAAGGACTTTCTGAGATACCTCATGCTTCTCAGTTGTACGGGTCTCAGAATCCAAAGTATGGGCTTCTCCTGCTTCCTTGCTTAAAGACTGAGTCAATCAAAGTTTAGTTCAGCCCACTTTTCACTGCGCGTGCCCGGTTTTTGACTCCATGCAAAGAGGACATGAGGAGAGAGTGCTCAGAAGAAAAAGAAAGAAAAAATAGTAATAATGCTTTGGATTCTTCGGAAAAAAAGAGAGAGAGAAAGAAAGAGTGAAAGTCAGCAAACTGCGAGTAAATGAAGGAGGCAGAAGATGTGAACAGAGAGAGCTGGGATCCTGTACCAAGCCTGGCAAGTGGCAGCAGCCTCAGTAAGAGTGGGTGGGCTCTCGATCGGCTAGCAGAGAAGGAAAGGTTAGTTAACAAGCTTCCGGCCATCCCATAGCCATGAGGTGAAGAGGAAGCGGGGAAGACCAGCAATCAGCTGTAGAGCGGCAAAGGAGCCCCTAAACGGCCAGGAGCCCCCACAAAGCCTCCCGCGTTCCCTTAAATAGGAGCAGACTCAGTCAAGGCTGAGCGAGCTCCAAAGACAGCCATACAAACCTGCCCAGGAGAAAGGGAGGCTAGAGTCCATACTCAGTCTAGGCTGAGCATACTCTTAAGCGGTTAGAAAGAGCAACCGCATTTGCTGAACCCCAGCAAGGGCGATATGGCTGATTTTTCTGAAACGGAGGCAGGTCCAGAGGAGCAGGGATCCCCTGCCCCCAGCCCAATCAGAGAGCAGAGTTCAAAGGGACTCAGAGAGGCTGGGAGATCTTCAGAAAAGCCTCTCAGCAGGGTGTCCAAGGCAGACAAGGGGGGGGGGAGGCAGGCAGGCATCAAGGAGACAAAGAGCTATTAAGAAATGTTTCGCAAGGGCTTAAAAGGAGGTGAAGAATGGAAATGCCCGTGCTCCGACAGGCATACCAATGGCAGTGAAGCACCAGGAAAAGAGTGCAACACTAGAGGGGACTGAAGAAGTTTTTTCAGCCTGCTCTTTGTGTGGAAGAAAGGATGTGTGAAACAGAAAGACAAAGAAGCCCTCAGGAATGCAATGAGGAACAGGGACCCTCCCCCAAGAGAAGGAGACTAACAGCTGAGGCCAGTTTTATTCCCACAGCAGTGGGAGTCAGAGAACAGTCTCTTAGAGAGGAAGTGAGGGCCATGGTGAGAGAAATGATGTCAGAAATCAGGGAGGGTCAAGGTAACAGACCCAGCCTGATACATAGTGAGAGAAGGCAGGATGCTCAACACCCTATTCTGGCAGGAGAAGTAAGGGAGGAACTGGGCTTCCAGAGATATAGTTCCAGTAGATCATACACTCACAGTGAGGCCTCTGTGTCAGGAGAGGATGACCCCAGGGAGTCAGCCTTTTCAGATGAAGAAGTAAATGAAGCAGAGATCCCAGCATTCACAGGCCTATTCCGCCACCAGCTGTTTAAGATGCTGCTGGGGAAGACTAAGATAGCAAGAGATCTGGGGAGGGTCACATGGACAGAGGGATCTGAGTTAGAACCATCTGATCCCAAAGATAGGTTTTTTGCTAGAACCAAAATTGAAAGTGAATCCATACCTTCACCTGAATTGTTCAGGGAAGTAACAGTTGGACAGACCAGTCATTTTCCCCACACCAGGGGGAAATGAGAGGAAATTTTATAATGTGGAACTGGTGGCTCTAACTTCAGTTCCCATGATAGACAGTCTAGTGGCAGCCTCCATGTCAGTTACAGCGCTGGCTTGTGAAGCTGAGGATGGTCTAAAAGGGGAGGACAAGAAAACGGAACAGACCCTTCAAAAGGTACACTAGGCTGCGGCATGGTCTGTAAAGGCAACATTCACAGCATCCTTTTTCAGCAGAGCAGTCCTGATATGGCTTTAGCAAATGCAGGAAAGGACACCACCTGGTGATCTTCGATTACAACAGGACTTAAACAAAACAGTAGCTGCAATGGAATTCATAGTGAACATCAGACTCAATGGGGTTAAGTATGCAACCAAGGTCGTAGCAGCTTCAGTGGCTGCAAGGCGACTTGTTTGGCTCCATCACTGGCAAGCAGATCTGAAACATAAATGGAAACTGGTCTCGGCCCTGGTCAAAGGGGACAAACTTTTCGGGGATTCCATTGAGCCATTATTAATGGAAACCAAGGACAAGAGGAAGATCTTGCCAAGGAAATTGGGCCAGGCAGATAGGCAATCTTCACCATATACATGGCAGCAGCCTTTTCCTACCACTGGGAGTGGCTTCAGCCACTCGCAGTACCCACAGAGGCAGTACACACAAACCCCTATTATGCATCCAGACAGGGCAGGATTGAGGGATGGGGTGGACAACGGTTCCAGGGAAGACGCCCTTTCAAGAGTTTAACCAGCAGGGCCTTCCGGCATACAAAGTGATGGCCAGAACAAAGCGCCCATTGGGAGACTGGGCCTATTGGAGGCAACAACCAATGGACAAGTGGATCCGAGACACAATAAGAAGAGGCCTAGTTCTGGAATTCCTCTCCACACCCCCGAGCTCATTCAGAAGATGCCTGACGCCAAGAGGCAAAGCCAAAAGGGTAATTATGGAAACAGTGCAACATCTGTTGGACATTTGGGTGGTACAAATGGTACCGGAGAATGAACTGGGACAAGGGTTCTACTCAAACCTGTTTGCTGTATAAAAAGCTTTGGTGGGGGTGGGGTGGAGGCCAATTCCGGATCTCAAATTACTAAACAGGCACATAGTGTACAAAAGATTCAAGATGCAATCCCTACAGTCTATACTAGGGAGTATCCGGGAGGGGGATGTCCTGACATCAATAGACTTCACAGACGCGTACCTACACATATCTATTACCAAGAGGCATTGAAAGTTCCTGTGGTTTTGTTATGCAGGAAGACACTACCAATACAGAGCTCTACCATTCGGCCTGTCCTCAGCACCAAGGACATTCACCAAGGTACTGGCAGCGGTAGCAGCTTTTCTCAGGACAAAGCCCATACAGATCCAATGCTACTTGCATGACATATTAATACAGTCAACATTAACTCTAAGAGCAGAAAGAGATCTAGAGACATTATAGGAACATGGCTTTTTGATGAACTTTGAAAAGAGTCACTTAGAACCAACAAGGCAATTACAACACTTAGGAGCAGTAATAGACACCAACTCCCGCGAGGTTTACTTGGAGGTGACCCTGGACTTACGGTCACAACTACTAGGAAAGATGATATTGTGCATCTCAATAGTACCTTGGGCCAGACTGCGCACAAGGACCTTGCAGTGGTTCCTATTACCTTACCAGAGAGCAGGCAGGGGCAATGTGGGGACCAAAGTACGGATCCCTGCCAGAGTGAAGCAGTCACTCCAGTGGTGGAGATCACAGGCCATAACCAGGAGATGTGGTTCAAGGAACTCATCTGAATGACCATCACAACAGATGCAAGTTTAGTAGGCTTGGGGGCCCACTATCAGAACAAGATTACACAGGTCAGTGGTCTCAGTCAGACCTCAAGAACAACATCAACTGGTTAGAGCTCAGGGCATCTCACCTGGCTCTAAGGGCTTTCAAGTTAGTGATAGTGGGACATCATGTGTTAATCCTGATGGACAACGTGACCGCCAAGGCACATATCATCAGGCGGGGTACTCCCTAATGCTCATGCAAGAAGCAGAGCGATTGGGCCGCTGGGCGGAGACACATCTATCGATCAGGGCGGAACATATATTGGGAGTGGAAAACATTCAGGCAGATTGGCTCAGCAAAACAACGGTTGGCCACCCAGAGTGGCACCTACACCCAGACTTGTTCAGGGAACTGTCTCACAGATTCGGGAGAAAGGGTCCTGGACCTGTTTGCAGCTCCAGCAAATGCACAACTCCCAAGATTCTACTCAAGATTTCCAACACAGGGAGTGGAAGGAACCAATGCATTCCAAGGAGTGTTACCCTTTCCCCCCACTTCTGTTAGTACCAAGGGTAATCAAGGGAGTGATAGAGGATGGGGCAGAGGTCTTAATGATAGTACCTCACTGGACCAGGAGGTCTTGGTACGCGGATCTGGTAGATCTGTCGGAATCCAGATCATGGAGAATTCCCCCAGACAGGGTAGAACTGAACCAGGGAGTTATACGACACTCAGAGCCACAATGGCTTCAACTAACCATATGGCACTTGAGAGGGCCACACTAAAGTGATTAGAGTGTTCAGCCAATATAATACAAACACTCTAGGAGGCCATCTACCAATAGAATTTATGATGCTATCTGGAGAGCGTTTGGAACCTGGTGTTCCAAAAAGCAAATAGACCCAACCACAGTGTTAGTTACACAAATGCTGGACTTTCTCCAGGAAGGCCTAGAAAAGGGCTTAACTCCTAATACCTTACGGAGGCAGGTAGCGGTGATAGCATCAGTACTGGGTTGTGGGACCTCTGAGTCCCTCTCACTACATCCCCTAATCCGCACATTCATCAGGGGAGCAACCAATCTAAAGCCACCGGTGTACCGCACTTGGGACTTGACAAGGTTGCTGAAGGCGCTCATGGCTGAGCCCTTTAAACCACTGAGGTCAGTGGGATTACCCTCACTCACCCTTAAAGTGGTCTTCCTAATAGCCATTACATCAGCCAGAAGAATATCGGAATTAGCAGCATTATCTGTGAGGGAGGACCTCTGTATAGTCCACCCAAACAGGGTAGTATTAAGATTGGATCCAACCTTTATCCCAAAGATCAATTCTACATTCCATAGAGTGCAGGAGTTAGTACTACCAGACTTCTGCCCGGAACCGGTCCATAGCCTAGAAAAAAAGTTAGACATAAGGAGGGCAATATGCATTTATATTAAGAGAACAAGGCCCATTAGAAAAATGGAAGCATTGTTCATTTCGTTCAGACCAAGTTCGTTGGGACAAAAGGTTTCACCATCAACCATAGGTAGATGGATCAGGACATGTATTACAAGGGCTTATGAAAGCCAATCTTACAGTTGCTGGGTAAGATAACAGGACACTCATCCAGGAGTGCAGCCACATCAGTGGCATGAAACACACAGGCCTCTGTTGAAGAGATCTGTAGGGTAGCAATGTGGGCATCATTATTTCCATTCATCAGAAATTATAAACTGGATACATTCGCATCAGCGAAAGCATCCTTTGGAAGAAGGATTCTGCAAAGAGTTCACATGGAGATGGGGGCTCAGGAGAAGGAGTTGGCCCACCCTCAGGACTTAGCTTGGGTACCTCCCACGCTTTGGATTTTCTGACCCATACAACTGAGAAAGAGCATTGGTCTTACCCGAAATGCATCTTCTAGTTGTACAGGAAGAGAATCCAAATCCCACCCTTAGAGAGTTGGTCCCGAGCACAGAACAGTCAAGAAAGAGCACCAAGAAATCTCCAAGTCAATCATCAGCCTTCATCGAAAAATGGACATGCGCAATGGAAAGGGGGCTGGAATAAACTTTGATTGATTCTGTCTTTAAGCAAGGAAGCAGGAGACAGTCCACGCTTTGGATTCTCCTCCCGTACAACTAGAAAATGTGTTTCAGATAAGACCAATGCTCTTTCTCCCCTCCCCTCCTGCCACGCCAGACTCATTTACCTTGCAAAGATCAAGGTACCTTGCAGCAATTTATTTGACTTTGAGGGAGAGGAGAGCAGGATGATTTCCGTTCCAGCATCCAGTTGGCTTGCAAATGCTTTTCATGCCAAGAGTGAAATGTTCTGGGGGCTGTAATCTCGCATGACTTCAGGCACCCATCTGCCTTTTCAGAGAATGAGTGCCTGAAGTCACGTGAGATCATGTCCCCCAGAACATTTCACTCTCAGCGTGAAAAGCATTTGCAAGTTGACTGGACGCTGGAAGCAACATGATTTTGCTTCCACTGTCCAAGTGGCTTGCAAATGTTTGCAAGGGGGTGGTGGTCATTGCATAACCTCAAACGGTCGCTAAGTGAACTGTCGTAACTCTAGGATTACCTGTATATGGAACCATTTTAGAAGCTTTATGCAAATCAAATACAGGTAGTCATTGATTTACAACCACTCGTTTGGTGATTGCTTTGAATGAAGGGAACTTGCAATTAGTCCGCAAAATAACAGCGTCACAGTGTCTTTGAGGTCACCTGATTGTGATGCTCGTCCTTGGGTACCCAGCTTGAGATTATAATATCACAGCAAGCCATGTCAAGATGATCATTACAACCTTCTCGCCCAATGTCAGTAGGAAAGCTTGCTAGTCATTTCCATAAATCATTCCAACCCCCTTTTCTTCTGAAAAACCCTGTTAAAAATATGAGAACCCAGGGATCTTTATATTTTGTAGCACTCTGCTTCCACCTATATTTCCTAGCGTCCATCCACTGCCTTTATTAGCCCACCCACCTTTCCTAGTGCCTGCCACTGGCACCCCCCCCATTCCGTTTTTTTATGTTCAAATATCTATATATTTTGACTGTTAGTTTAATAATTTATCTAATAAAAATTACACATTTGTGCTTTCTTGGTACTACAGGTAGTTCTTGACTTACTACAGTTCATTTAGTAACTGTTCAAAGTTACAACAACCTTGAAAAAAGTGACATAGCCATTTATACACATGACTATTGTACATCTCCGTGGTCATGTGATATTTGGATGCTTGACAACTAACTCGTATTTATGTCTGTTGCAGTGCCCTGGGATTATGTGATCGCCTTTTATGACCTTTGGACAAACAAAGTCAATAGGGAAACCAAATTCACTTATTTAACAACATGTTACTAATTTAACAGCTGCAATGATTCACTTAAATAAAGCAAGATAAAATAGGGCAAAATTCATTTTTCTCACTTAACATAAATTTTAGGCATAATTGTGATAGTAAGTTGATGACTACCTGTCATGGTATGATTCTAGTACTAAGTTAAAGAATTGGTTTTGGAGGAAAGTTAGGCAAAAATGTTATACTACTGCTTACTGTGGAGGCTTTTTGCAAGCAACTGTTGGCTACTGTAGTAACAGAATATAGGAGCCTTCTGTATGTATATCATTCTGTTTCCCCTGAATGTTTTCTTCTGTATTTATAAGAAGAAGCTCTTATATTAGTCTAACATTTTGCTTTTTGCTATGGCTGCTTCAGTTTAAGTAAATTTAAAGGGATATTCATGTGTCTCAATAACTATATTGCATACTTATTTAAATTGCAGTGCATTTGACATTTGGTTGATCTATTTGAAGGCATCCAGCCTTTTATGTAGGAACTCAAGATGGTGCACAAAGTGCTCCTTCCTTCTATTTTTTTTAAATGTTATTTATTTGTACTTGATACACACAATAAATTTGTCAGGTAAGAGAAAGAAGCCCTAAATCACCTTGCAAGCTTCTACTGCTGAGGGAGGATTTATTTTTTTGCTTCTAGTCAAATTCAATAGAATAGCTATTCATGTTTTTCCAGTAACTAGTTTTTTTCCCCGATTACCGTTTCTACTAATGTTTCTAGAAGAAACGTTAAGCTGATGAACCTTCAGTTTTAAAATCTCTTCAGTTTTCCTTTGAAAATAGGTGCCATATTGGCTATTCCCAGTTGTTTAGATCTGAGCCTAATTTGAGATGAGTGAGCTAAAATAGAAAATGACTTAGAAAATTCTGTAGATAGTAATGTGGTTTTTTTATTTTGGGTTGCTTTGATTCACCACTGGATGGAATGTATGCCACATGTACATAATAGAGTCCAAAGGTATCTATGAAGTTTTGCAAAATTTTAACTTTGAGGAGATGAAAAAATTTAGAATACATATTGGAAAATTTATATTGAGAGGAAAAAAGTCTCTCATCTTTAATCTTGCTACTTTGAGCAAGTCACTGATTCAGTGAGTTACTCAGTTGTCAAATGTGATGAAAATGCATCCTTTTGACAGTTTCTGCTTTTTTAAGTAGGAAAACAAAACTAAAATTCTAATATAATTTCCATTGATTTTATACTAAATTAATTTCTACAGCACAGCCTTCTGCATGTTTAGTAAAAATACTACAGTATTCAATTCATTAATTGTTGAACATAGCCTGTGTAATAAAGAGAAACAATATTTTTCTAATGGTGGCTGACCAGAATCTCCTGGGATATTTTCAAGGAGGGAGGGAGGGAGAGACTGATTGTTCATTTATTTGCTTACTTATTTATTTACAACTGCATGATTCCACAGCTGATTCATATAAAAATCAAAAAACATTTTAATGTATTTATGAGATGGCTTATATGGTTTGAGGGCTAACTAGAGAAAAATATAAAATAAAAATAAGCACTAGTATCTGCGACTCCAGATACAGAACCCATAGGCCTGAATTGTTAACTAAAAGAGCATATCTCATAAAAACTGCAGCATGTAACAGGTACCTCAGACCACAAAGCCCAAAAGAACAGCCATATCCTTGCTGTGGTGATAGAAATGATTTGTCTTCCAGGCAGTCCTTGATTTCAGTTTAGTTTGCTTTACTGTCATTGCACCTTGTACAACGAAATTAAATGCCATCTTGAGTATACATTATAACTGTAAAAATAAAACACAAACACATATCCTTCACATTCTATACAACTGAATTGAAAACCTGATATTCCATTAATATTGCACTATACAGTAGAATTCAATATAGTTCCTGGCCTGGGATAGAAACTGTTTTTTGAACTTTCTTAAGGCAGCAGGAGCTATAAAGCTCTTCCAAAGAGGGGAGAGGGCAACCAATAATCCTCTGGGCAATGGCATTAACCCTCTGGAGTGCTATCCCATCTGCCACTGTGCAATTGGCAAAGCATACACAGGTGCAGTATGTTAAAATGCTCTCTGTGCTGCAGCGGTAGAAGGTCACTAGCAGTTTTTCATTCAGTTGTTTCCTGAGAAGTCTCAGGTAGTATAATCTTTGTGGGGCCCTTTTGAGCAGTGCTACAGTGTGAGCGCCCCGGGTCAGGTCCTCTTTTATGATGACACCCAGAAACTTAAAACTGGCCACTTATAACTATTCATTTAATAACAGTTCAAAGTTATGACAGTACTGGAAAATTACTTACGAAATATTTACAACTGTCACCCCCTTTTCACAATCACATGAACAAAGTTTGGATGCTTGACAGTTGGTTTGCTTTACAGTTGCAGTTTCTTGCAGTTGTGTGATTGTGATTTGTGACCTTCCCAGCCAGCTTCTGGTGGGAGAAGCTGGATTCGCTTAGTGACCATGGTAAAAAAAAGGCTGCAAAATCTTAGTGACTGAAATTATGGACCAAGTTGTGGTCATAAACTGAGGATTTCTGTACTCTGCTTTCATTCCTATCTTAGCTTTTCTCCATCCAAAGACCTCCCCTTCTGATGATGCTATATCATCACCAAATGGTTTGTGATTCTCTGGAAACTTCTGAAGCTGAATTGCAATCTTCAATTCCATAAATATTCTTGTTATAGAGAAAAATTAGCAACTTGATATCCTTAAGAAATTTTATAGGGGTTGTGCATTTTAAAGTCACAACTGCAGCATATTCCTTCATTAGGCATTTTTAGATTGTATTGATTTTAGTAGGATGGATTTATGCATGTCTATTTGTTGGTTTTATGGAGCTGTTGACCCATTTGCCCTTGCTCTATTCAGTATTTTCATTTTTCTACAGCAAGTGGCTGTCAGCCCTCTTAGGTAAACTAGCTAGAAGATACCACTAAATGAACTAGCTGCCCCCAGTCACTTGTTGAGATGAAGGAGAGGTCTATATAAATTGAATAAATAAGTAAGTAAATAAATACTAATTTTTATTGAAAGCTTACATTAAAATAATCTTATAGGTTTGGAAGTACAGACTTCCTGGCTGCCACTTTTAACTTCTTGATCCATTAGGGAGGGTGTTTTCTAAGTTTCTTTCTCTGACTGTTGAGTCACTGGGGCTCCTGCCTCTCTTGTCTGATTGTTTCCTAGGCAGCATCTCTTTGCCTCCTTCCCCAAGGCCATCCACATATTTGGTTAGAGTGACAGATTTACAGACAGACTTTCAGATTTTCAGTTTCTGGACTGAAAACTAAGAAAAGTCAAGACTCACTACTTAAATGGACAAACACTGGGGAATTCCAAGGCTGTAGACTGCATTGGAAAGTAAGAAAAAATCTGCAAGATGGCAGTAGTAAACCACTTCCATACTGCTATCAAGTAAACCAAATTGATGTACCAGTATAGTCCTCAGGAGTGTGAGTTGATTCAAGAATGTGTTATTTATAAATTATCAGGGAGTTCTTAAAAAGCAAACTCCTTAAAGCAGCAGTTTTTCATCAATTAATCATCAAAACTGTGCAGGGCTTTCAATTTAAAGGCAAAAAGATTCTTTGGGATGGAGACATTGCCCCTTCCGGTAACTTCTGAAGAACAAACTTGCCTTTTTTCTGGAAAAACTCATAAGCTTCCTGATATTGGAAAAAGGCACATGGTAGAACTTCTTTCAGGCCAGACCTCTTTCAGGAAAATGATTTATTGTATTTATTGTATTCTTTCAGGAAAATGATTTATTGTATTGTATTGTGAAATTACTGTTATAAGAAGGTGTGCTGTACTTCATAAGTAGAGATAGTGTGATGTATTAGTGGTAATATGTCACACTAATACCACTAGTGATAGTGGTAACTTATCACATTATGGATGATCTTGGAATAATGTAGCTATCATGTGGATGGAATTCTTTTTTGGAAAGTCAGGTGCAAACAGTGTAGCTATTGACAAAGAAACTTATTTTTTACTGAAAGGTTTACTGCATATCTGTGAGAGGCTGTGAAACCTGTTTAGAAATGTATTAACTCTTCATCTCAGATTTTGATTCCAGAGATTCTTGGCTTTACTTTTTTTTGCAGCTTATTTCCCATTCAAGCAGAATACTCTCAGGTTATGATTTGTGAGCTATTTAGGTATTAAGGCATGAATTATGTAGAAGAGACCAATTTACAATAGGCTCATATTTAATACACAACAGGCAAGAGAAGCAGACCTTATCCTAACAGTCATATTAATTTAACATAATAAGCATTTGTGAATGTAATTACATTTTTAATCCAGAGTAGTGCATAGAAATAAACTTTCTGGTTTGTAGAATTTAAATCCCTAAGTTGTTTAACCTTTGCCTTCTGTTATTTAATCATTCACGCAACAACTTTGGTATATGTGTGGGCTTTTAGGGTAGTAGTAGTAGTAGTAACAACAACAACAACAACAACAACAACAGAATAACAGAGGTGGTTGATTGTTCTCACTGTCAGAAAATTCTTCCTTATTTCTAGATTGAATTTCTTTCTTGATCAGTTTCCACCCATTATTCCTTGTCTGGCCCTCTAGTGCTTTGGAAAATAGGTTGACCCCCCGCACCCCGTGACAGCCCTTCAAATATTAGAATGCTGTTACCATGTCTCCCCTGGTCCTTCTCTTCATTAGATGGTAGATGGACAATTTGTAGACAACATGTATCCCCAAGATTATTATGGTCACACATTTTATTGTAGTGATGATGTAACCATTACAGCATGATTTCCAGTAGTGAAAACCAAAGAAAGAGCCCATTTAATCTATTAGGTAAAAATAGGAGACTGTGAGGTTTCTATTTTTTTAAAATATATTTTATTAAGTTTTCAAATTTTAAAAACATAAAATAAAACTTTATACATTGTTATCAACATCAAGACATCTTTTACATCTCCTCACATTTTTCAGTATATGTATTTACTTATTCCTTTACCATTACATCTTACTCTTGCTATAAATCAATATCTTTTATCCTTACATATCAATCTTTTCCATGATATATTTACATATTTACATATTTCCTCATTCTTTTCCTAATTGCCACTTTATTTTCTTTTTATTTCTAAACCACTCATACCAGGCATCCCAGGCCCTATAATAAATTGAATCTTCTCTGTCTTTTATTTTCATCGTTAGCCTGTCCATCTCTATACAATCTATTATTTTTTTTATAACCATGCATTCCAGTGGAACCCTTTTTTCTTTACAGAGTTGTGTGTACGAGACCCTTGCAGCTGTTAATATATGTAACATGATACATCTATCTGTTTTAATGCATTTTTGTGTTATTATACCTAATAAAAAAGTTTCCGGATTAAGTTCAATTTTCTGATTCGTGATTTCTTCTAGCCATTGTATTCCAATATTTTTTCACTTCCTGGCATGTCCACCAGGTATGAAAATAAGTGCCTTTTTCTTTTCCACATTTCCAACAATTTGGGTCTGAGTTAAACATTTTTGCCAGTCTAGCGGGGGGAAGGTGCCATCTGTAGAACAATTTGTATTGATTTTCTCTATGCTGTGGATGTAATTAGTTGTAATTTAATCCCCACATTATCTCCCCATTTTCCAGGTCTATATTATGGCTAACATTTTTCTCCCATACCACCATCGTCTCTTTGACCACCTCCTCTTCCATTTTAAAATCTAGTAGAAAGTTATATATTCTTGAGATCATTTTCTTTCCCATTTCTTGTAGAATTTTATCTAATTGATGCTTTTCCATGCAAAAACCAAATTGTTCTTTGTCCTTCTGGTATCTCGCCTGAATTTGCATGTATGGCCACCAATCTATCTTTATATTTTGTTGCTGTAATTCTTGTCTCGTTTTTAATCTTCCTTGTGTGTCTAATAGGTCTTTATAATTCCTCTTTTTTCCCAGATCCGTTGGGTTTGGATAGATTTGTGCTTCCATAGTTGACAACCAGTTCGGTATTTTAGTATAATGATTCTTTTCAATCTTGTTCCATGTCTGAATTAATGAATCTCTAATCAAGATACAGTATTTTTGGTAGAGTAGGCATTTTAATTGCCGCAATTTTCTGTAGCTGTAATTTCCCCCACATTTCCAATTCTTTTTTAATTTGTATTATTAATTTGTCATAATTATCTTTTTTCATTGAAGAGCATCTTGCTGTTAACCAAATGCCTAAATATTTTACCTTTTTCACACTTTGCATTCCCAATTTTCCTTCTAATTCTTTTTTTGCTTATCTTTTAAATTTTTAATCGATAATTTTGTTTTGTTTTTATTAATCTTAAGGCCTGCGACCTTGCCAAATTCCTCTATTTCCTTTATTAATTTTACTCCTGTATCCTCTGGATCTTCCAGAAAAAATACTATATCGTCGGCAAATGCCTGTACCTTATAATGCTCCTTTTTATTTAAAGCCCCTTTGATTTCTTCATTTTTCCTAACGTTTTCCAATAAGTTTTCTAAGGTAAGATGAAGAGAAGGGGTGACAGTGGGCATCCTTGCCTTACACCCCTGTTGATCTTAAACGTTTCCATTCTGTCACCATTTATTATTACACTGGCTGGCTGTATTATATAGATGGTTGAAATCAATTTGATAAATTTATTGCCAAATTGCATGCTTTTTAATTATTGTATTATGCCAATTAACATTGTCAAGTGCCTTTTGCGCATCAAGGAAGACCATTGCCAATTGTTTTCCTGGGTTTGCTTCATAATATTCTATTACATTCAATACCATTCTGGTATTATTTTTAATTTGTCTATTCAGTAAGAATCCATTTTGGTCACTATGAATGATCTGATTAAGGGTTTTTTTCAATCTTTCTGCCATTATGGACATAAATATTTTATAATCAACATTTAAAAGGGATATGGGCCTATAATTTTGAATTAATTGATGGTCTGAATCTTCTTTTGGGATCAATGCTATGTTTGTCTCCCCCCATGACTTAGGTAATTTTGCTGACGTCAGTACCTCATTATAAAGTTCTAATAATTGCATTTCTAATTTTTCTTGGAGCATTTTATACAGTTCCCCTGGGACACCATCCGGTCCCGGTGTCTTATTGCTTTTCTGTTTCAGGATTGCTTCTTGCAGTTCTTTTAATGTTATTTCCCCTGTTTTTCTCTTCCTATCCTCTTCCGGGATTGCAGGTAGCCCTTTCC
This sequence comes from Naja naja, assembly GCA_009733165.1. Lineage (NCBI taxonomy): Eukaryota > Metazoa > Chordata > Lepidosauria > Squamata > Elapidae > Naja > Naja naja. Next base: position 54,601,497 of record CM019155.1, on the reverse strand, counting down.
CTTCTAAATAATGTTGAATATTTCCCTCTGGTACGTCTTCCCTACTATATAATTCCTCAAAAAACCTTTTAACAATATGTTTTTTCTTTTCAGTTTGATGTTGTAACGTACCATCAGCATCCTTCAATTGTTGGATTGCTCTTTTTTCCTTTTCTTTCTTAAGTCTATAGGCTAGCCACCTTCCCGGCTTATTCGTGTGTTCAAAATAATTCTGTTTTATCTTTTTCATGTCCTGTAACCATTCATCTTGTACTAACATATTCAATTTGTGTCTAATCATTATCCTCTCCGTATTTGCTGTCTTATTGTGTGGTGTTTTTTCTAGTATCTTTTCTAACTCCTTAAGGGTATCTAGTAGTTTAGATTGTTCTCCTTTTTTTTCCTTGTATCTATGTGTATTATATGAAATTGTTAAGCCCCTGATGTATGCTTTCCCATAGGTTTGGAATTGATGTTTGTTGTTTTTTATTTTCCTTCAGAAAGAACTCCAATTCTTTTTCCATCATCTTAACACATTCTTTTTCTTCTAGGATCTCCTTATTTAGCATGCATCTTCTGTTCTTTTTCAATCCTTTCCAAATTATTTTAATAGGATTATGGTCCGCTCATGTGTTAGTTTCAATTTCAATTTCTTTTATATTACATTCAATTTCCACATTTGTCCATAACATATCCAATCTTGACCACGATGTGTGTGGTGCTGAATAGTAAGTATACTGTTTTTTGTCTGGATTTCTTTCTCTCCATACATCTTTTAATCCTAATTCTTCCGCCATTTGATAGAATACTTTTGGTAATGTTTTCCTTTTCCTTTTTTCCCCTGGGTTATCATTATTATAATCTTTTCCTAAATTTGCTATTGCATTGAAATCACCTAGCAGGCATATGTTCTCATATTCCCGTTCTACTAATTTTCTGTATAGTTTAGTGTAAAATTTTTCTTGTTTCTCGTTTGGCGCATATATCATTGTCAATAACATTTTCTTATAATTTATATAAACTTCTAACATCAAAATCCTACCCTCCTTGTCTGCATATACCTGTTTTGTTTGTAAATGTTTCCTAATATATATTGCTATCCCCCCTTTTTTTTGTTGGGCTAGAGATACATATAAATCTCTTAACTTTGATGCTTCTAACAGTTTACTTTGATGTTTCTGGATATGTGTTTCTTGAAGGCATATAATATCTAAGTTCAATTTCTGTAGTTAACTTATCGCTTTTTTCCTCTTAATTTGTGAATTTAAACCGTTGATGTTAATAGAAATCAATTTGATTTCTTCCACCATCTTACTCTGTAGTTGTTACTTGTTGAAGCTTTTTTGCTCTTGTTTGGTGTCTCGTTCTTATGCCTTCTCTTTCCACTGTTTCCTGCTCTCTTTCCTCTTGTTCTGTTTCTCTTTCCTCCACTCAATCTTCCTCTTGGCTCCTGCTTTCCACTTCCTCTTCACTGTTCTGATCTTCTCCTGATACTACATACAGTTCAAAAAATTCCCTCGCTTTTTCTATACTATCTATTTTAAATTTTTTATCCTGCCATGATATTAACATTCCCTCTGGGATGAGCCATTTGAACAGGATGTTATTCTTATTTAGTTGGGCGGCCAGGAATCTATATTTCTTTCTGTGTTCCCTTATTCTTCTTGGAATTTGTTTCAATGTTACAATTTCTGTTCCCTTAAATATCAGTGGTTCGTCTCTTGTCACTTTGTATATCTCATCTCTCAGTTGTTTCTTTGAGAATCGTATATGAACCTCTCTTGGAAGTTTAAAACGTCTTGTATAGTTGGTATATATCCTATATACCTCATCCATTTCTCTTTGAATCTCTTGGCCCTCTTTTTGTAATGTTTCTGCTATGAGATCTGCCATTAATTTGGGCAAGTCCTCCCCCCTTTCTTCTGTTACATTCTGAAATCTGAGGAAGAAATCAGCCTTTTCCATCTCCAAATATGCAATTGCCTCTTCTAATTTCCTGTTCTCTCCCATTAATTTCTGTTCTATTGATTCTACTTTCTTGTCTGTTTGTTTGACCTTTGCCTCCACTGCTTTCATCTTATGTTCCATCTTTGCTACTGTTTGTTGGATTGTACATATCTTCTCGTCTAGTTTCCATATTTTACCTTTCATTTTTCCCCATTTCAGTTTTAAAGTCTGCATGGTTTCTCACCATCGTTTCTTGTATTGTTGTTAATGCCATTAGAATTGTTTGCATATTTGATACTTGACTCGTCTTCTCAGGATTCAGCATGCCCTCTATTGAACGTTGTCCTGCTGGTGATGCCATCATTGATGTTGGGTTGGATGTTGTTTTCTTCCCAATCTTAGCAATGGTTGTTGTGGTGGACATCTTAGGCTTCCCAAATCTACCTATTTTCTTAAGGAAGTCTTTCAATATTATCATCCATTGTATCAACTCCCTTCTGCATTTTCTGTGTTTATTTCTTCCCTTTTATCTTATTCTAATCCTTTCAATTTATCACTACAAGGTCTAATATGCTTAATAATGTCTCTCCTTAATTTTATGTACACCTTTTATATATATATGTATTTATACAACAATGTAAAGATAAATATCGTTATTGTTTATAATCTATCATAGTCTGTAACCCTCTTAATTTTCTAATCTTATTTAGTCCTTTTAATAAATTAATTGAGTTTAATCCTAAATATAATATAATAGCTTATATAGTAAACATATATAATTCAATAAGTATAGATAAATATGTTTTTGATTATTTTCTTTTCTTATATACTATATCTTATAACTTCTACTAATATACTATATCTTATAACTTCTACTAATTTTCTGTATAGTTTAGTGTAAAAATTTTCTTGTTTCTCGTTTGGCGCATATATCATTGTCAATAACATTTTCTTATAATTTATATAAACTTCTAACATCAAAATCCTACCCTCCTTGTCTGCATATACCTGTTTTGCTTGTAAATGTTTCCTAATATATATTGCTATCCCCCCTTTTTTTGTTGGGCTAGAGATACGTATAAATCTCTTAACTTTGATGCTCTGCTGAGACCCTGGCGGCCGCCTGGCAGCGGGGGGCCGTGAGGACTCTCGACAGAGTTGTCCCCATGCGTCCCCTTACCCGTTGCAGATCCATGTGGCTCCCTGGTATACTGGGGAGCCCCGGGAGATGAAGCGACGGAGAAGGGGTCTAGAGAGCAGGTGGAGGTCGACCCATTCCGAGTCTGACCGAGCCCAGTGGAGAGCCTATATCAGGACCTTGCTTCCTTTTTCTTTTCCCTTTCTTCTGCACACTGTCAAATTACTTTCCTCATTTCCTGTTTCATCAGCCGTCTTTAACTACTTAGTCACTTTCACTCTCAAATTGCAGAGTCACAGCTTTCTATCAAAATGGTTCCATTCTCCGTTCAACTGCAGTTCTCCATTAAAGTTCCAGTTGTTCTCTCTAATGTCTCTTTTCTGCTCTGCTAGTAATCAATCCAAATTGTAGAAATTTTAAGTTTTAATTCACAGAGTCTTGATCTTTTCTTCTGCAGCGCGCTCTCTCAGCTGTCAAACTGTTCTGTTTCCTCCTCCCCCTTTCGCTCCGCTATCCCCCGCCAATTAGCCGCTGTATTCACTCTCTTGCGTTGATCCACTTTCCTGCTTCCTGATCGCAGCTGGCTGTCACAGCTTCGGACCCGCCATAGATGCCGGGTTTCTTTTGCGCCGGATTCAAAGGGCTTCCCTTCATCACAGCGGGAGGTTGCTTTCCTCCATTCTGCTCCTAGGTTTCCCCTTTTTATTCGTGTCTCTCCAAGCTTCACGATGCCTCTGAGAGCTTCCAAGCAGGAAAATTTGGATACAGGATTGCAGAGATCGCTCTCCTGCTCTGCTTCGCCATGACCTTACCACCAGAAGTCTGAGACTGTGAGGTTTCTAGACTGCCGTAGACATGAAAGCCAGCTGGATGACTTTGGGCCAATCACACTCTATCAGTTTAATCCACCTCACAGGGATGCAGTTTCATCCCTCCATAAAGTGTGTTACATGTAGAAATAAGATGAAATTCTTGATCCATGATTCTTGTGTGAAAAAACTTGGTCTTTAATACTTTTATCACTTTATGTCTATAAATGTCTTGCTGTCAGTCTTTTATCATTAATAATAGAGGTGGATGTACAATAATAATATTCCAATATTAAAGCAATTGGTTCTTGTGGGTTTAGATTTCCCAACTGAAACCCTGGCTCTGCTGCTGTTCATTATTTTCATCATAACAGGTAGTCCTTAACTTATAACTACAGCTGGGACTGGAACTATTTACTAAGTGAGGTAGTGATTAAGTGAATTGGGCCCAGTTTTTTGCCATGATTGTTAAATGAGTCATATGGCCATTAAGCAAGTCCAATTTCCCTGTTGATTGGGTTGTTGGAAGCCAACATGAAAGTTTGCAAAACACGATCCCATGATCCTGGGATGCTGTAACTGTTTCTTGGTTTAAAATTTCTACCTTGCCCATCTTCCTCAAGCCAGTAGAGTTGCCAAGTGCTCAAATTTTGATCAAGTGATTGTGGGGACATTATGACAGTTCTGTGGTTGTAAGCACTTTTGTTACTACTGTTGTAACTTTGAATGGTTCCTAAGGTAAAGATTGTAAGCTGAGGACTACCTGTTCTCAACTGCCCTCTGGGTCTGCTGCGTCGATAAGAGAAAACCGAGTCTTTCAAAGTTTTGTAAGTTGGTTTAATCATTTTCTTGCAAGGACACCAGGAAACAGTGAAGTAAAACAAATAAAGTCAGCTCTAACTTAGCTTAAACATGGTTCTGTATTTATGCATGCTTCCCCTTACAACCACTTATTATCCAATTACATCATCGGAGTTAATATCCGGAGCTCCTTACTTATTCCCTCATTATGAGTAAGTACTATGCTTCATTATCTTGTTATTTAAACCACCCCCCTTACTGTAAAAACCCCCATCCTAACACCAACAGCTTCTCTGCAATATCCCGTTCTACACAAAACACCCCCCCGTGCATCCGTGTATCCATCAAGATCGTTGCTGTCACTTGGTCGCCACCCATGTTGTCATCTGGCATGGGCAGCAGCGATGACGTGCCTCTGATCTGCAGATTCCCCAGACCTGCACGTCCGCCTCTTCCGTGGTCCGGAGCTGTGCTGGCTGGCACGTGTGTCGTGTTTGTGTGCAACAGGCGGCTCCCTCTACCAGGACCTAGCCTACAAAACAGCAACAAGTTATATATCAATAGGTCAGTACTATTGGGGTCCGGCCTTATCTGGATACCTGGAATGAAAAGGTCTCAATAGTCTGTTTGCACTTATGTCTGATACTTTCACCCAGGATGCTTCTGTTTCGGGATACCCTTTCCACCTTACTAGATATTGAAGACCTTTCCTGCATATTCGTGAATCCAGAATTTTATCTATTTCTGCACGAGTGGAGTCCCCGGGTGAAATATGGTCCCCAGCCCAGGATATCTTATTGTGTTCCACAGGTTTCAATAAACTAGCGTGGAACACAGGATGTATTCGCCCTAATCGTGTTGGTAACTTCAGCTGCACAGTGATGGGGTTAATCACTCTGGTAATTTGGAAAGGTCCAATATATTTTGGTCCCAGTTTTCGACTATTTAATTTTAATTTTATATATTTCGTGGATTGATAAACGTAGTCGCCAACTTTAAATGATTGATGGTCTCGTCTCTTTTTATTGGCTTGATCCTTGTATTCTCATGCTGTCCTATCGAGGGCCTCCTTTACTTTTGTCCAACCATCCTGTATTTTCTTAGACCATGCTTTAACACTGACAGGATGTCCATCGTTACATTGCAACTCCGGTATTGGAATGAATTCAAGCCCGTTAACTATGTGGAATGGGGTACAACCTGTACTCTCATGTATAGCATTGTTGTACGCCACCTCAGCGAAAGTAGATCTGCCCATTCTCGCTGCTGATAAGACACATATAAGCCACCCATGTTGTCATCCGGCATGGGTAGCAGTGACGACACGCCTCTGATCTGCAGAACCCCCAAACCTGCATGTCCGCCTCTTCCGTGGTCCGGAGCTGTGCTGGCTGGCACATGTGTCGCGTGTGTGTCCGACACCTGTATTGTGCATGTGTCTCATTATGCAGCAACTGATTTATAGGAGAAAGAATTGGAAATATTGGTTGTCTCAGCAAGACAGGATTTTCTACAGATTTAGGTGATACTATTAAATCAAAGACAATTCTTAGAATTATTTTACTTCATTTAGCTTCTCATTTAACATTAAAATAGATACTTTGAGTTGGCCTCAATTTTTAATTTTGCATTTATGTCTTGCAGTTATTATGAATAAATAAGTCTAAACCATTCCATAGGTGTAGGGGGTGTTATATAGTATAGAACAATATAGAATACAGAACAATAGCTTGGGACTAGTCCCAATTACATCTCAGAAGTGTGCTTTCTGACTGTGCAGAAAAACTTGTTGTATAAAACTAGCAATATGAAAAACCAGCTGGATAAGAACTGTGTATATAATAGCTTCGTTATGCAATTAATTTGCAAGCATTAGGCTTTTAAAACAAACTGTGATGACCCGGAGTGTAACAAAATCCAAAACGTAACAAAATCCAAAATGTAAATAAATGTCCTTTAATGCCTCCAACTTGGCCCACTATTCAATAATTCTCAGTTGGAGATAAAACATACTCAAAAATAGTCTTCAAAAGAAAGCAATACATCCAAACTTAATGAGCAGATAGAGGTGAAATAAAAAACCAATCAACTACAATGACAAAATTTCCACAACGGACCAGGATAAGTAATTATCAAATTCAAGGAGATAACAAGGCACAGTCTGTTGGAAGGACGCCAACCAAGATAACTTCAGCCCAAAATAAAACACGCTTTGCTTCTGGCAACGCTGTGTTGTAATCGTCTCTCTTATATTCTAGTCTCCCCAGCTGCAACCAATGAGGATCATGGCTGCCTCCTCTCTCGTAAGCCAAGTTGTTTCCTTCTTGGTTCCTCCCTGCATGTCCTAGGATGCAGAGGGGATGGGTCTGGTTCTTCCTCTGACTGCCCAGCTGGCCTCTGCCCTTCCCCAGCCTCCTCCACAACCTCCACAGCCACACCTCCATTCCCTGTAGGCTGTTCCTCCTCTCCCTCAGAGTCCGACTCTACCAAGGGCATGACACAAACTCTAAATTTGTCTCCAAATGTGTATGTCTTTGCTATGAAATTTTATTCTCCTAAGATAAAATCAGAGGTGAGATTCTACCTGGTCGGACCGGTTCTATAGAACTGGTTGTCATGATTCTGCACAGTTTGGAGAACTGGCAAATCACGCCACTGGCTGGCCCACCTTACCCCGCCCACTCACTCCTTACCTGGCATGCGCACCCTCCAACTTGCCTGTGTTGTGCCTTCGCCTAATTTTTGGTAAGTTGCTATTTTTTCTTTTTTCTTTTCCTGACCATCAGTTGTTCTGACTATCAGCTATGCTGGGAGATTTAGATTAGCTAGAAAGTGGGAAATCATTGAATTTCTTGCTTTCTATCTAATCTAAAAGCTGAGCTGAACCTTCCTTAGGACTGAAGCTTTTATTTTTCAGTGCAGACTCAGGTAGCAGACTGCAGAAAGATAAATCTCTGAGTGAATCTGCAGTTCTGTGAGCAACTCAATCTGCCTGCCTGCTTTGCCTGATTTTGGGTAAAAGTTGCTCTTTTTTATTAAAAAATTAATATTTACATACATATTTACAATATTTACATACAAGCCATGTCCAGCCAGTCATGTGACTAAGTCACGCCCAACCAGTCACATGACCAAGTCATACCCACAAATTAGGCCACACCCACTAGCTTATCAGAGTTAATAAATTTTAATCCCACCCCTGGATAAAATACTATATTTGTGCTAGGAAAAAAATGCAACTTTTAATGTAGTTAACATTTAATAACTAATTAGAACACTGCATGGATTTGGGTGCACAAGTGTGTTAATTGTGCTGTTAATTGTGACAAGCTGGTCTACCTGCTGAAAACAACACATGCCTAATTTTAGAGGATGCATGCATGGGCTTCACTCACTTCAGTGTAATGCTCTATATACTCCAATGGAGCATATAAGCATGTTTAGTAAATCTAGCAGAGAAATATAATGTTAAGGTGCTTCTCTGATAAGCTAGATACTTTGTCGGGATTAAATTTAAACTATCTCCAATAACAAAAAGATTAGCCAAAATAGTGATTTCTCTCAAAATTGGAATGCTGAGTGGGAGCTAATTATTGATTATAATTATTCAAACATTGATACTGTATTGCCTGAATTAAGCCTATATCTTTACTGTTCAAGTACTGTAGGTTATATTTTTACTAGTAAGTTTTGTTTTCTGTATGTAAAACAACAATAATAGTAACATTTGATTCCATGGGTCAGCCTCACTTGTCACTGGATAATTGGTACTGACAAACCATGGTACTCACAATTATATGGTGTAGTTACAAGGGTTTATTCTATCAGCAAACATCAAACCCAAATCCAAAAGGCAGCACTGGATAAAATCCGAATAAAGCTAGTGCTGAGAGCAACTGCCTCTCAGTGCATTTTATAGCTGCCTGTCAACCCCACCCAGCTAACCTACATCTGCCCGTCTCCTCTCCCCGCCTTTACCCCACATCTACTTATGCCTAACCTTCAACCTTCAACCCCCCATTGCCCCAGGAGCTGCTTCGAAACAGTAGCAAAACACCCCACTCAACCTCAAAGAGGAGCCAATAGGTCCGATGCCTGCACATGCTGCCGCTCACTTGTAAATGCCGCCAAACAGCGTTTGTAACCACCACCCAACAGCTGATGACCAGTTCCGGCTTTCCGCAGCCATCCCGGAACATAAATGCTGGCAGTCCGTGATGACGCTCCCCACAGCCTGGATGAAAGAGGCAAACATCGCTTCTCCCAGAGCCTGCTAAGGTGTCCGATTGAGGAGGCAGGCATTCTGAGGAGACAGACGTTGTGTTCCCCAGTGCCTGCCATGACATTGCTTTCCCCCAGTGTTGCAAGGAGACAGGCTTCACTATCCCCAGTGCCTATCGAGGTGTCGGACTCCAGGGACAACTGCTCACTTGGAGCCCGACATATCGCCCCCCTCTACCATGGCTCTTCCTGGAAGACAAATACCACAATTAGATTACAATGGTCAACCGAGCGTGTACCTCCCACCAGCCTTCGTGGGGTTTTTATGGTGGAAAGTCCTCAACAACCGTGGTGCTGCTACATCAGTATTCCGTACCCATGAGGCCTCATCAATAGAATAGCCCTGCCACCTGACAAGATACTGTAGAATCTCCTGCTATCTGTGAGAATCCAAAATTTTCTTTATCTCATAATGATCGTCTTGTATGGGTCCTGTAGCCTTGAATCTGGGTTCTAATCTCAACATGCCTGCAGGTTTCAGGAGGCTGCTGTGAAAGACAGGGTGTATCCTCTTAAATCATGATGGCAGTTTTAAGCAAACAGTAATTGGATTAATTATTTGGACCACTTGGAAGCGACCAATAAACTTCAGCCCTAGTTTTTTACATGCCACCCCTAAGTTTATCTATTTAGTCGACAAATATACCCAGTCCCCAGTTGAAAAGGGGGGCAATTCGGCCCATTTTTTGTCAGCTTTTACATGCTTCCACAGCTTTTAACAATGCTTTCTTCACTTCCTTCCAATGGGTTTGTATACTATCTGTTCATTTTGTAATTGTTAGTGGCTTATCAGATGTATGAGGCCATTCAGGTATAGGAATGAATTCCTTGCCATGGACTAATAAAAAGGAGTATATCCAGTACTACTGTGTACTGTGTTGTTGTAGGTCTCTTCTGCGAAAGATAATAACTCTACCCAATTATTCTGCTGATAAGAAATATAACAACACAAATATTGTTCTATAGTAGCATTAGCTCTTTTAGCTGTCCTGTTTGTACATGGGTGAGAGCAGGTTTTCCCTGGGCCGCGCGGCTTGTAAAACCTCCCGAGGCTACACAAGTCTTCCAGAGATTTATTAAGCCCTAAATTACCAAAGTTTTATGATAGCTGCCCTCGTGGTCTCACAGCAATTAGGCCTGATCCCAACCAATCTCCCTTCTACTACTGCATTGATTGGAGGGGCAATCTTCCTTCTGTGAAGATATTAATCTGGCCATTATAAATTGCCAAACAAAAGCCACAGCATGAAGCCCCAGGGATTCAAACGGACAACAGGGATCACCGAAGGCCTCAAGGCCCCTCGCCTTGAGGCTGGTGGCCATTTTGTGATCAAGTTCTTCCGGGCGCCATTTTTTAGTGGGCCCTGAGGCAGTGATCCTATCGCTCTCCTGGCCATCTAGCTCGGAAAACACCATCAGGAGGAGCTGACAGCACCTCCAGTGTTTCTTCCTTGAGCAATGCAAATAGATTGGGCCCAGCCAGGACCATCTGGCATGCAGAGCATTCAGACCTCTCAAGCCCCCAAAAGGGTTATGAAAAGAAAATGACCACAAGTCTGTTCAGCCAACAGGGAGGCTGCAGCAAAGATCAGGGCCAGGGCCCTAGCCCCCAAGAAGGGCAGAAAAAAGAAGACATGAAGCTTTAGAGAAACAATTCACAAAAAATGCTTAACAATTACATGAACAAGCTGTAAGCACAGAGAGGGCAGATGGAAGTCCAGCTAGCCATCTGTGGAACTGGTCACCTGAAAGGCAGGATGAGGACCTTCCCCAGAATCTGAGTTTGTCAGGCCCTTTTTACAGGCCACCTACTTGGAACACAGCTACACCTAACCCTCAGCAGGCTTTGCCCCTAGGGGTTTACAGGTTTAGGGAGGAAGCGAACCTTATCCCTTCTGTGACTGGGCCCCAGGTGATAGTTCCTCCCCGGGAGAACAGGCCCCAAGACATCCAGGAAGTAGTTTCGGTGGCAGTCAGACCGGGCATTGCTGAAGGTCTCAAACACCTCCTCCACCCCCCAGGCGGAGGCCCAGGTATCCTTTCTTCCTTCTGTCAGGGTAACCGTCCCCCACAGAGGGAGGTCCCCACTTTGGAACCCGTGTATGCCCCTCATCATTTTTATAGCTGGGAGGGACAGGATGAAGGGATCTTCTGAACGGGGTAGTTCCTCAGAGGAGGAAGAGGGGGAAATTAAAGACCCCTTCTTCTCTGACAAAGAGGAAACCAAACCAGAACAACCGTCCACAATGGCTGTCTATAAGCCCTTCTTGTTTAGGCCCTTACTACAGAAGGCTCTGGTTACAGCCCAGTTAAGCCCAGAAGAGGTGGCCCCAGAACCATAGGCTGGCCCCTCTAGCCAGGGAGACTATTCTGCAAATCGGTAGTCCAAAATGAGGTTCTCCCATCTCCCTTGCTGTTCTTGGATATAGTAAAGGACCAGCGTGAGAACCCCAGTCAGGGCTTTGCCCTTCTTCCCAGGACAAGAGGTTCTTTAATGTAGGTCCCTCCTTGGCTAACACATTAGTTCTCCCAGCAGTAGATTCCCTAGTGGTAGCTACCTTCGCTTTCTCAGGCACCCCTACGGAACCTGAGGGTGTTTTACGACCGGAAGACAAAAGATCGGAACAAACTCTGAAGTGCACACACCAGGCCACAGCTTGGGCTGTAAAAGCTTCCACTGTGGCCTCGTTTTTTACCAGGTCAGCTATTTGCTGGTTGCGTCAACTTCAGGACAGAGTTCCCATTGCCGATGTTAGGTTCCACCAGGACCTCAACAAAATAATAGCGGCAGCCGAGTTCACCGCCGATGCCACTTTAAGTTCAGCCAAATTCGCCGCAAAGGCAATGGCCTCTTCCGTGTCTGCCAGACGCCTGCTGTGGATGTACAACTGGCAGACTGACTACAAGCGTAAGTGGAAGTTGGCGGCGGCCCCTTGCTCAGGAGAAAACCTCTTTGGAGCAGCCTTAGAGCCGTACATGGTAGAAACACGAGACAAGAGAAAAACGCTGTCTACTTCCTCCAGGGGGTCAGATTTTCGACATACCATGTAACCCAGAACGCAAACTTTCAGGTCGGTCAACGTCCCTCGCTTCAGTCGCAACCAGACAACGTATCCCCCTCGTCGGGAACAACAGCAGGATCGCCAATCCAAACAACAACAATTTTCGGGTAAGCGGCCCTTTCGAGGGGGAGGAGGTTTATTCAGGCGCTCTAAGTAACTGCATCCCCTCCCCTCCCATCAGAGGTCATTTGACCTTTTAAAAATCCAGATGGGAGGAATCAACTAACAACGTCTGGGTCATCAGGACAATATCATCGGGCCTTCAACTCAAATTTCTCTCCCACCCTCCATCTTTTTTCATCAGCTGTCCAACCTCTAGTGACACATCTAAATGGGCCATGATGGACTCACTATCCATCACTTGATGGACATCAGAGCCATAGAAAGAGTTCCATGGGATCAGTGGGGGTTGGGCTTCTACTCCCACCTCTTTGTTATCCTGAAGGCCTCGAGGTGGTGGTGTGGAGAGCAACCCTCCATCTCAAGCTCCTAAACAAATTCATCCCATACAGACATTTTAAGATGCAGACCTACATTCTGTTCTTCAGAGCGTCCGAGAGGGCGATCTCCACTCTTCCATAGACCTCATGGAGGCTTACCTTCATATCCCAATACCGGGCCCTACCATTTGACCTTTCATTGGCACGAAGGGTTTTTACTAAGGTCCTGGCAACATTGGCAGCCCTCCTCCGAGCCTTACCTGTGAGGGTCCAATGCTACCTGGATGACATTCTGATTCAATCTACCTCTGTCCAGGCAGCCGAACGAGATCTTCAAATCATGAAGCAGGTGTTGCAGGAACATGGTTTCTCCATCAACCTGATCAAGAGCCATCTTTCTCCAACGACCCAACTGTTGCACCTTGGGGTCATCATCGACACAGTCAGCTGCGAAGTCTTCCTCTCATAGGACTGATAGGACAGCTTCAAAGAGTTGATCAACAGTATTTGACTAAGTCACTCCATTCTATTCTCCCTCCTGTCCCAGTTGCTTGGGAAGATGATCTCCTGCATCGAAGTTGTGCCATGGGGGATCAGTCATTCTGTCTGCAGGTTGCTGCTTTCTCCACAGGTGCTTCAGTCCTTTTGATGGTGGCAGTCTCAGGCCATCACAAAGGGTCATCCCTTTATGGTGAGAGACAGAATTGTAGTGACCACGGACGCCAGCCTTCACTGCTGGGGAGCACATGCCCAGGGCCGAATGGCCCAAGCACTCTGGCCATCTTCAGACAATCTTCTAGAGCTCAGGGCTACTTTTCTCACCCTGAGAAGTTTCTGGAACCTAGTGTCAGGGTCCCATGTGCTAGTCATGACAGACAATATAGCAGCCAAGGCTCATGTCAACAGGCAAGGAGGGATCAGATCCAGGGTTTTGATGAGGGAGGCGGAATGTCTGGGGAGATGGGAGGTGGGAACCTCCTGCTTCTCAGGGCGGACCATATTTCGGGGGTCAACAACTCCCAGGCAGACTGGTTGAGTCGGTCTCAAGTTGACCACTCGGAATGAAGACTCCATCCCCCCTTATTCCTAGAATTGTCCCACATTTTTGGAACTCCAGAGGTAGATCTCTTCGCCATTCCCCAGAACGCACAGGTAAACAGGTTTTTCTCCAGGTTCCCAACCCAGGGAGCAGAGGGGACCAATGTACTTCAGAGCAGATGGCCCCCAGGTCTCCTCTATGCCTTTCCTCCCCTTTCAATCATCCCGGCAGTCATCCAGAAGATGTTGGAGGAAAAGGCGGAGCTGATTCTGCTGGCCCCATATTGGCCCAGGAGACCCTGGTTTGCAGACCTGGTGAACCTGTCTGTTCAGAAGCCTTGGAAAATCCCGGCCTCACGGATCTCTCTCAATCAGGGGGCCCTTCTGCATCTGGAACCCCAGTGGTTCCAGTTGACCTGTTGAGTGGAAGTTGTTGAAGGAGGCCAACCTTTCAGATAGTGTAATTAACACAATACAGGCTTCACATAAAAATTCTACAACCCGACTTTACGATGCCAGCTGGAGGAAATTCAGTGACTGGTGCTCAGAGAGAGCCCAGAACCCCGCTTCAGCATCTGTTCTGGAGATCCTTCAGTTTCTCCAGGACAGGCTGGACAAGGGCCTCGCACCTAACACCCTCTGTAGGCAGGTGGCAGCCTTAGCTTCGGTAATTTCATGGGAAAGGTACACATCCCTCTCCCACCACCATTCGATCCGCAGATTTCTGAGGGGAGCCTCAAATCTGTGACCACTCATTGTGCATAGGTACCCCACTTGGGACTTGCCTAAGGTTCTCCAAGCTCTCTTGGGCCCTTCTTTTGAGCCTGTATGAATGGTGGGTCTCCGTATTTTAATTCTGAAGGTACCCTTGGTGGCTATTACATCAACCAGGAGGGTGTCTGAATTAGCTGCCTTTTCGGTAAGGCCAGATTTGTGTATGTTTCATGACAACTGGGTGGTTTTACGTCTGGACCCTTCATTTGTACCAAAAATTAACTCTTGGTTTCACAGAGCTCAAGACATTGCACTCCCTGATTTTTGTCCCAAACCCCAACATGTATTGGAATGTCACTGGCACACATTGGATGTGAAAAGGGCACTCAGGATTTATAGCAAACGAACTGCACCTTTTCACAAAACTGAGTCAATGTTTGTCTATTTTCAACCTGTCTCTTTGGAGTCTAAGGCCTCATCTACCATGTTGAGTAGGTGGATCAGAGCATGCATTTCTACTACATATGAAACTCTTGGCTTGCCAGCTCCCAAGAAACTGACTGTACACTCTACCCAGAGCGCAGCGACTTCGGCAGCTTGGGCCAAGCAGGCTTCGATCAAAGAAATTTGTAGAGCTGTTACATGGACCTTGCCTTCCCCGTTCATCCGACATTACTGGCTGGACTCCTTTGCATCTGCACAGGTGGCATTTGGACGAAGGGTACTCCAGTGGGTGGTTCCTGGGTCAGATTAAGAGGACCAGCTGAGTCCCTCCCTTGGGCAGGCAGGCTTTGGTATGACCCAATGCTGGACTCTAGAGCAGCGTGACGGAGAAGGGGTGGTGGTAGACTTACCAGTGAACGACCTTTCTAGACACGCGGCGATAGAGTCCAGCCCCACCCTGTGGCCATCTGGTCTAGTATTTTCGGGAATGAGGGGCTGCACTACATCATTCCAATGACTGTCAAACTGGAGTAATTGGGATAAGGCATCCACTATGAAATTTCTCCCAGCTGGCACGTATTTTAAAATGAAATTAAAACATCTAAAATATAGTGGCCAATGAACTTGTTTTGGAGATAATTTATGTGGGTTTGGAGAGCCTCCAGATTCTAATGATCTGTCCACACTTCAAAAGGATGTGGACCCCTCTCCAACAAATATCTCCAAGTAAGCAAGGCCCAATATACAGCATATGTTTCCTTCTCCCAGATGGTCCAATTGTGCTCTGTCTGGCTGAACTTCCGAGAAGTGTAAGTGCATGGTTGTAACACTCGTTTCTCATTCCTCTTTAATAATACAGCTCTGATAGCCATGTCGCTCGCATCTGCTTGGATAACAAAAGGACTGTTGGGATCTGGATGCTTTAATACTGGTTCTTTTGCAAACAAAAGTTTTTAATTTTATCAAAAGCTTCCTGGCAATCAGACGACCACAGTAACATCCTATTAGGCTTCATTCTTTCAACACCTAAATGTTTGGTATGAAGGAATTAGTCAAACGTAAAGTGATATCTGCAAATATCCCAAGCGCCTGTCGAGGTGTCAGGCTCCAGAGATGACTGCTCACCTCGAGCCCAACACCATGGTTCAGAAATCTGATTGCACTAAAATTGGAAAGCTTTGAAAGCAAAGTAAAACTTAAATCAGATATGTTGAACTTAGAGAAAGCTATAGGAACATTTAACTGAATAATATTAATATTTTGTTTTCTTCACCCAAAATAATATGTATATTATAGTGTAATGTACCATAGCTTATGCAGATAGTGCTTGCTTAAGCGAGATATCCATGTGATTGCTTATCTTATATCAATCCTGGCATTCCTGCTTGCATGAATGGTGTTAAGTAAATGAAGTCCAGAATAAGGAGTGCAGAGTTGCCCTAGTGGTGGGAGACTCCTTAAGAGGGCTGGTTCAGGCCATGCAGAAGTTGAGATACTGCAGTGCTGACTGCCACTTTTCCTGTGGACTCCAGATATTTTTCTACCTTTTTAACTGATGGCTCATTGGATAGTGGGGCCACCAGGACAGAGGAGCCCCCCCTACCAGCTGACTTCTCCATCAACTGCAAGTAGATAAGACCTGACATCCCAAGTGGAGTAGATGGGGGGAAGGCTAAATCCAACATTAACAGTGGAGACAGGCAAAGGCTGAAGCAATTATTGCCACAATGCTTATGAGAAAAGGCACTGTTGGGGATGGTTCTGTTGCCATCACCATGCATGGGGAAAGCTCGGATTATAGGAACTTTAATGGCCTTCCCATCCCTGTGGCTTGCCTGCTTCCTGCCTTTCCACCCTGGAATTTCTGGGAGTGGGGCATGCTGCTCTAAATTACCCCAACCTTCAAACAAAGTTGGGCCAATGTTTCATGGGTGTTTGTCCCTTTATGGGGCACAGCTGCTGCTTTTCACTGTGCTTTTGGAGTTTCCCAAGGGTATAAGATAATAGATAGGGAAGTTGCAGTGCCTTTGCAATCATAAGTAAGGGGAGACTGCTAAGTGCCTGAATTTTCATCAGGTGACTGGTGCTGAAATGACCATTGATTTGGGCATAAGTCCTTTCGTTTATCATTGCTGAACAAGTGGTTGTTAACAAAGGATTGCTGTGGGCAGGCAGGAGTGGCATACTCTTAAGTCCTGTCTGTCAAAGCGTGTTGACTGGCAGGCCTAGAAAGAGCTTTTTCTGTTATTGCCCTTGCTCTTTAGAATATCATTCCTCCTGGATGTCATGGCACTACCAGTCACAGGGAACGGAGTTCTCTGTTCCTGTGCTGGCTTCTCCCTGTTTGTGGGCTCCGAAAGGAGCCAAAGCTGCCTTGTAGGGGCAGCGAAGCAAAGGAGGGGTGCTCTGAGAGGTCACAGAAAAGATTTTAACTCTCCTGCTGAACCCCGGAGCTTTTTTCCCTCTTATGTCATGGCAAGGAGAAGAGGCAGTGTAAGATGGCTGCCATGAAGCTGGGACAGCCGAGGAACATCTAAGAATTGTACTGGAGTGGAATTAGTGAACAGCGTCTGGAATTGGGTGAGAAGAATCCTTTTTATTCAAATTTCAACCCTAATTAAGATATACACAATTGTATATCTTAATTAATAGTACACACATTTATGTGGAATAATAATACCCCTTTTTAACTATCATCTCTCACTTGCATTGAAGCTTTAGTTAATCATTTCTTAACTTGTCTCCCATATTTCTCTCTTAAATTTTCATCTCTATCATTTCTTGACTATTTCTCTTGAATATTCCTCCCTTCTCTACTATATTCCATTGTCTCATTTTCAAATTATCTACTCTTACCTGTGTCTTTCTACCAAAAAATTCTCCCTGCAATTCCGACTCCTGTTTGACTTCCATTAAAGTACTTGGTTTATTACATCAATCGTTATGATTTTTAATAATATTGGATAATAGAGGAGATAATTTAGGTAATGTATGAACTAAAATGTATAAGTTTTTTGAGATCTCTTCAAATAGATAATAGGCGGTTGTATTCTTTTTTTATTATTTCTTGTTTGCTCTGTATATTTTTTTTCTTTTCTTCCACAATGGAGAGTATTGATGGTAAGGGGATGGCACCGAGATTTGTGACCAACCAACACACTTGAAATTGATGTTGGTTTATGTTTTTTTATGTTACGTTTGTCTTGTTTGTCTTGGAAAAAAATAATAAAACTTAAAAAAAAATCATTATGATTTTTATTTTTATTTACTTTTTATCATTTGTTTTTGTTTGTTGCTTCATCTGTTCCATCTTTCTGGCTACTCTTCTGATTGGCTGCTCCTCTTCCTGGATCTCCTGCTGTCATTTCCGTCTCCATTTCCAGATCTACTTCCATGTTCAGTATTTTATTCAAAATGTCCTCCAATCTTCTTGCAAAAGTATCTTTTATATCCTGAAATTCCAATGCAATTTCTTTACAAATTCCACTCATCTTTGTTTTTATTTATTTTATTTCTTTCTGTCCAATTGTCCAATAGTCCTTTATTCAAACCAATGTCACTTTTCAAATGAAAAATCCAATGTCCAGGAGTCTTTATGTCCTAAAATCTGTTCTTTTAAATAGACCAAGGGTAAAACCTTCATAAATTCCTCCACCAGTTGAATCTTATATTATAGCTTTCAGCGGTCTTTTAATAATAAAGTTCTCTTAATTCTTCTTACACCAGATCTTATCAAAACTTTGGGGATCTGTAGTGTCTTCCTTTGACAGCAGGTGGTGCTCTTAAATCAGTTTTCACTTTTTGTTATTATTTTTGTCTTTCTCATCAAGCTTACTAATATTTTCTGAAAATAAACATTATTTCATTTTTTAAATAGATTACAGCATTTTAAAAATGCCTATCGAAAACTGATGTCTGTCCAATCAAAGAATCCAATTTTCTATATTTTTAACAGATTTACAATTTTCTTTCTTTACTTTGCTTTAAAATTCTACTCCGGTGTTAGATTGCTGCCACTTTAAGAATAATTATGAGTCCTCTTTTCTGAGTCGTGTTGTCAGGGTTACACTTAAAAGTTCAAACGTATTCTCTCACTCCAGGTCACACATCATTCACCATCTCTTCGCTCCTACACTGTCTTGAGTTTTCAGACTGTCCCTGGCTTCATGGCAGCCATGTTGATTGCTGCTGCACCTCATCTTTGGGTGAGGGGTTTTTCCAGGTCAGGGAGGAGAGATGCAGCTCTCTTGGACCTGCCAGGCGGTCCCCCTTCACCACCCCTCCAGGGTGGCTATGGCTCCGATTGGAGTCCTCTGACGGAGTGAGCTCAGAACAGGGCTGCAGAGCTTGCGGTCCTTGCTTCTGATAGCACCTGAAGTACAGCCAGAAGTCTATAAAATGGATTTACAAGGGACAATAGAGTTATATGAAGAAATATTATTTATGTTAAAAGATATGTGTGAATCAATAACAGGTAATAAGGAGACAAGGAGATTGTTTAAAGATACAAAAAGGAATGTAGAAGTTACTCAACAAATGAAAAAAGAAGAACGCATACTCAAGAAATAGATGAGAAATTAGAAAAAGTAGTGGAAGGGGAAAATCAAAATGTGATGTAAGAAGTCAAAAACAAAGAGGAAAAGTATTAATAAGTAGAAGACAATTATATAATCCCCCAAAAGCTTATAACAGAATAGAGAGAAAAGGAAAAAAAACTTTTTTTAAAAAAAGGAAGTCTTGTTGATGGGTGTTCAAATAATACAGCAGAAAGAGACAAAAGGTACTCAAAAGGGGAAGTTCAGAAGTCACAACAAAATCAAAAAGAGATGCAAGATTCCGAGAGAGAGATAGATAAAAGGCTGACTAAAAAGTCAATAAATGATGGAATTTTTAAAAGGTTAAGAGATGATGGATAATGAGAAAATATATAATAAAATTGGAAAATAAATACAGGGAAAATAGTAATGTATACATTAATAGATAATATAATTTACTATAACCCAAATAAGTCAAGATTAGATGGGAATTTAGGATTAGGTAATTAAATTGTATTATTAATATTAATAGTGTGTTAAAGTACATTGTGAATTTAAAATATTAAGGATTAGAAATTGTGTGGGATTTTGAGATACACTCCCGGGATTGATTAAATATTGTTAATATTTGATATTATTAGTAATCCCACACATTTGGAATATTGAAGTTATGGTGGAATAATGAGTAATTTTTTCAAAAATCGAATAATAGTATTTAGGGATAACAAATACAGGTGCAAAGAAATGTTATTCATGTTTAAATGAATTAATGGGAAAATGATAAATGGATTATGAAAAGAGACTAGCATTGTTGAAGTTGGAAGATCAGAATTACACATACTTATTTATATTACTAGCTGTATACCTGTGCTTCAGAAAATAAGGGGGCGAAATTGTGCCTCTGCCTACCAGCATCCATCAGTACTCATCTGGCTAGTGTCCTGTCAGTGTGTGAGAGAGTTGAGGGCTGTTTGGAAACTGAAGCAATATTTGCTCTGTGAGCAAGAAGGAGACAGCAAGGAGCCCAAGGTGGCTTAGCTCAACTGTTCTGTACCAAAGCTGGTTGCTGCTGTGAAAGTAAAACTGAAACTGCAACTCCTCTCCTCTGCTTGTGTTTTGCATTTGGAACAGATTTCTTTTCAGGTGGGGAGGGGGAGTAGAATGCCTTAGCACCAGAGCTTGTTAATAATAATATACGAAACACTCATGCTCTAGTGGTCATTTCAAAATATCCGTTCTTAGTAAGCACCTAGAAACCAAGAGGAACATATGTGCCAAATTTCAAGTTTGTAGGCTTTACGGTTCTGGGAGATTTTGTGGTGATGCATAAGTGGTATTTTTATATATGTATGTATGTATGTATGTATGCATATGTGTGTGTGTGTATATATATATATATATATATATATATATATATATATATATGTAGGTCTTGTGTATTGGTCTTGTCCCGTGTAAGATTGAGAATACCTTGGCAAGCGTTTGACGAAATCTCATCCGTCATCTTCAGGCTGGTGTCTTCAGCGTTCTCCTGGGAGAAGTGTGTGACCGTGGCTGTTTCTCCCTTTTAAACTCCAGAGTTGGATGTGTTGTTACTTTTTGATTGGTTTGTGGAGTTGATGTATGCAGATTGGATGGCTTTTCCTGAGACCCTGTGTGGCTGAGGTGCTGGCTGTGTGTCTCTCAGCCTTTTGTGTTGTAACGACCTGGGTAATGGGCTGTGTGATGACCTTCTGAGTTCTATTGTTGTGACGTCCTGGGTGTGGTGCTGTAATCTCCTGGGTCGTTGTCTGTGCTGCAACCTCCTGATGTTTTGTGAATTACACACCCTCACTAACGTATTAATGTCCAATGGATTCCAAAGAAGCACAATCACCAACCTAATCGAAGGGAGACTCCCCAAAACCAAGACACAAACAGGACAATGGCATCGCCCTCCTCCCTTACATCAAAGGCACCACAGATAAAATCAGCAAAATTCTCCACAAGCACAATATCAGGACAGCCTTTGGCACTGACCAAAAATAGCCAACATCTTAAGAAACCCCAAAGACAAGATCCAGCTAGAAAACCAAGGAGTTTACAAAATACCATGCAAAATTTGCCCAGCCACATACATTGGACAAACCAACAGGAGAATAAATGCATGCGCATGCAGAACACAAGAACGCAGTCAGAAAAGAAGAAAAACTTCCTCCCTTTTCCAGCACCTTAAAGCCACAGGACATGAAATTGATTTTGAGGGATCCAAACTTATCTCCAATACTGAACACTTCAACAAAAGAATAATTAGGAAGCCATCGAAATAAGAAACACCCCATAACATGAATAAGCGGGATGATACTTCCTACCAGACATCTGGAAACTAGCCCTGGTCAACAACGAGTCCCAGCCACGAAAACCAACACGGACCCAAAATAACACAGGATGCCACCACCAATCTCCTTCACCAGACTCAAACCCAAGCCCATACAGATGAAAGGCAACCACCATCCAGAAACCAGACCATGGCTGCAACACCAGCTGCTACACCCCCTCAACCCCAAACTAAGCAAACTGACACACGCTATAAACACATAGCCAGACCTCAAACTCGGAGACCAAACCAAGGCCCAGAATGCCACATCACAGCCTTCCACCCAGGATACTACATCACAGAACTCAGGAGATCACAACACAAAACATCAGGAGGTTGCAGCACAGACAACGACCCAGGAGATTACAGCACCACACCCAGGGCGTCACAACAATAGAACTCAGAAGGTCATCACACAGCCCATTACCCAGGTGGTTACAACACAAAAGGCTGAGAGACACACAGCCAGCACCTCAGCCACACAGGGTCTCAGGAAAAAGCCATCCAATCTGCATACATCAACTCCACAAACCAATCAAAAGTAACAACACATCCAACTCTGGAGTTTAAAAGGGAGAAACAGCCACGGTCACACACTTCTCCCAGGAGAGCGAAGCTGAAGACACCAGCCTGAAGATGGCGGATGAGATTTACGTCGAAGCGTTGCCAAGGTATTCTCAATCTACGGGACAAGACCGAATACACCAAGACCTACATATATATATATATATATATATATATATATATATATATATATATATATATATATATATATCTTAAGTGTATTATCCGATCATTTAATATCTTAACAGCGTTCTATCGTCATCTTCTAGCAATTATTCTCTTCTCCCAGAAGAAGCTGAAGACACCAGCCTGAAGATGACGGATGAGATTTACGTCAAAGCGTTGCCCAGATACTCTCAATCTTACGGGACAAGACCGAATACACCAAGACCTACATACCTTTGCATTGAAAATCTCTGAAAACATATGTATGTATGTATGTATGTATGTATGTATGTATTGTTACTGTTCTCTAAAAAAGAATGTATAAATGTATGTTTATATTGAGAAATAAAAAAAACTGATTGGAAAAAAAGGTCAACTATATAGAGGAAAAGCTTTTCTACTAGCTCTATAGTAATTATGAGATGGCGACATATCTGTCATTAAATAACACGAATCCATTGGATTTCTATTTCCAACAGCAGGTCTAATCATGCACATTTTATTTTAAGGGATAAAGTTGAATACAAGTAACAAATAATATACCTAGATTTGGTAGTCATGACCTTGTGGAGGCAACATTATATAACTTTTGTTTAGGATGTAATTTGGTGCTTGTACTGATTATTATAGATCACTTAAAAAGAAAATATTGGAAAAAGCTTTCTGAATTATTGAGTATGTCCTTTTAACGTCAAAGGAACCCTGATGATTTTCTGATGAGGATCTGAATTGGAAAGGTCATTACTTGCAGTATAGATTTTAAAAGATACTTTTAAGCAAATTTTGGTTTAAAAGATTATACACAAGTAGGTAACGTAATATTAGGTTTATTTAGTTAGAATAGAATAGAATTATTTATTGACCAAATGTGATTGGACACACAAGAAATTTGTTTTTGGTGCATATGCTCTCAGTGTATATAAAGGAAAAAAATACATTAATCAAGAATCATAAGATACAACGCTTAGTGATAGCCATAGGTTACTAATAAGCAATCAAATCATACTAGGAAACAAATAAAACAATATAAATTGTAAAGATACAAGCAACACGATTATAGTCATAAGTGGGAAGAGATAGTTACTAGGAAGTGTTATTATAATCTAGTAGTAGAGGAATAATGGTAACAAAGTCTTAGTAAATAAATTGACAGTGTTGTGGGAATTAGTGTTTAGCAGAGTGATGGCATTCGGGAAAAAACTGTCCTTGTGTCTAATTGTTCTGGTGTGCAGTGCCCTATAGCGTTGTTTTGAGGATAGAAGTTGAAACAATTTATGTCCAAGATGTGAGAGGTCTGTAGATACTTCCACAGCCCTCTTTTTGACTCATGCAGTATACAGGTCCTCAATGGAAGGCAGGTTGCTAGCAATTGTTTTTTCTCCAGTTCTAATCATCCTTTGAAGCCTATGTCTGTCTTGTTTGGTTGCAGAACCAAACCAGACAGTTATAGAGGTGTAGATGATAGACTCAATAATTCCTAATCTGCAGCTCTTTGGGCAGTTTGAGCTTCCTGAGTTGGCGCAGAAAGAACATTCTTTGTTGTGCTTTTTTGATGACGTTTTTGATATTAGGTATCCATTTTAAGTCCTGAGATATGATACAACCTAAAAACTTGAAGGTATCTACTATTGATACTGTGTTGTCTAGTATTGTAAGATTTTAGGAGAAACCCTCCTATACTACCACCATTTTTATGGTTTTGGGTGTATTTAGTTCAAGATTGTTCTGGTTGCACCACAAGGCTAGTTGTTCAACCTCCCATCTGTATGCAGATTCATTGTTGTCTTGAATGAGACCTATCACAGCTGTATCATCTGCAAACTTCAGTACTTTAACAGAGGGATCTTTTGAGATGCAGTCATTGGTATATAGAGAAAAGAAGTGGAGAGATCACACAGACCTGGGGGGCTCCTGTGCTAATTGTACAGATATCTGGTGCAATTTTGCCTAGCTTCACCTGCTGCTTCCTGTCTATTTGGAAGCTTATGATCCATTTACAAGTGTGATCAGGTACAGCTAGATGATTTAATTTACTTAGAAGAATATCTGGAATGATGGTATTGATTGAGTGCTGAGCTGAAGTCTACAAAGAGGACCCTTGCATAGTCTTTGGAGATTCAAGATATTGTAGGATGTAGTGCAGAGTCATATTAACAGCATCATCTGTTGATCTATTTGCTTGGTAGGCAAATTGAAAGGAGTCTAACAGTGGATCTGTGATGGTTTTCAGGTAGGCCAGCACTAGCCTTTCAAAGGTCTTCATAACTACAGATGTTAGAGCAACTGGTCTGAAATCATTCAGTTCCTTGATGGAGGGTTTCTTCAGCACTGGGATGATAGTAGAGCATTTGAAACAAGAAAAAACATAGCACATCTCTAGTGATTTATTAAAGATGGGGGTGAGGATGGGGGCCCGTTGATCAGCACAAGCTTTTAAACAAGAAGGAGTTATCTTGTCTGGGCCTGGTGCTTTTCCTGGCTTTTGTCTGTGAAATAGACCTTTTATTTATTTTTTATTTATTTATATTGGGATTTCTATGCCGCCCTATCTCCTGAAGGACTCAGGGCGGCTCACAATGATAAAAAACATACAGTACAAACATTAAAAAAGCAATTAAACAAACATCCCAATATAACAATTTAAAACTGACAAACTACCACTAAAACCCCCACCCCCTCCATCAGTCCAGGTCGGCAAGCTGGAAGAGCCATGTTTTCAGGCCACAGCGGAAGGATTGAAGGTCAGGGGCCATCCGAAGCTCCAGTGGCAACTGATTCCACAGGGTGGGCACTCCCACAGAGAAGGCCCTACCACTAGAGGTTGCCAGCCGACACTGTCTGGCCGACAGCACCCCAAGGAGGCCCTGTCTGTGGGAGCGCATGGGACATTGGGAAGTCATTGCTGGCAGCAGAGGTTCCTGCAAATACCCGGTCCTAAGCCATGTAGGGCTTTATAGGTAAGTACCAGCACCTTGAATCTCATCCTCTGTTATCACCAGAGGTGGTGGGCCCAATGGAATGGGGTAGGCTTTGCTGTTATTGGTGTGTCTGAGATGGGGATTTTGGAGCTGGATGGCAGTAGTTTTCTCTCAAACCTACAATAAAACATATTCAGGTCATCTGCCAGTTGTTGATTTCCTTCAGCATGGGAAGGAGGTTTGATGTAACTGGTGATATTTTTTAGAGTTTTCCACATGTTTGCTGTTCATTTGTTGAGAATTGATTCCTTAGCTTTTCAGAGTAGCTTCTTTTTGCTGCTCTGATCTCCCTTAATACATTTCTGGCCTTATTGTACAGTATTCTATCGCCTTTTCCGTAGGTTTTCTCTTTGGTATGACATAGCTGCTTAAGTTTAGCTGTGAATCAAAGTTTATTGTTACTGTATATTCTCAGGTTTCTGGTTGGCACACATATGTCTTCACAAAAACTGACATATGATGTTACAGTGAGTTCATCCAAATCTGCAGAGGTGCCTTCGATGCATTCCAATCAGTGCAGTCAAGGGAAGCCTGTAGCTTTAGCTTTGCTTCCTCAGTCCAAATCTTCACTGATTTAATTGTTGGTTTCATGGTTTTTGTCTGTAAGCAGGTACAAGGTGAATCATACAATGATCAGAGTGTCCCACAGCTGCTCATGGTAAAGACTGATAAGCAACTTTTAATGTTGTGTAGCAATGATATAAAGTATTCTTGCCTCTAGTGAGACAATTGACATGCTGAAAATATTTTGGTAGCTCTTAAGTTTGCTTTATTTAGATCCCCTAAAATAATTTGAAATGAATCTGGGTATTTAATTTCAGCCTGTATAATCTGATCAGCTAGAATTCATAATGCATTGTTTACACAAGCTTGTGGAAGAACATACACAGCAATTAGGAGAAATGAGGAGAACTCTCATGGAGAATAGAATGGTTTGCAATTGATAATAAATGTCTCTAAGTCCACATCACAGAATTTCCTTAGTATAGTTATATCGCAGGACCAGCGGCTGTTAATATAAAAACATAAGCCTCCTCTCTTCTTTTTACCAGATGTTTCTGCAATTCTGTCTGCTCTATACATCTGAAATCCTTGGATATGCAGACTACTATCATCAATTGATTCATTTAGCCAAGTTTCAGTTAAGCAGAGAGCTGCTGAGTTGTAAAAATCAGAATTGCATCTATTTAAAAGAAGTATTTCATCCATCTTATTAGCAAGTAAATGTAAATCAGTCAGAAAGAGTGAAGGGAGAGGGGGTTTTAATCCCACTTTTCCTTAGTCTATTCAAAATTCCTGCTCGCTTACCCCTTCTTCGCTTCCGGTGTGTCCATTTGTTTTTGTTTATCCATTGTTCAGAGGAAGTTCTTCTTCCTGTGTTGGAAACTCTTCTGCATTTGTAAAGACAGGGAGGGGTTTGAAGTCACAGAAAGTTGCCCATCAAAGAAACATTGGTTGATGCTTAGTAGTTGGTCTCTTGAGTAAGAAATCCGTAGAGTCACAGAGAATAATAAAAAGAAAAGAAAAATTATCAGCATTTCACCAAGGCTGCCATCGGTGGTGCCATCTTGGCAGGAAATTTCATCTACAAAAGAATCTTTTCCCATCATTATTGAATTTGCCATGAAGAAGACTTTATGAAACACTTTTGAATGTTCAAATATATGGTATACCTTTGATCCCTTGTTTCTACAAATGCTTGATTCCCTTGAAAAGGTTAATGCAATAAAAAGTATCTTAAAATGAACCATGTTAATCAGGGCTCATTCCTGTATATGGTTATTTTCTTTTTAATAAAAATTTTAATAAAAATGTCATGGTGTCTAAAACAGAGGTAATTTTGGTGGCCCACAGCACACCAGATGGAGGAGCTGCTCCAGGATGACCAACGGGCCAGTCCTGTGACTAGAGCTCTGGATTATGGGACTGGCCAAGCAGCTCATGGTGGGGATGGAAAGGGTAACTTGCAACTTTGCAGGAGGTGCAAGGTGCAAGGAGTAGCACAGCCCTTGCTGGCCTGAATGAGGTAATGTGCTGTTCTGGCAAGAGGGGGTGGGGATGCAGGCGGGCCAAAGCAACGGGTGTCAGCAACCCATGGCTCTTTCTTCCCCCTGCTGTGGCTTCCTGTCGGCTGAACCCACCACTGGCTGGCCCCGCCTCTCGCCCACCCCTCCCACTCACTCCTCACCTGGCCTGAGAAGGGAAGAGTGGGGGATGGAGATGGACTCCATATTGCAGGGCAGGAGCGAGGCTTAATCTCTTGCTGGATCTTATGAGCATTTCTTCCAGCCCTTGTTGGTGCAGTGCGACTGGGAGATGCATGACTTCCTCTCTGCCCCAAAACACTGGCTGTCTGACAAGAGATCGAGAGAGATAGAAGAAGAGAGATCAGAGAGAGAGAATAAGAGAGATGAGAGATAGAGATAGAGATGAGATGAGAGAGTCAGAGATCAGATGAAGAAGAGAAGAGAGAGAGAGAGAGATGAGAAATTGAGAATTTGAGATAAAAATGGGTCCAAATGGCTCTTTTGAGTGTTTAAGGTTGCAGAAACAGGCGGCCAAACTAAGTGCCTGAAGGACCCCATCCCGTCACTGGGACTCCAGGAGCTTCAGTGAGAGGTGCACTGGATTTATATTAGCGGAATTTAAAATTATGAATTTAATGGTCCCTGAGGTCTGAAAGGTTAGAGACCTCTGGTCAAGAACAAAAAATAATCCAATTTTCTGCTTTCCCAATCCCTTTTTTAAAAACCAGAAATATGTTGGTTATTTTACAATCCTTCGAAAGGATTCCAACCATCAAGATTAATTGTATTGTTTTGCCTGACTGATTTATTTTTAATTTTTGGTTATACTTATAGATCAATATTTTATTCTTTATTTATCAATGTTCTTAAAAAGACAGCCCAGACTTGGACATACTGTAATGTGCTAGATGCAAAGCAGGAAGTTCAGAAAAGAAGAACTTACTGCAATAAATAATGAAGGCAATAGTTGCTGCATCATTTCTGTCTTTAATAGGGTGAAGCAGACCGAGTGGTAAAAAGAAACTTTACAGTGGTATAAACAAAAAACAAATTGTAATAGCTTAATCCATAAAATAGACGAACCAATTTGTTCAATGTGTTATATGCTCCTGGTTACTTTCCTTCATGATCAGAGGCAAGCTCAACTGACCAATAAGCTTGGTTCTCTTCAAAGTTCCAACCCAAAATGTTCCAATCTTTAGACAACCCTGTCCCAGCTACCACATTCCTCCTCCATACTAAATCATACATCACATGTACATTAAAATTAGGAGATAATTTATCATGGTAAGTCAGTTAATATTAATCAGCTATTAGGCATGCTCAGTTCTGAGTTCTGGGGATATTTTATGGCATCTTAGAACAATAGTGTCAAGCCTTTCTCTGCTACCATTTTCAAAGGATTGGAAAAACCGTTTGCCAGGGAGTAAAAATTCTTCCAAAACATCCCTGCTAATTAGAGATGATAAACCGTGTTCTTCTTTGCTGTCAATGATGATAAAAATGAGACCCGGAAAGTAATCTAAAACATTTTTTATTTATAAAATAAAGAAACTTACACGGAGCTACATGTTTGCAACCTAATCTCCAACAAGGCATATAGAAAAAGAAAAAAAAGGGAAGTTACAAAGGAAGTGAAGTATAAACTTTGTATACATGCGCAGTGGATCAAAATATCACAAGACTTTCTTATCTTATTACTATGGAGACAAGATAACACAGTGATGGCTAGCAGACACCTGCTTGCTATAATATGAGCCTAGGAGCTTGAACAGACAAACCAAAAAAACGCAGTGACAAATAGGTTCTTTCCTGTTTTTTAGTTTAGTTTGCCTTTCCTGTTATCCCATTTAGTTATCTTTCCATTTTCTCTCACAGCTGTTTTTACAGCTTGTATTCCTCCTTTCCCAACTCTGAAGACCCAGCTAATTTTTGCCTATATGTCTATCTTACATCCTGTCTTCTTTAAATTACCATTTCTTCACTCCCATCTATTGTAGTTTCTTTGACAGGCTTGTTTCTCCACTCAGTAAGTTTCCACTACACAACAGATTCCATTTAAAAATTATATTTTGAAGATTTTTCATTTATTCCTATCAAATACATAACAAAGCCTTAATAAATGTGCACATGCATTCCAGGAATAAGTTTTGATTTACTATGATTTGTAAACTTGCACCAGGCTCAGACATAGACTAAAGGCAAACTAGAATGGTTTGGAGCAAGGGTTCCCAAACTATAGATTACAATTCTTCAGAGGAATCCCAAATGGGGTTGAAAATTTTAAATGACTTCTACAGGCAGAGCCATATTTCTTATCTATGAGAGGAGCTGGAAATTGAAGAGGTTGTAGGGTAGAGATGCTGCAAAGTTAGGCCCAAAAAGGCAGTAGAGGCCCTGGGAGCAAAGTCAGAAGATTTGGGGGCAGGACTGAGGGTGGCAGGGCAGGAAGATCCAGCAGACAGAAGGGAGCAGAATGGGACTTTTAGGTTCCTACCCTTGGCTGTGCCTGCTTCTCCTCCAGATAATGCCTCTGCACATTATCCTCCAGCTTTTCTCCTCAGCTGGCCCGCCCACATCCTTTCACCCTGGCCGACGGGCCTCAGCCCCTATGTCCCATGCCTTTCAATGTGGCCCATTTGCCGAAATACGGTTTGTCCCGGGCTTTTGGGTGCATGGGACAATTCGCTGCCAGCAAATTGGCTGACTGCCAATGCTGGCAGCCAGAAACCATGGCATGATTGATGCAGTGGCTGGGGGACTTTGGGGGAGGTGCTGCAGCCAAACGCATCAGGCACTTGTTAGGAGAAGGAAGGGGAGGGGGTGGAAGCTCCCAAGTATCTGATGCTGCCTCCCTGACATTGAACAAGAAGAGAAGAGCGGGTGTTTTTGTCATAAAAAAGCCAGCTTCATCCAAAGGAGTTTTTGTTTTGGATGGGTATCTTAGCCTTAGACGGAGAGAGAGAAGGAGGAAGGGAAGGGAGAAAAAGAGAGAGAGAGGAAGGAAGGAAGGCAGGAAGGCAGGAAAGAAAGGGGAAACAAAGAAAGAAGGAGGAAGGGAAGGAAGGAAGGAAGAAAGACAGGAAGGAAGGAAAGAAGGAAGGAAGAGGGAAGGAGGAAGGGAAGGAAGAAAAGGGGGAGAAAGGAGACAAAAGAAAAAGAAAGAAAGAAAGAAAGAAAGAAAGAAAGAAAGAAAGAAAGAAAAGGGAAACAAAGAAGGCACTAGATTCAACTTCAGAGGATGCTTTGAAACAGCACAGCAATCCTAGGCTGAAAGGGATCCCGGAGGTCATCTAGTCCAAACTCCTGCTCCAGCAGGAGACCTTATGTCATCTGGGTTATTTTGGTGCCTCTAACAGAGAGGAACATTCCCAGAAAAGGGAAGGAGTTTACTAGGACAAGGCTGCCATGCAGAGGAAGGCAGAGATAGTCCTCGACTTATGGCCACAATTGAACCCAAAATTTTGGCTGTTAAGCAAGAGAATTGTTAAAGTGAGTTTTGACTGTTCCAGAGTCACACGATCCCCCTTTGCGACCTGACCACCGAAGTTCACAGGGAAGCCAGATTCACTTAACAACCACGTAAGAGCTTAACCACGGTGACAAGACTTGTCGTAAAGTGGGTGAAAGCTCACTGAACAGCTGTCTCACTTAGCAACGGAGATTTGAGGCTCAATGGTGGACATATGGTAAGTCAAGTGGTACCCTTCCCCTTCCCTTGATTGTGTGTGTCAATCATTTTTGCTCTTAAATTCTCAATCTGGTCCTTAGTGATTGACATCCACTGTTAGAGGATGGATTGAGTTAAAATGCGTCAAAAATCACTTTAACAATGTTCTTGCTTAGCAATCAAAATTTTGGGTTTCATTGTGGTCATAAGGAGAAAAGCTGGACGATAACGTGCAGAGGCGGAACCCTGGAGGAGAAGCAGACGCAACCAATGGTAAAAGTCTGTAGAGATTCTCAGTCACTCAGGTCATAAGTTGGAAGAAATGTCCATCTGGGTTCATTTCAAGTGGGAACAAAGACACTGGAAGCATGTCGACTACTTGGAAAGATGGTTTAATGGTGGACAGTGGGACCACATGATTCAAGGGCCTGGGCCAAAAAAAAAATCACATGGGTGAGAGAGAAAGAGAGATTTATAACCTCTGTTGGGCTTTGAACTTGCTTCCTGTTCCTTGGCAAGATATGTATCCTGATTGGTTGTGAGAGTCCCATGCGGCCATGCAGGGGTAACTTTGTAGGTGTCTTCAGTCCCAAGCGTGCTGGAATCTTGCTGGGTGATGTAATGAAGGGGCTTTGGGCAATTCCTATTGGCTTAATGGCTTTGCCCTGAAGGATCTTGAGTGAGGGCATTTGCTTATGAATAGACCTAGCCATCTCTTTATCTCTTAAGTGCTGGCATCTGCTGTAGGCTATTGAGGAAGGTGGGGCTACTAAGAGTGAGTCTGCTTTCTGCCTAAAATGTTTCTCTATTTCTCATCCAGGGAAATACAATATTCTGCCTTATTAATATTTCCTAGAATATTTCATTCTTCTAGGAGAGGGGTGGGCGCTAACTTCCTACACATGGTATCCCCAAGGTGCTTTTTCAGGAGGCAACTGGACAAATTACCAGCTGTCTGCAAGGAATATAAATCCTTCCATTCCCCACTATTCTGTCAGAGCTGAAGAAACTTTTTAGATGAGAAGTGAAATGTATTCAAAGAAAAGAAACCCCAGTTACCTCCTGAAAAAGCACCTTTGGGTTACCATTGTTGATCTCTGAAACTCAGCAATTTAAGAGGAAAACATTGGGGCTTGATTAGTCTTTAGAAAGACATAAAACTGAGAATAAATTGAAATATTTAATTTGATGTATCTTTTTGAGTAGCAGTAAGTGATGTAATGTTTATACATAATGAAGAAAAATTCATTTATATAATCCTAATTTGCTGTTTAGAAAAGTTAAGGATTTTATTATAAGCAATGGCAGTTTTTCAGTTTGATTAAAGTCATCCTGATATTCACATTTAATTTTTTAAACAATGGATATAATGATCATTTCCAGTTTTACTGTGCCAAGATCTGCTCTTACAGCATGTACTTATTGAATAAGGCATAAGGTAAATGCTGTTTTTTCATAATAAAGCTGTGTTACTAAGGTTACATTTCAATATACCTCATATTTGATTCATTGAATTTATTTTCAAGAATGTGTAAAAATGAGAGGTTCACTATAAAAAGAGGAACCAAAATCTTTTCCCATTTGAAAATCTGTTTAATATTTTGGTTTTGAAACAGTAGTGAAATGAAAATTTAAAAAGGGCATATATTAAAACAAATTGCACCTTGCCTTCATAAAAATCAAGGCAAATTAATTATACCAGCTAATTACAGTGGAAACTAACTGTAACAGTTGCAAGCTATTCAACTGTTTGTTTGAACTGGAACTCTGGGAGATTAAAATGTTTGAAGCAATAGGTAAGCTCATTTGTGATAATGAAATTCTCATTATTTTTGTGCGACAGATTTCATGAGCACAAAAATGACTAGCTTGGCTGACCTTGCCAGTTAACTATTTTAGTTCCTGAAAATTTGCTTCTATCAAAAAGCTCAGTTCAATAAAGATAGTCCTCGAGTTATAACTGCAACTGAGTCCAAAATTTATGTTGTTAAGTGAAACATTTGTTCCAGATAGGCGGTTGTGAGCTTCTCCTCATGAAGTGGGGCCTGGGTGATCAGTGGGGTCTGTTGCTGGCGTACCTATCTATCTCCCAGCTGCATGGCAACGGCCCTGCCCGAACTGCTTGACTTCCTCTTGGGAGTGGCGGTGGAGTTTCCCAGGCTGGTGGTTCTGGGGGACTTTAACTTGCCCTCCCTGGGGAAAGGGTCAGGCTTAGGATGGGAGTTCATGGCCTCCATGGCGGCCATGGACCTGACCCAGATAATTCAAGGCCTGACTCATGAGGGGGGACACACACTAGACCTGGTTTTTATCTTGAGACAGTGGTGTAATGATCTGGGGCGGGGAATCGCCAATTATTCGCCCCCTGTCATGGACAGATCATTATCTCTTTCAGCTGGTCTTCCATCATGCCACCCCCCACTGCTGGGAGGCGGAGCCGATGAGATGAGATGATGATGGACCCTGAGCGGTTCCAGATTGCGCTTGGGTCATTACCTACCTCCCCGACCCACAACTTGGCTGAGGCCCTAGCAGACGTCTGGCAACAGGCTGCCTCTGGGGCACTCGACTGGGTTGTCCCCTTGTGGCCCTTAACCTGGCGCAGATCCCGGTTAGCTCCCTGGTTTTCCACGGAGCTGCGGGAAATGAAGCGTCGGAGGAGGGGCCTAGAGAGCAGTTGGAGGTCCACCTGGTCTGAATCCGACCGATCCCAGTTGAGGTCCTTTTCAAGGACTTACCTGGCAGCGATGGGAGCGGCAAAGAAGGCTTCTCCGCTCTCATCGCATCCGCAGATAATCGCCCGGCCGCCCTGTTTAGGGTCACACACTCCCTCCTTGATCAGGAGATGAAGGAGGACCCTTTGCAGGGGTGGGCCAAGGAGTTTGGTCAACATCTGCTGGATAAGATTGCTCAGATTCGGGCCAGCTTGGACATCAACTGACTTGAGTCGGATGTGGAGGCGCCGACAAGTCTTGTTGATGTTGTTTGGGATGAGTTTGACCCTGTGACCTTAGATGCGGTGGACAGGATTATGTGGCGGCTGTGTGTCACTAAGTGTTTATTGGACCCGTGCCCCTCCTGGCTGATATATGCCACCCGGGAGGGTACACGTGGCTGGCTCCAGGCAGTTACCAATGCTTCATTGCGGGAGGGGTTTTTCTCTGCCGCCTTGAAAGAGGTGGTGGTGAAGCCCCTCCTTAAGAAGCCTGCCCTGGACCCAGCCAATTTGAACAACTTCCGTCCCATCTCCAACCTTCGCTTTATAGTGAAGGTTGTTGACAGCGTGGTGGCCCAACAGCTGCTGGCTTTCCTGGAGGAAACTGAGTACCTAGATCTGTATTAATCGGGCTTCAGGCCCGGCTACAGCATGGAGGCGGCATTGATCGTGCTGATGGATGATCTCTGGGGGGCTCGAGATAGGGGATGTTCCTCTATCCTGGTCCTATTAGATCTCTCGGCGGCTTTTGATAACATCGACCATGGTATTCTATGGTCTTCGGGGGTTGGAGGCACCATTTTACGATGGTTCTCCTACCTCGGGGCGCACGCAGTCGGTGTTGGCAGGGGGGCAGAGATCGGCCCTGAGGCCCCTCACTTGTGGGGTGCCTTAGGGGTCGGTTCTTTCTCCCCTCCTGTTCAACATCTACATGAAGCTGCTGGGTGAGATCATCCGCAGTTTCAGGGTGAGGTATCATCAATATGCTGATGATACCCAGCTTTTCATCTACACCCTGGACCATCTCAGTGATGCCCTCCCTGCAATGTCCCTGTGCCTAGAAGTGGTACGGATCTGGATGGGGAGGAACAGGCTCCAGCTCAACCCAGACAAGACCGAGTGGCTGTGCGTATCAGCATGTCGGGTCCAAGAAATCCGACCTTTGGTCATGGGGAGAGAGGTGTTGCCCCCTGTGGATAGGGCGCGCAACTTGGGTGTCCTTTTGGATGCACGGGTCAATATGGAGGAGCAGGTGGGAGCCATTGCCAGGGGGGCATTTGCCCAGGTTTGCCTGGTTTGCCAGTTGCGCCCCTACCTAGACCGAGATGCCCTATGCATGGTCACCAATGCACTCGTTGCTTCCCGTCTTGACTACTGCAATGCTCTCTATTTGGGGCTGCCCTTGCGGACTATACGGAGGCTTCAGCTGGTGCAGAATGCGGCCACGCGGGTGGTGATGGGAGTGGCCTGATTCTCCCATGTGACACCCCTCCTGCGCGGTCTGCATTGGTTGCCGGTTGCCCTCTGTATAAGATTCTAGGTGCTGGTATTAACCTGTAAAGACCTTCATGGCTTGGGTCTGGGGTACTTGTAGGAGTGCCTCCTACCAGCATCGAGGTCCAATCGCCCAGTATGCTCCCACAGGCAGGCCCTTCTGGGGGCGCCGTTGGCCAGACAATGTCGATTGGCGGTCCCCCGGGGGAGGGCCTTCTCTGTGGGGGTGCCCACCCTGTGGAACCAGCTGCCCCTGGGGCTGCGATTGCCTCCTGACCTACATTCCTTCTGCCGCGATCTAAAGGCCTGGCTGTTTTTACAGGCCGGCCTGGATTGAGAGGGATTGGGGTTTTCTAATTAGGTATTTTAGTATAATTGAATTTTCTATTTGGATTGGATTAATATTTTTACCTATTTTTGTATGCATATATTTGTGTGAGCCGCCCTGATTCCCCCCCGGAGATGGGGCGGCATATAAATCCAAATAAATAAATAAATAATTGACTTTGCTTCATTTTATGACTTTTCTTGCCACAGTTGTTAGGCGAATCATTGCATTTGTTAATAACATAGTTATTAAGTGAATCTTGATTCCCCATTGGCTTTGCTTGACAGAAGGTTGCAAAGGCTGGTCACATGACCCTAGGACATTGCCACCATCATAAATATCAACCAGTTGCCAAGCATTTGAATTTTGATCATGTGGTCATGGGGATGTTGCAATAGTCGTAAGTATAAAAAACGGTCATAAGTCACTTCTTTTAGTGCCATAACTTTGAACGGTCACTAAATGAACTATTGTAAGTCAAAGACTACCTGTATATATAACACCTTTGAGTTTTCAATGCAGTGGTTTAGAGTTTTAATTTATTTTCTATTTGAATAGTTTTGTATCCCTTTAATCTCAAGGGATAGAGACAGAGGTGGTATTCAGCAGTTCTGGAGAACCAGTAGCGGAAATTTTGAGTGATTCGGAGAACCAGCAAATACCACCTCTGACTGGAGATTTTACAGTATCCTTCCCCAGCCACGCCCACCAAGCCACGGCCAAAGAACCAGTAGTTAAAAAATTTGAATCCCACCACTGGATAGAGACTACCATCTATCAATTATACAGTACTTTAATTGTAAAATAAGTACCTTGTATTTTAGATATTAAATCATTCCAGTGAGTAACCTCAAGATGACTTTGCCCTTTCTAGGTATTTCAAGAATATTTTATTTTTCAGCCTTACATTTCTTACTGAACAGTGGAAATATTAATTTGTCAACAGTATATATGGAATAGCTTCGTTTATTCCATTTATTAGTTTTAGTTTTCTGAGTTTCAAAATAAATTCTCTGGAGAAAAATGATTTATGTATCTTTATTTTCTTTAATTAACAGGTATTTTATATTGGATTTTGAGACTGGAATTCTACAGTACTTTGTAAATGAGCAGAGTAAAAACCAGAAGCCTCGAGGAATCTTATCTTTAGCTGGGGCTATAGTTTCTCTCAGTGATGAAGCTCCAAACATGTTGGTGGTATATTCTGCTAATGGAGAAATGTATAAACTGAGAGGTATAGTATTCTTTAGGGTGTAGTTGCCTTAATATAGTATGATCTTCGAACGATGTTAACTGTGGTAAACACTTTTGCTATTTTTTATAAAATTAAAGTAAGGGTCTGCATTTCTCCTACTAATGTTAATATGCAAATTAGTACAATGGCATAAGATGTATATTTGTATTTTTATTGTAAAAATTGTTTATTAAATCTGTTAAGGCTGAAAAAGGTATTGAAAGTCTGTTGATTTAATTAAATGCAAATTAGTCAACTACAACAATATCTTATAGAATTCTCTGAATTGTACATTTCATATTGTGGGTGATATTAGTTTACAGGAAGATAGAACTCTTGATTTATTAATATGTATTTAAATTGTAAGTAAATATTTTGATATATTGGGATTAATTTATATACCTCCAATTTAAACGCAGGATAGACAGATCAATTTTCACTCATCAGAATACCTTAATATTAGTACAGGGCATTTTAGAACATGGGACATTTTCAAAGCAACAAATTGCTTTTAATATGCTTTTAAACTATGTTACAGATGATTTCATGTGTGCTTATTTCTAGCTGGTGATACAAAGGAGAGACAGTACTGGGTGACTCAACTTCGATCTTGTGCCAAGTTCCACACAGAAAATAATTTGAAGGTAAAAATTACTTGATGAGAAAGTTGCATGGTTAGCGCAAGTGAAAGTTGTAATAATAAAACATGCTTAAATGGTTAAATTTGCAGGGCTTTAATATAAATGTTTCAAGTTTTAATATCAGTGTTTAATGGTCTGGTAACTGATAACAGAAATGTAAACTAATAGGGAGAGCAAACATCTTGGTACATTCCCCATTGCATGCCTGTATACTGTAGTCTCTTATAATCCCTGTAACGTTGTAGACATAGTTATACATATAATCAGTTAAGGAGTTGAAGATTTTATATGTGTGTGTGTGTATGTATATTACATATATACATTCACACACACACACACACACACACACACACAGAGGAGGCTGGACTGGAGGACCTCCAAGATCCCTTTCAGCTTATTCTGTTCTGTTCTGTTCTATTTTATTCTATTCTGTTCTATTCTATTCTATTCTATTCTATTCTATTCTATTCCATTCCACTCCACTCCACTCCACTCCACTCTATTCTCTAAATATATAGATGTTTATATAAATATGATTTTTATGGGTTAATTTCATCTGAAGATCAAACACATATTTAATATCCTTTAGACCACAAAAGTACTGATAGATGAAATAAGTTATTCCATTTTTTTTATTTTAAAATTCTTGTTAATTATCCACATTAATTTTACACTTTCTCTTCAGTAGTTTATGCAACTGAGCTTCACACTGAGATTTTTTTCAAGTGAAATCTTTTCATGTGTGTGAAGTCGTTTAAGTTTCAGAGTATGTCAGATCCAAATTGAGAACTCAACAAATACTTCATCTGGAATGGATCTGAGGACTATTTTGGCAACCTAAATTTTCTATGCAATTATTCAAAATCTTTAAAAACTCTCCAGATCTGAAACTTTCCCCCCCTCTTTCTGTCCAGGTATCCTCAAACCCCTCACCCTCTTTTCCTTGCCTTTTTAAAATTAGGATTTCCAAAATAGTAGATTTTTTTTGAGAACTTGGATCAAGCCCTGGGACCACCATCCCAGAATTTTTTCTATAGGCCTGGTTGCCACGAAGCAAATAAAGTAACTGAATGTTGGCTAAAATTAGAACCAAATATTTCAAAAGTCGAATAATTGCACTATTGAAATTCTGTTGCACTTTGCTAATAAGAATTAGGGAATAACTCTTCTGCCCTCCAATTTCTCATAGGAAGTCATCAATAAAAACTCATTAATGTGCTATCATGCCATATTTTGATTTGCATTTATAAAAAAAGATGTCTTTGTTTCTATTTAATAGAACTTTTTGTAACTCCTTCGAATGAGGCATGTGATGAGATAGGATATTTGTGTCTGATGCTTCCCTTTGTTGCAATGAAATGCATGCCCTTTTCTGGACCGGGACGCCCTGCGCACGGTCACTCATGCCCTTGTTACCTCTAGGCTCGACTACTGCAACGCTCTCTATTTGGGACTGCCCTTGCATACCATCCAGAGACTGCAGCTGGTGCAGAATGCGGCGGCGCGGGTGGTGATGGGAGTTACCCGGTTCTCCCATACGACCCCCCTCCTGCGTGGCCTGCATTGGTTACCGGTTGCGCTCCGGGTGAGATTCAAGGTTTTGGTGTTAACATACAAAGTCCTTCATGACATGGGTCCTCAATACTTAAGGGAGCGTCTTCTTCCAATATCAAATACCGGTCGCCCTGTGCGAGCCCATAGGCAAGGACTCCTCGGGGTCCCGTCGGCAGGCCAATGCCGGCTGGCAGTTCCCCGACGACGAGCCTTTTCTGTCGCGGCCCCTGACCTCTGGAATCAACTGCCTTTGGAGCTCCGCCTGGCCCCTGACCTCCGCACCTTTCACCGTGAGTTAAAGACCTGGTTATTTGACCAACCCGGGCTGTGACCCCCTTTGGGGGAGGGATGGTTTTAAGGTTTTATAATGTTTGGACTTATAATCTAATTTAATCGTTTTTTAAGTATTTATTGTTTCCTGTTTTAGTTGTAAGCCGCCCCGAGTCTTCGGAGATGGGGCGGCATATAAGTTCAAATAAATAAATAAATAAATAAATGCTAAAATAAATGACTGGGTGATATTGACTACTCTAATGTATTGGGTAATCCCTTATAATAACTGGTTACAGCAGACAGTTTCACATCACCAAACATGATGTGGTTTATTTGTTTTGATTTAGCATGATATATGAATTCATTTCTCATTAGAGGTTTGCATTACTGGATGAGTTAACTAACCACACAGCCAGACATAACAAATGATAGATGTTAAAACTTGTATTAACATATGAATGTAGCCTGTATGTCGGCAATCCATACCATCTTTCACTCATGTGGTACTTATATCTGTATGAGGAATTTTGGAACTAGAGATCAGTACACATTACACTGAAGCACATATTGGTTAATTGACAGTGAAGAAGAGGGGAGAAGCTATAATCAGTTCTTACAGATTTATGCAAATTTAAATATATATATGATTGAATACAGTAGCAAATTATTTTTCAGATGTAAACAGCAGTAATGTATGATATATCTAGTGAGGCTTGTGAGCCAATTAGGGTGTCTTTATAATAATGAGGCAAGACTAGAAAGACGGTTCTAGGTTATGCAAGAAGGTTATGCAAGAAGAAAGAGGCATTCCATAGACAGTTTCTGTTTAGAGAGTTGCTTTCTTTGGGTTTCCAAGAGCTCGTCTCCTGCAGTCCTCTTCCAGCTTATCATTCCTCAGTCCTCTTTAATGTTTTATTGCCAAGCTGATATTTTTAGCTTTTCCTAGAAAGTATATTTGGATTACAGGCTTTAGCTCAATCTCCAAAATTGATAGGATTAATCCTAAACCCAAGTCTCCAACAATTACTTTTTTCAAAGAGCAGTACCACCATGGCATGGACAGGAGTCCATCTAAATTAATTCTTCCCTTCCTCCCTATTGTCTTTTTAAGTTTTCAGAAAGTATGCAACACTGGTAGATTGCTTGTTAATATCTGTTTACAATATTTTTTTTCTATAAGTATCTTTATTTAGCAGTGGGGCTTGA
Organism: Naja naja; assembly: GCA_009733165.1. Lineage (NCBI taxonomy): Eukaryota > Metazoa > Chordata > Lepidosauria > Squamata > Elapidae > Naja > Naja naja. The sequence goes on along the minus strand of CM019155.1, from coordinate 54,561,103 downwards.
TTTTTAGTCTGAAGTTTCATGATAGCTGAAGAAAAACCTTCAAACAGAACATATAGCGTGAAGGCTGAAATATATGTATGCAAGCAACACCCACAGAAACTTTAGATTCTGTGTTTTGTGTATACTGATGTTCAAACTAATTATTGTTGTCTGGCCTATTCAGTAAATTCAATGAATATGGAAAAATGCTTTCCATTCAAATTCCTAGAGAAATAATATGAAAAAAACTATTTTTTCCCATTACATTAATTTAATATGAACTTAGTTGTGTATATTGATGTCTTAATATTTTCCTCAGGAAAGATGGGCTAGCTATAACAAATGTAACATGAATTTTTTAAAGGATTTCAATTATTTATATTCAGTCTATGAAATGATCTACTTAAAATAAACATAGATTTTTGTAAATGTGAAAGGTTGTGCCAGTTTCTTTGCAGTAATAGAGAGAGTACCTTTTGGATGCAGCTTGAAGCATCCTAAAACAAGTTTTCAAGTCATATTTCTGAAATACAAGATTTGTTGTAGTTTGCAACAGATTTGCAACGAATAATTGGATATTCAAGCTACAGCTAATCTTCGTCTTACAACCAGTTACAATAACACTGAAAAAAGTGACACAACCATTGTTTTTCACACTTATGACCATTGTAGTATCCCCAAGGTCATATGATCAAAATTCAGGTGCTTGGCAATTGACATGTATTTATGACAGTTGCATTGTCCAGGGGTTATGTGATCACCATTTGCAATGTTCCCAGTTGGCTTCCAACAAGGAAAGTCAGTGGAGGAAATCAAATTCTGTTACATTGTCCAGAGGTCATGCGATCAAGCAAAGTCAATGGGTGCTGTGTTCCTTTTTCTCATTTTTCCCCAGTTCATATTAATTAGTTAAGGTGTTTCATTTTACCAATACCATTTAGCAGCTTCAATTGCTGAATATTATTAAAATACCATCATTTTGTTTTTGTTTGTCATAAGGGATTATTATGCTCTTTCATTTTATTCTTGCCTGTTTTTTTCCATTAATCTCTTCTGCCTGTTTACTTTTATGTATTTACTTAAGCAATTTATATGACCTCTCTATGCAGCAGTTAACTCTGGGCTACTAACATTAAGTAAACAAAATAGTTATTATTTTTAATTGTTTAGATTGTTAGATGCTGACAATCAATATTCAGTTCACAAGATACCCAAATAAAACCTTTTATTTTTACAGTCAGATTAATAGAAACAGGGCTCACTTAACCCTTTAGATCAGATACTTAAGAGTAAAGTCAGATCTTTAAAGCCTTGCAGAAGACCACAGGATTGTAGCCTTGCAAATCTCAGGGGAAATGCTCTTCTGCATGACAAAGAAGGCATGTTTCATGGATTCTGCAAGATGACACTGCTTAATAGAAGAGATCCAAAGCTACCCATCTTATCAAATCTGGTGGGATGAACAGAAAAGAAATGAGGTAACCTGCTCTGTACCATGTAAGACTTCATAAGTGTCAATCAGCATCTTGAATTGCACCTGGTGTAGCTCATGGAGCAGTGATGTTGTATGCACATATCTTGACTCAAACTTTCTGTGGATGATTGATGTCAACCCTTTGATGTAAGCAAGGTTGGAAATGCTCCACAATATTTACTAGAATGTTACTGTATTAATATAAATGATAAAAACTACATTTTGAATGCCAGACAGCATTTTCCCTTTCCTGCCTTATATACCAAAAAGAGTTAATGTAGAACTTTAATTTCTGTATCACACTTTCTTTTTTTTAGAATTTTATTTAACAAAAGAGATTAAAAACATACATACAGATACAAAACTACAAATATATATACATATATACATTTCACAACTTGTTTGAGCATTGGTTATATTCTTCGACACATAATATATAACGTGGTCTACCTTGTCAAAGTAGCTCCTTCGTTCTTTCAATATGTTAATTTCTCTATATCTTTACCATCAGTTACATGTCTATCTCTTCTGTATCTCCTCTGGATATCATGTGTTATTTTTCCTTTATCCATTTATACCATATATCCCATACTTCATAATATTCATTGTCTTGTTTATTTTTTATTTTCTTGGTTAAACTATCCATTTCGGCACATTCATGGATCTTTTTCATTGCAATATCATCCGAAGGGGGTAACAACGATTTCCAATTCTGTGCATAGGCTAACCTAGCCACGATTATAATATGTAGAATTAGGTAGTAATGTTTCTTTTCCATTTTTAGGTTAATCATACCTAAGAGAAATATCTCAGGATCAAGTTTTAAATTTTGTTTTGTCATGTCTAGTATCCAGTTTTTAACTTTTCACCAGTATTTCTTAGCGAATGGACATGTCCACCACATATGAAAATATGTTCCTTGTAAGTGATTGCATTTCCAACATTTAGGCGATAGATTGGTATTCATCTTTGCCAACCTGGCTGGGGGTAAATGCCAACGATATATCATTTTATATAGATTTTCTTTATATGCTGTTGATAAAGTCAGTTTATAATTCATTTGCCAATTATGTTCCCATTTATCTATTTCAATATTATGGGACATGTTTTTGGCCCATTTTATCTTCATAGCCATAATTGTTTCTTCCTTTAGTTTGTAATTTTAAAAAAATCTATATATTTTACTGATTGATTTCTTTTCTTCCCCCAACCATATTTTGTCAAATTCTTGGATAGTCATGTTGAAGCCAAATTGCTGTTGATCTTTTTTATAGTGTGTTTGAATTTGTAAGAACGGCCACCAGGAAATCTCTTTCCCTTGTATTGTTATTTGATTTTTATTCTTAAGCTCTCCCGTTTCAGATAATAGGTCTTTGTATCTAAGTATGTTATCATATTCCATCACATTTGGGTGAGTTACTGCTTCCAAGGTGGATATCCAAAGTGGGACTTTTAGATAATAGTTCCTTTTCATTTTTTCCCAAACACTGACTAACACATTTCTCACATGATGTCTTCTAAAATATGAGTGGTTCTTATACTTTTCGTCCCACATGAATGCATGCCAGCCAAGTTGGAAATCGAAACCCTCTAGAGTTAATATTCTCCTCTTTTCTAATTTAGCCCAGTCTCTGAGCCAGTTTGCTATTGCCGCCTCATAGTAGAGTTCAAAATCTGGGAGGCCGAACCCTCCTTTCTTCCTGGCGTCTTGCAGTATTTTAGATTTGATTCTGGGCTTTTTCTTTTGCCATATAGTTTGAGAATATGTTTATTTAAGTCTACAAAAAAATTTTTCTCCAACCTGACTGGCACAGTTTGAAATAGAAACAGCAATTTCGGTAGAATGTTCATTTTTATTGTTGAGATACGCCCCAACAGTGACAATTGTAGTTTTGATCAATTGTCTAAATCTTTAATTATCTGTGATATTAACTTATCATAATTGTCTTTCCTTATTGATGAACACCTAGCCATTAGCCAGATCCCTAGATATTTTACTTTATTAGCTATCTGAATACCTAATGTATTTGTCATTTCTTCCTTGAGATCCTTTGTACAGTTTTTTGTCAAGATTTTTGTCTTGTCTTTGTTCACTTTTAATCCTGCAACCTTTCCATATTCTTCTATTTCCCATAATAGTTTGGGGCCAGTCTGTATCGGTTCTTCCAGTATAAACACCATATCATCAGCAAATGCCTGGAGCTGGTATTCCTCTTTTTTTAATTTTTAGCCCTTTAATTTCCTGGTTCTGTCTTATTTGCGTTAAAAGTATTTCTTCTGCCAATATATACAATAATGGTGCTAAAGGGCATCCTTGCCTGACCCCTTTGTTTATGGTTACGTCTTCTGTACTTTCCCCATTTATTAATACCTTCGCTATTTGAATGTTGTATATTTGTTTAATAAATCCTATAAAAAATGTTTACCACATTTCATACCTATTAATTGCTTTATGAGAAAATTCCAATTCAAATTATCAAAAGCTTTCTGGGCATCGAAAAACATCAGTGCCACCGGTCGGGTCGTGTATACTTCATAATATTCTAGTATATCAATTATTATTCTTGTATTTGTTTTATCTGCCTATGTGGTAGAAAGCCATTCTGGGCTGTGTAAATTATTCTGCTTAATATCCTTTCTAGTCGTTCTGCCATAATTGAGGCCATTATTTTATAATCAACGTTTAGTAAAGATATTGGCCGATAATTTTGTATTTTTTGTGGATCTGTTTGTTCCTTATGTGTAAGTGTAATGTAGGCTTCAGTCCACGTTTTGGGTGTCCTAGCATTTTCCAGCGCCTCATTATAAATATTGACCAATAGCTCCTCTAACAGTTCTTGGAATTCCTTATAAAATTCTGAAGGAATTCCATTTGGTCCAGGGGTCTTATTTGTCTTTTGCATTCTGATTGCTTTTCTAACCTCCTCTATGGTTATTTTATTGTTTAGGTATTGGTTTTCTTCATCTAAGATTTCTGGTAAATTCTTTTCAGCTAAGTATTGATCAATACTATTCTCTGATACTTCCTCCTGTTTGTATAATTTGGAGAAGAATTCCTTTGCTATTTCCTTCTTTTTTGGGGGTTGAGCTTGTAAGTTCCCTTCCTGATCTTGCAGGGTTGTAATTGTTCTTTTTCCCTGCTCTTTTTTAATTTTATGGGCTAACCATCTTCCAGGCTTATTCGCATTTTCAAAGTAGTTTTGTTTAGTCAGTCTAATTTTCCGAGCTAGATCTTCCTGTGTACTTAAATTTATTTTATGTTTTAAAATATCAATTTCTTTTTTGATCCTCGAATTATTCAAATCTTCTAGTCTGGCTATTTCTACATCTTTTAATTTCTCCCTCCATAGACTTTGTTGATGTCTCCTTTCTTTGTTCTTTCTTATATTATATGCTATGGTTAGGCCTCACATAGGCCTTAGTCGTATCCCACAAATTTTGTAGGGAGGTCTGTTCTTTTTTATTTATCTCAAAGAATATGTTTAATTCCTTCTTCATCATTTCAATATATGTTTTGTCCCTAAATATTGCATTGTTAAAGGTCCATCTTCCTAGTTTTTTTCTCCCTTCCATTGGATATATATCGGATTGTGGTCTGTCTATATATTTATCCCAATTTCCACTTTTGCAATATTTTCCATTAGACCAGAATCCATCCATACTTGAACTATTCTGGACCATGATTTTTGAGAGTTTGAAAAGAAGGTGTATTGTTTTTTACTTGGGTTTATCTCTCTCCACGCATCTTTGAGGTTTAGCTCCCTTACCATATTTTGAAATGTCATAGGGAAAGTGTTTCTTTCTTTTTTTTTCTTCCCTTCACTTTTAGTCTTTATTTTTATCCAAAATTACATTAAAATCCCCTATGATACATACATTATCATAATCATATTCTGTTATCTTTTGATGAAGTTTATAGTAATAATCTCTATGGTTAGTGTTTGGGGCGTATATTATAACTAATAGTGTTTTTTTCTGGTGTATAAATACTTCCATAAATAGCATTCTTCCCTCTTGATCTTTGTATACTTGTTTGTGCTGAAGCCAATCTTTTATATATACCACAATGCCCCCCCACTTTTTTATTTGTCAATGCCCAATACATTTCCCCCAAATCCGTATTTCTTAATAAATCTACTTGAGAATCTAGAATATGGACTTCTTGCATACAAATAATATCAACATCCTGTTTTTTTTAGTTTCTCATAGGTTTGTTTTCTTTTTAATGGCGAGTTTAAGCCATTAACATTAACTGAAATTAAATTGATTTCTTTATCTATGTCATTAATTGTGGAGAGCGTGCTTCGTTTCATTTCTGGTTCTAGGGTCCCTTCTCCTCGACTTACTCTCTTCTTTTTCTACACTAGGATTTAAAGACTGGGTAGGTAGGTCCAGTTCTTTTTTGGAGAGTTGTTCTTCCTCGCTTTTTCTCTTTAAGATGTCGCCATTGTCAGATTTTTCTTCTGATCCTATGTATCTATCATAAAATTCTCTTGCTTTTTCTACTGAATCTATTTTATATTTTTTATCTTGCCATGAGACCAGTAGGCCTTCTGGTATAAGCCATCTGAACAGTACAGAATTTCTAATAAGTTGTACAGATAAGAATTGATAACCCCTCCTCTGTTCCCTAACTCTTCTTGGGATTTGTTTTGAAGTGATCACTTCATAATCTTTATAGACAATGGGGTCAACCCTAGTTTTGGTATATAGGAGGTCTCGTGTTAACTTCCTTGCAAAACAAACATGCACTTCCCTTGGCAGTCTATGTTTCCTTGCATAGTACGTGTATACCCTATATGTCTCATCTACCTCTTTTTCAATTTCTGTTTTTGGCTTTTGCAAAGCTGTCGTTATCAAATCTATCATTACCATACGTATGTCTTCTTTTCTATCTTCCACCACATTTTGAAACCTAAGGTGGAAAGATGCCTTTTCTAATTCCATGTGGGTCATTGATTCACATAGTTCATTATAAAGTTCTTTCCAATTCTGTTCGTTATCCTCTAGTTTCTTCTCTACCTCCTCCGTTTTTGCTTCTACAAGGTTTATTTTTTGTTCATTTTTTAATACTTTTTCCTGCATCATTCCAATTTTATTATTCAAAGTTTGTATTTCATCTTTTACTTTGCCTATTTCTGTTCTCATCTCTGTCTTCATATCATCATGATTTCTAGCTATTAATTCATGCGTCTTAACCATAATCTCTTGCATCATGTTAAGGGTTGTCTGGACTGTCTGGAGGCTCTGGGTTGATGTGGTCTTTTCAGCCAGTAACATTGCATCTAAAGATCTCTGCCCCCCTGGTGAAGCCATTGTGGTAGTTTTTTCCCTGCCTTTGTACTTGTAATTGTAGTTGTTGTCATTTTCACTTTATACAACAGTCCTTTCCAACCCACCATCAACTGGACAATAGAGTACTATTTTCCTCTCCTTCACAGTTCTATTGTATATCTAATACATCTACTAAATTAAAGTTCCTTATTAATTACACAATTCTAATATAACTCTTCTAAATCCCTTCTTATTTCTTATTTCCTTATCAAAACTAGACTCTTCAATATCTTAATCTTATCTCTATTAATTTCATTAGACTCTCCCTTAGTTGTATTTCAACGAGTATTAAGCGTTAACCATTTCAATAAAATATTTATATTCTTAATACATTTTAAATGTAAGTAGCCTAGCTATAAATATCTATTTTTCTTAGTCTTTATCTTAGTCTATTATAAAATATCAGTGTATATTGTTATCAGCAAAAATATTCATACCTTATATATTTACATAATGTTCTTCACTTATTCAGTTCTGGATTCAATATTCACTAAGCATTGATCAATATATAGATATCATCAATTATACATCTCTTTCTGCTCAAAGAGTGCTAAATCTTTGCTCATATAAGTGTCCTTAATATATATCTTTTTTTTCAGTTTGAGTCTTTTATATTTTATATTTTATGTCCAGTTCAAAATGGTTTCTCTGTATCTGCAGAGTCATGTAATGTTCTAAAGAGTCAGGGTTCTTAGTCCTTCTTTAGTTCTTAATCCGATGTATCAACAAGATTAGAATCAATGTATCAACAAGAATGTATCAACAGAAAGAAAGCCGAGAGAAAGTATCCACAAAGTTCAGTATTGTTTCTCTATAAAGAACCACTCGCAGCCTCCCACAGTAGAAATAAAGTTGCAGTCTCACCCTTCTGCTTTTCTGTGTCTGCCTTCCATTAATCCGCAAAGAGCCGAATATCGTTCTCTTTCTCCAATAGTGCTGATCGTTCTGCCACCTTGCACGTTTCAAACTTCCAAAGTTCCAAGATTCCTTTTATTTAATTCCAAAGGTTTTCTTTAATTTCGCCTTCCCAAAGCTCAAACTGATGTTCTGTATTTTAGCCTTCCTTCTTCTCTATCTGTCAGGCTGCAACGTCTAGGTTTCGATCTTGACGATCTCCTTCTTCCACTGCTGGATTCTTGGGGTTGCCTTGCCGTCTCCGGGCTCGCAGCACCGTCCCAGAATCATCAGGTCTTCCCCTTTCCAAATGCCTACACCTCCAGGGTCCGACGCACTCCAGGGAGCCTCCAGCTGATGGAAAACCGGATCCTTCTGAGCGGCGATCCACTCCTCAGTCTGTAGCGATGCAGCACCCAACCGGAAGTCCCTGTATCACACTTTCTTGTTTCCCTGGGCTGAACTCATATTTTATTAATTTAGTTTGTTTATTACTCCAACGTAATTTCTGTGGTTCTCAACTGAAACACACAGTCTTTCACAGAGATATTCTTTCCTTGATATTCTTGCATGTTTGTCTTCTTCATACTTTTTCTTTATTTAGATAATTAGGGATAATTGAAATAAGGTATTGTTCAGTGTCTCGCATCAATGGAATGGCAATGGAAAATCTGAATTAGTGTTTGAGTGTTATAATTGATTGGATGAGGGCCAGTGAACTAAAGCTGAATCGTGTGGTGCATTGTGGGAAGCACTCAAGCATGTACCTAACAGAGCTGGTAAACAGGCAGCCAAGCTACTACTCTGCAATAGCATTGTAGTCTGGCTAATGTAACAATGTCATATGCTAATACTAAATAATAGTAATAGTAATAGTAATGATGATGATGATGATGATGATGATGATAATGATGTAATCTTCTCCTCTTCTATCTGTCTTCTTCTTCTTCTATCTATCTGTATGTTCCAGCATAACTCTGGAACACTGTGAGCAATTTCAACCAAACTTGATACATAGATGACTTGCCCTCTGGAAACAAATACTGTGGGGGTAAGACACCCCTAACACCTCTTGGAGTGTGTATGTGCCTACAAATGGCTTCTGCCATGGTAACGGCTTCACAGGGCTCCCTCTTGTGGAGGAATAGAAGAATTGTGCAATAGACAGTACAACAGCTTGAGTCCCAACCACAGGATTTTCCTGTCTAATACAGGATTGGGATAAAGAAATACCCGGGTAACACTGGGTTATTGGCTAGTAGTTTATAAAGCAATTAGGTAGAATTCTTCTAAATGTCTTATGATACAGCCTTTTTTAGAGATTAGTGTTTTAGTCAGTATAGTTGAAGTAGAGGAAGCTCCTGGTATTCCTCTAAAATAAACAATATTTTAAAGAGCTGCAGCTTATTTTGCCACTTTCTGAGGATTTGGGGAGGTTGTATGTTATAACAATCTTACTAGGTAATGGTGTTTTATTGCTTTTGTTTATATGTTGGAAGGTTTCCAACTTTAATCCCTATTTTTAAGTTTTTAACATAATTTCTATTTAAGATTTTTTTAAAAGAAATATAAAAACAAACACAAACTAATATAAAGTAAGAGAAACAATTAAAAGCAAGCTAGAAGAAAGCTGAAAATGCAAGAAAGGAAAAAAGGAAAAGGAAAAGAAAAAGATACAAAGAAGTAGCTTCAGTTTAATTATAAATTTATTTCTAACTCTGTGGTTGCAACTTTCTTCATTCTATTTATCCTATACATTTATCCTATGTATAAATCATAAGTTCCTTTTTTGTTGTTCCCTAAAGGTTTCCAGCCAACATTTTATGTGGATACTGTCTTTTCTTTGATCAAAGGAATCAATTTCAGCAAGTTCTGTCATCTTCACCAATCATTCCTCTTTTATGAATAATAAATCTTTCCATCTTTGTACATACAATAAACTTGCTTATGTACAAAAACAAAGTTGCATGATTTTTTTTCCAACTGTTTGTCACCTACATCAGTGTATGTATTTAAATCCAGAATTTTCTTTTTTATGTATCCATCAAACATGATGAAATGTTCCCTTCTTGTTGACATTTCTAACATAAATTTGAGATGTGTTTATATATTCAAGATAACTTGGTGATATTTACCAACAATACATCATTTTATAAAATTCTCTTTTAAGATGATAACGTAATGTAAATTTCAGTTCTTTCCACCATATATTTCCCATTGTCCCATCTGTATATTGTAATCAATTTTTACTCCTCTTTATCATACATTCTTTCACTTGATCTTCTGTTTCACATGTCAATAAAAGTTTATATGTTTTAGCCATTATATGTTTATCACTTGTATACAATTCTATTTCAAACTCAGTCTAACAATGTTCAAAACATACATTCTTTTGCTGTTTTAAATCTAATAATTGCAAATAACAGAACCATTGGCCACTGTATAATTTATTTATCATATTTATGTACCTGGCCATTATACAAAAAGTGACTCTGAGTGATATACAACAATCAGTGAAAACAACAAATATATAAAAATAATTATAGACATATAAAATTATTACAAATTTAAAATGCTATAAAATTAAAATATACAAACCATATAATAAAAAGATCAACCTCTGTGGAACCATCAGGTTCTCTAGAATAGTGGTAAAGCTAGGTCTCAAGGTTTTGCGGGCATATAATCTAGAGCTTTGGAAGCCGTACTGAGATTTGATGCTCCCAAGCTGCCACAGTTGGGTCTGTGAAAGTGGGAGGGAGGAATTCATTTGAGTAAATCTAGTTAGCCAAAATAAAAATTCTTTGGTTTGGTTAAAGGTCACTGAGTGTGGCGTATAATGAAATGGGCATCTTACTTTAGGACGGATGGTGGTTGGACCATGTGATGTGATGGCTAAGGGGGGATGGATTTGTGGTTTTGACTTTTGCAAGGAAGTCCAGAACTTTCAATTTCGGGATTCAACAGATGTGCCAGTTTACTATCCAAATGAAGGTACCTTTGAGATATGTCTGTCTCAGAGTTATTGATTGGAATGGAGGTTTGCTGGAATGCTGACATCATCCCGAAACTCCTACAAACTCCAGCACCCCAAAAGGGGGTTGTCAGGGGTGCTGAGCTCCAGCACTGACTCCAAAATTGGAGCAGTGCGAAGAATCAGTGAAGATGAAAGGAAGGGAAGAAGCTACAGAAGGGCTAAGAGGCTTGACACCAGAGAACTAATTGAGGCCACCAGCCCCTCTTCTGAAGAGTTTTTTCAAGTGATAGAATCTGCAGAGGAGAGACGGAGATCAGGCAACTGGCCTCAGGAGACGGATTCATGGAAAAGCTGCCAGATGGAGCTGAATCCAGAGGTGAGACCGGAGGAGAATCTGCCTGAATGCCTTTCCTTCTCCAGCCCTCTGAGGACGGCCCATGATACAGAGTGGAGAAGTGAGGGAACGTTGGAATCAGATAACTCCCAAGACTGGACCCTGGTGCCTCCACCCCAAAGCTAGTTGTTGGCAAGGATCCCAGAGCAATTCCAGCCACTTAAGGTAGAAAGTTATGTATCACAGCAACAACCTCTCCAGACAAGCTGGGTCTTAATGCAGTCCACCTTTACTTTTCCTAGTGAAAACGGCCCTGCCTGATCTACTCGACGCTCTATCAGGGGTAGAGGTTGAGTTCCCCAGTCTTGGAACACCCCAGCCTTAGTGGTGCAGGCTGTTAATAGCCTAGCACTTAGCTCCAGCTGCCTATAATTATTGCAGGCTCGAATCCCACCAGGCTCAAGGTTGACTCAGCCTTCCATCCTCTCAGGGTAGGTAAAGTGAGGACCCAAGATTGTTGGGGGCAATAAGCTGACTTTGTAAAAATGCCGCTTAGTAATAAGCAGGCATATACAATGGAAGGAAGGCTATTGCTGAGCGCATTGGGTTGTATCCCAAAAACTGTAAGCCGCCCTGAGTCTCCAGAGAAGGGCGGCATATAAATATGAATAAAAAAAAATTATTGTTCTGGGGGATTTCAACCTGCCTTCTCTGGGTGGGGCATCGAATTGATGCCCCACCCAGAGAAGGATCAGGAGTTCATGGCTACCATGATCAGGAGTTCATGGCTACCATGATGGCCATGGACCTGACCCAAATAATACAGGGTCCAACTCATGGTGGGGGGCACACGCTCGACCTTGTTTTTATCTCTGGACAGTGGTTTAATGCTCTGGGTGGGGGATCACCAACTACTCTACTCCTGTCATGGACCGATCATTATCTCCTCCGGCTGCCTTCCGATATGCCACCCCTCATTGCTGGGAAGTGAAACCAACTAGGTGGTTCCGCCCCAGGCGCCTAATGGACCCGTAGAGGTTCCAGATGGCTCTTGGATTGATTCCTGCTTCCCTTATCCACAGCCTGGTTGAGGTCCTGGTGGACGCCTGGCAAAGGGCTGCCTCCGGGGCTCTCCATCGCATTGTACCTTTGCGGCCTCTGACCCGGCGCAGATCCCGATTGGCTCCCTGGTTTTCTGCAGAGCTCCGAGAGATGAAGCACCGGAGGAGGGACCTAGAGAGCAGTTGGAGGTCCAGTCGGTCCAAATCTGATTGATTGCAGTTAAGATCCTTCACTAGGACTTACCTTGTGGTGATGGGAGCGGCGAAGTGTGCTCACTTCTCCGCTCTCATTGCATCTGCAGATAATCGCCCGGCCACCCTGTTCAGGGTCAGCCGTTCCCTTCTTAATTGGGGGATGGAGGAGGACCCTTTGTGGGGGCAGGCTGAGGAGTTTAGTCAACATCTGTCAGACAAGATTGCTCAGATCTGGGCCGGTCTGGACTCCGACTGGTCAGGGTGGGTCAGGGGGAAGCGACTGGTCTGGTGGGTACCATTTGGGAAGAGTTCGATCCTGTGACTCTGGATGAAGTGGACAGGATCATGGGGAAGCTGAGTGCAGCCACGTGTTTATTGGACCTGTGTCCCTCCTGGCTGATTTATGCCTCCCGGGAGGTAACACGAGGCTGGCTCCAGGCAGTGGTCAACGCTTCTTTGGGTGAGGGATGCTTCCCCTCCACCTTAAAGGAGGCGGTGATGAGGCCCCTCCTCAAGAAGCCTGCCTTGGACCCAGCTAATTTGAACAGCTTTCGCCCAGTCTCCAACCTTCGCTTTGTTGCAAAGGTTGTTGAGAGTGTGGTGGCCCGACAGCTCCCGGTGTTCCTGGAGGAAACAGATTATCTGGATCCGTATCAATCGGGTTTCAGGCCCGGGTACAGCACGGAGACGGCATTGGTCGCGCTGGTGGATGATCTCTGGAGGGCTCGGGATAGAGGTTATTCCTCTATCCTGGTCCTATTAGATCTCTCAGGGGCTATTCTTCTGTCCTGGTCCTACTAGACCTGTCAGCGGCTTCTGATACCATTGACCATGGTATCTTACTGTGACGCCTCGAGGGACTGGGAGTGGGAGGCACTGTCTTACAGTGGTTCTCCTCCTACCTCTCGGGAAGTACGCAGTTGGTGTTGGCAGGAGGATGGAGATCGACCCCAAGGCCCCTCCCTTGTGGGGTGCCCCAGGGGTCAGTTCTCTCTCCCCTCCTGTTCAACATCTATATGAAACCACTGGGTGAGATCATCTGTAGTTTAGGGGTGAGGTATCATCAGTATGCTGATGATATCCAGCTTTTTATCTCCACCCCAAACCAACCCAGTGATGCCTTTGACATGATGTCCCGATGCCTGAAAATGGTATTGATCTGGATGGGAAGGAACAGGCTGCAACTCAACCCGGCCAAGACCGAGTGGCTGTACATACCGGCATCTCGGATTGTCCAGGATGTTCCTTCTTTGGACTTAGGGGGAAAGGTGTTACCCCCGTTGAAAGGGTGCGCAATCTAGGCATCCTCCTGGATGCACGGCTGGGTTTGGAAGATCAGGTAGGAGCTGTGGCCAGGGGGGCATTTGCCCAGGTTCGCCTTGTGTGCCAGTTGTGCCCTTATCTGGACCGAGATGCCTTATATACAGTTACTCGTGCACTCGTTACCTCCCATATGGACTACTGCAATGCTCTCTACATGGGGCTGCCCTTGAGGACCACTCAGAGGCTTCAGCTGGTACAGAGTACAGCCGCGCGGGTTGTGATGGGAGTGTCCCGATACTCCCATATTACACCCCTCCTTCGTGAGCTGCATTGGTTGCCGGTTGCCCTCCGGGTGAGATTCAAGGTGCTGGTAATTACCTATAAAGCCTTGCATGGCTTAGGACCGGGGTAGTTGCGGGAACATCTGCTACCAGCAACAACGGCCCATCGCCCAGTGTGGTCCCACAGACAGGGCCTCCTCAGGGTGCCGTCGGCCAAACAGTGTCAACTGGTGACCACCAGGGGGAGAGCCTTCTCTGTGGGTGCACCCGCCCTTTGGAATCAGCTGCCCCTGGAGCTTCGGATGGCTCCTGACCTTCAATCCTTCTGTCGTGACCTGAAAACATGGCTCTTTCAACTTGCCTACCTGGACTGATGGGTGGGGGTTTAGTGGTTGTTTGTTCACTTTAATTAGCTTATTGGGATGTTATTTAATACTTTTTAAAATTTTTGTGTTGTATGTTTTTATTGTTGTGAGCCGCCCTGAGAACTTTGGGAGATAGGGCGGCATAGAAATCCCATTAATTAATTAATTAATTTGATTAATTAATTAATTAATAAAATTTTGACAGTGGAACCAGCATAGTGTCGGTCCGAGTTTACTTAAGGATCACCCCAGCCTGGCAGACCCAAGCAGCAAGGAAGAGACAGCACATACAGCTGGCATTGGGTATGTTACAAACCCCAATTCCTCACCCTCCACAACCAGCAAGGAGATTACCCCCTTCAAAGAGTATTCCTCCAGGATGGGGATTTTAACCTGGTCAAGGGTGGGCCCAATGCCAGTGGATACCAGCACCCGTTGCACCACTTGGTTCGGGAACAACCTGGACCCAAAGAGAAGCAGCAATCCCTTTTCAATAAAGGGATCTGCGTAGGCAGCAGACTGCAACTCCCCCTTCTACAAACAGGCCCTGCTCAGGTTCCAATTCAGTCACCTTTTGGAGCACCCTTACAGGCCCCTACATTGCACAGCCAGCTAAACACATTCCAGCTTACCTGCAGCTGCTATGCTGATCCCCCCCCCAACAAAATCAAGTGGCTTTCAAAGCAAGATTTGACGGACAGCATGAATACTCTGCTTTTTTTCTTACTCGGATCTGGTCCCACACAGATCGGTTTGGAAACCAATATGCAACAGATCATGACCTGGTTTCTGCAATCACAGATGGAATGAATGAGGGGGATGCTTCAGATTGGGTAGCTCAATTGCACTATGAGGAAGCACCAGAATTACAGGATGTCAATGCCTTCCTTCAACTCCTTAGGTTTAGGTTCAAGTGAAGACAAAATAATGGAAACGAAACAAGGCAAGTGATCTTTAAAAGACTTTGTATGGAACTTTAGAAGGGTTGCAAGCAATCTCAGGAACTGGCCTGACAGAATACTTCTGCACTACTTTAAGAATGCAATTGACCCAGAAGTTAAAAAATCCTGCAGCATCAGAGGAATACCACAGACTTTACAGGATTGGTATGCCATGTCCCTTAGGGTGGACAGAGAAATCAACCCACATGGAAACCCCCCCTCTGAAGGCCCTTCTAAGAGAAAGGTGGCCAGGCAGCCTCTGACCAGACCTGCTGAAGCTGCTCCTACCCAACCCACAAAGATTATAAAGTGCTATCGATGTGGCCAGGCTGGTCATAGAGCAGCCGACTGTCTAACTCCTGCACCTGTTCCACAACCAAGGCCTAGTACAGCTGCCAGCAGTCGAAGAATTCCACGGAAGCCTCCAGACACTAGCCGGTTTGCTAGACACACTGTAGAAGGTCCCCTCCACACAGAAGGGAGCCAGGAGCTTCTGGCCCAAGAAATCATCCCCCCAGAGGCAGATGAAGAAGTGGGGCCCATGGTGAACGTGGCCATTCCACCTTTTTACAGTTAAGGTGAAGTTGGTGGTGGCTGACATGGGGCAGGGGAGATAGAAGCAGTAATAGATACCTGGAGTTACAGATGCCTTATTGGTCTCCCCATCATTGAACAATTAGGAATAAAGACTAAAGCCCTGAAATGCCCAATCAGATTTGAACAAGTAGACAGAACTTTAATTGGATGAGTTTCTGCCACCCAAATTATAGAGTTAATCAAAATAGAAATGGGCAGACACAGTGAGCTCATATGTTTTGTAGTGGCTCCAAAAGTGTCGGAATCTGTAATATTGGGACTGGCTTGGCTGGATAAATGGCCCCTACCATCAAGTGGGAAAACGGATACTGAAAAATCATAATAGGGGTTGGCCCATTATTCCCCTTCCTCCCACAAAGAAACTACCACCCAACAAAGATCCCCAACCTGAAGCAGCAGCCACCGTTTCAGACTATCCTCCAGGCAAGCCCCAAGTCCCTAAAGAATACAGGGATTTGGCTGAGGTTTTCAGTGAAGAGGAATGCAACATTTTAACTCCCCCAATTAAGCCACTGATTGTGCCATAGAATCAGAACCTGGGGCAAAACTGCCAAAACCAAAGATGTATTCCATGACATCAGCTGAAATGACCGAGTTGAGAAATTACATCAACAACAATTTGGACAGAGGTTTCATTGAACCTGCCAAATCTAGGTTGGCAGCCCCAGTATTGTTTAAAGAAAAAAAAGATGGCAGCTTAAGATTATGTGTGGATTTTAGGGGTGTGAATGCTGTGTGTATAAAAAACATGTACCCTCTCCCCCTCATGAAGGACTTATTAAATCACCTGTCTAAAGGCAAGATCTTTACCAAACTAGATCTGAGAGAAGCCTACTACCGAGTTTGCATAAAGGAGGGAGACAAATGGAAAACTGCCTTCAACTGCCCCCTGGGTAGTTTCCAATTCCAAGTCATGCCTTTCAGACTCCGTGCCCCCCCCCACAATATTTATGCATGTCAAGGCTTGAAAAAACCTTTTTCCAGGGAGTAAATCTTCCAACATATCTCTGCTAATTAGAGGTGATAGACCTTGTCTTTCTTTGCTGTCAATGCTGTTAAAATTAAACCCAGAAAGAAACCTAAGAAACATTTTTATTTATAAAATAAGAAAACCTAACGAAGCTCCATACTTGCAGCCTCCTTAACACCAAGGCATATAAAAAAGAACAAAGGAAAAGTACAACGGAAGTTACAGGAAGTGAAGTATAACTTTTTACACATGCTCAGTAAATCAAAACATCACAAGACTTTCTTATCTCATTACTATGGAGACAAGATAACACAGTGCTGCCTACCAGACACCTGCTTGCTATAATATGAGCTTAGGAGCTTGGCAGACAAACCTCAAAAAAATGCAGTGACATCCCCTTCTTTTGTCTGTTAAGCGAAAACATCAGATAAGACACATCTTCTCACAGATATTTGTGCTGTGCTGCTGGAAGTGGTTTGTTGTGCATATCAGGAATCTGATCATGTGTGGACACATACTGTAATTTAACAAAACCTTGTTTAACTAATTGCTTTATGTTCTTATAACGAAGGTCAATGTGTCTGGACCTAGAACCTGTGAAACGTGTTTCTGAAATATAAACCACAGATTCGTTGTCTTCCATCACAGTGATTGGCTGGATCAGGCGTGTCCAGATATCTGTGACTAAAGCATTAAACCACATTAGAGAATTACAAGCATCTGAAACACAAGCATATTCAACTTCAGTAGATGAGCAAGAAATAAAATTCTGTTTATGCACTTGCCAGTAAACGGGACATCCATTTAAGAACATCATATAACCTGAAGTACTTTTATGTGACTTCTTATCACTCGCCCAATCAGAATCTGCATAACAACATAATTCTGCATAATCAGTATGTGTTGGTTCTAACAACAACTTCATATTTTTAGTGTGCTTTAGATATCTCAATAACTTCTTAATGCATAACCAATGAAACTGTTTTGCCTTACCTATGTGTTGTGACAAAAGATTTTATTTATTTATTTATATTTGAACTTGTATGCCGCCCCCTCTCCGAAGACTAAGTGCAATGTCGGGTCTGGTCCAACTACTAATGTATAATAATGACCCAATGACTGAACAATAAAGTGTCCTGATCTTCAAAATCAGGACTTGGTTCATGTGTCAGATTATGAAAATCTGTTTGCATAGGTATGCTAGCTGTTTTAGCATCCTTCATATTGCAATGATGCAACAATTGTTCAATCTTATCCTCTTGTGAAAGACTAAACCCCTTCTGAGTTTTAGTAATCTGAACACCCAAATAAGTGTTAATGAAACCTAAAGATTTCAATGTAAAATATTTCTGCAAAGCTTTAGCAAAATTCTCACTCATTTGCTTATTTGGACCAATATAAACAATATCATCAACATAAACAAGAATTATCTCATATCCATTCCCAGATCTTTTTGTGAACACGCATTCATCAGTTTTGGACTTAATAAAGCCCATTGAATTTAGTTTGTCAGTAAGACATAAGTACCACATTAAACCAGACTGTTTCAGACCATAAAGACTTTTGTTTAGAAGCCAGGTATCCCCTTCTTGCTTCTGGAACCCTGGAGGACCTTTGACGTAAATTTCTTCATCCAGGTCAGCATTTAGATAAGCTGTTTCCACATCAAATTGGAAAACTTCTAAACCAAGAATAGTTGGCTAAAGCAATTTTTACGCTCTCAGTCTGAACTGTCAGTAAGTATTTGTGTAGTCCTCAGGATAACGTTGAGTGAAACCCTGAGCTACAAGTCTGGCCTTGTATAATGATTCACCATTTGACTTCTTAATTCTATAGACCCATCTAATGCCAATAACTTTCTTGTTTGCTGGAGGACTTGCAGGCATAAACACCTTGAGTTTCTTTAGACTGTCCATTTCAGCCTGCATTGCCTCACACCATTTCTCTTGCTCTGAATCAGGAAGATGCTTAATTTGTATGAACTTGTCAGGAGGCAGTGTAACAGCACAAACCAACCGTAAAGGTGCTTTTGTCAATTGCCATGAATATCGTTTTGGAGGAATCCCCTTCGTGGCCCTCTTGGAACGTCTCGGAACAACAGTCCATTCTTCCATTTTGTCCTCGTCTTCTTCATAGTTGCTAGCCTCAGCATCGACGGCTCGCAAAGATGGAACATCTGGTTGAGAAGAACTAGTTGATGGAACATCCGCCTGTGAATCTCGATCATCAGGCTGCATGACATCAGTAGCATCATCTCTAGGAAAATAAACCCCAGGACCATTGGAGTGAATCCTGGACCAGTCAGCATGTTCCTCAAAATTGAAGGACTGAGAAATCACAATTACATGTCTGGAGTCAATGAATTTGCTCCATTTTGAATTGTCATCAATACCCATGAATCTCATTCTTTTTGCTGCTGGACCTCCTTTCTTTCTTTGAGCTAAGGGAATGTTCACCAAAGTGTATGAACCAAAAATATGGATGCTTTTGAGATCGGGTTTATATCCATATAACTTGAAGAAAGGAGTCTGATTTATTACACTACTCCAGATGCGGTTAACAATATAATTTGCATATTTAATAGCTTCACCCCAGTATGGGAGACTGAGATTAGCATCTTCTAGGAGACAACGCATCATGGTTTGTAGAACGCCATTCCTCTGTTCCGCCACTCCATTTTTCGCAGGAACGAAAGGGGCTGAGGTCTGGTGCAGAATTCCATTCCTACGCATCCAGTCCTGAAAATGCTAAGACATGAATTCAGCTCCCGATCATTTTGAATTCTAGCGATGTGAACATTGTGTTGGGTATTGACATAAGTTGCAAAGTCTTTAAAGATCTGAAAGGTCTCTGATTTTTCCTTCATAGGAAATACAAATCCATATCTAGAATAATTATCAACAATTGTTAAGAAATATTTTTTACCACCAAGTGTTGGTGCAAATGGACCTACTATGTCAGTGTGTACCAAATCAAACAGGCGTGTTGACAGGTGTGTAGCATGTTTTGGAACAGCTGCTGCTTTGGATTTGGCTTTCTTGCAGACAGCACAATCCAAGAACACCTTACACCCCTTCAGATCCAAACCTTTCATGAATTCCGGCATCATTCTAAGAACACAAAAACTGGAATGCCCCAATCATCAATGCCACTTACGTATACACCTGGAATGCAAAGGTTTACCTGTTAGTGAATTTGCAACATTTTTATGAGGACCCTTAGGCTTGCTTTGAGCAAACTGTTTCTTTTTATTGGCTTTAGGAGCCTTTGGAGTAGTTACAGGATCTCTCTCTGGGACATCTCTCTCTGGGCCTGTGCTCTCCTTTGGATATTTTATACTTGCCTGTGCTTGCGAGTTAGACTTTGGCTTTAGGTAATAAACACCACCAATTAATATGGCTTCAGCAACAATATTACCCTCTTTCACCACATAACTTTCTTTTTCAAAATGGTGAACCTGGTACTTGGCACCCTCGACAAATGACTTTGGCTAAGCAAACTGCAGGTTGCTGTTGGTATATAATAAACATCAGGAATCAATGCATCGAGCTCTTCAATATAAACAGTTCCTTTTCCCCTGACCTGAACAGGATAATTTGAAAAAGTGTACAGTTCACGCCTGTCAGGTTCAGGCTCATGCATCTCTGTGTAAAGATCTCTTCTGTAGGTAACATGCACTGCTGCTCCACTGTCTAAAGTCCAGAGAAGATGTCTGTCATACTCTGGATCTGGTTGTGGATCGTTGGTTAACACCAATGTGATGTGTGGAGCTTCTAGATCACGCCTGGTACCGCGATGACGTTGTCCTCTGCCTCTGCCTCTGGAATCTGTTTCTCTGGGCTGGTACATGGCGGGTGCTTGAGATCGTTGGGGACAATCCCGGGTGACATGTTCCACACGATCGCAGATATAGCATCTTGGCATCCTTGGAACAAAGCCTCTTCCTTGGAAGGGATGCCTCACTGGAGCTCTTGATGTAGGTGGTCCTCTCAAATGTGGCGTGGCTTGCACGAGTGCTTCTTCTTCAGTTAAAATTCTGCATACATAATCAACTGTGTGCTGAGCAATAGGCACTTGATTAATTTTTGAAATGGCATCTTTCCATCCATAATTCAATGAGTTAATCATAATGCTGATCATTTGAAAATCATCCACAGCATAACCTTGTTCAGCAAGTTCTTTTCTCTGTCCTTTCATTTTTGTTAAATGTTCTCCAATAGTTTCACCTGGTTTTAATCGCGAACCATGAAATTCAGTTAAGAGTAAACATGTAGATTCAGTTGAAACAGGCCGGTAACATGCTTCTAATTGAGCCCAAATTTGTTGGGCAGTTGCATCAGGTGAAAAAATAATCTGCAGTTCAGTGTCCATTGACATCAATAATTTCGTGCATGCTTTAGTATCCAAGCCTCTTATGTCAGGAGGCCAAGGTTGTGGTGGAGGATTAAACACCATACAGTGGGTACCTTCTAGTAAAATGCCAACCTCACTGACCCATGCCTTGTAATTTTGTCCTGAACGCTTTAATTTTGAATCACCATTCAGTGGGTTGATAGAAATTTGCAGAGGAACATGCATAATTTGCACTGGTTGAGCAATACCTGCTTGGCCACCAGGGGGCGCTGGAGCTGGCACTGGTTGACCTGCTAAATGCATTTGCGGCTGTGCCATTGGTCTAACCTGGTCTAACCTGTGGTTGCATGTGGACTTGTTGCTGTTGAGCTGCTATTGGTATTTGAGCAACACCAATTTGGCCTGCTGGAGGTGCTGGCATCTGCATCTGAGGCATTTTAATAGCAGCTATATCAGGAAGCTGAGCTGGTGCAACTTGGGTAGCCACAGGAGGCATTTGCATAATTGGAGATATAATATCTTCAGATAAAACAGACTTCCTCATTAACATCTTAGAGAAGGAGTTTTGTAAAATAAATTTCATGTTCATGTAGTGCATGCAATTCGCCAGCAGATGGTGCTACAACATTAGAAAACACAGGAGCTCTTGCTGAGTCAGGGTCATAAGACAAACCATGTGATGCAGGCACAGCTCTCTGCTCTGATTGGTCTGACACCAAACCCATGTGACCAACTTGTGGGTGGTCCCTTGGCTTCCAAGAAGAAGGCAAGATGGAGGGCTCAGGAAATTGAACCACACCCATATCTGCCTGAAGGGATAATGCAAAGGCCTTAGCTTGCTTTACACTCTCTTCTAAAAAATCAATTGATTGCAAATACTCTTGCACAGCTTTCTGCTGCATTGTCTGCTCTGGAGTCATTGGAGAATAAAGAATTTCACCTTTCTCTTTGGGTGAAAAATGCTCAGCTGACTGTAAAACTTTAGGCTTTGCTCCAAGTAATTCATAATCTTGAGCATTTGCTTTTGCAGACTGAGCTTGGAAATATACATCATAAAAAGGATAATTTACAGACCTGGCCTTTTGTTGTCCTCCCATGGCAGCTTCTTCCACACGAGTTGCTGAAGCAAGTGGAGTTCGCCAATCTGTAATAATTCTCGGAGCATCCTCATTGGTGATACCAGAAGGTGATAAATCGTACTCAGACTGAGCCCTTCTTTGTTTTATCTTTGCTTTCTTTCGAGGCATTATCTTGCAGTTATTCACCAAGTCCTCAGATCTGATGAACTAACTGACTAATAAGCCTTATCAGCATAACGAGCAAAGAAAAAACATAATTAATCTTGAAGCTTTGAAGCTTTGAAAAAAACCTGCCTCTGCTACCATTGTCAAGGCTTGAAAAAACCTTTTTCCAGGCAGTAAATCTTCCAACACATCCCTGCTAATTAGAGGTGATAGACCGTGTCTTTCTTTGCTGTCAATGCTGATAAAATTAAACCCAGAAAGTAATCTAAGAAACATTTTGATTTATAAAATAAGAAAAGCTAACAAAGCTCCATACTTGCAGCCTCCTTAACACCAAAGCATATAAAAAAGAACAAAGGAAAAGTACAAGGAAGTTACAGGAAGTGAAGTATAAACTTTTTACACATGCACAATAAATCAAAACATCACAAGACTTTCTTATCTCATTACTATGGAGACAAGATAACACAGTGCTGGCTAGCAGACACCTGCTTGCTATAATATGAGCTTAGGAGCTTGGCAGACAAACCTAAAAAAAAACAAACGCAGTGACAACGCAACTCATCAATGAAGTGTTGCATCCACACCTATACAAAGGGGTTCTTGTCTACTTGAGTGACATTCTTATATTCAGTGAAACCATAGAAGAACATGTCAAATTGGTCAGACAAGTACTGAAAAAACTTTTAGCCACCAAGTTAAATGTAAAGCTGTCAAAATGTGAATTACATAAAGAGTCATTGGATTACCTGGGCTACCGAGTGTCTAACCAGGGGATTGAGATGGACCCCGGAAAAGTGAAAGAGGTGCTAGACTGGAAACCCCCCAAAACATGTAAACAACTTCAAAGCTTTTTGGGTTTTTCAAATTCTTATAGACAATTTATTCCTTCATTTGCCAAGGTCGCCCTCCCTTTAACAGAGTTACTGAAAACTGGGCCTTCCCCTGCCAAACCAAAACCCAATCAAACCCTTGCTTGGAGAATGGACTGTCGGAAATCTTTCGAAACATTAAAACGCCTATGAGCCCATACTCCAGCAGCCAGATCCTATCAAACCTTTTATAGTCCCAGCTGATGCTAGTGATGTGGCTGTTTCAGCAATTCTTCTCCAGAAGAACTCTCAAGACCAGCTAATGCCTTGTGCTTATGTGTCCAAAAAGTTGACAGTGTAGGTGGGCGGTTTGGGAAAAAGAGGTGTTTGCCAAGCGATGGGCTTTACTATCTTGGAGGCATTTTCTGAAAGGAGTGAAGGAGTCCTTTGAGGTGTGGACTGACCATAAGAACCTTGAGGTTCTAAAAACACCTTGGAATCTATCACTTAAACAAGTCCACTGGGCTCAATACTTCCAGAGATTCAACTTTAAATGAAATATATCCCAGGGGGGAAAACATATTGGCAGATGCGTTGTTGAGAAAACCCCAATTTGACAGTCACCAGGAAGAGGTAGTACACACTATGATATCAGAAGCCCAACCTGCAGGCCAAGTAACCACCCAAGGCCAAGCCAACTGCAGTCCCAGACGCCTACAAGACAAACTGACAACCAAATTGAAAGCAGGACCATGGTTTGTTGAATATCAAACTGATTTGACAAAGAATGAAGGGAAGCAAAATTGGCTTGGAAGGGAACCAAAATGTATGTACCCAATACTTTAAGACTGATGGTACTGAAACGTACCCATGACTCGCGGTTGGGGGGACCCCTTTGGGTTCTTAAAAACCCTACATTGTTGATGCTGTATTGTCTAGTATTGTAAGAGGTGGTAGTATGGGAGGGTTTCTCCTAAAGTCTACCACCATTTCTACAATTTTGAGTTGTTCAGTTCCAGATTGTTCCGGTTACACCACGAGGCAAGTTGTACAACCTCCTGTCTGTATGTGGATTCATCGTTATCTTGAATGAGACCAATGTATCATCTGCAAACTTCAGCATTTTAACAGAAGGATCATTTGAGATGTAGTCATTGGTATATAAGGAGAAGTGGAGAAAGCACACAGCCTTGGGGGCCCTGTGCTAATTGTACAGGTATCAGATGTGATTCTGCCTAGCTTCACCTGCTGCTTCCACATGGTTAGGAAGCTTATGATCCACTTACAAGTGTGTTCAGGTACCGCTAGCTGGTTTAGTTTAGTTAGAAGAATGTCTGGAATGATGGTATTGAATGCTGAACTGAAGTCTACAAAGAGGACCCTTGCGTAGGTATTTGGAGATTCAGGGTGTTGTAGGATGTAGTGCAGAGCCATATTAACAGCATCATCTGTCAATCTATTTGCTCGGTATGCAAACTGCATGGGATCTAACAGCGGATCCAGGATGGTTTTTAAGTGGGACAGCACTATCTTTCAAAGGTTTTCATAACTACAGATGTTAGAAAAACTGGTCTGTAGTCATTCAGTTCCCTGATGGAGGGCTACTTTGGCACTGGGATGAGAGTAGAGTGTTTGTAGCAAGAAGGAACATAGCACATCTCTAGTAATTTATTGAAGATTCGGGTGAAGATGGGGGCCAATTGGTCAGCACAGACTTTTAAGCAAGAAGGATTAATTTTTGATTGAAATATCCAGAAATATCCTGGCTTTTTAAGTTGGTTTTTCATTCTGAAGATTCCTGTTTTGTTATCTATTGCTGCTAAGTTAAAGCAATGATGTATCATGTTACAGGCAAGCAAATGTGGCTGACATTTGAAAAAAGATTGTTTGGTAATATGCAGTACTTGTTCGAAAGCTTTTTAAAAAGGTTTGATGAAATAATAATGGTTAATGGAAAGTATTCAGATTCATCTAACCATAGATAAATTAGACTCACAAAAGGAATGTGTTCTGAAAGCAGTAGATTCATTGGAAAGAAATATGAACACTGTAGACTTAGTCCCATAGGTGCTTTTTCAAGAGGCAACTGGACTTTCTGGTTTTTCTTTGAAGACATTTCACTTCTCATCCAAGGAGCTTCTTCAGGTCTGTTTCTTGGATGAGAAGCAAAATTTCTTCAAAGAAAAACCAGAAAGTCTAATTGCCTCTTGAAAAAACACCTTTAGGACAACCATGACCTGGATGATTGAGAATCTCCATAGAGATCTATAGACTTAGAATTCAGATTCAGAATTAATAGAGCTGATCTCACATGCTTCTCTGAACTTCAAGCTGAATTCTTTTACAACAGCAGAAACCTGATTGCTATTTTCAAAAATGTGCTTGCTGGGTATATGGCTGTCAATCCATCAAAGACCTGAACTTCCATTCTTTTCATCAAGAGGTCCTAGAAAAGATCAAGACTCCTCTTTAACAAGATTTTTGACATTTAATTGACAGTAATTTTAGATTACATTTTATTTTATTGGATTAGATGTGTGGTTTCCTGACTTTTTTGAATGCCACAACAATAAAAATATTACTTTAGAAAAATAAATAACAACAATGCTTTCATTTCTTCACAAATACAAATATGTTTTTGTTATTTAGGAGAAATCTTCATTTTGCATATCATTTTACTTTAACTTTCTAATCTTTCTAGAGCAATCTGACCTCACGAGCGAAAAGCTTGACTTTGTTGCCCCTTGGAATGGCTAACTCCACATCTCTCAATTCTCAAAAAATCATAAATCAGAGTGGGCCTCCAGTTGTCACCATTACACATCACAAATCTCCTGTGGTAGCCCGAAAAACCAAACCTCAGTATCCCTGCCAGCTTCATGGAGTCAGAGAAGTAAGAATTATGTGAAATTCTTCTATGGGTGAAAATGTGGTGTAATCTGTGGAGTACATGATTAGATATTTATTTATGTATTTTTCTTCTTAGTACTATAGAATACTATAAAAATTTAATACTAATAATTTCTCTAAATAGTTGAAATTTTTAAAAGCTAGCTACTAGTTTTATTGTTTTTTTATAATTTTATTTATACATTTTTCTTTAACATATATAAGTGCTTAATAAATAGTGTATTGTCTGAGTCAATTTACATATACATAATGATAGTAATAATAATATTCTTGTATATTATGGTATTCTTCCAACTTCTAATTTCTACCTTTATTATCTAACCATTGGTAAAACAAATCCCAGGTTAAAAAATATTCTGTATCTTCTTTGTCCTTTATCTTTAATGTTAACCTATCCATTTCTGCACACTCTAATATTTTTAAATTATATTTTCATCTGTAGGAGTTTCCTCACTTTTCCAATGTTTACATGTAAATGTTCCAATTACATGTAAAAACATGTAATATTAAACATGTATATAGCAATTATTTTTTTAAAAGGGAAAGCCTCAACTGTGAAAGTTTTGCTAATGGAACTGTGGCTTGAATGCTTCATAAAGAGGCAAGACATTGAGTTATAGATGGTAAATTTTTAAATATAATGGGATTTTTTTTCAAAGGATTTGATACATCATGGTGTATAACATAACAGTCGAATTTCAAACCTAGCACATAATGTACCAAGAATTGGGTAAAGCAATTCTCTTTTATATAAATGTTGTGTCTTTGCTATTTTCCATTAGTCCAGTTTCCTATAAGGTGTATTAACATACCTTATAATTGGATTTGAAATTTTAAAGTTGTTAGGGTACTGGTTAGGTTGCCTCTCTTAAAAATCAAAGCTATATATTCTGACTACTTAAATTCAGGCTTTGTAGCATATTATCCAGTTAGTAGTACAGTGTTGGCAGTTGAGGTTAGATTAAATATGTCAGCAACATGTCAAGGCAGTAGCTATTGTGTCAGTTGTTATTGTTTTAATGCAGGGTGAAGATGAGTGGCATTATTTGATTCTGTTGGCTGGTGATGATCTTTAGTTTAGAACATATCATGCATGTTCTCATATGAAGCTGTCTATAGCCAAAATAATTGCTAATGTAGAGACAGCCAATAAGAAAGCATCCATTTACCAGATGAAACACTGTTAAGATGGCTTTCTGCTACCTGTCTAGTTCTCAGAATAGTTTCTACTAACCTAGCTCACTTTTATCTGCTTTTTCATTTAAAGATGCTTATGGAAGCTATGTTGTTCCAGATACGTTTTTGAAAATAAAGATCAATCCAAAACCTGGTTTCTTTTAAAAAATAAAGGTTCTTATACTTTTTCTGTCGCACTGCCTTTAGTATACAGGTGAAACTCGAAAAATTAGAATATCATACAAAAGTTCATTTATTTCCGTAATGCAACTTAAAAGGTGAAACTAATATATGAGATAGACTCATTACATGCAAAGCAAGATAGGTCAAGCCGTGATTTGACATATTTGTGATGATTATGGCTTACAGCTCATGACAACTCCAAATCCACAATCTCAGAAAATTAGAATATTGTGAAAAGGTGCAGTATTCTAGGCTCAAAGTATCCCACTCTAATCAGCTAATTAAGCCATAACACCTGCAAAGGGTTCCTGAGCCTTTAAATGGTCTCTCAGTCTGGTTCAGTAGGAATCACAATCATGGGAAAGACTACTGACCTGACAGTTGTGCAGAAAACCATCATTGACACCCTCCATAAGGAGGGAAAGCCTCAAAAGGTAGTTGCAAAAGAAGTTGGATGTTCCCAAAGTGCTGTATCAAAGCACATTAATAGAAAGTTATGTGGAAGGGAAAAGTGTGGGGAAAAAAGGTGCACAAGCAGCAGGGATGACCGCAGCCTGCAGAGGATTGTCAGGAAAAGGCCATTCAAAAGCGTTGGGGACTTTCAAAGGAGTGGACTGAGGCTGACATCAGTGCATCAAAAGCCACCACACACAGACGGATCCTGGACATGGGCTTCAAATGTCGTCAGAAGCGTTTTACCTGGGCTAAAGAAAAACAGACTGGGTCTGTTGCTCAGTGGTCCAAAGTCCTCTTTTCTGATGAGAACAATTTTTGCATCTCATTTGGAAATCAAGAACCCAGAGTCTGGAGGAAGAATGGAGAGGCAAAGACTGCAAGATGCTTGAAGTCCAGTGTGAAGTTTCCACAGTCTGTGTTGATTTGGGGAGCTGTGTCATCTGCTGGTGTTGGTCCACTGTGCTTCATTAAGTCCAGGGTCAATGCAGCCCTCTACCAGGAGATTTTGGAGCACTTCATGCTTCCTTCTGCAGACAAGCTTTATGGGGATGCTGACTTCATTTTCCAGCAGGACTTGGCACCTGCCCACACTGCCAAAAGTGCCAAAATCTAGTTCAATGACTGTGGGATTACTGTGCTTGATTGGCCAGCAAACTCGCCTGACCTGAACCCCATAGAGAATCTATGGGGCATTGCCAAGAGAAAGATGAGAGACATGGACAGAACAACACAGAAGAGCTGAAGGCCACTATTGAAGCATCCTGGTGTTCCATAACACCTCAGCAATGCCACAGGCTGATAGCTTCCATGCCACGCCGCATTGAGGCAGTAATTGCTGCAAAAGGGGCCCACACCAAGTACTGAGTACATATGCATGCTTATACTTTTCAGAGGTCCAATATTGTTCTATGTACAATCCTTGTTTTAGTGATTGCATGTAATATTCTAATTTTCTGAGATTGTGGATTTGGGGTTTTCATGAGCTGTAAGCCATAATCATCACAATTATGACAAATCACGGCTTGAACTATCTTGTTTTGCATGTAATGCATCTATCTCCTATATTAGTTTCACCTTTTAAGTTGCATTACAGAAATAAATGAACTTTTGTATGATGTTCTAATTTTTCGAGTTTCATCTGTAATCTTATATCCATAAGTACTCCCTAAAAATCCAAACACCAAAAAATGAATACAAATGAACAATAAAAACAATACAATGAAACTTTGGGAAAGGTGGATTTATTGTAACAATATGCAAGTGTAAGGTTCTTCATACCACCCTTGGACTCTGTATGCATCTAATTATAGTCTTTCTATACATTTTGGTTCTGACAAACACTTTCTAGGGGTAATGAACAAACTAATCTCTCTACCTAGTAACAATGTTCTCCCAATTGTTAGACCAAGAGGCAGTCTTTACTGCATTAATCTGGTTGCCCAACGCACTCCATAAGCAAACCATATCCATATTTTAACAGTTTTCTACTCTTTACTATTATAATAAAGAATAGTAAAAAACTTCCCTGTTTTTTCAATCTTCTCAAAGTGTTTATGAGTTTATCACTGTATTTGTCATAAAATCTTTGTAATAGTCCTTGTAGCATTTTCTCACTTCATTTCATCCCAAGTCATTATGAATCTTTATTTTTATTTTTAGTCATTTTATTATGGGCACGTTTAACTTTCTCCACATATTTCATAGCACTTTTTATTTCCATCAAAGTTTCCCTTTCTCTCCTTCTTTAAGTGTACTCTTTCAGTACATTCTTTGCAACCATCTTTTACCTATATTCACATATATAACTTTCTGTTATCCTCATTTCTGCTACTTTTTCCTAAAGGATTCATATTTTCTTATCAATTAGTCTATTTTCACTCTACTTTACTTTTTATAACCATTTAAAAGGGTAAGCATTATATTGCATCTCAGAGAATGGGATGCCATGGAATTAACTTTTTGTGATATTAGATTTTGTATTTATATAAATTTAAATAAAATATGTACTTGCAGATTATGGCCCAAGTGGAAGGACAACAGAAGAACCTTGTGCAAGGCATTGAATCCCTTCCAGGTTCTGGTCCTCTTTCTGCCTTTGATCAAGACTTACTGCTTTTAAAAGCTACCTCTGCTGCTGCTCTCAGTTGTCTGGGAGAATGTCTGCATTTGCTTCAACAGAATATAAGCCAAATGAGCGCACCCCGGAACAGGACATTGCCTTCAGGTGTGTAGAGTTGGCTGGTTTCTTTCTTTATTTTTTTTGTCCCTTACTGCTCAGGTAGTAGTTGCTATATGACTAGCTGCAGTAGATGAAAACTTCATGTGGTTTTTAGTCAAATATATCAAAATCTCACTGAGTAACAAACTATGCCAGTATTAAAATTTATTGAGAATAACATGAAAGTCATTTCAACAGTGTTTATATACAGGTGAAACTCGAAAAATTAGAATATCGTACAAAAGTTCATTTATTTCAGTAATGCAACTTAAAAGGTGAAACTAATATATGAGATAGACTCATTACATGCAAAGCAAGATAGGTCAAGCCGTGATTTGACATATTTGTGATGATTATGGCTTACAGCTCATGACAACTCCAAATCCACAATCTCAGAAAATTAGAATATTGTGAAAAGGTGCAGTATTCTAGGCTCAAAGTATCCCACTCTAATCAGCTAATTAAGCCATAACACCTGCAAAGGGTTCCTGAGCCTTTAAATGGTCTCTCAGTCTGGTTCAGTAGGAATCACAATCATGGGAAAGACTACTGACCTGACAGTTGTGCAGAAAACCATCATTGACACCCTCCATAAGGAGGGAAAGCCTCAAAAGGTAATTGCAAAAGAAGTTGGATGTTCCCAAAGTGCTGTATCAAAGCACATTAATAGAAAGTTATGTGGAAGGGAAAAGTGTGGGGAAAAAAGGTGCACAAGCTGCAGGGATGACTGCAGCCTGGAGAGGATTGTCAGGAAAAGGCCATTTAAAAGCGTTGGGGACTTTCACAAGGAGTGGACTGAGGCTGGAGTCAGTGCATCAAGGGCCACCACACACAGACAGATCCTGGACATGGGCTTCAAATGTCGTCAGAAGTGTCTTACCTGGGCTAAAGAAAAACAGACTGGGTCTGTTGCTCAGTGGTCCAAAGTCCTCTTTTCTGATGAGAACAACTTTTGCATCTCATTTGGAAACCAAGGTCTCAGAGTCTGGAGGAAGAATGGAGAGGCAAAGACCGCAAGATGCTTGAAGTCCAGTGTGAAGTTTCCACAGTCTGTGTTGATTTGGGGAGCCATGTCATCTGCTGGTGTTGGTCCACTGTGCTTCATTAAGTCCAGGGTCAATGCAGCTGTCTACCAGGAGATTTTGGAGCACTTCATGCTTCCTTCTGCAGACAAGCTTTATGGGGATGGCTGACTTCATTTTCCAGCAGGACTTGGCACCTGCCCACACTGCCAAAATCGCCAAAATCTAGTTCAATGACCGTGGGATTACTGTGCTTGATTGGCCAGCAAACTTGTGACCTGAACCCCATAGAGAATCTATGGGGCATTATAAGAAGAAAGATGAGAGACATGGACAGAACAAGCAGAAGAGCTGAAGGCCGCTATTGAAGCATCCTGGTCTTCCATAACACCTCAGCAGTGCCACAGGCTGATAGCTTCCATGCCACGCGCATTGAGGCAGTAATTGCTGCAAAAGGGGCCACCAAGTACTGAGTACATATGCATGCTTATACTTTTCAGAGGTCTGATATTATTTTATTTTTTTTTATTTTATTGGACTTATATGCCGCCCCATCTCCGAAGACTTCGGCTGCTCACAATAAAACATACAACACAACAATTATTTAAAAAAGAATTAAACAATTTTAAAGCCCAATAAAATCAAATTAAAATACTTAAAATTATCCCATGGCCCTGGTGAGGTAATCACAGCCTGATTTGGTCAAACAGCCAGGTCTTTAAATGTGGCCGGAAGGTCGGAGGTCAGGGGCCAGGAGGTCCAGAGGCAGTTCGTTCCATAAATTGGGGACCGCTACAGAATAGGCTCGTCGCCAGGGGACCGCCAGCCGACACTGACTTGCCGGCGGGACCCGAGGAGTCCTTGCCTATGTGTGCCCTGGGGTGGCGCTTCGATATCAGCAGGAGCGCTCCTTAAATATGGCGTGTAGGACTTTGAATGTTAAAGTCAGAACCTTGAATCTCACCAGTGCAACGGCAACCAATGCAGGCGCTGGGAGGGGGATAATATGGGAGAATGGGTAACTCCCATCACCACCCAGCGACGCATTCTGCACCAGCTGCAACCTCCGGATGGTATGCAAGGGCAGTCCTAAATAGAGAGCGTTGCAGTAGTCGAGAGTCTGGAGGTGACAAGGGCATGAGTGACTGTGCAGGGCATCTCAGTCCAGAAGCGAGGCGGCTGGCGAACCAGCGGACCTGGGCAAAGGCCCCCGGCGGCGGCCCCACCTGTTGCTCCAATTGGAGCCGTGCATCCAGGAGGACCCCCAGGTTCGCGCCCTATCCACAGGGGGCAACACCACTCCCCTATGGTCAGCGATGGACACTCCTGACTGGACCGAGATGCTGGTATGTACAACCACTCAGTCTTGGCGGATTGAGCGAGCATGTTTCCGTCCATCCAGGTCGTACGCATCCAGACAGTCATCACAGAGAGGGCATCACTGATCTGGCCTGGGGTGGAGATGTATAGCTGAGTATCATCAGCATACTGATGGTATCACCCCAAAACCACGGATGATCTCACCCAGCGGTTTCATGTAGATATTGAATAAAGGGGAAGGACCGACCCTGAGGACCCCACAAGTGAGTGCCCTCGGGGCCGACCTCTGCCCCCGTCAACACACCGATTGCGACCGGTAAGAGGAGAGCCACGAAATACAGTGCCCCCACTCCCAGCCCCCAGGCATGCAAAAGATACCATGGTCGATGGTATCGAAAGCAGCTGAGAGGTCTAATAGGGACCAGGACAGAGGAAAGACCCCTGTCGGGCCCTCCAGATCATCCATCAGTGCGACCAATGCCGTCTCGTGCTGAAACCAGGCGGAAGCCGATTGAGTGCGGATCTAGGTAGTCCGCTTCATCCAGGAAAAGTGGAAACTGCTGAGCCACCACACTCTCCACAACCTTGGCCAAGCGAAGGTTGGAGACTGGGCGGAAGTGTCTAACTGCGGTCGGGTCCAGGGCAGGCTTCTTCAGGAGGGCCTCACCACTGCCTCTTTCAGGGAGGAAGGACACCCTCCCCTTAGCAAGCGTTGACCACTGCCGGAGCCAACTGCAGGTGACCTCCCTGGCGGCATAAGCCAACCAAGAGACGCAGGGTCCAACAAACATGTGGTGGAACTCAGGCGCCGCATAATCCTGTCCACTTCATCCTGGAAACAGGATCGAACTCAGTCCAGATCACATCGGCCAGACTGCTTGCACACGATCCTCAGACCACTGCAAGGTGGAACACAACCGCCCGAATCAGCGATTTTATCCGACAGATATTGACCAAATTCCTCAGCTCTTCCCGGAGATAGGAGGAGGGGCGGTGGCCCTAAACAGGGGTGGCAGGCGGTTATCTGCGGGCGCTATGAGGGTGGAGAGATAGAGCCTCTTGCCTCCCTCATAGCTACCAGGTAAGTCTAATATGGGCTCTTAACTGGATTGATCAGGATTGGGAGTGGGTGGCCCTCCACCTGCTCTCTAAACCCCTCGGCGGCTTCATCTCGGGCTCCTCTGTATACGGAGCCACCGGGATCCCGCAGCCTGAGGGGCGCATGGGGACAACTCTGTCAAGGGCAGCCCCAGCAGCCTGTTGCCAAGCGGCCACTGGGTCCTCGGCAGAGTTGTGGGCAAGGGAAGTGGGAAAAGACCCCAGTTCCACCTGGAACCTCTCAGGGTCCATCAGGCGTCTGGGAGGAACCATCTCAGTGGCTCCTCATCCCAGCGGTGGGAGGCCTGTTGGAAGACCAGCGAAGGAGATAGTGATCAGACCATGGGGCCGGGCAGGGTGTTACAACTAGCCTGCCCTATATCACTCGCCACCGTTCGAGACAAAAACTAGGTGGGGGTGTTTCCCCCTCATGAGTGGGGCCCTGAACCAGCTGGGTCAGGCCCATGATGGAGGCCATGAATTCCTGGGAAACCCGCCCCCCAGGGAGGCAGGTTAAAATCACCCAGGACCATAAGCCCTGGGAGATCCACCGCCACCCGAGAGGGGCGTCGAGCCCAGGCAGGGCTGCTGCTACACAGCTGGGGAAAGGTATGTCAGCAGCAAGCCCACCCGACCACCAGGCCCCACCTCAAGAGAGTCTCACCACCGCCTATCTCAGGAGCGGCGACCTCCCTTGGAATCAAGGTCTCCCGAATAACCGGCCACTCCACCACCCCTCCCTGGGCCGAGACGGTGCAAAATCCAAAACCTGGGGGCATAGATCAACCAGAGGGACCCCTCCCTCTGGCCCCAACCAGGTCTCGGTGATGCAGGCCAGGTCCGCAGCCTCCTCCTCGATCACCTCGGAGGAGGAAGACTTATTAGCCACGGACCTGGCATTAAAATACACCAGTCTGAGCCCAGGGGCCCAGTTCCCATGCCCCCAGGGAGGAGGTCATAGGGTGGGGCGCCACGGCTTCGAATAGCGAGGCGGCTCCCAGCACATAATCTGGCCCCATGCCTCCTGCGCCCTCCCAATCCCAGCCACCCTGGGATTGCGGTCCCGACCCGCCTCCTGGCCCCCATGCCCCAGCCCCGCCCCCGCCCGCGGGCCGGGCTGCCTCACCCCCTCAACACCATTTCCACCCTCCTCCTAACCTTCTTAAAAATTTGGTTAAAAATTTAAATAAAGGGGCCCTAGTGACCCTCTTTTGCATTTTATTAGAGCCCCACCCCACCCCTGCCTTGCCATGCCATCTCTCCGGTTCCATAACCCATCCTCGAGTAGGCGGAGATAGTACAATAGGGCAAACCGAGGGAGGAGTCCTCTCAGGGCCTGCAATTCTGCTACCGTGTAAGATCATATAGTAGAAGAGCATATCTAAAATGGACATAAGGGTTAAAGAGATGACAACACCAATAGCGGCAACAAAGTCTGGTATATAACTTGGTCTAGTCGAGATATTATATTGTCCATTAGACAGTCCAGATTCGAAAACCAGGCTGCCCTCTCACGGCAGACCCGTGGCAGATGTTCAAACCTCAATCTGGAATAGGCCACGCTCTCTCACTGCGGGCATCTCCAATGTAAACCGTAGACAAAGATCTTAAATGGCTGCACAGGGAGAAAGTGTGTCCCTCCTGCTGGTCTCTCACTCCAGCAATGGGCACAATAAGACCCCGCAGCCATAAACCAAGTTGAAGGGTATGGAGCCAGCTGGGATTCCAAACCCCGGTCACCAGGGTGCCCAAACTCACCCTTCCATGACCTGAGGTTGAAAATAGATAGTTCACTCCCAGCGGGAAGAGTACTTTAAGGTTCCAGACAGATGACAAAAGATGGCAAAAGGACGGGCAACACATGAGATAAGATGGGAAAAAAATATAGTGGCTGAGACCAGTAGGGGAGGCCAAAGTCCAACAGCGATAGTCCCAGAGGAGGGCGGTTGGACCCTTGGCAGATAGAGCTCCGGCAGAGAACCACCCCAAAACAGGGCTGGGCCGACGATGGATTCCGTGTTCACCACTACTAATCCTCCCCGGAATCCATAGAGTCACCTGCCAGTCTGTCGGCCATAGTCCCATGGGGAAGGTAAAATTGCCGGCATCTCCACTGCCTTCAAGGCCAACCTGGTCATACCCGGCAAGAATCCCCCTCGGCTGCCTGGCGGGGCCAACGGCACCTACCATAACAGCCAGATGGGGGTCAGCCACAACTCCCTCCATTCTCCACTCTGGTGACTCCTGAGGCTGCTTTCCGGTTGCTCCTGGAGAGAGCCCCACTCTTGGGGCAGTCATCCTACTGTGGCAGCCCCTCGACCGATGCAAAGATCGGGGCAACAACAGCCACAGCCGCCGTCCTCCGCCGCTTTGGAGGGTACTGGAAGATCTAACACAAAGGGTCCAGTACCCTAGGAGCCTCCACTTCCGGTATAGCCACCGCTCACGCCACAATCCCCAGCCAGTCAAGGATCCACAGGGGGGTGTCGCCGGGCCGTCCCCGGCATTTGCCGCCGCCGCCGCCAGGCTTGTCACCACATCCATGGGCGCTAACGAGTCATGCTGAGTCATGGGAGCATGGCCCCGCCGACTCGGCGACCCGGAAAAAGCCGCCTCCCAGACAAGCCATGTCCAGCGGCTC
>CM019155.1:54433739-54524005 GCA_009733165.1 Naja naja | reverse complement strand
GCAGAAGGTGGCCATCATGGGTAGGCATGCGCAGAAGAAGAAAAAAAATGTACAATCTATGTACAATCCTTGTTTTATTGATTGCATGTAATATTCTAATTTTCTGAGATTGTGGATTTGGGGTTTTCATGAGCTGTAAGCCATAATCATCACAATTATGGCAAATCACACCTTGAACTACCTTGCTTTGCATGTAATGAGTCTATCTCATATATTAGTTTCACCTTTTAAGTTGAATTACTGAAATAAATGAACTTTTGCACAATATTCTAATTTTTCGAGTTTCACCTGTATATACCTGGGAGACAAAATCATAAAGATGTTTTTACCAATAATATATGAATGCATACTGTATCAAAGCATTATTTTTGAATTAGTTTAATTCAAAGAACTATAATGAAGATGTTGAATCAATGTATTGTAGTTCTAAATGCCTATGTGGAGGTACTGAGTTATCTAGCTGTTCTTGCTTTTAATTTTTTTTAAATGATGAGGTATTGTACCTGTCTAACTGCTATATAGTCTGTCCGTCCATCCATCCATCCATATCCATCCATCCATATCCATCCATCCATCTATCTATCATCCATCTGAGATACTGCCCACCTCCCCAATAGACAACTCTGGCTTACAGAACATAAAAAGATAAATAGAAAAGCAGTTAAAAATTTAAAACTATGCAGAAAAACTGGAATCAAGAAAATGGTGTTTGGAGATAAAGTCTTCTTACCACATCAACCACCTCCAGCGGTGAGTGCTCCTTTGGAGTCTGAAGACAACTGGCAAAACCAAGTTTTAATGCCCTTCCGGAAGGCCAGATGGCTGGGAGTAGAGTATTCCACAGGGTCAAGGTCACAGTAGAAAATGTTATTTTCCTTGATCCTGTCTGCTGGAATCCCTTAGCTGATAGGTTTCATAATAGGTACAAGTGGTACAAGTGTGGTGGGTTAGTTCCATTAGAGTAAGATAGTTCCTCAAATACTCTGTATCCATGTCATGTAGCATTTCAAAGGTAGTAAACAACACTTTGTATTGGACCTGGAAGAAACTGGTAAATAACGCAGCTTATGTAACAGCAGTGTTATATGTACCACCCTAGAGGCCCCCAGAATTGTGCATGCTGCTGCATTCTGTACCAACTGTAGCTTCTGAATATTCTTCAAGGGTAACCCCATTAGATTAAATTGCAGCAATCCAACTGAGATATGGGTATGAGATATCACTGTGCTCAGCATCTCGTGATCCACTTAAGGATGAAATTTTATGTGCAAAAGTTGCACATAAAGTTGTGCAAAGGCCCTCCTAGCCACGACTGCCAACTGCTCTATGAGCAGGAGTCATGAGTCCAGGAGAACTCCAGGTTGTGCACTCAGGTAGTACAATCATATCCAGAATTAAAGATGATAACCACTGGATCCTGAGGTACCTTGCACCCACAGTCATTCTGTCTTGTCAGGATTCAACAGAAGCTTGTTGTCCCCCATCAAGCCCCCAGACACTGGGAAAGAACAGCCACAGCATCACCAGGATGTCATCAGCATACTGATAGTATCTCATCCCATGGTGTTGAATGATCTCACCCAGCAATTTCATATAGATGTTAAAAAAGAGCGCAGAGAATACCAGACCCTGTAGCACCCCACAAAGGAGAGGCTATACCTCTTGCTCTCTATCAACACTGATTGGGACTGGCCTTGGAGAAAGTAGCCAAACCAGTGCAGTACTGTGCCACTAGCCCTAAACCCCACAGCCCAAAAGGATACCATGATTGATGGTATCAAAAACCACCAAGAGGTCAAGGAGAGCAAGAGTGGATGCATGACCCTTATCTCACTCCCACCAGCGATCATCCACAAGCACAATCAGTGCCATTTCTGTTCTACAACCAGGCCTGAAACCCAGTGTCATCATTCTGAGTAATGGACTCTGGGAAGTGAGGACTCTGACACTTTGTTCAGGTTCAAGAGATCTTTTGCCTTCGGAAGTTGTGGAAGCTTCATCACTTGAGATTTTCAAGAAGAGATTGGACTGCCATTTGTCAAAAATGGTGTAGGGTCTCCAGCTTGGGCAGGGGGTTGGACTAAATGACCTACAAGATCCCTTCCAACTCTGGTAATCTATAATTTGTAATTTATTGAGTGCATCATATCGACACTTATAAAGGTGAAGCTAGTTCTAAATTATTCCCACACTTAGGGATAGTTAAAAGAATAAGACCTCCCCACCCCCCCTGTGTCTCTCAGGTCACATGGGCCAATCAGGCCAGATGTAGGTTCCCAGTAAACCTCAACAGGTGTCCGTTGACATGACCTTGATTCTCACGCTGGCTGGTGGATGTTATGGCTTGCCAGCTGAGGCACCCCATTCTTGAGTTCTCCCCATGCTCTTCCCCCTCCCCCTTGAATGGCAACCAAGAAATGAAGCAGAAATAAGTATGGCTTCAGCTGAAGTTGTTTTGCAGGTTGACACCCAGCTGAAGGATGTCCACATTATCTATTTCATCTAGGACCCTCTGGAGTTGCAGTGCAATAAATTTTTCTACCACCTTTCCTAAAAAAGGAGAGGTGATAAACTGGATGGGAAATTGTGCTGGCAGCTTGGGCCTAATGATGGTTTCTTTTTTTTAACAATATTTTTGATTATTTTAGACAAAAATACAAACATAGTATATAATGTGCCGGTAGATTGTGTCACATCTTCTCCATCCTCATTAAACACAAAATATTCCATGTTTGCAGATTAATTTTTCTTACTACATTTCATATTATCATTCCACAACCATTCCCGGCCAACAAATATACAATATAGACAGACCATTATTACACTAATACAAACAGACAAAAACATAAGAATTCTTCTTTTGAGAACAGTGTGTGTCGGACCTTCCTTTTCCATACAGATATAATTTCAATTTATTTATTCATTTCTTGTATTCTATCCCATTTATCATAACAATTTATACTATTTTCCTTTATTCTCCCCCATATTTTCACTCAATTATTAATACACTTTTATCTATCACATTTACAATCTTGTGTTTCTTATAAAACATATTTTACCCTATAATTATTACTTCAGAGGATAATACCCCATCTTTTTTAACCAATTATTATTTAACATTTTTATTTCTCCTTTAACATCATTATTTCTATTACACCTCTATTTAATAAAGTCTCTATTATCAATCAATTTCTGCTTGGTACATTTATTTTTATTTATTACGCTTTTTAACAATATAAAATAAAAGGTTATAGATGTATATAACAATTGTAGCCAAAAAGTTATTCCCATTCAATTCAGTTCAACCATTAATTACCATATCTATCTTGTTCATTCATTCCCATTTAAAATATTTTCATTTTATTACCATTAAAAAAAAGGAATACACATCATATTAATCCTCTAGAACTTCTAACTTCTACCTATTTCTAATATAATCATATATCTCATGTACCCTTGCAGATTCCTTTAATTTAATTAGTTTATTTAACCATTATCTCGATGCCCAAAGGTGAATAAATTCTTTGAACCTAGTATACTTCTCTTGTTTCTGTATATCTTGTTTCCATTTACAGCTTCCTCTTTTTTTTCCTGCCCCCTTTTTCCTCTCTTCCCTTGCTGTTCACTTTTCTAACTAATTCTCCCTTCTGAAATCCTGTCTTTTGGTTTTTTCTTGTGGTATTATAATTATACTTTTTAAAAATTATTGCTTCAGATCTTAAATTGTTAACTCTCTTCCCTCTTTTCCCTTTTTTCCCTTCGCTTTTTAACAGTTATTTGATCCTTTAAGATGGCTTCTTCTTCTTTGTTCCGCCCTTCTTGTTCCACCGATATTTCCTGTTGCATATATTTCAAAACCTCCATTTTTATCAATTGCAGTTCTTCTTTGAGTTAAATAACATTCTTGATTCTTCCATGGGTAGTGACATTTTTAAGAGAGATTTTCCCCCTTTCTTTTTAGAAACAATCCACAGTTAATTTTAGTCCGCTTAATATCCTCTGTTCAAAAGACCAAAAGTCCTTCAGATATCCAAAGTTATTTATTCTTTGACACACTTTCACTTTTCAGGGGTTTAGGCTTGCAACGAAGTTCCAGTTGAGATATATTTTGGAATGTGTCTTTTCCCAATGTTACAAATCCACATTCAATTCTTTTAAGTCCGGGTGATATCCTCAGTCTCCAGACTTCACCCTCCTTTCA
This sequence comes from Naja naja, assembly GCA_009733165.1. Classification (NCBI taxonomy): domain Eukaryota; kingdom Metazoa; phylum Chordata; class Lepidosauria; order Squamata; family Elapidae; genus Naja; species Naja naja. Next base: position 54,519,804 of record CM019155.1, on the reverse strand, counting down.
CTTTTCCCCCTCTTCCTCTGTTGCTTCCTTTCTCTTCCTTTATAGAGAAAAGATCCTAAAGTCTCTCAAAAGGTCTTTATCACTTGGCACTTCATTTTCAGCTATAGAAAAAAGCCTATTAGTGCCCAAGTGTACTTATATCCATTTCATTGTGCTTTTCATTTCCCAATATTGCTTGTCATTCAAAGCCATTAACATCAGAAGAAGAGAAAAAGCGGCAAACTGATTTTCACTTTCTCATGCGCTTTTAGTATCTTTCTTTTTAATTGTTACTGTTTCCAGCTGTTCAAATTTGGGTACCTTAAGTGGATGTTTCCATGTCAAGCCCGGTCCACCGCACTTTCTCTTAACAACTTCCTCCTGCACAAACTTGTCCACTTGAGATCTTGTTTGAGGTGGCCATTTCTGGCCACCACTGCGCTGCCTTTGGGAAAGGGAATGTCCAGCTGGGGAGGAGAGATGCGGCTCTCCTCTGCCCAGCTGACAGCTCCCCCGTCTTCACCACCTCTATGGGGTGGTTTTAACCCCGGAGCCAGGCAGCTTGGGGTCTCCAGCAGCGAAGCACGGACCGAAACCATGCACAATCGCAGATTTCGCGTCCGTCACCGAAGAGACTCAAACCGGATGTCCCCTAATGATGGTTACTTGAGGTGGGGGTGGATCAAGACATCATTAAATGATGCCAGAAATACCCCTCCTGCAATGATGTTTTAATCACTGCCTGGACTCACCTGCTGGTTGCTCTCTGAAGGCTTTTACTATCCAGAAAGGACAAGGATCTAATAAGGACAGCTGCAAAGAACCTATTTATTATCTCAGGTCCAATAAGGTCAAACTGTTCCTGGATAACTAGGCAAGTCTGTACCCTGGGTATCTCTAATGGACCTGCTCCATGTGTGATCTCAAACTAAACAGATCTGAGCAATTTTATCAGATGTTTGACAGCCCCGTGAGTGTTTGTCTGAGCTTTCCTTCCCAAGGAGGGACCAGGGCCATCAGGCGACACTCTGTGGATGCAACAAGAATGGAGAAATAGTGATGTTTCACTGCTCTTACCATCATTATGTAGGCCTTAATAGTGGCTGTGACTTATATCCAGTTGGTTTGTTCTGAGTTTTCTTCCAGCAGCACTCTAGCAGTCATTTGGCCTTTTTCAGCACCCTCACCTCCTCTGCAAACCACAAGGATTTTTGGGAGCATTGGGCCATGAGAGGGCGCATGGGCGCAATCATTTCAGAATAACAGAGTTGGAAGGAACTTTGGAGGTCTTCTAGTCCAACCCCCTGCTCAGGCAAGAAACCATTTCAGACAAATGGTTGTCCAATCTCTTCTTAAAAGCTCTAGGCCTTGGCTGCTTTCTGATTCAAGAATGTGGCCAAAACCTCCCAGGCCTCCCATGGGAGATCCCCCAGCTGTTGGAACCTAAGCAGATCCACAGGGCCCAGTCTGTTTCCTATCTTGGATTCAAATTATATTCATTCTTTTTTTAAATCAAAGAAATGCACCACAGCAAAGTAGCAGTCTTTGAATAGTTTTGAGTTTCAACCATGTCAATTTGAAACAACATTCGTATTTGAGATGCATGATAAAAAAACCCCAATGTTTCTCATATGAATCTGAAATTCTACTATTCAAAGAAAACCCTAGTATGTAAGTATTTCTTACTTAGTTGATCACACTGGTATAGTTTGGCTCAGCATATGAAATTTTGATTCTATAAGTATAAACAGTCAGATGTCAAACCTACCTGATTGAATTCCTACAGTAGTGTTCAGTCATATTCTTAGACTTAGCAGTTGTGTCATTTTAAATGAAACTTTGTTTTCAAGCTGTGTTGATATTTCTTTCCTGTCTGTGTATGCTTTGAATTATTTTGAGTTGGAGGTTTTTTACACAGTAAACCTGGGACTCTGAAGCCAACAGCATTGACTCTGTAGATCGCTTAAAGTAAAGCCACAAAGATCTAGCAGTGATGTTTGCTTTGGTTTCAAGCCATTGGAATGTTTTAAGGCACAAAGCACTAGGCAAGCAAAAGCACAGCTTCTGGAATTCTTTCTTTGTTTCATCACAAACAGTGCAGTATGAACAAATGGCACTTGTAGAATTCTGGATAATCAAATAGTCTTCTCCTTGGAGTAGAAACTGCTTCAACTTTATTTTTAACCTAAAAGACAGTTTGTTTATTCATCTATGCCTATATTGTTCTATTTGAAGCAGATTCTTGGCTGTGGTTGCTGCTATGAACGCCAAATGACTGAAGAAATTTCAGGTGCCAGCAGATTTTTATAAAGAAATGTTAAGATAATTTTTAAAGTAAATAACTATATTCAGATTCAATTTTAGATGATTAATAGCACACTGAAATAAAAAAGTATCAGAGCATCTGTGTTAGCCTGGGTAAAAATACTAAACTGCTAAATGCCACATACCAGTCAGTCAAAAGAACCAATTGTATGAAATAATTTTAAAATTTAAGATTTAGTCTAGGTCCTTGTCCCGTTTCCTCTGCGTTCCTGCTTTTGATTCATCAAAGCCTACCTTTGCTATTTAATGCCCAAAAGCCCTCCAGTAGACTATATCCATGAAAGATGTCTAAGAAAGAGGACCCAAAAGCCAATGTGATCATCACAAGCTTTATTAAAGGTAAATACTTACAGGAGTAAACATGTAATGTCCCTGTGACAGACAACGGATATGTATGCTGTGTTCTCCCATGGCATGTCCATGGCAAGAGGCTGGTTTGTAACACTTTTATAGCCATGTGTAAGGTGTGTGAAAAAGTAACTCAACAGTGAAGTGCTCTTCCCGTGAACTCCTCAGTTTTTCTGTACTTGGCACAGCCACATTGTGTGTTCTCAGATATATTCTGCATCATGCTGGATATCATTTTTATACTCTGCACTTGGCAATTATTAAACATGGCATTGGTTTGGTTCAAAGTATATGTGTACATAGGTTCCAATAAAGGGCAGCAGCAGGAATTTTTAAAATTACAATTTTCTTATGTCTCTTAAAACTTTCTGGCCAGGTCTGCTGTTCCACAGAGATGTATCCAGATAGAAATATGCTGAAAGAGATATTTCTTATCAAGGCTTTTTATATCATTTCCCCTGTCCTCACATTGAATACCTGGAATACATATTGTAGGAAAGATATTGCAGATTTCTTTTTTCTTGTTTTAGAAAATATCCTAGTATGGCATGGATCAAAGTCAAATTCTACAGAGATGCTCAAAAATAGCGCCCTTGGTTCTTTAACAACAGCAAGCGCCAGTCTATCATGGTCAGTCATACCATCTGTGATACAAGATGAAACTATGGTAAGTCTTGTATGAATAATTAAAACAGCATTTATAAACCATATTTGAAGGCTTTGCACATATTTTGGGGTGGGATACTGTCATACAGCAATTTGGTTTAGGTTCTTGTATCTAGGCATAATAGTTTATATGGTTGGTTTATCAGCAAATTAGAATATGCTGCTTGGGAGGATTGGACTAATCATATCAATGTCTAGTTTACATCTTAAAAGATTCAAAAATAACATTTTGATAAATTTATTTAATTACATAATAGTTTTCTATAATAGCTTCTTCGTTATTCTCTTCTGAAGCTTATATTTTAGGAAAATAGGAGGCTATTTTAAAAAAAAGTTTTATTGGATTTTCATTTTTAAACATACATCAGTATCAATATATGAACAGTGTGGCCTCTGGATATAATTCATTTTCATACAAACAACAGCAGCAGCAGTAATAATAATAATATAAAATAAAAATAAAAATTATAAATAAATAGTAAATAAATCAAAAGAGGAATATTTCAAGGAGATTCACTATCACCACTTCTATTTGTCATTGCATTGTTCCTCTGTCAACAATGCTGAATAACTCAGGCCATAGCTGTCAAACATCAGAAACGTGCCAGACTATCCCACCTCCTTTACATGGATGATCTGAAGCTGTATGGAAAAACACCATTTGAAATAGAATTGCTGCTCAACACAACACTGTTGGTATATATAGCCAAGATATTGCAATGTAGTTTGGATTGGACAAATGTGTCATACTCACTATCAAACAAGGAAAAATAGTGAAAACTGAAGGAATCAAGATTCCCCATGAAAGTAACATTAAGAGTCTGGATGAAAATGATTACTACAAATACCTGGGTATCTTTCAAGCTGACAACATCAAGCACACTGAAATCAAGAAAAAAATAGAGGTGAATACATCAAGAGAGTGAAAAAGATCTTAAAGTCCAAACTGAATGGAGGAAATACCTTCAAGGCAATCAACACCTGGGCAATACCAGTCATTAGATACACAGCTGGAATAGTGAACTGGATTCAAACAGAATTAAAAACAACGGATAGGAAGACCAGAAAAATCATGACAATGAATCATGTCCTTCATCCTCACAGCAACATTGACAGACTACCTACCAAGGCAAATAAGTGGGCATGGAATGTTGCAAGTACAACAGATAGTTGAAGAAGAAAAAAGAACTTTGGAAGATATCTTTGGAAGGATAATGAAGAAGATGCACTTCTTCATTAGTGTGTCTTCATTAACCAAAGTTAATATGCCAGGAAGGCTTGGTGGCTACCAGAGAGACCAACTGGCCTACAAGAAAGATCAAATGAAGAACAGAATGGAAGCATGGGAAGACAAAGCACTACATGACCAGTACATTAAAAAATAGCAAGGAAAGCAGATAATAAGAAGACCTGGCAATGGCTAAGAGCAGGAAAGTTAAAGAAAGACATCGAAGGATTAATTCTGTCTGTGCAAAACCAAGCCTTAAGACAAATGTATACAAAGCCAGAATTGAGAAGACCGGAACAGACAGTAAGTGCTGCCTATCCAAAGAATCTGAAGAAATACTGGACCACTTGGTAAGCTGCTGCAAGAAGATTGCACAAACTGACTACAAGCAGTGGCATGACAAAGTAGCAACAATGGTGCATTGGAAGATCTGCAAGAAATATAATTTGCCTGTAAGCAAGAACTGGTGGGACCATAAAATAGAAAAAGTCATAGAAAATGAAAAAGTTAAATTGCTGTGGGACTTCAGAATCCAGACAGACAGGCACCTGCCACATAACACCCCGGACTTAACAGTTGTCAATAAGAAAGACAAAAAAGTCTGGATATGGATGTGCCAGTGCTTAGAGACAGCAGAACAGAAGAGAAAGAACTGAAAAAGATAACAAAATACAAAGACCTACAAATAGAAATTGAATGACTATGGCAAAGACAAGCAAGGATAGTACCAATAGTAATAGGCACCTTGGGTGCAGTCCCAAAACAACTGGAGCACCACTTGAAAACCATAGGCATTGACAAATTTGCCATCAGTCAATTGCAGAAGGTAGCTTTACTTGGAACAGCTTCCATCCTGCGGCGATATCTGTAACACCATCAAACATCCAGATTTGCCATCCCAGGTCCTTGGTAAGGACTCGATAGGTAGACAAAAATGCCAGTATGAACATCTGGTTGACTCTGCGATGAATAATAATAATAATAGTAATAGTAATAACAACAACAACAATAACAATAATAACTGAGTTGCTAAAATCATTCACTGAAAACTATGCCAAAAGTTTGTATTTGAGTATAGTAACAACTACTGGGAACATCAGGTTGAGAAGGTTCTGGAAAATGAAAAAGTCAAGATCTTGTGGGACTTCAGAATTCAGATGGACAGGCATTTGGCCCACAACACACCTGACATAACAATAATTGAGAATAAAAGGGTTTGGTTCATTGACATTGGAATACCTGGTGATGCACGACTTGTAGACACGCAGCAGGAAAAAGTCACAAAGTATCGGGACTTACAAATTGAAGTTGAGTGACTTTGGAAAAAGAAATCGTGTGTTATCCCAATTGTAATTGGAGCCTTTGGAGCAATACCTAAAGGGATGCCTCACTATTTGGAAATCCTGAATTTATCAGACTTGGATACCCTGATTCTACAAAAAAACCACCCTACTTGGAACAGCTTATATCCTCTGACGCTATCTGAACAGTTCCTAGGTCCTTGGTTAGGACTCGAGCTGTTGATCTACCAACCAGCCCCAAAGGCTGTGAATCTCACTAAAGATTAAATAATAATAATAATAATAATAATAGTAGTTATATTAATCACACTTATATAATCCTAGTATTAATAGCCATGATTGTTTTAGAGTAGTTATTTAATATTTCAATGTTCCATTTTAATGCCAATGATATTATTAATCTATGATACATAGTAATACCATCTTTCAACCTCTAATCTTTCCATCTAATTATTACTTATATTCTATTATATAAAAATTATATCTGCTAATATTCCACCTGTTTCTTATTTCTACCTCTGTTCTAGCTTCTAGTCAGGCCACCATTACTAATCCTAGTGTTAATACACATGTTTATATTAAGATATAGTCCTTCATTATTTGGTTGTTCAAATTCACAATACACCATTCAAGTCCAATGTTGCTCCTCAGAAAGTTCAATAATCATAGTTCTTTACACCTCAAGATTATTAATCAGTTCCATTTAAATAGTCCAGGTAGCTTCCACAGATCAAAAGTCACTTTATTTTACTTAAGAGTCTTTCTTGTTCTCACAATAGAGTCTCCAGTAATCATAAAGTAGATAGTTATAGAACAGTAAAAATCACCACAATCCTCCAGATAAATGTTGTTTGTTTTTCTTATCAGGAATTTTCCTAGGCTTGTAGGGGTATGATATATTTTCCATTCACCAGTAGTTGGCACCCTCAGCTTAGGTTTCAGCATTGTTTCAAGTCTGATAAATTGATTAATCCAATTTTAGTTCAATTTATGAAAGTTGGCTATTCAAATAGATAGTTCCAGCATTTTATAATGCTTTTCCAAAACAACACCTACCCAGTATAAAAATCCAATTTTCTATGTTTTAAAAGGTCTTTAGCTTTTCTCTCCTTACTTCCTTTTGGGTCAAGGATTTTTCTCTCTATGGTTGTTTGCCACTTTAAGAAATAGTTCTAAGAGTCTCTTTTCCTGGATTTTTTTTTAGGTTAGGGTCTAAATAAAAAAGGAATCTTCTCACCCTGATCAAGTGGTTTTTCTGCAGACCAGGCTATGTGTGGTTTAATGTGCTGCTTTGATCCTGCACATGCCCAGATGGGGCTTTGCTCACTTGCACAGCTCACTTCCTAGTGGTCCGCAGAGTGCTGGTTTTTGCACATTGGAGGTTGAAGACCCTGCCTAGATAAATGTTAAAGAAATGGTAATATGAGATGAGGGAGTAAATGAGTGTTCCCACCTCAGTCCCCCAGGATTCAATCTTAAGCATTCTTAAAATCTTATTGCTTGAATATTTAAATCTTAGTGATTGACCCTTGGATTTGTAGACATCAATAATTGTTGGATAATGTTTTGACAATCCTTTACATACATATACTACAGAGAAGCAGGTAACAATAGAAAAATATCAAGCTAAAGTTAAAGTTCTCTTTTCTGTTGAATTGTTTTGAATTATGAATTTAGATTGAAATTTTGTGGCTCATTTGAAGTGACTCCTGGGAGACAGTCCAGTTATTTCTGCTATATAAATTGTTGTGCTGCTTGGAGATGACACTTGAAGATGGGAGTTATTGCTCAGCCTTCATTTTGAGAAAATAAACTCTTCAGAAATTATGAATGTCATTGGCATCTAGGAGCACTTACCATATTTTTTGCACTATAAGACGCACCTGACCATATCATGCACAGGTTTAGAGGTTTAGAGGAAGAAAATGGGCAATGACAAAGACAGAAGAGGCAGGGTTCAGCACTGTAAAATGACCCCCACCGTCGAGGCCTTTATTTTTCGCTCCATAAGATGCACAGACATTTCCACCCACTTTTTTGGGGGGGAAGTGCATCTTATTGGAACGAAAAATACGATAAGTTATAGACATTTGACTGATAGAATTTCCCTGATTGTTGTCATGTTAATGGCCTGCAGGAGCTAGTAGCCTCTCATACAGCTGGCTCTTTCTAATTCCTGCCAAGTAAACCTGGTGACTGTTCTCCAGGCATCCCCATCATCTTAACTTCTTTTAAGAACTCTTTATGTACTTACAACCACAATTGAGCCCAAAATTTTGGTAACTGACTGAGACATTTGTTAAGTGAGTTTTGCTGCATTTTATTATCTTTCTTGCCACTAGTGCTCTTAGATGTTTTTAGTGAATCACTGTGCTCCTGGATGTTGTTAAGTTAATCACTGCGGTTGTTAAGTTAGTAACCTGGTTGTTAAGTCAATCTGGCTTCCCCAATAACTTTGCTTGTTAGAAGGTTGAAAAAGATAATCACATGTCCCTGAGGACATTCCAATCGTCATAAATATAAGTCAGTTAGCAAGCATATGAATTTTGATCACATGACCATGGGGATGCTGCAATGGTTAAGTGTGAAAAGCCAACTTAAGTCAGTGCTGTTCTTCAGTGCTGTTCTTCAGTGCTGTTATCATTTCAAATGGTCACTAAATGAACTGTTGTAAGTCGAGGACCACCTGTACTTGTTTGTCCCTGATCAAGATACACAGAGCAAAAATGGCTCAGATGACAAGACAACTTGCTGCTTTTAGTTTAGTTTAGTTTAGTTTAGTTTTATTGGACTTATATGCCGCCCTCTCTCCCTAGGGACTCAGGGTGGCTTACAATAAAAATAGCAATACAATTAATTAAAAATACATTAAACAAGTAAACTAAGCCCAATAAAGATTAAAACCCAATAAAATTTAAAATAAGAATAAAACCCCACCCCTTACCCTTCAGTCCAGGCTGGACTGTTGAAACAACCAGGTCTTTAGGTCGCGGCGGAAGGAACGGAGATCGGGAGCCAATCGGAGCTCCAAGGAGAGTCGATTCCACAGGGTGGGTGCTCCCACAGAGAAGGCTCTACCCCTGGGCACCACCAGCCGACATTATCTGGCCGACGGCACCCCAAGGAGGCCCTGCCTGTGGGAGCGCACAGGGCGATTGGAAGTCAACGCTGGCAGGAGACACTCCCAGTACCGGACCCAAGCCATGTAGGACTTTGTATGTTATCATTAACACCTTGAAGCTCACCCGGAGGGCAACCGGCAGCCAATGCAGGTCACGCAGGAGGGGTGTAACATGGGAGTCGGGATACCCTCACAACCCCAGCGCGCGATTCTGCACCAGTTAAAGCCTCCGGGTGGTCCGCAAGGGCAGTCCCATGTGAAGAGCATTACAGTAGTCGATTCGGGAAGTTACAAGTGCATGAGTGACTGTCCGTAGGGCAACTTGGTCCAGATAGAGGCGCAATTGGTGCACCAGATGAATCTGGGCAAATGCCCCCCTGGGCACAGCTCCCACCTGCTCCTCCAAACTGAGCTGTGAATCCAGGAGGACACCCAAATTGCGGGCCCTATCCACAGGGGGCAACACCTCTCCCCCCATGGCCAATGATGGAACGTCCTGGATTATCCAAGATGCCAGTACGCGCAGCCACTCTTTAGTTGAAAGTTTTATTTAAAAGTTTGATAAGATGATAATGCTTGTGAGAATGTGCAGAGACACATAGTTTTGGATTATTAGATGCACAAAAGGACTTTGATTTGAACCAAAGAGATATTCCTACAGCCAGAGAACTGAATTGATTCCACACCAGGGGTGTCAAACTCAAGGCCTGGGGGCTGGATCTGACCCACGGGGTACTTAGGTCTGGTTCCCAGGGCCACCCTGGAAATAGCAAAGGACTGGCCTGTGATGCCTCTGCCAGCAAAAATGGAGCTCACAAGGGCCGTGCATGGCCACCCCCAGCTCCACTTTCGCTGGCAGAGAGTTGTAGGAAGGCCATAACAGCCAAAAATGGAGCTCAGGAGCCTGTTTTCACTGGCAGAGCACTCAGGCCAGCACAGCAACCCCCCAACACAAGTTATGTCTTGCTGGCCATGCCCACTCTGACTACACCCACCCAGCCCCCTGAGGTCAAACCATGATGCAGCCCTCAATGAAATCAAGTTTGACCCTTGTTCCACACTCTCTTTGAGGCTTAAATCTGCATTTTGTCCTAATATTAGTCTGACTGAACAGGGAAGTGACAAATTATTTTTCCCTACAAAGACTCAGGGAAATTGGACAATGGATTTATTACACTTAACTGAAAATCACTTCTATCTGGACTTTTGTGGTAAGATAAGTCATTGTGGAGACTAAATTTATTATACTTAATTAGACAATAATGGATAAGAGATGGCTTTAAGAAGCAAATGTGGATATTTGATCTAGGAAGAATTACTTTAAATTTTTGGGATGATTTGGGATAGATAAGATGTCATGGTAAATTTTCTATGAGTGGTTTACAATAATAGTTTGTTAACAGTTTTGAAACCATAATTTTGTTTTTTTTATTATTATCTTTCTTATTATTTTGTCATTAATATAGTATGTAGAGACATACTATGCATCAATAATTTGCAAATAAATTTACTTGTTTAAAAAGGGGGGATTCAGAAGGGGTGGGAATTAATATTGTAGTAATCTTCTGCGCATGCCCGAGTAATGGCAACTCGCGGTTGAGCTCCGAGAGATTGAAAGGGAGTTTTTTGGCTGTTGAGGGTGTATGAAGCCTTATCCCTCCACTCCCACCCAGGTCCCGATGCGTCGAGAATTGCCGGTTCCGACTGAAGGTGTTATTTGGATTAATCCTCAGCCGGGGACCGACAGTCGACCCCGGAAAGTCAGTGTTGGGTTGTTGTCTGGCATACTGAGGCCGCGGAAGATCAGAGCGATGGCGTGGAAGGCCAGGCAGAGCTCTGCTTACGGCGGATGAGGTGGCAACAATGGTGACGAACAACAGATTGAAAATGGGACCCTTTCTATGTCTTGTGGTGTTTGGAGGTTTTCGTTGGTGCCAGGTGATTTTCCGTTATGGCTGCTGGGCGAATAGAGGTGGGCTGCAGTGCGTGATGATAGCGAGCTGCAGCTGAGACAGCGGAGGATGGCTCTGAGTGTCCTTGACACATTGTGGCGACGAGTCCTGAGGGAACTCTGGTCGAAGTGGGCGACAGGCAATGGAAAGGGCCTTTGGAAATGGAGATCTTCCAGGCCCATGGCTGCCTGTTGGATCTTGGTGGCAACGGATGGTGGATCACAGTGGGGGGCAGGGCTCGTCCCGAATTGCTCCCTGCTTGATCTCTGTCCTTATTCTCCGGCCTACTGCCTATTCCCTGACTCTATTGGGTCTCCTAGGTTAGCAGTGATGCTCTCTTCGACGAAGCTCCCCTGCCTAACTGTTGCTATGCGCTGGGACCATTCTGAGTTTTGGATTATGGCCTACACCTGGTGGATAAGGTTCTTATTTCATTTTTCCATCTTCCCCTCCCCATTGTCCGGACTGGGGATGACTGACTTCTACCTTGGGGCCTTCTTCATCTTAGGCCCTCCCTGCCGTAGTGAGAGAGTGGCAGTGACAAGAGAAGATTCTCCCCCCCCCCCCTTGGTCCATCTAGCTGTTACCCAATGGATATCGACTGGAGTGAGAGTCCAGAGCTGTTTCTGTCTTCTAAAGGTGCCCGAAGGGACTGTGAGAGGGCCCGCGGGTTGATTCCCATTGAGATTAGACATTACCGGACATTGGACATAACATCCAGCCTTTACTCCCATTTCTCTCTCTATATGAAATATGACTCTTTCCTACTCAGCTGCAGAACTACAGGCCCTAAGGAGGGTCCCCTTGTCCTTAGTCTGGCCTGTCAGATTACCCAAAGCCTGCCTTCATGAAGGATCCTGGGATCCCGAGAGGTGGCATCGCACAAAGGGGGTTTTAATTTTTGTAATCATAAGGGTTTTAAAGGGTCTCTTTTAAATTTTATTACTACCAAATTCTTAAAGGAGTTAGGGAGTGGGGTGGGATGTAGACTTGGTCAGAGACTTGGGGGGACTCTGCCAAGTCATTCCCCAACTTCATCCAGGTCCAAAATAGATCACGGTGGGGTTGGGGTGGAGGTCGGGGGCTTGGGAACCTTGGGGGCCAGGGTGGGGGATAAGATCCCCACAGTGATTGGATATGGTAGGAGGCAAAGAGGCAGGGGGCCGTATCACTCAATGGAGGTGTGCCCTCGCTATTTGCAAGTGGTGCCACGCCCACCCCATCTCTCCGCTACCCTGGGGATCCGAGAGGTCCCTGGGCTTGGGCTGGTCTATTTAAATGCCAGGTCCATGGTAAATAAAGCTCCCCTCCTCAATGATTTGATCAGGGAGTAGGGCACGGACCTGGCTTGCATCACGGAAACCTGGTTGGGGCCGGAGGGAGGGGTCCCCCTGGTTGAGTTATGCCCACCAGGTTTCCGGGTGCTGCACCAGCCAAGAGCCCAGGGTAGGGGTGGGGGAGTGGCTGTTGTCATCAGGAAGACCTTATGTCCGAGGGAGATCACTGTCCCGCAGATAGGCGGGTGTTTCTCCTCATGAAGCTGGGCCCATGTGATCAGTTGGGTCTGTTGCTGGTGTACCTATCTCCCAGCTACATAGCAACGGCCCTGCCTGAACTGCTTGACCTTCTCTCGGGAGTGGTGGTGGAGTTTCCCAAATTTTTAGTATTGGGAGACTTTAACCTGCCCTCCCTGGGGGAAGGATCGGACCTAGGATGGGAGTGCATGGCCTCAATGGCGGCCATGGACCTGACCCAGATAATTCAAGACCTGACTCATGAGGGGGGGGGCACACACTGGACCTAGTTTTTATCTTGGGACAGTGGTACAATGATCTGGGGGGGGGCTCTCCAACTATTCGCCCCCTGCCATGGGCAGATCATTATCTCCTTCGGCTGGTCTTCCATTATGCCACCCGTCACTGCTGGGACGTGGAACCCACGAGATGGTTCTGCCCCAGGCACCTGATGGACCCTGAGGGGTTCCAGACGGCGCTTGAGCCATTTCCTACCTCCCTGATCCACAACTCGGCTGAGGCACTGGCGGACACCTGGCAACAGGCTGCCTCTGGGGCACTCGACCGGGTTGTCCCCTTGCAGCCCCTAACCCGACACAGATCCCGGTTAGCTCCCTGGTTTTCCGCGGAGCTCTGGGAGATGAAGCATCGGAGAAGGGGCCTAGAGAGCCATTGGAGGTCCACCCGATCCGAATCCAACTGATCCCAGGTGAGAGCCTTCTCTAGGACTTACCTGGCTGCGATGAAAGCAGAGAAGAGGGCTTACTTCTCCGCTTTTATCACATCCGCAGATAATCGTCCGGCTGCCCTGTTTAGGGTCGCGTGCTCTCTCCTTGATCAGGGGGTGAGGGGGAACCCTCTGCAGGGACGGGCCGAGGAGTTTAGTCATCATCTGCTGGATAAGATCGCTTGGATTCGGGCCGGTTTGGACACCAACTGGCTAGAGTTGGACGTGGAGGCTAATTTTTTTTTTTTTAACCAAATTTTATTCAATTTTTAACAATTTTTTAAAACAGCTCTTTTCAGTAGACAGCATGTTCCCGGGTCATCACTTTTACATGCAAATGTGACAGTAGATCTATATTCCTTTTAAACATTTGACTTCACTTCTATTCCATTTTAGCGACAAAGGGTCAAAAAAATTAATCCTAATCTCAAATCTTAATCTCATTCTGTATAGCCCCCCAGTTCATTTCGAAGTTAATTGCAAATATACATATATATTTTAAAACTTCATGTATAAATCTTACAAATAACAATATATTTGCCCATCATATTAAAGATAAAGTTCATCCATGTCTAACCTTTAATTATCTTCACATTGTTAATACTCTTTTATCATTTACAGAATTCTTTTGTCCATCAGATTTGCCCTTTCATCACATATTCTCACCATAATTCTAAATCCATACCCATGTTAACACTAAAAAGAATGAAAAAGAAACCTAGACTTGCACCCCTTTACTACTTTGAAAGTGACACCTCAGTGGTTAATATAGTAACATAATCATAGTCATTCCTTCAAAACGAAAGATAGAGAAAAAGAAAAGAAAATGGAAAAAGCTCCCTTACAATATATCTCTAATCGGTTGGGTTCTGCAACACATATCCCCCTAAAATTTATTTATGGTTCCAAAATAATAATAAAAATAACTAATCTTGTTATTGACAAATCCCATTTTAAGCACTTTCTAAAATCATTTCAATTAATCAATTCATCTAATCATCATTTAGCTTTCTTTTGTGGATAAGAAATGAAAAATGTGACCTTTTACCAGTAAAATTGTCAGTAACCCTATTGTTTTACACTTTTATAATTACAATAGATTCTATTACCATTTCTTCATGCAGAACCCCCTTTAATATAATACGCCAGCCATTGTCTCTATGCAAACAAGTTTCTTTTGTTATGTAATTCCTCAGATTCTCTATCTTTTGTTCTTGTTGTTTTGTTCTTCTCCTCTCTTTATCCCGCTTATCCCCTTCTCTATCCAGTTTGAATCCTCTCTCTCTTTACCTTTTCTGTTTCTATCTTCTGACCTTCTAACATGCCTAGTTTCATAAATGTTCTTTAATTATCTTTAAGTTTTTTTTTTTTGACCATCCTTCCTTTTATTTGTATTAATTTTGTGTAATTGTCTTCTTAAAATAGCTTTCGCTTTGTGCTGGCTCCCTTTCTCCTCCCTATTATCCTGTTTCCCTTCTCTATCCAGTTTGAATCTCTCTCTCTTTTACTTTTCTGTTCTCTTCCTTCTGAACCTTTCTGATATGCGACTTTCAGAATGTTCCCCTTTAGATACTTTCTTAGGTTCCGTTTTTTAGCCACCCTTCCTTCCCTTTTATTTGTATTAATCTTTGTATTAATTGTCTTTAAATGGTTTTCCGCGCTTGGCTCCACCTTTCCACGGCTTCTTCTTTCTTTATTCAGCACCAATGCCCATATTTTCTGCAACATGCCAAGTTAGTTCAGTCACTTCCTGTAACAGTTCTTTCATACTTTTAACTCCATTTTAATTTTTGATGACCACCAAAATTTTAATTTTCCTTGTTTTTCTTCTTTAAATTTTCTATGATCCTAACCCAGGTCCAGAATCTATATCAATATTACCAATTAGTCCCGCAACTGCTTTTGTGTATTCAAGCTTTCACTTTCTATAAGTCCAATGCTCTTTAAAATGTAGCAACCTAATCCACAAAGGAACAAGATAGTTTCTACTTCTTTAGCTTCCAATTTTTCTCACAAAGTGGCACTTTCTGCACAGAGTCTTAACCTTTCCTTTATTTTGATAATCAAAGTTTTCTCCAGCCCCAAACTTGTTCTTACGCTGGCTTCTTCCCTTTCCCGTTCAAGCCCTTATAGCTGTCAGAAATATTTTACTTATTTTTTCTTCACTTGAACTGCGCCGCTTCTTTTTCTTTTTCAAAACTCATCTTTATCTTAATCCCGGGTGCCTTGATCTTACCATCCGATACTCCCGTTCTCTGCTGTCGATTTCTTTCTTCTCCTGCACCAATCTTAGTCCCATGAGACCTTCTTCGAGGTGGCTATTTTGACCACCGCTTGACGCCTTCGAGGGAAGAGACCAGACCCAAAGGGGGAGATGCGCTCCCCTCACTCTGGCTGGCAGATTTTTTCTCCGCCGCCGCCTTTACGAGGTAGCTTCAGCCCTCAACCTTGCAGGATCGGGCTGTCGACGCAAGAGCCAGGTCGTCACTGCCAAAACCGCCTGTTCTCTAGAAGGCTCAACCCGAAGTCCGAGGCAGGCTTAATGCCAAATCTTGTTTGAGATTATCTGGGATGAGTTTAACCTCAGACCTTAGATTCTGTGACAGGATTATGGAGGCAAGTACCACCACCACCTGTTTATTGGACCCATGCCCCTCCTGGCTGGTTTATGCCTCCTGGGAAGGTACACGTGGCTGGCTCCAGGCAATTACCAACGCGTCATTGCAGGAGGGATCCTTTCCTGCTGCCTTGAAAGAGGCAGTGATGAGGCCCCTCCTCAAGAAGCCTGCCCTGGACCCAGCCAATTTCAACAACTTTCGTCCCATCTCCAATCTTCACTTTGTTGCAAAGGTTGTTGAGAGTGTGGTAGCCCAGCATTCGACTTTCCTGGAGGAAGCTGATTACCTAGATCCATATCAATCGGGCTTCAGGCCTGGTCACAGCACGAAGATGGCATTGGTCGTAGTGATCGATGATCTCTGGAGGGCTCGGGATAGAGAATGTTCCTCTATCCTGGTCCTATTAGACCTCTCAGCTGCTTTTGATGCCACGCACCATGGTATCCTACTGCGGTGTGTCTCGGGGTTGGGAGTAGGAGGCACCGCTCTACTGTGGTTCTCCTCCTACCTCTGGGACTATACAGTTGGTGCTGGCAGGGGGGACAGGTCTACCCCAGGGCCCCTCACTGTGGGGTGCCCCAGGGGCTGCTCTTTCTCCCCTCCTGTTCAACATCTACATGAAGCCGCCAAGAGATCATCCGTGGTTTCAGAGTGAAGTATCATCAATATGCTGATGATACCCAGCTCTTCATCTCCACCCCAGACCATCTCAGTGATGCCCTCCCCGTGATGTCCCGTTGCCTGGAGGTGGTACGGATCTGGATGGGGAGAAACAGGCTCCAGCTCAACCCAGACAAGACTGAGTGGCTGTGCCTACCAGCATCTCGGGTTATCCAAGAAATTCCATCATTGACCATGGGGGGAGAGGTGTTGCCCCCCCATAGGTAGGGCACGCAACTTGGGTGTCCTCCTGGATACACGGCTAAGTATGGAGGAGCAGGTGGGAGCCGTCACCAGGAGAGCATTTGCCCAGGTTCGCCTGGTGCATCAGTTGCGCCCCTATTTGTACCGGGATTCCCTATGCACAGTCACCCATACACTCGTCGCTTCCCATCTTGATTACTGCAATGCTCTCTACCTAGGGCTGCCCTTGCAGACTATACGGAGGCTTCAACTAGTGCAAAATGCAGCTGTGCGGGTAGTGATGAGAGTGACCTGATACTCCCATGTGACACCCCTCCTGCGGGATCTACATTGGTTATCGGTTGCCCTCTGGATAAGATTCAAGGTCCTGGTGTTAACCTATAAAGCCCTCCATGGCCAGGGTCCAGGATATTTGCAGGAGCGCCTCCTACCACCATTGAGTTCCAATCGCCCAATGCGCTTCAGCCGGCAGAGCCTCCTCGGGGTACCGTTGACCAGACAATGTCGGCTGGTGGTTCTCCGGGGAAGGGCCTTCTCTGTGAGGGCGCCCACCCTATGGAACCAATTGCCCCTGGGGCTATGGGTTGGCTCACTTTCGCCTCCTTCCACCGAATCTTAAAACTTGTCTGTTTGAACACTGCCTGGATTGAGGTTAGTTGGGGTTTTCTTTTAATTAATTGATTTTATTACATTTGAGGTTATTTGGAGCTTATATTTTAATTTCTTGTATTAATGTTTTATTTCAACTTTTATGTGAGCCATCGAGTCCCCAGAGATGGGGCGGCATATAAATCTAAATAAATAAATAAATATATTAATCAATATTCCCTTGGGGATATGTTTTCTTAATGCACCTTTTATCCCTTAGTAATTCAATTCCTATTCGTTTTTCAATTTCCCCTTCTCATTTAAAATATCTTTATATCTTACAATTTTTCCCATGTCCATCACATTTGGGTGTGTTAGTGCCTCCATCATGGAGAGCCAGACTGGTATTTTCAAGTAGCATTTTTCCTTGATTTTTGCCTATACTGAGAGTAGGGCATTTCTAATGTAGTGTCCCTGAAAGTATTTATGTGCTTTATATTTCTCATAGTTTTAAGTCCTGTCCCTCTAGTACAAGTAATCGTCTGTCTCAGGGTTATCCATTTTTTTAGCCATATAAGGGCAGCTGCTTGATAGTATATTTCCCAGTTTGGCAATCCAAAACCTCTTCTATTGATAGAGTCTTGCATTAATTTCAACCTAATCGTTGCCTTTCTGCCTTGCCATATAAATTTGGTTACCATTCTATTTAATTCCTTGAAATATTTCCTGTCTAGTTTTATTGGAATTGTTTGTAACAAGTACAACAGTCTCAGTAAGATATTCATTTTAATGGTGGCTATTCTTCCTAACAGTGATAATTGTATGTTTTCCCACTTTTCCAGATTAACTTTAATTTGCTGTGTTAATTTTAAGTAATTGCCTTCTTTTATAGTTACACATCTTGCTGATAGATATATTCTCAAATATTTTACTTTTTTAACTATTTGGATATCTATCTTTTCCATTAAATATTTTTTCTGTTCCTTTGTAAGATTTTTAACTAACATTTTAGTTTTCTCTTTGTTTATTTTCAGTCCTGCAACATCACAATTTTTCTATTTTCTTTATTAGTTTGGATCCCGTTTCTTGTGGTTCTTCTATAATAAACACCAAATTGTACGCAAAACCTTGCAGTTTGTATTGTTCTTTTTTTATCTCCATGCCTTTTATTTCTATTTCTTGGCAGATGTTTCTGTTTAACACTTCCAGAGTCAGAATAAATAATAAGGGGGACAGTGGGCATCATTGTCTTGTGCCTCTTTTAATATTAATATTTTCTGTTATGTCCTCATTCACACTTTTGCCGTCTGTTTTGTATATATTGCCTTGATCATATTGATGCATTTTCCTCCAGATTTTGTATATTTTAGCTGCAGTATCATGAATTGCCAGTTTACATTGTTGAATGCTTTCTGCGGGTCAAGAAACATCAGCACCATTGGTATTTCAACAAAAAATTGAAATAATTGAAATAATATTCCAATGTGTTCAGAATTATTCTCATTTTATTTTTGATTTGTCTATTTGGCAGGAAACCATTCTGGTCCCAATGTATAATTTCATTCAGGAATCTCTTCAATCTTAGAGCTATTATTGATATATAAATTTTATAATCCACATTTAAAAGTGAGATGGGTCTATAGTTTTTAATCTGCAATAAGTCTGCATCTTCTTTTGGTATGAGGGTGATATTTGCTTCCATCCAGGATTTTGGTATCTTAGCTTTTAGTAAGACTTCATTGTAAACTTCCAGTAGTCCCAGTCCCAGTGGGGTCTTGTAATTGTTTGTAGAATTCTGCCGGTAAGCCATCTGGTCCTGGAGTTTTATTATTCCTCTGTTTCTTAATTGCCTCTGTTAATTCAAACATCGTTATCCTTTCATTTAGTGTAGATCTTATTTCTTCAGAAACTTTTGGTAACCCGACCTCTTCTAGATATTGTTTTACTTTATCCTCCGTAGTTACCTCTTGATCATACAGATTTTCATAGTAGTTCTAGATTATTATTATTTTGCTGTCATTTTGATGTGATAGTGTACCTTTCTCATCTATCAAGCTTTGTATTTGTTTTCTTTTTCTTTTTTTAATTTATATGCCAACCATCTTCCTGGTTTATTGGCATTTTCAAAAAAAGTTTTGTTTTATACTCTTAATTTTGCATGCTAATTCTTCTTTTTTGAGTAGGGTCAGTTTCTGTTTTATTATTTCCATTTGGTTTTTGAGCTTCTTTTCTTATGGTTTTTTCTGCAGTTCCAGTTCCAATCTGTTATATTCTCCCTCCACTGTTTTTTGCTGTTGTTTCTTTTCTTTATTTTTCCTTCCTGTATAAGAAATAGCTAGCCCTCAGAAGTATGCCTTTGCTTTGCCCCATACGTTTTATAGTGAGGTCTCTTCCTTTTTATTTTCTTTGAAGAAGAATGTCATTTCCTTTTCTATTGTTTGTATGAATTTCTTGTCTTTTAATATGAATTGATTCAACTTCCATCTCACTTTTTTCTTGTATCCTTTCCATTTAATCCTGTCTGAATTGTGGTCTGCCCATATATTTGGTTCTATTTCTATTTGTTGTATATTGGTGCTTAGTTCTGGTGTCACCCATGCCCTGTCTATCCTTGACCAGGATTGAGCTATCCGAGTAATATGTATATTGATTTTTCTCTGAGTTTCTTTCTCTTCATATATCTTGGATGTTCATTTCCACAAGTTTAAAGAAAGATTTTGGTAAAATTTTCTTTACCTTTTTATTTATTTTACTACTTCTGTAATCTAGCTTTACATCTGTGATTGCATTTAAAATCTCCTATTAAGCAAATGCTTTCGTAGTCCAATTCTGCAATTTTAACAGATAACAGATAATCAGAGTTGGAAGGAACCTTGTAGGTCATCTAGTCCAACTGCGCACCCAAGCGGGAGACCCTACACCATTTCTGACAAATGGCAGTCCAATTTCTTCTTGAAAGTCTCAAGTGATGACACTCCCACAATTTCTGAGGGCAAGCTGTTCCACTGGTTGATTGTTCTCACTGTCAGAAAGTTTCTCCTTATTTCCAGTTAAATCTCTCCATGTTCAGTTTCCATCATTATTCCTTGTCTGGCCTACAGGTGCTTTAGAAAATAGCTTGACCCCTTCCTCTCTGTGGCAGCCCCTCAAATATTGGAAGACTGCTATCATGTCTCCTCTGGTCTTTCTCTTCACTAGACTAGCCATGCCCAGTTCCTGTAACTGTTCTTCATATGTTTTAGTCTCCAGTCCCCTAATCATCCTGGTTGCTCTTTATAGAATTGTATTAGGTCTTCACTTGACCTCGATTGTATCCCTCTGTTAATGCAACTTAGGATTGCATTAGCTTTTTTGGCTGCTGCTGCACACTGCTGGCTCATATTTAGCTGGTTGTCCACTAAGACTCCAAGATCTCTCTCACAGTTACTGCTATTGAGCCTGGTTTCACCCAGTCTATATGTGTACTTTTGGTTTTTCTGCCTAAGTGTAGGACTTTACTTTTCTCTACATTGAATTTCATTTTGTTAGATAAGGTCCAGTATTTTAGTCTGTCAAGATACGTCTGGATCTTGAGCCTATCTTCTTGGGTGTTAGCTATTCCTGCCAGCTTAGTATCATCTGCAAATTTGGTAAGTTCCCCTTTTACTCCCTCATCTAAGTCATTAATGAAGATTTAAAGAGTACTGGGCCTAAGACAGAACCTTGTGGCACCCCATTGCTTACTTCCCTCCATGTAGACTTAACCCCATTAAGGACTACTCGTTGAGTACAGTTTGTCAGCCAGTTGCGAGTCCATCTAGTGGTGGTGCTATCTATTCCACTGTTTTCTAGCTTACCAAGAAGTAGATTGTGGCCTACTTTGTCAAATGCCTTGCTGAAATCTAAATATGTCCACAGTATTTCGCTGGTCTACTAATTTAGTCACTACATTGAAGTATGTAATAAGATTGGTTTGGCATGATCTATTTTTAACAAACCCATGCTGACTGATAGTTATTACTCTACTTGTTTCTAGATGTTGGCAGATCTGTTTTTTTATTATCTTTTCCAGTATCTTCCTGGGTATTTATGTTAGGCTGATTAGTCTATAGTTTCCTGGATCTGTTTTTTTTTTCTTTTTTGAAGATGGGAACCACATCAACTCCTTTCCAGTCCTCTGGTAGTTCCCCGGTGCTCCAGGATTTTTGAAAGATATGGTGTAGTGGTTCTGAAATTACTTCTGCCAGCTCCTTTAAGACTCTGGGATGTAATCTTCTGTAAATTTTCTTCTGGAGTTTCCCATAAAAATCTTGCTTGTTGTTTGGTGCATAAATTACTGTCAAAAGTATCTGTTTGTAATTTATTGTTACTTCCACCATTAATATTCTCCCTTCTTTGTCTGCGTATATAGATTTGGCTTTTATTGTTTCTTTGATGTATAAGACCACCCCGCATTTCTTTTGTTGTGGCAATGAGTATGGTTTCCCAATTTTGGGGTACTCTTAAGAGTTTATTGTATTGTCTTTTGATATGTACTTCTTGTAAGCAAATTATATCTAAGTCAATTTTTTGCATTTTTGTAAAAAGTCTCCTTTTCATGGGTTTAGTCCAAGAATGTTAATTGATAGTGTTTCTTCTTTCATTGTGTCACTTATAAGTTGGTTTGCCATTCTAGTTGTTCTTGTTTCTCTCTGCTCCTTTGTTCTTATTCCTTCTCTTTCTACTTGTCTCTTTTGTTCAACTTCACTTCCTTCTTGTTGCTTAGTCATAGTTTCATCTGTTATTAATTCCTCTTGTCCTCTATTTTCTTCTTCCTCTCTTCTTGTTTGTTGCTCCTGTGGTGTAAAGTAATAGTTGTAGAATTCATATGTACTATCTAGGGAATTCAATCTGTGTCTTCTATCATTCCAGGTAACCAAAATTCCCTCTGGAATCAACCATCTAAAGTTTACTTGGTGTTTAATCAACTGTCCTGTCAAAAACTATTACTGCTTGCACAGATCTCTAACTCTTCTGGGTACTTGTTTTAGCACCACAATCTCTCTTCCTTTATATTTCAGGGTTTCCTCTTTTATTTTTTAAAGAATTTCTGCTCTTACTGTTTTTTCACAAATCTTATGTGTACCTCCCTTGGGAGTTTGTTCTTTTTATCATAGTGAGTGTGGATTCTGAACACTTCGTCTATCACCACCCTCATCTCATGTGTTATTTGTAATGTTTGAGCCAAGAGGTCTACTATCAACTTAGCTATGTTTTCTTCTTCCCCTTTCTTGATATTCTGAAACCTCAAGAAGTGTTCAGCCTTTTTCATTTGCAACTGAATTACTGGTCCTTCGAGTTCTTTATTGGCCTGTGTTAGTCTCTGATTCATTTCCTCCAGGTTTTTTTCTGCTTGTTCTAATTTTTCTTCAATTATTTTAATCTTTTCCTCATTTTTGGTTAACATTTATTGAAAAGTCCTCAGTTTTTCATCCATACTTTGCATTGTTCCCTTAATCTCTCCCATCTCAGTTCTCATCTCACCTATTTCAGTCCTTATTTCAGTATGGTTCTTGGTTATGACCTCTTGTAATGATTGGAACAATGTTTGCATCTCTTTTTGAGTTCATTTTTCCTATTGAGTTAAGCTTTTTATTGAACTTTGGCTTGAAGGATTTGATGGTGCTAACGATGAGATGGATGATGGGGCAGATGATGGAACTGATTCAGTGTTTTTCCCTAATCTAGTTAGATTTGAATTTGACATTTTGAATTTTATCAATATATCAGCAACTTTGTATAGCGTACCCTGCCACCCTTCAAATTTCTCCCAGATTCTTCACTCCCTCTTCGTGCCTTTTTTAATATTAACCAGTAATGCTCTTTTCCCCACAATTTTTCTTTCCCTTTCAATCCTAATTTCACTATCTTTAGTTTTAACTATGTCTAAAATGTCTAATAGTCTCTTCAATCTCCCTCTTCAATCATTTATTCTTCTTATAGGAAATTATATTTGTAATCCACAAGGCCTACAAAATAACAAAAAACCAGTAGTTGCATATCTCCTCTGTTTAGCAGTTCAAAAAGTCTCCAATTAGCTTCAAGTTAAGTCCACATTTCACTCTATCCAATGTATTCATAATCCCCAAAAAGTCAGATGATCTCAAGGACAAGTTTCTATATCTTCCCTGTCTGTTTCTAAGTATGCAGTGAAAGCAGTTTGCAGATGTTAATTCCACAGGGCAGCACCCAATTAGTTTTTTCAGCTCAGTTTAATTCCAAGGAACCCAAGCCTTTTGTATTGCATCAGACTATTCAAAATCTTCTCCCTGTGCTTGAGCAGTTCCACCAGCAGATGGTGTCCTTACTCTCTTTCTCCACTTTCACCTGAATCCACTTCAAACATCGCTTCTGCAAAGTTCTTTTGGATTACAATATATACTAAGTATCAAAAAGTATCTTAAATATAAAAAAACCTAGCAAGATGTCCACAAGCAAGCCATCTGGAACTCCAACCTATTAAGTATCTATTTTTACCAAATGCTTTCTTTTCCTTTGCTCAGGTCTGTCAGCAGCTCATGTATTTAGTTGCTGCCATTCCAGAGAGGTGAATAAAAACCACCTCCTCTCTTTTAGAGTCTCATCCTCAGAAAGATATTAATTTCTGGGGTAAATTCCTCAACAGGAATTGGAAATTAAGAGTAGCTCAGCCAGATCATACATGCTGTTTTCCGCTCATCTCCTTTATTGCTGTTTCATTGGAGCTGTCACAGCCTTGGTCCGTCCAGCTTAATGGCGTCCCTGTCAGGACGAGAGGTTTTCCAGGATCAAACAGTGTGTTTGCAGACTCCCTGTGATCGGCGAAACTTCCCCCTCTGCCTCCAGCACCTCTCCAAGGTGGCTTGGACTCAATTGGACTTCCCGTCAGGTAGAATATGGTGGCTTAACACAGAGTCTTGTGAAAGCTCGCCATTCTTGCTGTGACATCAGCTCTGCCCCTCTTTTTTTCCCACCAGAATTTCTTATACTGCTGTAATTCTTGGAATTGAAGTTCCAACATTTTAAAGTTGGTAATGATGAGAAGCGCTGATGCAGATATTTCATTAAATAGTAATGTTAGCAAACATTGAATAAATAACTGTAATCTCAAGATATGTGCAGCTGAAATGAGACAATGTTTGCAAAAGAAAATGCTTTTAGGATGCTAAATTGTGTTGATGGTTCTCTTCTACTTTTCAGATTGAAAATAAGAGTTTGGAAAAAACAGAAAAATCATTTTCAAATTGTAGACACATTTCCCTTTTCAAAAAAACCACTAGACAAATCCTGTTTCCTTATGCAGTGCTGTCCCCGCCCCCTTTTTAATGCATTAGTTTCATTCTGTATTACGAAATATTTGCATAGATGCTTTTTTATCTTTTTGAAACTATACCTATATTTAAACTATAGTTTAATTCAAAAGACGAATTGGTGGAAACATTTATGAGCAGTAATTGAGAATGATAATTAGCAAAGTTGGATCATAAAGTGATTTTATAAATTTTATTAGAAAAGTTAGACAGTAGTGATATCACGTTAATCTAAGATTTTACCATTTGTACAGTGCTATTTTTCTTGTGTATTATTTATTTTTATAATTATAGTTGTGATTACTATTTATATGCTAATTTTTTGTGACTGGATCACATTTGCAATGGTGTATTATAAATAAATTTCTATTTATTACCCATTATCCCACCAATAATTTCTAAATATGTTATAGTTTCTCTATTCTCCAGTTCAAGCGTACATCCTGAAAAAAACTACTTTTTAAAGTTCAACCTTCTCCTGTTTGTGTGTATATACAATTTAAATCCTAGCCAACAGATCCAATCCTGAACAAGAAACACTAATGACTTATGACTTGCATACATCATTGTAGATGATTATGACAGCATAAATGCAACTAGTCCTGCCCATAAAAGTATCCTGTTTTTGTTTTTAAACAGACCAGCTTCTCAGTGTGACCATTATTCTCTTTTCACATCTTAGCTCAACTTTTTGTCTTGCTCTGCTTTTTATTCTAGCAGTCATTTAAAATTAATTTTCCTATTTCTCTCCCTATAATTTCTCATCCCTTTCTCCTTTATTTCATCATTTCTTCTCATATCACTGCTAAATCATTTAGCTTCTTAATCAAACCTGTAGCTTTAATTTCTGTGTTTATTATTCTGATATCCTTGTTCTTTACCTGTTTTCTTCTGCTTTGTCAGTTTACTGAAACATTTGTAACTTTCAGTGATAGTATTAAGTTATTATACAATCTTAATTTCTTTCTGTTTTAATCTACTTGGTCAGGACTGCAGGCATTGGTTTCATTGTTAGAGTCCAACCAATTTTCCAAGGGATCAAAAATAATGTGGGATAATCCTAGTACATCAGGCCAAAGCATTTTAGCACAGTCTTCTTCCTGATGGTGTTAGAGTTTTATATGGCCTCTTGCCATTCAAGTTCTCTCCCAGGGACACCTCCATATTCTGCTCAGGTGAGTAGTATAGCTGTGTTGTTCTTAGATATGATTGCATTGTTCTGTCTTCTAATATTTAGAGTAAAATAACAAAAAGAGAAAGACTCATTTAAATTTACTGATAATTTATAACTAAAGCAGTCTGGTTTTATTTTGATCTGTCTAATCAAAAGAATACAGTTAAGAACCCTTAAATTAAGTAAATTAAATTGTCAAAGAACTTTCATTGCTAAGTTGCATGCATTTTTAAGCAGAGGGTTGTGTGAATCAGTATTTTGTTGTGCTTTGTAGTTAATAAAAACAAACATTTATTTATAGCAAATTAAATAATAAACATTGTGTCAACAGTGTGTATCTGAGAAGATTAAATAGTATTGTACCTTGATTGATAACAGATATAAAAGGCTTTCTTACTGTGGTTTATCTTTTCTGCTATTGTTTGAGAGATGAAATCCTTTATGGGCAACATACTTGTGAGATACTGTTACCCTGCAACTGACAGCTAAATAAATAACTTGGCAGGATGATACTGCTCTCAATTTATTGCTATTTGAAGCAATCAAACAACATTTGCATAGTCAATGAAAAAGTTCATGGAAAAGATGTGTTTTGTGAAAATGATTTCATAGTCAATTAAACTAAAAGTAGAGCTAAATTATATTAAGTAGCTGCACATCTGCTGATAGAAATCACATTATATAATTTAATTTTGACATTCGTAGTTTGCAACTAAAATTACTATTATAAGCTTGCTTGCATAGTTATTTTAGGGATACTTTTCTGTTTTTATTTTCTACTAGCTGATAACCCAGCATTGCCCGTTGTCACAATTATCCGGTAGTCGGGACTCATGTTGTTGTACTGTCTGAAGCTCTACAAGTAGTAACTCTATCTCTCTTATTGTGGTGATCCAGGGTGTGACACAAAAATAACAAAGTCACAAAAGTAGAATAAATTCCCTTTAATGCCTCCAACTTGGCCCCAATGTCCAATTATCCTTGGTTGGATAACAAACTCTTCAAACAATGGTCTACGAAGGGCAGAAATGCAGTCCAAACCCAAAGTAAAGATAATTTGAAATAAAAAAAACCAACACAAACCACACTGAAGTAATTAACACGGCAGGGCAGGATGGTAAATTGCAGACTTTCAAAGGAAAACACAGCACCCACAGTTGGGGAGATGCCAAAACTCAGATAAGCCTCGACCAAGATAATGCACGCTTTGCTTCCAGCAAGGAGCTGTGTGCAAACGCCCCACTTATATCCTCTTCTCCCAGTTGCAACTAATGAAAGGGATCAGGGCCTTCTCTCTCATAAGCCACGTTGCTCCCTTCTTCATTCCTCCCTGCGTGCCCTAGGATGAAGAGGGGATGGCCCTGGGTCTTCCTCTGAATACCCAGTCGGACTGTGCCATTCCCCCATTTCTTCCACAGCCACCAGAGCCACACTCCCACTCCCTGTCAGCTGCTCAATCTCCCCCTCAGAATCAGACTCCAACAAGGGCATGACACATATTATTTAGTCGGGCCTCACCCTGTTGTACTGTCTCTGAAGTTCTAGATGTAGCAGCTCTTGTGCGCAGTGTCACAAATCTTCTATTCCTCTCCTCAGGAGTTTCTTGTCTACACTGGTGTTTCCTTTTTGTAGCCTTTGATTGCACTTGGCCAATTGCCTGACATTTCCTTGGAGGCATCGTTACAGCAATGAAATATATTATTATGGAATACAATAAAGTAAATGTAAGAAAAAGACACTTGGGCCTGGCCCTGTTACCTCAACCACTGTGGTGAGAGTTAGAGACCTAATTGCCCTAGCCAACAGCCTTGGAAAAATTCTACAGGGAACAGCTTTTGAGGTGATTATCTGCATTAGCAGGCACCTTCCAGACAACTTCCCCTCTTTGCTTGAAGCTGAGAGTCTAGGGTATTATTTTTAAAGAACCAATCTTCCTTACCAGAGGAAGCTCCCTTTGTTTTTTGTTTGTTTGTTTGTTTTTAAGAACCAATCCCCCTTACCAATCCCCTTGTGGAGTACTGTGAAGCTGTTACCATGGCAACTCCACTGTGCTGTACAGTAGAAGCTATTTTAAGGCACAACAGGCTGTATCTTAACAGAACTTGAATCCAAAATGCAACTACCACTGTCAAAAGTACTGTGATTTGACACTATAGATATAATTCATTCCTTTTCATTTCAGCAGCCCAGGAGTTCCAGAGTTATGCTGGAACTCACATGCACGCACGCGCAGACACACACACACACACACACACACACCGGGGGGGTGTTAGGGGTGTCTTATCCCCACAGTATTTTTTTCCAGACGGTAAGTCATCTATCTACGATGTTTGGTTGAAATTGCTTGAGGCGTTCCAGAGTTATGGAACATGTACACACACACACACACACACACAAGATTATGAAAGC
Organism: Naja naja; assembly: GCA_009733165.1. NCBI lineage: Eukaryota > Metazoa > Chordata > Lepidosauria > Squamata > Elapidae > Naja > Naja naja. The sequence goes on along the minus strand of CM019155.1, from coordinate 54,491,683 downwards.
ATGATGCCGAAAACCATTAAGATGATTTTTATATATTTAATATATATAAATTCCAAAATGTTTGTAAAATTACCCAAAGCAAACTAGTATTGCAAGTATATTAAACTAAATAAATTTTATTTCATCTGTTTTTATATTCTTAATCAATTTAGATGTTTTAAAAATTAACTCCTAGTTTGTAAATTGTACAGGAGTAAAAGTTCTAATTTCTATATTCTGTGATATGACAGTGCTACACTCAAATTTTATGTTATGGAACATAAAATTGTTATGGAAGAAAGACCTGCTATTATTACTGGATTTTAGTAATGGAAAGTTAATATATATAAATGTGGAAATTCTTAAATCAGATTATGTCTGGGGGTTTATGTATGGTGGTTCTCAGGATAACTTCTAGGTATCAGTTAGGTAATCAGTTGGTGGTGTGTGGAGCTTACCATGTGACATTTTTATTCTTTTGTAAAGAAGATGAAAGTTTATGATAATGAGAAATTCAATGAATTAAGTAGAACTTCCTTTTCCCTTACCCTTACCTTACCCTTATTTACCCTTCCCTTACCCTTACCCTTAGTCTCCTGCCAGCCTAGCATTGAACAGACATTTTCTGGATGTTTGGAACTCTATTATTATAGAGTATAGTAATAGAATCTTGAAAGTTTAACAGAATATCCCTCTGTCCGGTGATGGGATTCAATTTTTTTTACTACTGGCTAGGTGGTCGTAGCTAAGTGGTCATGTGACTGGGTGGGCTTGGCTAGGTAGTCATGTGACTGGGTGGGCGTGGCTAGGTGGTCATGTGACTGGGTGTGATAGGCAACAGGCTTTTAAGGGGCTGCCAGAGAGAAGGAGGTGCAATGTATTTTCCAAAGAAGCAGAATGCAAATAAGAAGCAATGGATGGAAACGGAACAAAGAGAGAAGCAACCTAAAACTCAGGAGAAACTTCTTGACAGTGAGAACAATTAACCAGTGGAACTGCTTGTCTCCAGAAATTCTGGGTGCTCCAACACTGGAGGTTTTTAAGAAAACACTGAATAGCCATTTCTCTGAAATGGTATAGGGTCCCCTCCAAAATCCCTTCTAAGTATTATTCTGTGAAAAACAATCATAAGTCCCTTTTTCCAGTGAGGTTTTAACTTGAATGCTTGCTAAGTTGGTCACACAGTCACTAAGTGAATCTGGCTTCCCCAAATCTCCATTGCTAAGAGAGGCAGCTGTTCAGAGAGCTTGGACCCATTTTACGAGCTTTCTTAACACTGCTGTTAAGTGGATCATTGTTTAAGTCAGTCAGACGATGGTTAAGTGAAGCTGGCTCCCCCAGTGACTTTGCTTGTCAGACGGTCAAAAAACGGAGATCATGTCACGTGACCTCAGGACACTCTAACCATCATAAGTGTTCATTGATTCTATTATTATTTCTCCAAGTCTTGTGTGAATTCTGGCATTGTTTTTCACACTTAATGACTGACCCCATGGTCAGGTGATCCAAATTTGGATGCTTGGCAACTGACTTATGACGGTCTCAGTGTCCCAGTCATGTGATCCCCTTTTGCGAACTGATGAACAAAGTCCACATGGAAGCCAGATTCACTTAACAACCATGTGACTTACTTAAGAGCTGCAACTACTTGCTTAACAACAGTGGCAAGAAAGGTCATAAAGTGGGTGAGCAACGGAGATTCAAGCTCAATGGTGGACATACAGTAACTTGAGAGGTACTCTTACCCATCCCTTATGAGTGTGTCAATCACCGGTAATCTGGCAGGCCTCTGCTCTCAAAATCTAAATGTGGTCCACAGTGATTGACATCCACTGTTAGAGGATGGATTGAGTAAGATGCGTCGAAACTCACTTTAACAACAGTCTTGCTTAGCAACCAAAATTTCTCTGCATGGCAGCCTTATGTAGTAAACTCCTTCCCTTTTCTGGGAATGTTCATCTCTGTTAGAGGCATCAAAATAACCCAGAGCTCCTGCTGGAGCAGGAGGTTGGACTAGATGACTTTCAAGGCCGCTTCCAGCCCTGGATTGCTGTGCTGTCTCATAGCATCCTCTGAAGCTGCATTTAGTGCCAGAGTTGTGAGTTTCCCTCTTTTTCCCTTCCATATCTCATTCTCTTCCTCCTTTCTTTCTTTCTTTCTTTCTTTCTTTCTTTCTTTCTTTCTTTCTTTCTTTCTTTCTTTTTCTTCCTTTTTCTTTTTTCTCTCTCCCCTTCCTTCCTTTCTTTCTCCCTTCCCTCCCTCTTTCTCTTTCTTTCTCCCCTCCTCCTCCTTCTTCTCTCTCATTTTTTTTCTTTCTTTCCTCTCTCTCTCTCTCTCTCTCCCCTTCCCTTCCTCCTTCCCTCTCTCCTTCTAAGGCTAGGATACCTACCTGAAACAAAAACTCATTTGGATGAAGCCAACTTACTTACCGCTCTCCTGGCTCTTCCCTTCCCACTTGTTATCAGGGAGGCACGATCAGGTACAGGGGAGCTTCCACCCCTCCCCTTCCTTCTGCTAACAGGTGCCTGAGGCCATTTGGCTGCAGCACCTCCCCCAAGCCCCCCTCCAGCCCTGCAATTGATCACACCATGGCATAGAGCTGACCATGTTGCTGCTTTGCAAGCCATTGTTGGTGAACCTGGGTGCTTGTGTAGGCTAGCTTTTTGCATAGCTTTGTCCAGCTGTTGGGGTGGTGGTGGTGGAAATGGCTTCACCTGCAATCAAGATAGATTATAAAGGAGATGAGCGGATAGGGGTTATGTATAGTTGGGGACCTCAGTGTGATTGTAGATAGGAAAAGAGACCATAAACATAATGATACAAGAAAAGGTAAAAAAAGAATACTCCCCAAAACATTTTTTGAAATGATTAGAGATTTAAACTTGATAGACCTTTGGAGAGAAAGGAATAATGAAAAGAATTATTATACATTTTATTCAAATCACCACAAAACCTGGTCTAGGATTGATATGGTTTGGATATCCAAAGATTTAGATTCCAAAATACATAAAGTGACTATAGAGACTAACACCTGGGCCAATCACAACCCCATAAGTTTATAGTGGAAATGACATAAAGCTATATCAAGATGGACTTTTCAAAGGGTAATCCTCAAAGAAAAAGAATTCAATATAATGATAGAAAAAGAATTGGATGCCTTTTTTAAAATAAATAAACAAGATTATATTTCAGTCCAACTCTCTGGGACACTGCCAAAGCATACATACACGGTGTAACAATCTCATACATAGCAAAAAGAAATAAGGCAAAAAAACAACATTGAGAAAAATTGGAACAAGAGTTCAAGCAAATGGAGGCATTGCACCAGAAAGAACCTAATAATCAAAACTTGAAAAGCGAATCAGATCTTAAACATAAACTACATATTTTGGAAACAGAGAAAATAGCACAACAAATTAAACTAACTAAACAAAATTATTTTGAAAATGCCAATAAACCTGGACGGTGGCTGACACAAAAATTAAGAAATTACAGAGAAAAATAACAAATAAACAAAGTACAAGATGAAGAAGGGATTATACATTACGATGAGAACTCTAAAAAAGACATTGCCCAGAGATTCTATGTGAAATTATATACAAGAAATGAAAATTATTTGGAAGAAAAGTTAGAACCTACCTAAGGAAAGCTGATTTACCAAAGATTCCAGAAGATATGAAATTAATGCTCAATGAAGAAATTACCATGACAGAAATAGCTAAAGGAATCAATAAACAAAAAAAAAACATCAAAGCATCTGGCCCAGATGCTATACCTGCAGAGCTATACAAAGAACATCAGAATACCCTGTACCAATACTTATTAGAGGTCTTCAATGCTGTGCTTGATGACAGGAAAATACCAAAATCTTGGAGAGAGGCCAATATAATGTTGATTAAAAAAGAAGGTACAGACCAGACAAGAATCCAAAATTACAGACCAATATCTCTTTTAAATACAGATTACAAAATATTTACCACGATCATTGCTGAAAGATTTAAAAATTATTTAAATGAATTCATACATAGTGATCAAAATGGCTTCCTCTCAAATAGACAACAAAATTTAATGTGAGTATAGTATTAGACGCTCCTGAATTTTACGAAGAACACAATCATCGACAGGCAGCCTTTTTATTTCTAGACACCCAGAAAGCCTTCGGCAACGTAAATTGGTCTTTCCTAATGCAACAGATAAAACACATGGATATTGGTGAAAAGTTCTTAAAGATAATTATGGCTATATGCAACAAGAAGCAAAAATGATAGTAAATGGAAAATTGTCAAGTACGGTTTATATACAAAAAAGGCACAAGACAAGGCTGCCCTCAGTCTCCGCTATTATTTATATATACACCAGAAGTCCTAACGAGAATAATCAGGCAAGAAACACAGATTAAAGGATTGGAAATCAAAAAAAATTTAAATTACAAGCATATGCTGATGATTTAGTTTTTTTTTTAACAAACAGGTCCGATATTATTAGAAAAACTTGGAAGACTATGGAGAAGTAGCTGGTTTGAAAATAAATAAAGAAAAAATGAAAATTATAACCAAGAATATGATCAACACACAAAGAGAAAATCTTGTTAAACTACTAGATATTCAAATAGTACAAAAAATACCTAGGAATTAACATTTTGGCATGCTGCTCAACAATTAAGGAGGATAATTATGAAATTTTATTGAGACAAATTAAAACAGATTTAGAAAATTGGAATAGTTTTCAACTATCATTAATCAACAGAATTTCAGCAATTAAAATGAACATACTACCCAAATTTTTGTTTTTATTCCAAAATATACCGATCAGAGAAAAATTTCTTTAAGGAACTGAATACATTTTTAAATTTTGTGTGGCAGGGTAAAAGACCAAGAATCAAACTAAAACATTTAGAAGACGCAAAAGAAAGAGGGGGACTAGGTTTCCCGGATTGGGAACTATATTATCAAGTGGCTGCCTTAACATGGATCAAAGATTGGATAAACTTTGAAAACAAAAGACTTTCATTTTTAGAAGGGCACGATCTACAACAGGGCTGGCACGCATATCTGTGGCCTAATAGACATACAATATATCAATATTTTTGAGACATAAAATCTGACAGGCTCTAATATCAATCTGGAATAAAATAAGATCACAAAATTATATGGAAACTCCAAGCTGGCTTTCCCCTTTAGAAGCTATATCATACCCAAACCTATATAACCAGAAAAAGGTAATTACATACAAAGGTATCCTAATAGATGAAGAAAGATTAAAACAAAGACCCAAACTTAATCAGCAAGGTTTAATATTGGAATCAGGTGGGATTCTACCGGTTCGGCCCGGTTCTATAGAACCAGTTGTTACGGTAGTTCGGAAAACCGGTAAAACAACCCCCTAGCTGGCCTTACCCCACTCCACCTGCTTCTCTGCTCCCTGCCCAGTCAGTCCCTATTGCACATATGCAACAACTGCCTGCAGCCTGCTTTTGCCTGCCAGGCCAGCCATTGCTGCCTGCCTTTCGCTGCGGCAGAGGGAAAGGCTTACAAGTTCACCTCCCTTTGGGAAATGGCTCCTGGGCAGCAGAGAAGCAGCCCGGTTGAATCCTGCTTCTGTCTGCTGCCCAGGAGCCATTTCCCGAAGGGAGAGAAACTTGCAAGCTTTTCGCTTTGCCGGGAGAGGCTCTCCCAGCAAGAGCAGGTAAGAGAAGCAGCCCAGAGCCCACGAGCCTCTCCACTGATCTGCCTGCTCACAGGTAAGCCTACAAGTCATGCTAGCCCTTCCCCCACTCTCCCCAGGGTTCCCTGGGCCTCACCCAGCCTACCTAGCTGCCCCCACAACATCCCAGGTCTCAGCTGGCTGGCTTCCCCACCAGTGCAGCCCTATCCCACCTGCAGTGCTGGCTGGGGCCTACCTAGCTGCCCCTCCCCAACATCCCCAGGCTTGGCTGACTGGCTTCCTTACCGGTGCGGCCCCATCCCACTGGCAGCACTGGCTGGGGCTTACCTAGCTGTCCCCCCAACATCCCCGGGGTCTCCCAGCTCTCCCTACCATGTGGCAGTGCTCCAACTGGTTGGGTAGCAGACCTGGCTTCCGCCCGTAAGCACCGTCACCACAGCATCTCCACCGCCTCTGCCACTTCTCCCAGGGGCAAAACAGGAGGCAGCCAGGTCCACTGCCTCCGCCACCAGTGGAGGTGCTTTGGGAGGGCTGGGGTGTGAGGTGCTCACGGCTCTGCTGCAGCCATTGCTGCTGCCGCTGCATGCAGAGGTGCTTTGACAGGGCTGGGGTGGGGTGTGTTCAAGGCTCTGCTGCAGCCACCGCCGCCACCACTGCACATGGAGGTGCTTTTGGAGGTCTGGGGTGGGGGTGCTCAGGCTCCTGCAGCCCGCTTTTCCCTCCCTCCTGTCCCTTTCTTCCTTTGATTCCTGATCTGATGGAGCGATATTGAGTTTTTTTTGAGATTCCGGTGCCGAAATCAGGTTTTGTTCGCCAGGCGCAGGATCGATCATAGAGGGAAAAAAGGAGAGGAAGGAAGGACACAAGCCCAGAAGACTCTTTGAAGCAGCACAGCAATCTAGGGCTGGCCTGCAAGGGATATTGGAGGTCATCTGAACCAACCCCTGCTCCAGCAGGAGATCCTTACAGAATCAAAGAATAGCAGGATTAGAAGGGTGTGTGTGTGTGTGTGTGTGTGTGTGTGTGTGTGTGTGCATGGCGGTCAAAACTCCAAAAACAGGTCAAGTAGCTCTGGGGAGATCAGTTACAAATTAGAACACTTGCTAAGCAACCGGCCATTAAGTGAGGACCACTTGTATTTTGTTTGCCAGTCACATGGCCACCTGGCCACACCCACCCAGTCACACGGCCACCAAGCCATGCCTACCAGGTCACATGACCAACAAGCCACTCCCACAAATTAAGCCACGCCCACAGAACCGATTGTTACAAAATTTGAATCCCACCTGGGTTGGAATGATGGGCATTTCTCCAAGTACAATCCAGATATGAAAGGGATAAAAAAGAATGGGGAATAAATTGTCAGATACAATATTAGATAAAATATTATTAGGATCAGAAAAGAAAGAAATTATATAACTATCTATTAGATTAAAAGATGTATGAGGAGCAGGTGAAAGAACCAATGTTAACTTGGGCTAGAAATTTTGGCTATGATATAAATCTGGATCAATGGCACCAAATTTGGGATAGGAATAAAAAATTACATTAGCCACATCTTATAAAGAAAACCTGTTTAAGATGTTTTACAGATGGTACCTCCCACCTACCAGATTAGCTAAAATGTAGCTTAATCATTGATACATTGGAAATGTTTGAAAAAAAGGGACATTTATTATAATATGTGGTGGGAGTGCAAAAAAATACAAGAATTTTGGCACAAAATTTGGCAATGGTTAGAGGAAATGTTAAACCAAAAAATAAATTATACACCAGAAATGTTCCTATTAGGAATAATAAATGAGAATTTCAAAAAAGCAGATATGTATCTAATTATTCATGTTGTCATAGCTGCAAGATTATCAATTGCCCAAACATGGAAGTTAAAAGGAATACCGCATGATGAAGTAAAAATAGATTTTTTTTTCATTGCGCCGAGTTAGATAGCTTGACATTAGAACTGAAGGAGCAAGATACTTCAGAATTCTATGAAATACAAAAAAAAGTTATAGTTGGAGGGATATGAAAGGAAGTCAAAAAAATGTGAAATAGAATTTAAGAGTTTATATTGCAACAAATGTCTAAGAAACAGATACAAAGATTTACAATGTAAATATGTATATAGATGTATATATGTATATATAAATGTTAATACTGTTTGATGACATTTTGCTCTTATAACAATGTAAAGACTGTTGATATATGTCAAAAGATCACCATGTTCAGTGTTTTTAAAATCTAATTCTCAATAAAAATTTAAAAAAAGATAGACTAGGGAGGGAGAGAGAGTATGTGAGCGAGCCAGGGCCTTTCACTCCAGCCTTTGCCCAAAGCCTCACACTGCACCAGGAGGCTGAAGTTTGAATTCCCCCCCCCCCGACCCGTGTGTACCTTGGTAATGGGAGTTTCTACCCCCTTTTCCAGATGCTGGATTAGGGGAACGAACCTAGCTTTGCTGCCTATTGCAGCTAGGAATCTAAAAACTGAGAATGAACGTTTGTGCTACCAGTCCCTAGATCGGCTTCCTACAAACTCCATCTCTCAGGGAGCCCGACCGAATTTTGGCGTGCCGACTCGCTGAGATGGAGGGTGGGATTGCAGCTAATAGATGGCCAAGCTAAGTGCCTGAAGGACCTTATCCCATCTTCAGGAGTCCTAATGCGTCAGAGAGCAAAACATCAGCCAGGCTCCTTGGAAGATGACAGAGTTTGCAGGCTGCCTGCCTATCTAGCACCCAGATTGGCTGCAACAGAAGTGTTCATTGTCAGCTTTATTTGAGATTCCTAGCTGTGATGGATAGCAAAGCTAGGACTGACTCCAGCTGTGACTTCCAACTCCGAACCAAGGGCTGCCTTGAGCGCTCCCAGCTGGCACAAATGTACTGGGACAAAGGCTGAAAAGGCAGTGCAAATGCAAGTTGCGCATCGCTCCTGTACACTAAGGCCATCACTACTGCCTCTTTGGCCCGCCTGCGCTGCCCCCCCGATGCCACAGCACAATTACCTTTAGGGAGCTGCAGTCTCAAATTTTGCACAGCAAGAGAAACGGCAGCCGCATGTGCTGCTGCTGTTGTTCCAGAGGGCTGTCTCAGGAGTGAAGGGGAGTGAAGAGGCCAGCCGGCAGGCAAAGGTTCACTTGCTTGCTTTGCTCTCCTGCCTCCACTGTCTTTTCTTGGCTCCCCTTGTCTTGCAGCCAGCTTTCTTATTTAGGGAGCCACTGAAGATCGGGAGGGCCACCAATGCAGCAAGAGAAAAAGCATTTCATTTCACTTTGCAAGTGCGGAGGTGGGACAGCAAAGCCAGCAATGCTTTGGCCTGCTGGCTACCTTATTCCCCCGTACTCCCAAGGCAGCCCTCTGGAACAGCAGTGGCAGCATACTTTTTGCTTCCCCCCTCTCCTCATCCCAATCCAGCATGGCGCCGACAGTCGAATAGAAGCAGAAAATGGGGTGTTTCCATCGGACCTTCTCTGGGCCTTGGGGACCGTGGGGAAGGCAGCGGAGAAGATAGGCAAGCATGCAGGGCCTCGGGGATTGCGGGGTGACATAGGAGGCAGTTAGGCTGGGATTCTGGCCTTGCTGCTAGCAGTCACTCACCTAGGCAGATCAGGGCAGCTTAGCTGGGCCGCGGGAAGAGAGCTGCATGGGATTCAGCTGCATGGAAGGCAGGCAAGCTTGCTGGGCCACATGAGAGGCATCTAGGCCGGGATTCAGGTCTTGCTGCTTGCAGTCTCACCCAGGTTGCCAGGCAGATCAGGGCAGCTCAGCTGGGCCATGCGGAGAGCACCACATGGGATGCAGCTGAAGGAGGCAAGCTGGCTGGTCCTCAGAGATCGTGTGGTCGAGGCAAGCCAGGGAGCTAGATGGAGAGCAGCAGCAGCTATGCTGGGCAAGCAGACAAGATGAGGAGTGACTGGGTGGGGAGGGACGGGTGGGGAGGGGCCAGCCAGAATTTTTATCACCGGTTCACCCAAACCGGCCAGAACTGACTGAATCCTACCACTGCCTATGTCCCCTTTTATAGCAAACAGAATCCAGGCAGTGTGATCTTAAGTTTCTTTCTCATCCTGTCTTCTTTCTCACAGATTGAATTGCTATTTACTCAATGGTCCCTGCATCCCTTGTTTAAGATTATCTTTGTACCACTCTATACTTCTACAGCTTCATTTTTTTCAGTTTATTTTAGGACATGAAACTAGTCAAGAATTGGATCTCAATCCCAGTGTCAGAATCAACACCTAATCTGTGTTGAGTCTTATTACTCATAATTGCCTAGATTTGCTAACAGCCTAGTAACTTTCCAACAGCTTTCTTTCTAGTTTCAGAGGCCATAACATCATATACATTCTTTTGTCTTGAAGATATTTAAAAGAGGAACATTCACTCATTTGATTGAGTGAGCAGCAAAAGTTAAATAATAAAATTTCATTCAGTGGCAAGATACTGCCATGTTCTGGTTTGTACTTTGCAGTTTCATCTAAAACACGAACCTGTGAGGATTATTCTTCCATGTTCGTATTCCCAATTGAACTACTCATGACATATTCAAGTCATGCAGCTTTTGCTTTTAGATGTGTATATGTGTATTTTTATGGTAAACACACTGAATCCAATCTGTGTACTGATGTACTTAGCTGTTACTGGCATGATCTCATTGAGCTCCATTGATTCATGTGGAATAAAATTTAATGTAGCTTGAATCTGACAGTTCATTCAGAAATATTCGTATTTTTTTCTTTTACTTATTCTGTTGGATTGTGAACTTGTTTAGCCTTTTGATTCCATTTTGATGCCAAACATTGATGAAATGTTTGAGAAATATAAGCACATTCAAGACTTTTATCAGTTTGATGCTTTTTGATGAAGGCATTTTATTTCATTTTTATCACTAACATTTTTATTCATTTTTGTCATTGACCAGCATAAAGCTAATATTATAATTCCTCTAACTAGTAATAAAAATAAAAAATCATATTGATAGAATAAAATAAATATAAAATTATTAATGCAAAATTATTACAGAGTATATGAATTAGAGTATATGAAAGATTGCAGAATTACAATTAATTTTACAAAGAATAATCTAAATTATATAAATAAATAGTATAAACTATAGTAAAAAAGCAGATAAATAAATACTAGAATGTATAAAACACAATGAGAATGTAAAGCTATGCTAACATACATTAAGTCTAAGATTTGGCAGAGTCCTACTAGGGTTAGTTGGGATTAACACAATTAGGGTCCAACCAATTGTAAAATAAAGAAACAGCAACATAAAACATAAAATAGTATGTGTATATTTAAAAGGAAAAGAGAAAAAAGAGGCAAGGAGGAAAAAAGGGGGAGAAAGAATGAGAAAATATATTGAATTTTGGAAGCTCAGTTAAGTCTCAGCATCTCCTCACTTGTTTGCTATTGAATCATAGCTTTGACAAAGAACCAGGTTATTGTTTGAAATCCCTGCCACATGATTAGCTAGCAACAGACTGAAGTAATCAGACGCCAGCCTACCAGGGTATACACGGGGAAATATGCATATTTAGTAGATTTTTATTAAAGAAAATGGTCCAACACATGATCCACATAGTCTACAGTTTCAATCCCCCACAGCAACGACTGAGCTTCAGCTTTTTTGGTATACTATAACACAGGAGTGAGCAATTATTTTTCCCAAGGGAAAATATGAGAAACTAGAATTGTTATGGAGATCCGCTGCCCCGTGTCCCTATATCCCTGCCCAGCTTCTACTGCCACTCTACCCAGGGTGGGCTTCAAATTTTTTAGCAAGGGCCTCTCTGCCCTAATGGCTGCCTGGGTAGGGGTGGCCAACTAACGCCAATCCCATCCAGTCACATGAACCCCCCCACACACCTACCCAGATTTTGTTGCTCCTGGTATTTTCTGTGAGAAATGGGTCTTTCTCCCTCCCTCCCTCTCATTTCTGTTTTTCTCTTTTTCCACCTCCTCTCCCACTCTTCTTTCTTTCTCTTTTTCTTTCCCCCTTCTCTCTCATTTATTTCCCTCCCTCTCATTCTCTCCCTCCAGCTCTCTCATTTCTCTCCCTCTCCCCCTTCTCTCTCTCAATTGTTTCTCTCCTTTCTCTCATTCTTTCCCTTCATCATTTTCTCATTTCTCTCTCTCACCTGAGCTGACACGAAGGGGGCCGTGGCTAGCACTGAGCTTCCCATGAGGGACATGGAATCGCAAAAAGCAGCCGGTTGCGGGCAGTGCATTTGTGACTGGCTGCTTTTTGCGATTCCGTGTCCTTCGCGGGCAGCTAGATGCTGGCCACGGTCCCCGTGGTGTTGGCTCAGGAAGGAGGAGCAGCTGCTGCCACCGCCGAATGCAATGAGGGAAGAGCTCTGGCTCTCCTGCACAGCGCAGCCGGCTACTCAAGTGAGCTTGCAGTGGTGGCAGCCGGAAAAGGAGTCGCCGTTGCCGCCGCCGTGATCCCGGGCCAGGAGGGTATCCTGCTTATGTGTGTGTGCGTGCACATGAAAGAGAGAGATGAGAGAGAGAAAAGGGGAGAATTTCTTTTTTTCTTTCTCATCTCTCTCCCCCCTTGTGCGGTGGGAGGCAAGGGCTGCCTTAAGTGCAAACCTGGCGCATAGGCACATACAGGGCCTCTTCGCTCTTGCACTAAGGCTTTGGTGGCCAGGGCAGGACCAGCCAGGAGTGGGATTTGGGGGCTCACTGAGCCCCACAGAATCTTAGCTAGGGATCACCTGAGCGCCTGCGAGCCCCCAGCAGCCCACCCCTGACTGCACCCCATCGGACAGGAACAGCTGAAAGGCCAGATATGCCCAGGTCTGTTAGTATCCTTTAAGACGATAGAGAGGAGGATATTATAGCAAGCAAAAGTAAAAGTTCCAGCGTTTTGGGGGCAATATTATAGAATATGCAGGAACAACCTTTTTTTCCCTCAGTTCACTGAATTTATATATCACGGAGCCTGACTAAGATCATTTTGCAGGGCCATATGTCTAGCATGTTGTGTAAAGGATGCTTTGGCCTGATCAAATCCCATTGGAATCAGTACATTGGGGGAGAATTCATCATGACTTAAGGTAATACCAGGTAATTTTTGCTCCAAAATCTGGAATTTGTCTTGGAAGAGTCACAGAAGCAGGTCAATGTGGGTTGAAAATTAATTTGAGCCAGTCACTGACATGGATTTGGACACTAGTTTTAATTGGAACCATTACAGCTTCAACTTGAAGAGTTGATTTTGGAACGGAACAAGAAACCACACAGTTTCTTAGAAAGCTGGATTGTATAGCTTTAATAATTCATTATTCTTATATCTGGAAATTGTAGGACATATTTGGAAGCTGTTTAATCCAACAGTCATATACTATATACTTTTGTTGTGTGAAATTTTTTTTAGTATGGCAACTATAATTCATTTTTTAGAGACTGAATTTAGTGTCTCCGTGAGCTGGTGAAATGACAAAGAACTCAGAGATATTTGAAGGCTTTAACGTGTTCAATTATCATTCTCATTTATTTGCCTGTCATGATAGTCTCTAAAGGCTTCATTTTTGTTTTTTCATAATTAATACTTGTCTATGCAGTAGGAAGGAATTGGTTTTAGAACTCTCCTTAAACTGATGGATGAACTAGAAATGACTGCTACATCTTCATATAAGAGAAGTGTGATAGGTCTGCCAGCCAGGTTTGGAAGACGATGTTCTAATTTTGAGAGTCTTAGCACCATATTATTAATATAAAAATTTAATAAATTTAATAATAAGGCTAGAGTACAGCCTTGTTTTAGACTATTATAAGAACACAAAATTTCAGAAAGATGTCCTTGGTTGCCAAGTCATATTTGGATGAAACATTATTATGCGGCATTTTAATAAAGCATTTATCAATAGAAGATATCTCCAGTTTTGACTACAGTCAGTTTTTTGAGTCAGGTAATGGGCTCATTTTGTGCTGTAGCTTTTTAAATATAATTCATATTGTCTCTGGCCATTACCTTGTATTTTCTTTGGCTAGATACTTATCCTTCTGTTATAAAAATAATTCAGTAATGGAAATACACAGGCAAAACCACAGGCAACAAATCTTACTTTGAAATCAGAGATTTATTTCATGAGCAGTTTGGAACATGAAAAGCCATCATAACAGAACATTTCAGTAAGATGGTACTTACTAACAACCCACTGCAATGAAGTCCAGGGATAATAGCTAGGTCCAGCAAAGAATAGCTACCATTGGTGGCCCTGAATTGAAATTTACCCCCTTCCTTTATACCCTTCTTCTTCTGAAGCCCACCCAGTAGAATCTAATCTTACTGGATGTACTTCCCCTATTCCCTCATACTGCCCATCACTTAATACCCACATGTAGGTATATGCCAACTCGCTTACCATCTGCTACTTTCAGTTCTCCCTTTTCTCGATATCCCAGACATTTGTGATCCAAAATAGCTCTTATTTTTGATTATATGCTTTTTGCAGAAGTAGCAGATAGCAACATACTGAGAAGCTTGCAAAATCAGTTCATCAGATTACAAATATTTTGCCACGCTTGCAAAATCAGCTCGGCCGGCGTTATTATATTGCTAGTTTGAAGCCTTCAATTAAGCAGAGGCCTACATCAATTTAGAGCCTAGTTGTCTTCCTCTCACACTTCTATTTCTTTAGTTCCCCTTTTTTATTCAGCTTGTAAAGAACTTCATATGTCTCCATTCTATACCTTCAGATGTTTCCTATTTATCTTTTTAGTAAGATTTTTTTGTGAAAAAGCAGTCTTAATATATATATTGCTTGTTATAATAAAAATGTAATATTTGCCCCTTGACCTTCTATTGCTAGAAATTTTTTTTGAAACATAGCTTTTTCATTGTGTGCCTAACTGCATAGATTTATATTGATTCTGAATTATTTCAGTAAAGTTACAAACTTGTGGAGAGAGGAAAGAAGAGTTTCTAGAAGAATTTAGAATCTTAACCTCATCATTTAATTAATTTTTTTCTACATTGAAAAAGTTTTAACATAGTTTTGAAATCTTTTTTCTGTCAAATGCTGATTTAGATATTTTTTTAAATGGTAACTCAGTCTCCTTCTTGGAAAAGAGCAAAGGAATTTGACTGCAGCTAATCCTTGACTTACAAGGGTTTGTTTAATGGCTGTTCAAAGATACAACAGCATTGAAAAAGATAACTTATGACCATTTTTCATACAGTAGTTATGACCCTTGCAGCATCCTTGTGATCATGTGATCAAAATTCAGACGCTTGGTTATGTCCATTGCTATGTCCCAACTTATCAACTGCAATGATTCACTTAACAACTGTGGCAAGAAAGGTTAAAAAACGGGGCAAAGTCACTTAAGAAATGTTTTACTGAACAACACAAATTTTGGACTCTGTTGTGGTTGTAAGTCAAGGACTATCAGTATTGGTACATTGGCTACTAATTTAAGTAGCAGATGCATGCTATATTAATAGCATACTTTCCCCCATTCATTGGAAATTACACAGAGGCTAGGGATAAATCTGGAATGGGAAAATGGGATTGAGACTTTTTTGGATACTGCTAATCTCTAGCACCACCCTGCCTGCTAGAGAGAAGCTAGCAATGTAGCTGAAAACAGCAGTTCTGTTTATATGTTTATTGAACTTGAGATGGATGATAAGTAAGCCAGCAATAGTTATATTGTTTGTAGGTTTTGAAGCCATTCTTGATAATATAGTCTTTCCTAGCCCACCTGATTTCCCTTTCATTTTTATATTAAAATGTATGTAATGCTTTATGTTTGATAAATTAGATTTATCTAATTAAAGAATTACAGTGTGTAGGAAATTCATTGGTTGTGTATAGAGTTAGGTGTTAAAAGATTAGGTGTTAAAAGATTCATTTTCTGTTACCATGAAAAGTGAAATAGATTATTTACTTAGGGCAATACTGATTGTCCAAGAATATATTGTTCTATTGGCAAATGAAAGAAAAAATGTCATTTCCATAACCACTGCAATTATCTAAATATATTTAATATAGACTTTTTTGTAATTAATCTTACATTTTTGTAATTACTTTTCAAGTGAGATATAATCTTCTAGCCAGCCATACCAATTTCCCATGCTGGCTAGGAATTCTGGGAGTTAAAGTCAGTGCTTTTGAAAGTTGCCAAGGTTGAGAAATGTTGTATTAATTTTATTTATTTATTCATTTGTTTGTTTTTGTTTGTTTATTAAATTTATATGCTGACCATCTCACTGTCAAGCAACTCATTCATTTTAAATGAGTATGTGGAGTTCCTGTAACATTTAGAGTCTTATTATTTTTCAGTGGTAGCTTATTTTTACACAATGATTTATGGAAGTGACTTGCATTTAATATTGCTTCAGATTTATAATGGCGCCTGATTGCCTGGTAAAATGTAGGTGGTAAATCTCCTTCAAATTGTGTTTGTTCAGTTTCAAAAAGAGTTGCTACAATGGAACCACTGCATTTTTAACAAATGTAAGAGCATCAAAATATCCCATATACTAGGTTGATTGCAGTATTTTTAGGAACGTGCTTATTCTGTCAACCTATCCAACTGAACAATCAAATAATTGACAGCTTGAATACTTCTGAATAATGATTCTGATCCTGGAATGGAAATTCCAAATTTATAAATTAGACTTACTTTTAAATAACATTTATTGCTTCTTGATGACAAATTTTATGCTTGACTTCTTAAAGTAATTAACATAGCATTGTATCTGAAACACTAGCCTGTGAAAAATGAATAGATATGCATTTCATTATTTTCAATATAGGACAAAAGAGTACATTACAATCTTATGCCTGGTATTGGTCTATTTTTAACACAACTGAAAGAGTTTCTTTTTAAAGGAAATATAACAAATTCATTTTTCCATTATTTTAGGTATTTGATTCTTTATATATTATTTTCATCTCAGATAGTTTAGAAGAAAAATAGATTTATACTTATTGATATGAATCCAATTATTTATTTTACAGGTTTGATGATTTTATTAGTAAAGCTCAGATCCATTCTGATGATTCTTTCTATGAACCTATAGCAGGGTGTCAAACTCTATTTCATTGAGGGCCACATCAGGGTTGTGCTTGACTTTGGGGGGCTGGTGTGGGTGTGGCCACCTCAATGCTAATCATGTCAGGTGCACTTGTGGTGGTCCAGGTAGGGCTGGGGGGATCCACTGTCTTCCAGTGGAGGAAGGCAAGACCAGGGAGAGTGCCAAACCCTTGTCCTCCAGACTCTTAACGTCCCTTTCAGGCCACATGGAGGATCCCTGGATGGCAGCACAGACTGTCCAGAGCCCTAGGCAGTGGAGGGCCAATGCTCAGCCTGGCCCACAAACTACCAGGGCACCGGGACCCCACAGCCCAGCCGAGCCCAGCCCCACTTCCCCAAAGGGGTGCCTGGCTGTGTTTACCCCTTCTCTGCGCAGGCAGCCCTCCCGAGTTCTGTTTTGCACGGTGACAGCCTCCTGCAGTACTCTGCCAGCAAAAACAGAGATTGGGAAGCGCACAGGCAGCCCTCCCAAGCTCCATTTTTGGCTGTGATGACCTGTTCCAGCATGCTGCCACCAAAAATGGAGCTCAGGAGGGCCAGGCCGAGTCACCGTGGGCTGGTCCAATGTTTCCAGGGCAGCCTCGTGGGCCAGATCTAAGCACCCCATAGGCCAGATTCGGCCTCCAAGCCTTGAGTATGACACCCCTGCCCTATAGCATAGAAACTATTAATATTCTTGGGCATTTGTAATTAATCTTTCCTGAAGTTAGTTCTCTTAAAATATGTTGGAATCACAGTTTCTAAGACTTTTGGTCAACATATTGTAGTCCCATTCCATATATATAGAAAGCCTCAGGTCTGTTTTGCATGACTATTTAGAAATAATCTTAGTGTTTTTAAAGAATGTCATAATAAGCTTATTTGAATATATGCCATATTGTTCTATTTATGTCCAGAATACTTAACTATATTCTATTTTTTAGCATACAACTCGTGAAGTGATTCTGGTTGAAGATGAGGTGACAGACACCGAAGATAATGAAGAGGATGATTTAGGAGACTTGGATGATCAGCGTAGTATAATCCTTCATATTATCTCACAACTGAAACTTGGGATGGATCTAACTAGGGTATGTAGCTTGGGCCATTTTAGTAATTAAATATTTGTTTCAACCTTTTTTATGACTTTATTCTGTATCTGTGATACTTGCTATCATGATATTTACTGCTTTCCCAATTTTTGCTTCAGTTGTATATTTACAAAACCTTAACTTTTTAAACAGGTAATGTATTGTTCAGGGACAGAAAGCTTTTACATTTAGTCTCATTATAATGTGAAAGTAACCATTCTTCTTCATAATTAACAGTCCTAGAATCAAAACTGGCTTTTTAAATATTTTAATATTTCTAGTATACTGTATCTGTTTCCAGTTGCTCTTGGGAAGTAGCTGGATCCCTGCTATTGAGATATATCCACTTCTACAGAAAAAAAAATCACAGAAAATAGTAAAGTAGCTTGTTGGACTCCTGCTTAAAAAAAAAGAAGTAATGAAACACATTATTTGTGGGAAATGAAGAAAACTGTTTTTCTATAGAATAAACTTCTAACCTTGTAGCTTTTGATAATTCCCTCATTGTTAATCTATACGTTTATATAGTGTAAATGTTCTGTATGTATTTTATATCTTTTCAGCTTGCTAGACATGTGAAAATTTAAATTTTATTTTAGCCCTTTGGATTACCAATAATATGTAACTGAACATTTAAGTTCTAGTCAAAGAAGAATGTTCAAAGCCATGAGATGGTTAATTAAACTAATAACAGTTTGTTTATTAGAAAGTCAGATCATTCAAATTCACAATATTTACTGATTTAGAACATTGTTTTTAAACTTCTATGATTTTTCAGCGAGAGGCTTGAAGACATCCAAGATACATAGAATAGAAATTTATCCAGAGACACAGTGAACTTGAACCTTTGAAAACAATCTAAACCTGATCCATAGAAGACAAGAACTCAGAGTTAGGTAAATGTGGTCATCCTTCACACACGATCAAAATCATTACTTTGCATCAAAATTTACACACATCCCAATTCTTTGAGCCAGAAAGCCTGTGAAAATGTAGTTTGGGGTGAATTCTTTGAATACTAATCTTCTCTCTTTGTTCCAAAAACAAACAATGAGATAAATGTACATTCATTAGAACCTGAATACATTAAAAAAAAGATTCCTTTTCCCCAATAGTTGCCAGAGGACTCAAGACTGGGATAGTTTTATGTTTGTGCTATGATCTCATATGTATCTTTCCAATCAATAAGAGTTGCTACAGTGGCAATGGCAACCAAATACAATTCTTAGCTGTGATTAACTAATCTGCCTATTGACTACTTGTATAATTTTTTCTACATTAGCTATTTATATAAAGTATAAAAATAATAACATCTATTTTGTCTAGTTTTCATGTATTTTAAAATGTTTTAATTTTGAGATTCTATTGGAAAAATGTCTTATATATTAGAAAGTAAGAGATAAAGAATCAGAAGCCTAGCATTTAATCTGTGCATTAATAATAGAGTACTGAAAAAAGCTCTCATTTCATTGGTTTGTTCCCTTGAATATGCTTTGGAATATTGGAAGGTCAGCAAATAATTTATTTTGATCAGTGAAGAAATTGAATGCAAAAGTGTTGAGACCACTTTCCTGAATAATGCATGAAAAGAAAGAGCTCATTGGCTTGATCTCATATAATGAATTTAATAGAAAAGGGCTAATTGAAGTAGAGACATAAACGAAATGTGTAATTTTGCTTACACACGCTGGAATAAAATAATAAATATTATTAGCTAATTGAGGACAGGATGGAAAACATGACTAAATTAGTAGACTAGAGAAATACTGTGGACATAATATACTTAGATTTCAGCAAGGCATTCAACAAAGTAGACCGCAACTTATTTCTTGGCAAGCTAGGAAGAAGTGGGATAGCTAGCATCACCACCAGATGGATTCATAACTGGTTGACAAACCGTACTCAACAAGTAGTCCTTAATGGGTCTATATCTACATGGAGGGAAGTAAGCAGTGGGGTACACAAGGTTCTATCTAGGCCCAGTACTCTTCAATATCTTCATTAACGACTTAGATGAAGGAGTAGAAGGGAACTTATTACCAAATTTGCAGATGATACTAAGCTGGCAGAAATAGCTAACACTCTAGATGATAGACTCAAGATCTAGATGGATCTTGACAGACTTGAACACTAGGTCCTATTTAACAAAATGAAATTCAGTGTAGAGACAAGTAAAGTCTTACACTTAGGCAAGAAAAACCAAAAACACACATATAGACTGAGTGAAACCAGGCTTAATAGCAGTAACTGTAAGAGGCATCTTGCAGTCTTAGTGGACAACCTCTAATTATGATTAATTATGAGCCAATAGTGTGCAGCGGCAGCCAAAAAAGCCAATGCAATCCTCAGTTGCATTAACACAGGGATACAATCAAGATCAAGTGAAGACCTAATACAATTCTATAAAGCCTTAGTAAGACCACACCTAGAATTCTGCATCCAGTTTTGGTCACCACACTATAAAAAAATGTTGAGACTCTAGAAAAAGTGCAGAGAAGAGCAACCAGGATGATTAGAGGACTGAAGACTAAAACACATGAAGAACAATTACAGGAATTGGGCATGGCTAGTCTAGTGAAGAGAAGGACCAGGGGAGACATGATAGCAGTGTTCCAATATTTGAAGAGCTGTCATATAGAGGAAGGGTTCATTTTCCAAGGTACCCAAAGGCCAGACAAGGAATGTGGATGGAAATTGATCAAGGAGAGATTCAACCCAGAAATAAGGAGAAATTTTCTGATGGTGATAACAATCAATTAATGGAACGGCTTACCTTCAGAAGTTGTGGGAGCTTCATCACTGAAGGCTTTCAAGAAAAGACTGGACTGCCATCTGTTAGAAATGATATAGGGTCTTCTACTTGGGCGGGGGGCTAGATTGGGTGGCCTACAAGGTCTCTTCCAACTTAATCTATTATCTGTTAACATCTTAAACAGAATGAATAATATGGTAGCAACAGAGTGAGAATTAATTTTAATTATTTCACTAATAGATTTAAATATACTTAGCTAATTATGTGCACTTATTAATATTTTCTTTGTAATAATTAGATGGTTTTTTAAAAATCTGAAAGTATAGTAACTGATTACTAAAAATCTGAAGTAAAGTATTAGCTGAAATCTCTATTTATTTAAAAAAGCCTATATTTGTTATTGAACAAACTGAATCATCTAAGCCAGGGATTCCCAACATCTGGGTCATGGCCTGTTTGGAACCGGTCTGCAAAAATGGCGGGCGCACTGCCCGCAGCTCCACTTGTGGGAGTGATGGTTGCTAGTGCTTGTACGGGAAACTCCTTTTGCGCAAGTGGCAGACCCTTGTTCTCATGTGGGAAGCTCTATTTGTTGTGGGTGTATGAACCTGCCACTTGTGTAAATGGAGCTGTGCAAGTGCGTTCACTTGCTGCTTACGCAGAACCATCCCCTCTCCCCACCACTGGTCTGCAAAACTGGAAAGGTTGGAGATTCCTGGACACTACAGTCAACTGAATTTTTCTCAGTAATGGAACACTGTACCTGTTTGCCATTCTTTGATAAACAGATTTCTTGAAAACATCCATCCTACCAACCTGCTGGAATTGGCAGGTTCTTCAGTTATAAATGTGATCAGTAAACAGTTGTCTAATTCTTAGTACCTTTCAGCTTGGTTGTTTTCTTGCAGATGTTTCATTACCCAAACTAGGTAACATCATCAGTGCTCAGCAGTGATGATGTTACCTAGTTTGGGAAATGAAACATCTGCAAGAAAACAACCAAGCTCAGAGACTAACAAACACTTGTCATTTACCCCTGAGCCATTCATATTATCTTTTATCTAAGAAGAATTCCTTACAGGTAATTCTTGAGTTATGACCACAACTGAGCCCAACATTTATGTTGCTAAGTGAGACTTTTATTAAGTTTGCCTCATTTTATGAATTTTCTTTCCAGGGTTGTTAAGTGAATCATTGCATTTGTTAAATTAGTATCATGATGGTTAAGTGAATCTGGATTCCCAATTGACTTTGTTTGTCAGAAGGTTGCTAAAGGGGATCACATGACTGCAGCTGTCGTAAATAAAACACCTTTGGGTTAACCAAAGGCATAGCCCAGTTTCTTCAATCAACATCACTAAAAACCTCCCAGTCTGCATTTCCGCTATTCTGCCCATCCTGCAAGCCCAGACTTGACAAATTTATTGTTCTGCTTGAACGGGTGGACACTTTGGAAACTTGTCTAGCATCCCTTGAAGAAAAGGAAAAAATGCAGAAAAGTGAAGCACCAGTATCCCAGAATCATGACACAGCTCAACAACCCAACCTGCTGGAAACCACTAACCCTGCGAGTAACATTTCCATCCTTGTTAAAGACATGATTGAATGTGAACAGAAGCATCCCACCACTATCTTATTTGGACTTGAGGACACCAAGGAATCTGATGACATTGCAAAGGTTTGCAACATTATCAGTAACTTCCAGGCATCAACCATCGCTCCCGATGAAATCACTGATGTTTCCCACGACAGCCCCAAGTTCAAGAAGAGTGATGGCTTGGTGGCCCCATGTTTCTGCAGAGTCATTTGCAAGAGTGAAATCAGCAAACACAAATTCATTTCCACAATAAACTCACTTGCCAAAAGTTGCCCTAACCATAGGAACCTTTGTTTGTGGCCCCACCTATCCATACTGCAACGTGCCTTCGCCTGTGAGCTCAGCTCAGAGCTCAAACAATACCAGGACCAAGGAGAAACTGATCTGTACCATGCCGACTGTATCAAATGCAGGACAATGGCCCACATCCCAACAGCTGCCCCCACAACCATCAAAACTAGGCATGCATACCCCCAACTTCCTCCAGGTCCACCCCAACAGGCCTAAAATTCAAATTACTAAATGCAAGAGAAGCCTTGAATACAAAATGCCCAAATTCCTTCTGCTTCTAAATGCGGCCCTATCCGATCTCATTTTTGTCTGCGAGACATGGTTAAATGTATCCTTTCAAGACTCCATTATTACAGTAAGTGATTATTATGTTTTCCGGTCTGACCGTGATAATTGTAGAGGGGGTGCTGCTGCTATCTTCTATAAGAAGTCCCTAGGTCTGAAAAAGATAAATGTTACACAGGAACTTGCTCTTCCTGAGACCATTGTCTGTGAACTGTCCCTAAATACCACACTTGCTATGTTATAGTGTCCCTGATTACAACCTTGGTCATACAAACAAGCAAACTGCACTACTAACACTTCCTGCCCGCACCGCCTTATTTTTCTTGGTGACCTCAATTTGCTTCTTATTACTTGGACCCTAAACGAATGCACAACAAACCTATACATGCAACCCTGCACAGTGGTGTTACGACTCTGAGGCTGGAGCAGTTGGTAACGAACAACACTAGGCTCAACAATTGTTTAGATCTCATTTTCTGCAATAGCTTACGCTTAATTTATGGCCTACACGTTAAAGAACCTTTTTCCAACAGTGATCACAACATGATCGATTTTTGTCTCAACTTGTGTCCTTGCAAAGAGGATCATAATGGGACTCCAAATTATAACTATGAAAAAGCCAACTATGATCTCATAACTGCTGACCTCACATCTCTTGATTGGCATCTCCTTTTCACAGGTTTTATTTATTATTACCCTTATTGTCAGAGTACAATGTGTACAATGAGATTGGCTGAACCTCCCTCATACACCCCCATCAATAGAAATCACAGTGAGGACAGAAGTCCCTAACCTAGTCCCAATCTTATTACACTATGTGACCAGCCCTGCAAGTCTGTCATACTATGTTTTTTTTTTTAAATTACATTTATAGTCCGCCCTTCTCTGAAGACTCAGGGCGGCTTACAATTTTTGGGATACAACCCAATGTGCTCAGCAATAGCCTTCATTCCATAGTATATGCCTGCTTATTACTAAGCGGCATTTTTACAAAGTCAGCTTATTGCCCCCAACAATCTTGGGTCCTCAGTTTACCTACCCCGAGAGGATGGAAGGCTGAGTCAACCTTGAGCCTGATGGGATTTGAGCCTACAATAATTGCAGGCAGCTGGAACTTAAGAGCTAGGCATTTAGCAGCCTGCATCACCAAGGCCCTTGTTGACATGAAGTTATTTTCCGTTCAGAAATCTGACAGCTCATGGGTGGAAACTGTTCTTCAGCCTGTTGGTGTGGCTGGCTATGTTTCTATATCTCCTACCTGATGGTAGGAAAGTGAAGAAGTGCTGACCAGGATGTGATTCATCCCTGAGAATTTTCCTCACTCTTCTAAGGCAGTGAGCCCTAGCAATGTCATCTAGTGGTCTCAGGGAACAGCCCACAATGTTTTGTGCTGTGCTCACCACCCTCTGTAATTCTTTCTATCCATAGCTGTCAAGCCAGCATACCACAACGTAATGCAATATGTGAGGACGCTTTATATTGTGGACTGATAAAAGGAGGTCATCAGTCGTTGTTTCACTTTATTCTTTTGCAAGACTCTAAGGAAATGGAGTCTGTTGGGCCTTTCTGGACACCTGGATTGTGTTGATTTTCCAGGTGAGATCTTCACTTAGGTAGACTCCCAGGAATTTAAAGGAGGAAACTCTCTCCATACAGCCCCCCTCGATGTAAAATGGGGTGGGTTCCTCTCTCTTCTTCTGGAAGTCTAACACCATTTCCTTTGTCTTGCTGGTGTTTAGGTGCAGGTTGTTTTCTAGGCACCATGAGGATAGTTTTTGAACCTCCCCCCATACGCTGTTCCATCTCCACTGTAATGAAACCCAATACGGTAGTATCATCTGCGAACTTAATGATCACAGTGGATGGGTCAGACAATACACAGTTGTGTGTACAGTGAGTATAGGTAGGGACTGAACACACAGCCCTGTGGGGAGCCAATGCTCAGCTTCAGGGAGGTGGATGTGACAGGTTGTAATACTGCAGAAGACCATTATAACACTTTTTTGCTCGAAGTCAATAGAGCCATTTATCTATACATATCAAGAATAACCCCAAAGCCAAAAATAAAAACAAATTACCCATATCAATAAGAAAGCTATAATCCAGGAAAAAATCTCTTTGGCAAGCAAACAAAACTGGCTATGTAGCTAACTTTAAAAACTGGTACAAAGCCTTATGCTGCCAGATAAAAGCCAAATGTACAAATCATCATTGCAAACAGGAGGAAGAGCTGTTAAACTCAAACTCTTCCTGAGCCTTCTATAATTTCGTTAATGCCAAATGTAAAGACTCGAAATCTATCCCACCCCTAAAAGGGCTTAACAGAGAAGACTGTAATGATGAAGCTACAAAGGCCATTCTTCAGTTCAGTCTTTGTCGACCGCAGTGGCTGCTGACCCTCATTTCCTAGTCACACCACAACAAATTGTAATGACTTATTACATATTGACTTTGCAGCAGTTAACATTGAAACAGCACTTCATAGCCTAAAGTCATCCCTATCTATTGGCCCTGATGGATTATGTGCCTACTTTTTGAAAAAGCTTGCCACTGTCCTAGCTGAACCTCTAAGCACAATCTATGAGGTATCTTTTAGAACCGGCTCCCTGCTGGACTTATGGTCATTAGCCATGGTCATACCTATTTTTAAAAAAGGGAGACCCTTGTCTGATAGAAAATTACAGACCAATCTCACTGTGTTGCATCACCTATAAAGTCATGGAATCAATTATAAACCAATCCATCACCTTACACTTAGAAACAAAAACCTACTTTCTAACAAGCAGTTTGGTTTCAGGAAAAATTTGTCCTGTAATCTTCTAGGAGTTCTATACTGCAGAAGCATGTGGACCACACATCTAGACCAGGGTAAAGCAATAGACACAATTTACACAGACTTCTGCAAAGCCTTTGATTCAGTGGTGCACAACAAACTACTGCTGAAACTTAGTTCTTACGGCATTTCCGGACCCCTGCGCAAGTGGACAGCCACGTTCCTGTCAAACAGGTAACAAATGGTCAAAATAGGGAAGGCCCTATCAAATCCAGCACCAGTTAATAGCGGTGCCCCCAAGGCAGTTTCTTAGGACCCACACTCTTTCTGCTTTACATAAATGACCTATGTTACAACATTAAAAGCAGCTGCGTCCTCTTCACCGATGATGTAAAATTATTTAACACCACCGACAATGCTGCTGCTTTACAAAGCAACCTTGACTGAATGGTCATGCAATTGGCAACTCCAAATTTCAACTAACAAATGCTCTGTCCTACACATTGGCCCAAAAAAGAACACCAAATACAAGTTAGGCAGAAGTGATCTCGTAGACTACTCTCACTCTGTCAAGGACCTAGGAGTACTTATCTCAAATGATCAGCTCACTGTAACAGCATTGCCAAAAAGGCTTTAAGAATTGTTAACCTTATTTTGCAAAGCTTCTTCTCCGGCAACATTGAATTGTTAACTAGGGCACACAAAACCTTTGCCAGACCAATTCTCGAATACAGCTCATCTGCCTGGAACCTGCACTGTATATCGGACATTAACACAATTGAGTGGATTCAGAGGTATTTGAATTGACTCCTCCACTCACAATAGAATTCCCTATGCCTCCACACTGGAAATTTTGGGCCTGGATAATCTGTGCCTGCGGTCCGATCTAAGCATAGTTCACAAAATTGTCTGCTATAGCATCTTGCCTGTCAATGACTTCTTCAGCTTCAACCACAATAATACACGGGCAAACAATTGATAACAAACTCAAGGTAAACTACTTTAAACTTGATTACAGAAGATATGACTTCAGCAACAGAATGGTCAACGCCTGGAACGCTCTACCTGGCTCTGTTGTTACAGCCTCAAACCCTCGCAGCTTCAATCGCATACTCTACCGTGGACCTCACCCCATTTCTAAGAGGTCCGTAAAGGGGGTGTGCATAAGCGCACCAGCATGCCTACCGTCTCTGTCTTACTGTCCCCATTTATCTGTATTTATTTCCTTTGTTCATGTTTATGTTCATACCTATACTTGTTATTTTGTACATGTTTGACAAATAAATAAATATGAACCACTTGCCAAGCGTCTGAATTTTGATCATGTGACCATGGAGATGCTACAATGGTCGTAAGTGTGAAAAATGGTCATAAGTCAGTTTTTTCAGTGCCATTGTAACTTTGGTAACTAAGTGAACTGTTGTAAGTCGAGAACTATCTGTAGTTGTCTAATTCGCTACTTAAGTGGAAAAGTAGTGAAAAAAAATAGGCAGTTTGAATAATATAATTTTGTTACTTGAGGGTCTAGTAAGGATTGGAGAAATAGACTGATTTGCATAATTGTCTAGTTATAACATAGGAGCTGTTCTTTTGTCTTTATTCTTGAATTCTGAAAAGGGGAGAAAAGATTGATGATTGCATTCTGCAAAGAATTGCTGCTAGCTTGATCTTTTCCTCATGCAGTTATGATGAGATGATTACTTTCTTTTTACTGTGTTCAATATAGGTAGTCCTTCCAGCCTTTATTTTAGAGAAGAGGTCTCTGCTGGAGATGTTTGCAAATTTCTTGGCCCATCCAGACCTGTTTTTATCAATTTCGTGCGGAACCACTCCTGAGGAAAGAATCATCTCCTTTGTGGAGTACTATTTGACAGCCTTTCATGAAGGCCGAAAAGGAGTTGTTGCCAAGAAGCCATATAATCCAATAATCGGAGAAACATTTCATTGTTCTTGGAATGTGCCAAAGGACAGAGTAAAACCAGTGACAGCAAACACTGCCTCTTGTGGTCTCAAGGGGCAAGCTTCATCAGAAGGTTATAGGCTGAGATTTGTAGCTGAACAAGTGTCCCATCATCCACCAGTAACCAGTTTTTACTGTGAGTGCAAAGAGAGGAAAGTATGTGTGAATGTTCACGTATGGACCAAAAGCAAATTCATGGGGATGTCTGTAGGTGTTTCTATGGTAGGTGAAGGTAAGAAGTGTCACAAACACATATTTTATATAGCATGCTTATTTATTAAAAAGAAATAAAGGAAAACCTGAAGATTTCTTATTATTCCCCCCCTCCGCACAATTTACTTAGAATAAAAGAAGCAAAACATTCAGCCTCCAAACACAAAAATTAGTAGAAATGCTATTTAGATAAGAGTTGAGTGGGAATATATTGAATGTATAGTCAGAAAAGGGGAAAATGGATAAGTAGTACTTTGTTTTGTCAGTGAATAAGATATATAGTTTGTGTTAATATTCAATTCTAAAAAAATGAGTAGATATATGTAAAACATTATAGAGAAGATAGTAACAGAATTGGAAGGGACCTTGGAGTCTGGTTCAACCCCCTGCTCAAACAGGAGAGCTTATACTAACGGTTCTGAACTGTTCTGGCTGCAGTAGAAGACTGGTAGCAGTAGAAGTGGCAGCCACAGTGGGGGGGGAGGGATGGTTTAACATGTGCAGCCTAGCTCCTGCTCATATGCAAATGAAGCTTCCCATATTTGCCTACCACTTGTACAGCCCAGTTTTCAATGGACTGAAGACTGGTACCGGTCTACCGCTCGGGGGTGGGAACCCCTATCTTATACCATTTCAGACCAATGGTTGTCCAATCTGGCTTAAAAACCTCCAGTGATGGAGCATTAACAACTCCACTAATGAATTGCTCTAACTTCCAGGAAATTTCTCCTTATTTTTAGGTTGGGTCTCTCCTTGAAGTAGTTTCCATCCATTGCTTCTTATCCTTGCCATCTTTTCCCATTAGTGGACTGATTGTTTCCTTGATTTTTTTTCTTGCTTTTTACACGTTGAAAAAGCCTTCTTGTATTATTTTTTACATTGGTTGCAAGCCTTAATTCCTTCTGAGCCTTAGCTTTCTTGACCTCATCATAGCAGGTGTGGGCTGTATACTGATACTCTGCCTTAATTATGTGCTCCTCTTACTACTTTTTACACTTTTTTTGGTCTTTTAGTTTATCAGAGAATCCTTTATGCAGCCAAGCTGGTTTTATTCTTCTTCTTCATTGATGTTGTGTTGGACTGGCCTTTTATAACCTCACTTTTCAAAATTTCCCATGAGGATTGTTTTCCTCTTGAGGATTTTCATTCATGGAATCCCTCCCAAGCACTCTCTAAGTTTATTAAAATCAGCTCTCTTGAAGTCCGAGACTCTAGTTTGACTTTGTTTTATTGCTTGAGCTTGCATTATGTTGATTTCTGATATTGCATGGTCATTCTCACTTAAGGTTCCTGTAACTTCGACTGCTTCTATCATTTCATCTCTGTTAGTGAAAATTAAGTCCAGTGTGGCTGACCTTCTAATTCCTTCTTTGCCTTTTGGGAGACAAATTGTCTGCTAGGTTTGTCAGGAACCTATTTGATATTTCATTAGATGTAGAGTTGATGTCTCCCAGTTGATGTCAGGGTAGTTGTAGTGTCCCATTACTATTGAGGTGTATTTTGTGCACATTGTAGCTAACTGATTAGCTAATATTTCATCTATTTCCTCTGTTTGGTTAGGTGGTTTGTAGCATGCACCCATGGCAATGTCATTCCTTTTTCCTTTTATGTTAATCCAAATGCATTCAAGAAGTTTTCACCATTCTGTTGCATTTCTACAAAGGTGTATTGTAATTATTTCTTATATATAGTGCACCTCCTCTTATATTCCTCTTCTTCTTTTGTGTCTAGATCAAACTTAAACAAGTCATTTTTGGTGCATATTTTTAGTAGTAGCTGACACACCAGCAGATGGGTCAGGCTCCATGTCTCTCCATATTAATATAGCATTGTTATCTGCTAAGAATCTCCACTTAGCATGTTGATTTTACATTTAGGCACTCCAACTTTCTATCTATTCAGGGTCCTCCAGTAGTATAAGGGAGTAGTTTCATTTATAGTTTGCAAAGGGAAGAAGATGAAATTTTCTAATACCTCACAGAAGGACAGTCTTTAAATATCCAGCGGTACCTTCTGAGATTAATTAGCCCTATAGGATTGATAGTATCTCTTATTTGTTAAATTGATTCTAATATTCAAGATATCTCCTTTGAATTTCCTATTGTAAGGATGTGCAAGCTGGTGCTCTTTAGATATTTATATAAATTGCCCATCCCTGTCCTATGTCATGTATGATATTACATCCTAATCATAGATATTCATATGATTATAAAATGTTATTCAAACCATGATAGACAACATTCCAAGGTTGTCATATTACAGTGATTTCTGCAAATCCATGTAACCACCATTCATTGTAGTAGTGTGATTGAATGGTTAGCCCAATAGCTAAAGTTGAATCAACAAAACCTCAATTGCAAAAATTCATTATCTTTATCTGCACCAGTCTTTTCATTCTTGAAAGAAGTTAGATTAATATTTCATCTTTCTCAAACTGTTTTATTTAAGCATACATTTTAACAATGATCATGCTTCTCCAAATTTCTGAATGCTAATCTCTTCTTTTCCCTTCATATCCATAGGCATTCTTTATCTCTTGGAACATGGGGAAGAATATATATTCACATTACCTTGTGCCTATGCGCGTTCTATACTTACTATTCCTTGGGTGGAGCTTGGAGGCAAAGTTAATATTCACTGTGCCAAGAGTGGTTATTCTGCTACAGTCACATTCCACACCAAGCCATTTTATGGAGGAAAACTACACAGGTATCAAAACTAAGTTTTGCTCTCTCCTTGAATTAAACTATTAAAATAGTAAGGCACAAAATATAGATTGGTCTATTGT
This sequence comes from Naja naja, assembly GCA_009733165.1. Lineage (NCBI taxonomy): Eukaryota > Metazoa > Chordata > Lepidosauria > Squamata > Elapidae > Naja > Naja naja. Next base: position 54,461,252 of record CM019155.1, on the reverse strand, counting down.
TTATTGCTTACAATTCTGCAATTGCTTGTGATTTTTTAAATATATTAAAAACTTTTTTATATATGGATGCATGGATGTGAAGTAAACACACAATTGAATCAGAATACAGTGAAGTGTGAAACTCATTGTTCAGTTTTTCATTGAATTAGATCACTATGTAATCAATATTTTGGAATGAAGAATTGTTTCTTTTTTTATTTAAGTTAAATCATACTGAACTTATTTAAGAATGCTGTCTACTTCAAAAGTATATATGGCATATATTTTTAAAAAGTAAAATCATAGTAAGCAACTATGCTCATCTCTCTGAATGTTTTATGGTGAAGTATTTAGGTATATTCAAATGTCAGTAATCTTAAATCTTTATTACTTATACTAGGGTTACAGCAGAGGTGAAGCATAATCCAACCAATACCATAGTGTGTAAAGCACAAGGAGAGTGGAATGGCATTCTGGAATTCACATATAGCAATGGTGAAACCAAAGTAATTGATACCACCAAATTACCCATAATCCGGAAGAAGATCAGACCAATATCAAAACAAGGCCCCTTTGAATCAAGGTGGAGCTATTTTGGTGAAATCTCATCAAATTGTATTTAATTGTATTTAAGGCAACTAGTAATCAAAAAGTGGAGTTCTTTGTTTTGCCAGATATACACAATTACTGCATGCTGAATAGTATTGAGAATCATCCATGCTGTAAGCCAAAATGGCTCAGTGATACTTTTCTGTGGTTTTTCTTATGAGTAAGGGCAACTCATAAGGAATTAAAAAATACATAAGAGCATGCTGAACTAATTGTAGGTGAATTGAAAATATTTTTTTTATTAATTGCTATGGAATAAATTGAGCCATATAAAAGTGTCAAAAGTTTGTATGGAGTTTCCAGAGAGAACAGAATTATGACAGTTCTAAATAAAACAGTTGATAAGGGAAAACATTTAGCCCTTTCTAATTGTATGTTTTCAATATAAGTATTGTTCTTGGTTTATACAGTTTATTAATTTCCTGTAGTTCATTTTAATCACCAGTGTACAGAATAGTTTGTAAATGCTCAGATTGGAGCAAGCAGATATAAGACTTAATTTATTCTTACATTTGTGTTCCCTATTTTTATTAGGTGCTCCAGATGGCAAAGCTGAGGGCTATATCTTATTTGATTCTCAAAAAAACTTTTGGAAAAAGAAATAGTTCTGGGAAATGTTGTAGAAGTCTCTTGAGTCAGCATCTACCCTTAAACATTTTGGTTCAAAGAAAAGAAAAAGGGCTTTTTAAATTAAACTAAATGCTTTTGTTTTTCATTATTAGCTGCTCAGATACATATATAAAATAGGCTGGCATATATACCTCCTAAATAAGTAAATAAAAATTGTGATAAGCAGAAATCCAACCATATAATATGGGTTTTTTTTTTACAAACTTGTTGGAGTGCTGTGCTTAGTTGAACTTCTCTGAAAAAGTGTTTTCACACTGGCAGTTTGGCTTGATCCTATCTCCTCAGGGCTTCAGTGGACTTTGTCAATGAGTTTCCTTCCATACAAATCAACAGGCAAGACTGTAGCTCTTTTACAACAGATTTGCTTTCAAATCAAGCCTTCTTCTTTCTCTAAGGCATTTATGGCAACATGTCACTGCTGCCCTGAAGGAAGGTGACATTGATGTGGCAACAGAACATAAGCATGTCCTTGAGGAGAGGCAGCGAAAAGAGGAGAGGCAACGAGCAACAACCAACACACTTTGGAAACCAAAATATTTTATCAAAGAGGTAATGGGAAAGATAATAGGCAACAGAAATGTTCAGTCATTGCAAATCATTACATTTGAATATCTTTATGACATTTCAGTTTTGAGTTTTGAAGGTCTTTCTTAATTATACAACTGTTTAGAGTAACCTGTTTAGATATGAGGGTAATATGGACAAATATTTGATTAAGTAGAACCAAATACACACACACACACACACACACACACACATCAACGGTTAGAAATTACTACATTTTAGCTATCAGCTTTTGAGTGAAATTTTGGATGCTATATAAAGAACAGAAATGGAGGAGAAATATGGGCTGGACAGAACCACTAGTGGGTTGCCACCACAATAGATGTTTTATTATTGTGTCCTAGGCTGAAATGTGATGCCAACACTACTGCCAAGATAAATAATAAACTATCCTAATGAGACTAGCTTATTCTCATGCTGAATATCTTTCTAGTCAATTATTTTTTTAAAAAGTTTTTTATTTACAATAAACTCATCTTTCAGTTAAACAGTGTGTTGACTGGGTACATATATCTTGTGCTAACAATTATAATTAATACTTTTCTTACCAGTTGTAGCAATAATCACATTTTCTTTATATGCAATTTTCTCTTATATCTCTTATCTTTATGACAATCTTAACTTAATTCTCTATATATTCATCTACTCAATTTTAACTTGTTTTATTATCCAACCATTAATAACATAAATTCCATACCATATAGTATTCAGTTTCATCCTTTTCCTTAATTGCCAATGTTAATCTATTAATCTCTGCACATTCTAATATTTTCTCAATCACCTTTCACTCTACTGGAATCTTTTTGTTTTTTCAATTCTGAGCAAATACAATTCTGACTGCAGTTAGTACATGAATAATCAAATATACTTCTTCTTTGCTGTAACCTTCAGGTATCATACCTAATAAAAATATTTCAGGTTTCAAATCTATATGTTGCTTTATCATTTTTTCCAACCATGTGTGTATTTTTGTCCAATATCTTTTTGCTTCTATACGTGTCCATCACATATGGTAATATGATCCAGGTGTCTGATGACACTTCCAGCATTTAGCTGATTTGTCTTTAAACATCTTTGCCAATTTTGCTGGTGCAAAGTGCTACCTATGAAACATCTTATACCAATTTTCTTTATATGCTGTCAATATTGTTAATTTATAATTTCTTCCCCATAATTTCTGCCATCTATATAGTTCTATCATATGCCCCAAATTTTTCACCCATGCTATCATTGTTTTCTTTACTTGTTCTTCCTCTAGTTTGATACCAAATAAATAACAATACAATTTTTTTAATCAGTTTATCTCCCATACCTGTTAGTATTTTATCAAATTCTGTCAACTCTTTATAAATACCTTCTGTTTTAACATCTTTTTCATAATTTGATTGTATTTGCCTATATTACCAATGCATGTCAACCCCTTGTTCCATCAGTTCTTGTCTGGTTTTGAGCTCTCCTTTTTCATTCAGTAAATCTTTATATCTAACAATAGTTCTCTTTTTACATACATTTGGATGTGTATAAATGTATAAATTCCAGACTGGAATTTTCAAATAATGTTGTTCTCTGGTTTTTTCCCACATTGACAACAAAGCATTCCTGACACAATGAAAATAACCATGTATCTTACTTCTCCCATGCCATAAAAAGGCATGCCAACCCAATTGCAAATCATGCTCCTCCAATATCAACAGCCTTGTATTTCTTAAATTAATCCATTCTTTCATCCATGTTAATGCCGCAACATTTTAAGGTTAATTCTTGCTTTCTTCCCTTGCCATGTATATTTCAGGACTATCCTATTAATATCATCACAATATTTTTTCTCCAATTTTAATTGTTTCAAATAGAACACTTTCGGTAGTATATTCATCTTAATTGTTGCTATTCTTCCTATTAATGATAACTGCATATTAGCCCATTATTCCAAATCTGTTTTGATTTGTTTCAATTTATAGTAGTTATCCTCCTTGATCATTCCATATCTAGCTGTTAATTGAATCCCCAGATATTTCACTTTCTTTGTAAACTGAATATCTAATCTATCCATTAACTCTCTTTTCTGTTTCTCTGTCATATTTTACCAATATCTTAGTTTCCCCTTTGTTTATTTTCAATCCTGCCACTTTCCCATATTGTTCTATCTTATTTATCAACTTAGGTCCTGTGTCTTGTGGCTCTTCTAGTATAAAAAGCAAATCATCTGTAAATGCCTGTAATTTATATTCTTCCTTTCTTATTTCCATCCCTTTTATTTCCTTGTCTTTCCTAATATTTCTGTTTAACACTTCTAGAGTTAATACAGATAATAATGGCAACAAGGGACACTCTTGTCTTGTTCCCTTTTTAATGTTAATTTTTTCAGTCAGCTCTCCATATACCATTGCTTTTGCATATTGTTTGTAGTATATTTTCTTGATCATTTTAATAAACCTTTCCCCAAAATCCATTTCTTCCATTTGTGTCAACATAAACTGCCAGTTCACATTGCCAAATACCTTCTGTGTATCTAAAAAGATCAATATCATCTGCTTTTCTGGATAAGCTTCATAGTATTCCAAAGTATTCAGAATTATTCGCATGTTATCTTTTATTTTTCTCTTAGGTAAAAAGCCATTTTGATCTGAGTGTATACATTTATTTAAGAATCTCTTTAATCTCTCTGTCATTATTGAAGCAAATACTTTGTAACCTGAGTTCAACAATGGTATTGGTCTATAGTTTTTACTCTGTTGTAAATCAGAGTCTTCTTTCAGTATGAGAGTTATATACACCTCCATCCAGGAATTGAGCATTTTCGCCTCCCATCATTCAACACCTCCAACATTATGTTGTTCAGGGAGTCTTGCAATATTTTGTACAATTCTGCTGGTAGGCCATCCGGTCCTGGTGCTTTCCCGTTGTTTGTCTTTTTAATGCTTCTGCTAGTTCCATCATTGTGATTCTTTCCTCTAGCATTGATTTAACTTCCTTTGGTATTTTGGGTAATTCTGCTCTTTTTAAATGTTCTTTAATTTCTCCTCCAACTTGTTCTTGTTCATATAATTTCCCATAGTATTTTTACACTATTCCTTTTTTATCTTCATTTCTATAGCAAAGATTCCCTTTATCATCTATTAGTTGAGAAATCAATTTCTGTTCCTTTTCTTTTTTCAGTCTACATGCTAACCACCTTCCTGGTTTATTTGCATTTTCAAATATATTTTTTTTGAATCTCTTTATTTTTTGTGCTAAATCTTCTTTATCTCTTAATTCCATCTTGTGCTTTTATTAATTTCATCTTATTTTTGTATGTCCTTTGTGCAATTCCTTCTCCAATTTTTTATATTTTTATTCTAACGTCTTTTGTGTCTGCCTCTTTTTTCTATTTCTCTTTCCTACATATGTTATAGTTAGTCCTCTTATATAAGCCTTTGCTGTGTTCCATATGTTTTGTAGTGAAGTCTTTTCCCTTTTGTTTTCATTTAAGAAAAATTTCAACTCTTTTTCCATATATCTTATAAATTCTTTTTCTTTCAATATTAGGTTATTCATTGTCCACCTTGACCTCTTTTGTTGTCCCTTCCATATTACTTTTATCGGATTGTGGTCTGCCCAGATATTTGTTTCAATACTTATTTCTTGTATATTAGTAATTAAATCTGTAGATGCCTGCATCATATCAATCCTAGACCAAGACAGATATCTATTTGAATAAAATGTATATTGATTGTTTTTTGGGTGTATTTCTTGCCATGCGTCTTGGATTGCTAACTCCTCCATCATCTTGAAGAAAGATCTTGGTAGTGTTTTCCTGTTTTTTGGGTTTTTTTGTTCATCTTTTGTGTTTTATAGTCCATAGTGGATGTAGCCACTAGTGGATGTAGTGGATGTAGCCACTAGTGGATATAGTGGATGTAGCCACTATTGCATTGTAATCTCCCAAAATACATACACTTTCGTACTCAAATTCCATTAATTTCTTGTGTAGTTTGTCATAAAATTCTTCTTGATTTTCATTTGGTGCATATATTGCCACTAGTAGTGTCTGCTTACAATTCATTGTCATTTCCACCATTGTTCTGACTCAGCCAGGTTCCCAGAGAGCAAACACAGACAAACTCAGTAACTCAAACCTTCACAGCTTTAATCTACAAATAAACTTCTTTGTAGATAAAAGATGGCTTGCAGCCAATTAGTCCAATCAGAAAAGCCTTGACAGAATTCTTCAGATAAGCCAGTATCTCTATACACAATGCTGGGTCCTTAGAGCTTCTTAGAAAGTTTTTGCCTTCTACAGAGAAAAAACCCTTTGAAACCAGGCTTATATTCCCTGGAGGGAGGGGCCATTAATTAGCAGACTTACTCCAGAGTCGCCTCTGCTGCTCTTCTATGAATCATCCTGCGCTCACTCGCACTTAGCACAGGCTCCTCGGCAACCTCCTCCTCACTGCTGCCGGCTAATCACAACAACCATTTACACCCTTCCCTCATCATATTGAAAGATTTGTTTAGTTTTTATTGTGTCCTTAATGTATAATGCTATGCCTCTTTTGCTTTGTTGTGCTAGGGAGGTTATAGTTTCCCATTTTTAGGATAGTCCAATACTTTATTGTGTTGCTTTTTAATATGCACTTCCTGTAAACAAATTATATCCAGTTTTAGTTTCTCTAGTTTGTTAAATATCCTTTTTCTTTTTATTGCTGAATTCAGTCCATTCATGTTAAGTGACATTAACTTTATTTCTTCTCCTATGTCTTTATTTATAATAGGGTTTAGTTGCTCTTGTCGTTCTTATGTCTTTTGCTTCCTTTGGTCTCACTTCTCTTCTTACTCTTTCTTCTTGTTCTTTTTCCTGCCCTCTTCATCATCCATTCCTCTCTCCTGCTGCTTCTTAATTTCTTCTATTTCCCTCATTTTCTCTCCCTTTTGCTCTCTAATGATCCGCTTTCTCTATGGAATCTAACCTGTGTCTCTGTTCCTGCCATGTCACCATTATTCCCTCTGATATCAACCATCTGAAGTTGATCCCTCTTTTAATTAGACATTTTGTCACAAACTGGTATTCCTTCTCAAATCTCTTATTTTTCTTGGTATTTGCTTCAAAACTGTTATTCCTTTCCCTTTATATTTCAATGGATCATCTCTCTTTCTGCAAGATTTCTGTTCTTATAGCTTTCTTTGTGAACCTAACATATACCTCTCTTGGTAGCTTATTCCTCAATGCATATCTGGTTTCTCCTCTAAATATTTCATCTATATCAGCCATCACTTTTTCTTTGGTCACCTCCAAGGCCCCTGCCAGCAAGTCTACCATTATTTCTGCTAGGTTTCCCCCCATTTCTTCATCAATGTTTTGGAATCTTAAATAATAGTTGGCATGATCCATCTCCAATGAAATAATTGTACTTTCCTTACTTTGATCTGCTAACATCAACCTATAGTCTATCTCTCCTAATCTTTTTTCTGTTATATCTGCTCTCTCCTCTATTTTTTTCCATATGTTCCTCATTTATCATCATCAATTGCTGGATATTCTCTACTTTTTCTTCTACATTCCCTACTCTTCCTTCTACATTCCCTACTTTCTCTTCAACTCTCCCTATTTGTTCTTGTACATCTTGTAATATCATTTTAATCTCCGCTTGCATTGAAACCACCTTCTGCTGTAACATAGCGTTCTTGGATCTTTGTCCTGCCGGGCTGGAGGTCGCAGAGGAGGAGGCAGAGGATGGGGCTGATGCTGTTGTTTTCTTCATCTTAGAATATTTGTTTTGTTATCTCTTTATAATCCTTCTTGTAGTGGTCCAAAGGAGAAAGAGAAGAAGAAAAAGAAAAAAAAAACAATTATAATCCACAAGGGAGGTTGCTCTGCCCTCTCTCAACTTCCTCTCTTCAGGTTCTTCTATACCTTAATCCAAAGTGTATTGGTAATAAATTCGAGAAAGATAGAGGAAAACAATAAATATATACAACAAAAAAGAGTAAGATAAAACAATAATCTAACAAGAAATGAAAAGCACATAAAAAAGTAAAAAAGAAAATTGAGGAATAGAAAAATGAATAGGAAAAAAAAATAAACCTTTTGTCCAAGGCAATATAAAAAGGGTACGTAATATATGTAAAGTACAAAAATGCTAATCCAAAAAGTAGTATGTAATACTATTATAATAGTATATTAATGTGGAAAAGGAATATAGGAAAACAAGAAGTAAAACCAAACCATGAATGGGAGAGCAAAAATAAAAATCCAATTGTTCAGTTGTGGCCCATGTTGAGTCCCACTTTCAAAGTTCAATCAACAATTATTTCCCCAACAAGTTTCTGCAGTGCAAACTTGCAGGTGTTTTCCAAGAAAAAATAACGAAGCAGTTCAGGAGAAAGGGAGTTTAGTCTTTTGCTTTCTTATGTCTGATTTGTTTCTTTATGTTTCCAAAAGTTTCCAAGAGTTAGGACAAAAGTTCTCAGTGTTTCATTCTCTGACTATAAACAATGTATTCTAATCTTCTTGTTCCCATGCCATCAAGGTCATACAACTCCACTTCTCCTTCTGTCTTCTCATTCCTCTTTCACCTTTAGGTGGCGCTGCTGCACTGTTTTCTCTTTTCTCTTTACTGTAGCAATCCCTTATTATCCAGAGTTCTTCAAGATTTATGATTAAATGCAGGAAAGTAAAAAGTCATAAAAATAGGGAATAAGATAAATCCCAATGCCTCTTCTTATTCCCCTCAATTAGTCCATTAAATCCAGTGTTTTCAGCCCAGTTTCTCAGTTATTGTTCTTTCACAAGTTTTAAATTAGTGATTTTCTTTCTCAGTCTGCGCCAGAAACCACTTTCCTCACTGCTTTCTTCCAGGTTTTTTTTTTACCCACCTCCATATTTTTGATGCTTCCCTTCACCCTGCTCTTCCCAGGGGGCTCTTTAATATATTTAGAAAAATAGTTGTTCTCACCCAGTACGATCACACTTTCTCTCCTTTTCTTCTTTCTGCCAGCAGCTGCCCCAGCTTTGTAGTGGCTCGCAATGGCCGCTTTCCTTTCCAGCTGGCTAAAGAGCTTCTCTCCGGATCTACCAGGGACTTTGTGGTGTCCCTGGGATCTACAGAGTATTCTCTTTTTGATTCTCGCCCCTCCGAGGTGATTTAGGTCCGATTGGGACTACCAGCTGTTGGGATGTCAACAGACCCCCCCCCCGGGAGCTCTGAGGAAGTCCTCCATGTTACCATGACGTCTGCTCCACCCTCCATCTTTCCAGTCAATTCAATGTGTTTTGGTGGATGATTAGATTTAGATACAGGTTGTGCAATGGAAATGGTTGCCCTGCAACTGTTTCTCCTAGTAGCCCCTTTGCAAATACTGGACAGACAGTTGGGGGCTGTATTGAATGGGGCCAGCTGTAGTGCAGTGGAACCGATTCATGAATGTTTGGCAGAACCATGTTCCAGGGCTACCTCTCCTCTTTTAGCTATCCAGGCTTATTCTAAGGGCCCTTATTTTTTTAAGTTTGATACATCTGGTATGTGGAATATGTATTCTGGCAAAATGTTGACTTGAAGGATTGCTAAGTTACAAAACATTGATTTCTCAGAAGTAGCACTGCTACTTCTCCTACGCCTGTTATCATGGGATGTGCCATCCCTACTGATTTTACTTTGTTTCTTAGAATGTGGGCATACTCCCACACAAAACCATAGGATTGCAACTATCTAACAGGCTTCTGCTATTCATTTGAGTCTCAGAGGCATTCTTGATAGTAATTATATCTGAGCCTGGTGATTTTTTAAAAAATTCATATTTATATCCCGCCCTTCTCCGGAGACTCAGGGCGGCTTACAATTTTTTATTTTTTTTTGGAGCACAACCCAATGCACTCAGCAATAGCCTTCACTCCGTTGTATATGCCTGCTTATTACTAGGGCTTTTGCCCCCCCATGCATTTTTACAAAGTCAACTTATTGCCCCCAACAGTCTTGGGTCCTCAATTTACCTACCCCGAGAGGATGGAAGGCTGAGTCAACCTTGAGCCTGGTGGGATTCGAACCTGCACTAATTGCAGGCAGCTGGAAGTAAGTGCTAGGCGTTTAACAGCTTGCACCACCAAGGCTCTTGTTTTGCACCAACCATTTTTTTTTGTTTTTCATTTTTTTTAAAATCAAACATTATTAAACCTGGTGAGTACAAGCAGAACCAGTGCTAGCAACTTTCGATTTAACTCATTCAGCAAGTCTTTCCAATTTGTCTAGCATTTTCAAAAGCCAGGAAGATTCCTGAATAGAGATTTGAAAATCTATTTGTGTTAACCTCTAATCCTACATCTAAAGTTGGATTAAATCCAGAACATTAAGGTTTAAATAGGTCTGTGAGAGCCAGACTACACAAATTTCGACAGCCATTAAATGACAGTAAAGAAATGAATCAATCATCCAGTTTTTGTATAGCCTACATCTAGCAGTCCTAGCTTAAGGTAAGGCAATAGAGTAGCTTTAATTCAGAGAAGCAAAAGTGAAATATGAAAAGCTAAGATATTGTTGTATAGTGGATTGTATTCATGGAGTATACTTCCAGTATAGCAGCTTATTTTTATATTAAGATTTTTCAAAGCAGGCTGTATTATAAGTCATTATTATAATTATGCTGAACATCTAGATTTCTTTTTTCTACTTTCTTTTTTAAGTTTTCTGTTAAGATGATGGTACTAAAAAAGAATAAACAAAAATCTGAATTTTTAAAAAATAAGTAGTGTGTTCAATTTACATCACTGGAAAATATTGCCAAAATAATGTCAAAAAATATTTTGGATGTCCTTGATATTTTCTTAACAGAGATCTTATTATATTTTTATTATATTTTTGACAAGTTCTTATGTTAATATAGATGCTTACCTGCAATTTCTGTAATTCTTTTCAGGGCGATGGGTGGATGTACTTTAATCCCCTCTGGAAGAGTCATTGCTAAATTCACCTGGATTCAAATGCCCATTTTCTAAAGGCATTAAATAGATGCATTATTTAATCTTCAGATGTGATTGTCTTCTTGTTTATTAAAGCTGCATTTTATAAATAATGTACCTCAAAATGAAAAACTCAAATTTATTGAAGAGCCATTCTATATACATATATTAGAAGTTGGATATGCTTCCTGTGTGTTGATACCATATGTGTATATTGTATATAATATACATATCACACAGACAGTAATTAAATATCTGATCTTTTGCAATGAAATCAGTGTATACCACATTGCTTGCAGGATCAGATTTCACAATATTATCACTTTGCAGTATTGATAAATTTTTGTATTTTTCACACTGCCAAAGTTTTGCACTTAAAGCTACTGAATAACTTACAGCTGTAACAGAGCCTGCCTAAAGAACATATTTTGTCAAGAATATTTTTGTTGGTTTGTTTGGATGTAACATGTAAAAGTAGGTTTCTGCCTTTGTGGGTCATTCTGAAACTTTATTTCCTGGCACCATGTAGGAAAACAGAAATATCTAAGCAATTTTGTTAGCCATTGACCCCATCCTTTTCATTATGTGCTTTGTGTACCTAATGGATTTTTGTTTTGATTTTTTGGACAATGTAGATATTTGATAACTTCATGATCGGTAGATGTACCAGAGATTTCTGAAACAGTATTAATTTTTCAAATGCACAAATAGTTGTTTGGCTTCTGTATCCAGTTTTGTTGACTGCATCAATTTATTTTATTTTTCATATTTGTAAACAGTCCATCTTCCTCAAAGAGAGAAGAATGAATGCAGAACTTACTTATAGGGTCATTGAAATAATTTGTTCAAAGAAGGCTAGCTGTGAGGTGACTGTTTCACAAGTCCAAAAAGTGGAAGGAAAGACTTCTTCCACATCATTTGTTGCTATAACAACCAAAGCTAGATCTAAATTGCGTTATTTGCTATGAAGTGTTTCCTTGCAATAAAACTCTAACTTTTGGAGAAAAGATTAGGAAAGAAATTTAGCTTCCCATAAAATGGTTTGTGCTATTTAGAATGCCTATTTTGTTGTACCAGCCAGCTGGTTTGCATAGTCATCCCAGCCAACTAGAACGATGCATGAGACAGCCTAGCTTCCTCAAGATGAGGGAGATGCAAACTGCCCATAAGTTCAGAATGGTCCAACTGATTGTTAATCATGTATGGAGAAGTAGCTAGGAGTGGGATTCTACCGGTTCTCACTGGTTCTATAGAACCGGTTGTTAATGTCACTGGTAGTTCTAAGAACCGGTAAAACTGACCTCTGCCTGGTCCCGCCCCTCTCTGCCGCTCCTATGGGCCAAAAACCAGGGTTTTTTTTACTGCACATGCGTGGCATTTTTTGCACATGCACAAAAATCCTTGCCTCATTCTCCCCCACCCGCCCCTCCCTTCGCTGGCCCCCACCCATATCCACCGCTCCTACCCGAAAAGAAACCGATTTTTTTTACTGCGCATGCGTGAAAATCCTTGCCTCATTCTCCCCCCACCCCACCCCTACTTATAGCGCATGTGCACTACCTACAAAAATTTTCTCAGCTTAAAGACTGAGGGGGTAGAGTAGTTGGCTAGTCAAGTTGCCTGCCTCATTTTTGGTAAGTTGCTTTTTTTATGTATTTATTTTTTTAGTATCAAAAAATAAATACATATATTAAAAAAAAGCAACTTACCAAAAATGAGGCAGGCAACTTCTAGTTAGATGGTTGTTATACATTATTTGTTTCTGCTTAAATCAATATATAGCAACATCAATGTAACAAGAAGATGCATGCATACATAAATGATTTTTTTTCTTAAATAAAAGTTTTTTACTTTTTTTAAACATAAACAAAACAAACATAAAACATAAATCATCTTCAGTTACATACAATGTGTTGGTTGGTAGAAATCACTTGTGCACAATCTCTGCAATCTTTCCCTTCCAATTGGCATTAATCCTTATATCATAAATCCACTATATATATTTATATTATTACTATTATTAATTACTTACTAGACTTTACTAATATTACATCATTTTATGCAAACAAATCACCATTTTTACTTAATCTACTTTATAATGTTGATTTCATCATCACCAATCTATTCTATAACAATATATCATTGCTTTACCTTACCTCTGTAATTCTATTATACTTATATTATATTATAAAGTATTATAAAATATTTCATAAATGAAAAAGCAAAGCAGAAACAAATATCAATAAGTACAGCAGTGTAACAGAAAAATTATTCAAATTTCTTTGTATTGGCTTATTTCTAATTTTGTTAATTATATCAATATGTTTATAATTATCGACCTTCTGTATTGAATTCATACATAGCAATGATCATTCTCTGCCTAATTTCTACCTCTTATCTCTATCCATTTCTGCACATTGTAATTTTTAAATTTCATTTTCATCTATGGGGATCTCTTTATTTTTCCACTGCTGTGCAAACATAATTCTAGCTGCTGTTAACATGTGTAACATTAAATATGTATTGTACTCCCTTTATTTATGTGGGTACCAACAAAAATATTTCTGGTTTTAAAATTTAAATCTATATGTTGCTTTACCATTTTTGCTAACCTTGACACCATATCCTCTTGAAAAGCTACACTAGCAGTGCCCAATACTGAATTCATATATTCCAGTTTTTAAACTGAGGAATAAATTTCAGAAAAAGAATTCAGTATTGCTCTGTGAATGTGCCTATCAATTCTATTCTTAATCTAACTTCTTAGATGATTTTGTACTATTATCTTTTTTTTGGTACTATATAGATACCTGCATAAGGCTAAAAAGTTCAGTACATTTTTAAGCTGCATTCTAAAAAGGTTAGGCGACCAAACATGACTTCCCCTGGTTTCTCTCTCTCTGCTATAGAGAGAGCATTCCATTAGGGACTGTTGGTCCAGGTAAGTAGTCTTGGCTAGGAAAGATTTTTATGCCACTACTGGCACAAAATAACAAACTCCTCGTAGCTCCTCGTAGCTACCCGAGCCTCGCCTTGCCCTCCCCGTAGCTCCTCGTAGCTGCCCGAGCCTCGCCTTGCCCTCCCATAGCTCCTCGTAGCTGCCCGAGCCTTGCCTTACCCTCCCTGTAGCTCCTCGTAGCTGCCCGGGCCTCGTCTTACCCTCTCCAGGGTTCTCCAGGCCTTGGAAACTGGCAAAAAACACTTGCTAAGCAACTGGCCACTAAGCGAGGATCTGGCCATTAAGTGAGGACCACTTAAATTTGGTTTGCCAGTCACATGGTCACCTGCTCACACCTCTCCAGTCACATGACCACCTAGCCACGCCCACCCCAGTCACTTGACCACCTAGCCATGCCCAGTCAGCAAGCTACTCCTACTCCAGTCACATGACCACCAAGCCACACCCACAAATTAGGCCACGCCCACAGAACCAGTTGTTAAGAAATTTGAATCCCACATAAAGAATCCTTACAAAAGATTGCAAAGTTCCGAACTTCCGGGTTGAGCCTTCTCGAGAATGGGCGGCGGTTTGTGATCGTCCACAACCACAGCCTGGCTCTTGCGTCGGAGAGCCCCGATCCTGCAAGGTTCGGGGCTGAAGCTGCCTCGTAGGGGCGGCGGAGAAAGGGAAATCTGCCAGCCAGAGTGAGGGGAGCCACATCTCCCCCTTTGGTCTGGTCTTTCCCTCGAAGACATCAAGAAGTGGTGGTCAGAAATGGCCACCTCGAGAGAAGGTCTCAACGGATTAAGATTGGTGCAGGAGGAAAGAGAGAAGTCGACAGCAGAGGAACCAGGAGTATCGGATGGTAAGATCAAGGCACCCGGATTAAGATAAAGATGAGTTTTAAAAAAAACAAAAGTGAGTTCAAGTGAAGGAAAAATAAGTAAAATATTTTGACAGCTATAAGGGCTTGAACCGGGAAAGAAGAAGCCAGTAAGAACTTAAGTTTGGGGCTTGGAAAATTTTGAATATCAAAATAAAAGGAAAGGTTAAGATTCTGTGCAGAAAGTGCCACTTTGTGGAGAAAAATTGAAGTTAAAGAAGAAAGAAACTATTTTGTTCCTTTGTGGATTGGAGTTGTTACATTTTAAAGAGACGCTGAAATAAAAAAGCAAGACTCATAGAAAATGAAAAGCTTGAATACACAAAGACGGACTACGTACTAATTGGTGATATTGATATAGACTCTGGACCTGGGTTAGGATTATAGAAAATTTAAAGACGGAGAAATAAGGAAAATAAAAATTCTGGTGGCCATCCAAAGAATTAAAAATGGAGTTTAAAAGTATGAAAAACTGCTACAGGAAGTGACTGAACTAACTTGCCTGTTCAGAAAACATGGGCATTGAAATGCTGAATAAAGAAGAAGAA
Organism: Naja naja; assembly: GCA_009733165.1. NCBI lineage: Eukaryota > Metazoa > Chordata > Lepidosauria > Squamata > Elapidae > Naja > Naja naja. The sequence goes on along the minus strand of CM019155.1, from coordinate 54,446,169 downwards.
AGAACCTTGGAAAGGAGGAGCCAGCACAAGAAAAGCCATCTTAAAAAGACAATTAATACAAAGATTAATACAAATAAAAAGGAAAGGAAGGGTTGGCTAAAAACGGAACCTAAGAAAGTATCTAAAAGAACATTTATGAAATTAAGCATGTTAGAAAGGCTCAGAAGAAAGGAACAGAAAGTAAAGAGAGAGAGGGATTCAAACTGGATAGAGAAGGGGAGAGAAACAGGATAAAAGGGAGGAGAAGGGAGCCAACTGGCGAAAGCCATTTTAAGAAGACAACTAACAAAGATTAATACAAATAAAGGGAAAGGAGGATGGTCAAAAAAATGAAACTTAAGAAGGTAATTAAAGGGAACATTTATGAAATTAGGCATGTTAGAAAGGTCCAGAAGGATAGAGAGCAGAAAGGCAAAAGAGAGAGAGGGATTTAAACTGGATAGAGAAGGGGATGAGCAGGATAAAAAGAGGAGAAGGAACAAGAAACAAGAACAAAAGATAGAGACATGAATTACATAATGAAGAAAGAAACTTGTTTGCATAGAGATAATGGCTAATCTATTAAAAGGGGGTTCTGCATGAAGAAATGGTAATAAGAATATATTGTAATTATAAAAGTGTAAAACAATAGGGGTTACTGACAATCTTTACTGGTAAAGGTCACATTTTATTTCTTATTTACAAAAGAAAGTAAACGATGATTAGATAAATTGAATTAATTGAAATGATTTTAGAAAATGTCTAAAATGAGATTTGTCAATAACCAAGATTAGTTATTTTATTATTATCTTGGAACCATAAATAAACCTTAGGGATATGTGTTGCAGAACCCGATTGATTAGAGATATATTGTAAGGTAGCTTTTCTTTTTCTTTTTCTTTTCTCTATCTTTCATTTTAAAGGAATGATTATGATTATGCTACTATATTAACCACTGAGGTGTCACTTTCAAAGTAGTAAAAAGGGGGCAAGTCTAGGTTTTTTTCTCATTCTTTTTTAGTGTCAAAATCTGCAGTTTAGAATTATGGAGATAATATGTGATGAAAGGGCAAATCTGACGGACAAAAGAATTCTGTAAATGATAAAAGAGTATTAACAATGTGAAGAAAATTAAAGGATAGATATGGATGAACTTTACCCTTTGTCTGTTAAAATGGAATAGAAGTGAAGTTAAATGCTTAAAATGAATATAGACCTACTGTCATATTTGCATGTAAAAGTGACGACCCGGGAACATGCTGACTACTGAAAAGAGCTGTTTTAAAAAATTGTTAAAAATTGAATAAAATTTGTTTATAAAAAAAAAAAAGATTGCAAAGTTCCATTCATAGTACAGTAATTAGTTTTAAAAAGTGAAAATAAGTGTGCATCTTGTCCCCCCCCCAGTTATAGCTTCAGTATTATTGTTCATATTTAATATCAATATAAGTTTAAATTAAATTTAAACTATCAAAGTAGAAAGTTCTCTGTTCAATTTATAAAACGATATTATAGTCCTCGCCCAATACATTCATTTTGAACTGACAGGATTATTTTTGTGCCTTCTCTGCTTGAATTTTTATATCTTAATAATGAGTGAAAAGCTAACGAAAGTTTTATTAGCTTTTAAAATATTTTTTTGAAATGAAAATCTTAAGATGGCAGTCAAAATTACACATATCTATCTATATACAGTTAAAGTATTATATAAGTAATATAAATTCAATAAATAAATATGCTTTAATTATGTTTATGGAAATGCATTCAATTTATAAAAACTGAATTTATTTAATCATGCTTAAAATCTATTTAAAAGGAAATAAAGCTATAATCTGGAGATAATGGTATATAAACCTTTGCTTCTAAAAAAAGTTCCTTTGGAATCAAATTTTACATTTGAATCATCTTTGATAGTAGTAGAAACCTAATTTGCACTACTCGTATAACAATATATAGGATGCCAAGATTAGTCTGGTATGCAACAAGCACATTAACCGATGCTCTTACAGACTTCTGAAACTGCAGTTCTGTGTTACATTTTCTATTCTACAAATAGATGGTTTGGTTTTTGGATTTCTTTTATCAGTTCTGTGTTGATACAAATCTCCTGAGTCCTAGACTTTGTCATTTTGATATAGGTATTCATGTTTTTTGGGATTTATCTTCATGAATATCTAGTATTTCTTTTATACATGGAATAGTTCACATTGCGTGATAAATCATGTTAGTCCTGTTCTAATAAATACATTATGTTCATAATACAATTGACATGGTGAATATTATAAAATTTCTAAAAATTATGAGAAGTTAGATCTGTTATGCACAGCCTTAAATCTGGAAAATACTAATCAACAAGAGGGCTTTCCCCCCAAAAAATCCAAGATAACTTTCTTCCTCCTTCCAAGTGTAAATGTTGCTGTTCGATTGTCACAGTTAAATCAAGAACACACTTTATTTATAGATCATTATATATTGTTTTACATTTAAGATTAAATGTTTCTTTTCAGTTAGATGCTGTAAACTTTGAATTATACATTTTGATGTATTTCCAGTTATAAGGTCTATGCAATTTCTTCTTAAATACAATTATTCATAAATAAAAAATATACTGATTATTAAGGTTCAGTTCTTCGGCAATCACTTCCAATTAGTTTTGCTTTCATATTTTGCAAATTAAAATCATGAACTAAAGACAATAAATTTTATTTGAATTTATTACTGTCTGTACAGCTTTTCCTTGCTATATTGCATAATTCTCTTTCTGAAATATTAATACTAATCACAGGTCAACCACAAGTATGCTTTGATACTACAAAACTTCAACTTCAGTGACAGCATTTCAGTGGATCATTGTATGATCATTGGCACATACTTCAATCATTACAACATTCAATAATTCAGAAATCGCTACTAAAATGAATGTTGGGTCAAAGAGAGTTCAGAGTATCAAACTGCACTTCATCCCCAGTTATTTCCGTGTATTCTATGAGGTAGCTACATAGCTAATAAGTGTGTAATTGGATCAATTATCCAGTGAGCATTTCCATGACTGAGAGAAGACATGAACCTGGATGTATCCCCACTGCTATTCCTAATCCTCAGGACTGCCCCACGCTAGCTTGACTAATGTTGATGCAATAGAATATCATGGTATGATCTAAGGACAAAGGAACTATTGTGTTCAAACTTCAAACTTTGAGCTTTGGTGGCTCAGGCTGTTAAATGCCTGCTCTTAAGATCCAGCTGTCTACAATTACTGTAGGCTCGAATCCCACCAGGCTCAAGGTTGACTCAGCCTTCCATCCTCTCGGGGTAGGTAAATTGAGGACCCAAGATTGTTGGGGGCAATTAGCTGACCTTGTAAAAATGCCGCTTAGTAATAAGCAGGCATATACAATGAATGAAGGCTATTGCTGAGCGCATTGGGTTGTGCTCCAAAAATTGTAAGCCAGCCCTGAGTCTTCGGAGAAGGGCGGCATATAAATGTAATTAAAAAAAAAACTGTAGAGAAGAATTTTGGATTTTATGCTATTTTAATCCCCACAATGTGGCAAACAATTCTATTCTCACCTGATGTTTCTAGAAGAATTTTATTACAGACCTAACCAGTGAGTTTGCTGAATTGTTGGGCAACATCTAGAATGGAAAATGACTGACCCTTGGGTTGACCCTGAATATTTGCAGCCAAGTAAGAAAGTTAAGTTCTATGTTATTCTGAGGAGTTTAGGATGTTGAAATTGCAGGATTGATACTGAGCAGTAGGTGGTAGAAAGCACAAGATTTCTGTAAATATACTGCAGAGATACCTCTGTCCCATGCTTGCATCTGCACAGTATGAATCAAAAGGCCAAGTAGTTGGCAGGTTCAATGTGGCAGACACAGAACTCCTATTTTAACCTCTTTTTTAAATAAAATATGTTTCATGCATCAGAATAAGAACTGATTATAGCCAGAATACTGTGTTTGATAGGTTAAAATAACTTAATCCATGAACTTTTCTCCTGCATATTAGACTCTTGTCCTCAAGGATTTTGTTAAAGACCAGCATGGAAAACAGGCCAAACCGGGACTTCCGGTGACGCCTCGGTGTGGCGAGGTAGGGAGAAATACTTGTGCTTCTCCCACCTGGTTTTTCCGCTCAAGAACAGCCGTCGTGGCAGGGTGAGTCCAATTCGAACACCCTTGCGAGGAGAAAAACTTGGAGCCGGTTTGGGAAGTGCGATCCCAAAAGGCGAAGAAGAGTTCCCAGTTCTGAACGGAAGAAGCCAGCGCTGTCAGAGCTGGCCCGAAGACGGGCGGCGGCCATTAGAAGGAAGCTGAAGGAGAAAGTTGCTGATCGGAAAAGAACAAAGGAAGCTTGGTGAGGAATCACAAAGACTGGAAAGACCACTTAGTGGGGATTGTTAAAAGGATTGGGGCTAAAAAAAAAGCGGCACCATCCTAGTGACTACCCCAGGAGAAAATAAAGCGGAAGACGAGGTTATAGTCCCGCTCAAAGAACAAGAAAGTGAATAAGAAAGTGAAAGTCCTGTGAGAGGAGAGAAAGTACCCGTGAAAAGAGGTCTTGTCCAACTGGAGAAAGTGCGGTTGAGGTTGGAAGAGATCCGAGAACGAAGTGGGTGGCAGGCTAAAGAGCTACTGGACGGGCAGTGACAGAGTCCCTGCAGAGGTAGCCATTGCGATAGAAGAAACAACGGAAAAATCCAGACCAGAAGGGTGATTGAACGAAAGCACAGTGAGGAGAGTGCCAACGAGGAAAGAAGAAAAGTGGAATTGAAAACTTGAAAACTTGCAAAGATTCTGCGGTGTGATAAGGGTGCAAAGTATAGTGACGGTGTAAATTTCTATGCACTCTAGAAAACGGACAGTCTAGAACAAACAGAAAGCCGCAGAAAAGGGAAAGCTATAAAAACTAATCTAACTCAATCAACACCCGGAAACTATCGCTGTTTATCAAAGGAGAAAAGGGAAAGGAAAATAGAAACTTTTCGGAAAGAAAGGACTGATAGAAAGGTGGACTAAACCTATCGGTGGGAAGACCATAAAGAAGAGTCCCACCATTGTGACACTGCAATTTTTTTTCTGCGGCCATTGACATTAGAACAATTGGAAAACTCGAGCGAAGAACAGCAACCTAAAGAGCGGAAGGATCCTGATACAACTTTATACGTATACTATTGAATTTAAATTGTATCCTATATTATATATTCTATATTATATTATATTATTTAATTTTGAAGTAAATTGATATAAATTATTAAATTATTAAGTAGTAAGTTAAGAAAAAAAAATACATATATATATACATAGATAGAGATTCATAACATAAACGGAATTCTATAGGATTGTTATATTATTACAGATGTTAATGATTTGAAATATTGATATTTAAAAGCCAATATTTAATACACTTATTAACTCATTCTTAAGATATGCAATTGATCTAAAACTTTCAGCAAGAGATCATTGAAGGAAAATAGTTGAGAAACAGATTATTTGTTGATATATAAGTAGTGATTTACAATAAGCAATTAACCTATATAGACCAATAAGATTTGATAGTCGCTTCTACCTTTCCTTCTCTTTATATATATATACATATATTATCTTACTCCACTTGATCTGTTTTCTATATCTGGTTCTCTTTTTTTTTTCTTTTTTCTCTATATTTCTCTTTCCTCATACTCTCTTTCTTAGATTATTATAAACTATATGCAAGGAATGTAATGTGATTTTGCCCTCTGTCCCCCCCCAAGATTATTAAGAAAGATACTTGACTTTAAAGTTAACGGAAAAAATAAAGACAGACAGCACCCCCTTTCCTCCCTCTGGCTAGATTTGACTGAGTGAAAATATTGGAATAGAGGGGCCCCTAGTAAATGAAAATTGGAAATAAGACGTGGGGAAATATAAACAGAATCCTTAAAGAACAGCAAAAGATAATAAAAGAAATGTCAACAGTAACCTCCACCATTACTAAAACAGGAAAAAAGGGAGTGACAATTGCAACCCCATCTACCCCCACGGTGACCTCCTCCCAAAAAACAATAGAAGGGATGTTGGCCCCCGAGAAGCCCAACACACAAACTTCCTCCCAAACGATACAAAATACACTACAGACATTACAAAGTATGATGCTAACAATGCAAGAAACAATGATAAATAATCATGTAGAAAGTAAGAAAGAAAGAGAAGAGATGAGATCAGAATTAAAAAGTGAACTGGGAGAGATGAAAAACGAACTAAAAACCTTAGAGGGGAAAATAGGACAGTTGCAGGAGACGACAAGGACAAATGAGGAGAAAATCATAACAATCACGAAACAAACAGACCAAACAGGGAAAAAGGTGGAAGCCATGGAACAAAAAATTAAAGACCAATACAAGGAAACGAACGAGGCCCTGACATATCTAGAAATGGATAGAGCCTCATACTATCTAAGGTTTCAGAATATACAGGAGGAAAGAGGGGAAAACCTGACTCTCGTAGTGGCAGAAATGTTGGCAACTATTTTGCAAAAAGAAAGCGACCAGATGATACTAGAGATTGATGAGGCATATAGAGTCTACACAAGTTACGCTAGAAGACATGGACTCACGGAGGTTCATGTCAGATTTGCTAGAAAAAGAGTCAGAGAAATAATTTATAGATTGACAAGGGAAGAGACAATAAATCATAATGGTAGGCAAGTCATAGTACTGAAGCAAATTCCAAGGAGAGTGAGAGAACAAAGAAAGGAATACAGATTCCTCACAAACCACTTAAACAAAAAAAACATTCTATTTAGGTGGAACGATCCAGAAGGAATCCTAGTAACATGGGAAGGCAAAAGAACCAGAATTGACAATCTAGCTAAGGCCCAAAGATTCTATGAGCAAACAGGAGGATTAGAGGAGGAATTGAGCAGTAGAGAAGAGTCGAGAAACGCAAGCCGTGAAGATCTACGAGTTCATACGAGAGGAGAAGAGAGAAAAGAGGGAGGAGGGGACAGAGAACTAATGGTTTGTGAAGAAGGAAGGAGGAAGAGACAGGAGTGAAGACCAGGAGTCAAACAGCAGGTAAAACGTAATAAAGCTAGAAAAGAAGCGACCAAATGGGAAGGGGAATAAAATTAATATCAATGAATATCAATGGACTAAATAGTCCAAACAAAAGGAAAAAAATATTTGATAGATTGGAAAGACAAAAGTGGGACATAATATGTCTTCAAGAAGTCCACATAAAAGAGCAGGATAAAAAATATTTAGAGAATAGAAAACTGGGAAAAGCATTCACGGCTTTAGCAGTGGAAAGAAAAAGAGGAGTGGTACTATATATAAAAGAGGACCTTAATGCAAAATTGATATATAATGATACAGATGGAAGAATATTAATGGTGGAAATAGAGATACATAACAGGAAGACCTTAGCCGTTGGAATTTATGCGCCAAATAAAAATCAAAAAGAATTTTATAAAAATTTATATGAAAAATTGATAGAAATTGGCAACCCGAGGATTTGTCTGATGGGGGACTACAATGCAATAACTGATAATAGGCAAGATTACAAATCGGAATACAAACAATACCAAAAACGAAATACCTTACCAAAAATATTTTTGAAATGTCAGAGGAATTAGGATTGGAAGATGTATGGAGAAAAAGAAACCCACAAATTACACAGTATACTTTCCACTCCAGTCCACACAAATCCTGGTCTAGAATAGATATGATTTGGATAAATAGTGAATTAAACAAAGAAATTTTGGACACAAAAATCCTAACAAATATCTGGGCTGACCACAATCCAATGTCTTTAATTTGGAAAGAAGGAGGAAGGAAAGGACGAAGATGGTCATTAAACTCTCAGATTTTGAAAGAAGAAAAATATTTGCAAAAAATTAGAGAGGAATTAATAAACTTCTATAATTTTAATAAAAAAGAGGATACATCTTTACAGAACATGTGGGATACGATAAAAGCCTATATTAGGGGAATATCAATTGCATATTTATCAAATAGAAATAAGGAAAGATGGAAGAAACAAGATGAATTAATAAAAGAAATTGGAAAACTAGAGAACAAACAAAAAAGAAATCTAGACAGTGAGCAAATTAGAGATGCACTAATACAAAAAAAACATGAACTTAATACACTTGAACAAGAGGAACTCCTTAGAAAGCTACAATATACAAAACAAAACTATTTTGAACATGCAAACAAACCGGGGAGGTGGTTAGCATATAAATTGAGAAAAGAGGAACAGAAAAGAACGATACAATGCTTAGAGAACGTAAATGGGGATCTTGAGGCTGACTTGGAAAAAAAGAAAGAAATTGCAAGAAATTACTTTGAGGAATTATATAAACAAGAAAATGTAGAAGTGTCTAAAATAAAACAATATTTAGGGGAAGGAAATATACAGAAACTCACTGATGAAGAAAGAGAGGTGCTAAATAAAGAAATAACAATAGATGAATTAAGAAAAGCAATTCAGAAGCAAAAAAATAATAAAACACCAGGCCCAGATGGATACCCAAGTGAATTTTATAAAAAGATAGGGGACATATTAAATAATACATTCTTAGAAGTTTGTAACGAAGCACTGGTTAAAGCCAAAATCCCCAACACGTGGAAGGAGGCATACATAACGCTTATACCCAAAGAAGAGACAAATATCAATCAAATTAAAAATTATAGACCAATATCGCTTTTAAATACAGACTATAAAATTTTTATGACAATTATGGCACAAAGATTAAAAGGAATCATTAGTGGAAAAATTAATACAGATCAAAATGGATTTTGCCGAGAAGACAAATTAGACATAATATAAGAACAATAATAAACATATTAGAATACTATAAAGTCACCCGAGTAATCAAATGGCCCTAATTTTTCTAGATGCACAGAAAGCATTCGATAATTTGAATTGGGATTTTATGAAACAGCAACTTAATAAAATGAACTTTGGACATAATTTTGAAGGAATGATAAACGCAATATATGACACCCAAAAGGCAAACATACTAGTAAATGGCGAGACCACCAAAATGTTTAAAATAGAGAAAGGGGTCAGACAAGGTTGCCCCCTATCACCATTATTGTTCATCACAGTACTAGAAACACTATTAATTAGAATTAAGGGAAATGGAAATATAAAAGGAGCGAAAATTAAGAATCAAGAATACAAAACACAAGCATTCGAGACGACATGGTATTTATGATAGAAGAACCTTTAGAGACGGGCCGATATTAATGAAAGAAATAAATGAATTTGGGGAACTAGCAGGATTAAAGGTAAATAGGGAAAAACCAAACTACTAGTTAAAAATATAACAAATTCCAAACAAAAGAAGCTCGAAGAAATTATGGGATTATAAATAGTAAACAAAATAAAATATTTAGGAATTTGGATAAGGGCAAAAACAACAATGCTATGGGAAGATAATTATATAAAATTTTAGAACAAATTAAAAAGGATTTGGAAATTTGGAGTAAATTGCACAATATCCCCTTTAGGAGAATTGCAACAATCAAGATGAACATACTTCCCAAAGTCTTGTTTCTATTCCAGACAATCCCAATATTAACAAACAAAAAGTTCTTTATGGAGTTGAATAGAATGACAATGAAGTTTATTTGGATGGAAAAAGGGCAAGGATAAAGAAAAAATATCTCCAAGATGATAAAAGTAGAGGAGGATTGGGACTTCCAGACTGGGAAAATTTACTATAAAGCTGCGATTTTGTTATGGATAAAAGAATGGGTAAGGCTAGAAAATAAGAGAATGCTAACACTAGAGGGACATGACTTACAAATAGGATGGCATGCACTTTTATGGAACCCGACGGGACAAAAGACAAAAAACACACAAGAAACATATAATACGCAAACTCATTGATTAAAAATTGGGCCAAAATAAGGAAGAAAACTTATAAAAAATACCAAGTGGTTCTCAACAATGGAGGCAACCTTTAACCCAAACACAATGGATTTAAATAAAAAACTTAAATATTATCAGATATTGGATACAGATGGAAAATTAAAAAACAAAACAGGACTTGGAAACACAAGGCATATCAATAGATAGTTGGGTTACTTACAAATTAAAACAAGATATAACAAAGACATAAAGGAATATGGAATAGAAACAAAGAATACAAATCTGGATAAACTACTCTTGGGACCAGAAGAAAAGTTAATATCCAAATTATATAAATTACTATTAGAACAGGAAAGAGCAGGACAATTAGTAAAAGGACCAATGGTAGCCTGGGAGCAAAATATAGGATATAAATTGGATCTAAATGACTGGGAAGAGATTTGGGAAGAAAATTTAACATATACAAAGTCAGTGGCGTACAAAGAAATCAATACAAAATGATGTATAGGTGGCATTTGGCCCTGGCTAGACTAGCAAAAATATTTCCCCAGGCAAACCCAAATTGCTGGAAGTGCCAGGATAAAAAGGGCACTTACTACCATGTGTGGTGGACATGCCCCAAAATTAAAAAATATTGGATAGGAATCAAAAACTGGATTGAGGATGTGATGAACTGTGCTGTGAGCTGGAGTGGAAACCAGAACTGTTCCTACTTGGAATGAATAAAGAAAAAAGCTTCCTCCAAAAGACAAATACCTGATTACACCTGGTCCTAACAGCGCTCAATGTTTTTAGCAAAATGGAAAGAATCTTATAAAATTCAGTACAAGCAGTAATAAAGAAAATGTATGAATGTGTTGAACTGGAGAGATTAACTCTCAAACTAAATGGAAAAAGAAGATTCAGATTACTATAAGATATGGGAAACGTGGTACAACTGGATGGATGGCAATAAATAAAACGAAGGGAATGGGAATGTGTGGAAAATAGGGTACTATTTGAAATATAAGAACTTATAGATAGGAGATAGTAGAAAATAGGTTATGTAAGAATTTGAAAAACGAGATAAGACAAAATTCTAAAAGAGGCAAATCAAAATGAATATTATTTGAAGAAATATTTATGACTATATATGATTGTAATATTACATGGGAAAATGCATTTCTGATCTGCAACTAAAAAAGAAATGAAAATGTGTGATGTATTTATGTTGTGTGTGACTGTATGTCTGTATGTTGTGTGTCTTTTTTAAAATTGTAAATAAACTTTTCTAATAAAAAAAAAAAGGAAAACAGGCCAAACCATTATTCATTAAATCTTTGTTAAAATTAGTGGCAATTTTATCCATAAGTAAGATATTAGGATGAGTGATGTAGAAGTTTAAATCAGGCTTAACAAACACTACATTTCAACAATTTCTAACAGAAAATCAGTATGATTGAAGAAATTCAAGGAGGCCAGGCAAAGAGAGATCTCTGGCAAAGAAAATTAAACAAAAAATAAGCATGGAAAAGAATTTAATACAGTATCATGACAGTATCTTGCTGGCATCCTCAACATTCTTGTTGGTCGGTAAGCATATTATTGGTAAGCATATTATTGGTATTGATCCAATTAAAAATGTGTAGAATAACTGGATTAAGCCCTTAATGGTATAGCTCCAGGTTACCTGATGAACTGCCTCGTCTTGCTAGGACAAGTGAATCCTACCCATGCCATCAGAGAGGCCCCATTTTGGATCACATCTGTTAAAGTACTCCAACTATTGGGCTCCAGAAAAAGACCCTTTCCTGCTGCATCACTTGCCTTGGAACATCATACTCTAAAGCAGGGATCCTCAAACTATGGCCCTGGGCCAGATTGAGCCCACTAAAGCAATGTATCCTGCCTGCACATCATAAAACAGGCAAACATGATGGTGGGAAAGTTGGTTCCATATTCCAGAGCTCTAGTCACAGGACTGGCCTATTGGTCATCCCAGAGCAGCTCCTCCACCCGGGGGGTGGCTGGGCAGCTCGTGGTAGGGCTGGAAATCTCTGCTGTAGAGGGTGGTACAAGAAATGGTGCAAGGAATAGTGCAGCCCCTGCTGGCCAGAGTGAGGTAATGATGCTGTTGCAGCAAGGTGGAGGAGGAGGAGGGTATTGATGAACCTGTAGCAGTTGTCTTCCTCATTTTGATTTGATTGCAAGTCTAGTTCATAGAAAGGCAGCTTACCAATGACAATATGCAAAGTTCAGGTTATTCTTTACCTTAATCCAGTTAAAAAGGGAGAAGTATACAAAAATAAAAGTTGAAAAATTAAAAAGAAAAAAAGTTCCCTAGAAGAAAAATATCCCCCTGGAGGAGCCTAAAAGACAAGAAAAAGAGTACAAAAGTAATCCAACAGTGATATTAAAAAATTAATTGAAGAAAAGAATCAAAATAAAATAGAAAAATAGAAAAAGAAAAAAATTATATCCCAATAGTAGTCAGGCCTAATATAAAAAGAAAAAAAATTTAGAGAGAAAAAAAATAGGCCAGGCACAGCTGTCCGCAGGCAAAAGAAAAAAAAATTCCAGTTTGAAAATTCTGTCACAAAGCAAACTA
>CM019155.1:54316968-54432739 GCA_009733165.1 Naja naja | reverse complement strand
TAATCACAGTGCCTACCCTCATTATTCATACTCAATATTACAAAAAGAAAAGCTATAATCATTATTATTAATCCTTTATCATATTATAATCTCTATATTGTTTCAACAGTTCTATCTATCTTTATATTCCCAAAAATACATTACCAAACTTTTTTGTCTAACCATTGATAGAACATATTCCATATCTTATAAAACTGCTTTTCTTCTTGATCCCTAATTTCAAATGTTAATCTACTCATTTCGCACAATCCAAAATCTTCTTAATCACTTCCTCCTCGTAGGTGTCTTATCATTTCTCCAGTTTTTAGCAAATACAATTCTAGCGGCTGTCAGTACATTAACAATCAGATATTTCAGTTCTTTGTTAAATGTCTCTGGTACAATTCCCAACAGGAATATCTCAGGTTTCAAGTCTATATGTTGTTGTGTCATTTTTCCAACCACATGTGGATTTTAGTCCAGTATCTTTTAGCATCAACGCAAGTCCACCACATGTGGTAGTAGGAGCCAGGTATCTGATGACATTTCCAACACTTATCCGATTTATCCTTGAACATTCTTGCAATCCTTCTCGATAGGTGCCACCTGTAAAACATCTTATACAAATTTTCTTTATATGCAGTTGACATTGTCATTTTATAATTCTGATCCCACAGTGTTTGCCATCTCTCTAAATCTATCCCATAACCAAAATTTTTCCCCAAGCAATCATTGTTTCCTTAACCTGCTCCTCTTCCATTCTAACTTCTAATAGATAACCATAAAGTTTTTAATCATTTTTCGTTCGTGCCCATCAAGATTTTATCTAATTCAGTTTGCTTTTATAAATCCCTTCAGTCTTAACATCCTCATCATATCTAGATTGTACTTGCAAATATGAAAACCAATTCATTTTTATACCTTGTTCTTGTAGTGTTTGCATCGATTTGAGTTCACCCTTTTCATTTAAAATCTCTTCATATCTAACTGTTTGTTCCTTCTTGTATATTATTGCATATGAAAAAGCTTCAATAGTAGATACCCATAATGGAATTTGTATATAATGTTGTTTTCTGGTTTTTCCCAATTTAAAAACAAAGCTTCTCGAACATAGTGTCTTCTAAAATATCCTTGTTTTTTAGTTCCCTTATACCATAAGAAAGCATGCCATCCTAGTAATAGATCATGACCCTCTAAAGTTAACAATCTATTGTTTCTCAATGTTATCCATTCTTTCACCCACATCAGGCTTGCAGCTTGATAATACAATTCCCAATTTGGTAGTGAATCCCCTCTTGACCTTGCATCTTGTAATAGCTTAAATTTGATTCTTGGCTTTTTGCCCTGCCATATGAATTTTGATGTGATTTTATTTAAATCTTCAAAGTATTCTTTCCCAAGTCTAATTGGAATTGTCTGAAATAAATATAAGATTCTGGGTAAAACATTCATCTTAACTGTCGATATTCTGCCAATAAGAGATAATTGCATATTTTCCCATCTTTCAAGATCTGTCGCTATCTGCTGTTTGAGTTTTATATAATTATCTTCTTTCAATGTACTGCATCTTGGTGTTATATTTATTCCCAAATATTTAACTTTATTTGCAATCTGAATCTCTAATAAATCTTCTAAATCTTTCTTTGCTTTTGCTAACATATTCTTTGTTAGGATCTTTGTTTTGTCTTTATTAATTTTTAAACCTGCCACCATTCCATATTCTTCTATTTGTTCTATCAACTTAGGTGCTGATTTAAGTGGATCCTCTAGTATGAATACCAAATCATCTGCAAACGCCTGTAGTTTATATTCTTCTTTTTAATTTTCATTCCTTTTATTTCTTCATCTTCTCTGATAGCTCTATTCAGTACTTCTAGTGTTAAAACAAACAGTAGGGGACAGAGGACAACCTTGTCTGGTTCCTTTTCTTATCCCTATAGATTCTGTCAGCTCTCCATTTACCAATATCTTTGCTGTTTGATTATTATATATTGCCTCAATAGCTTGTATAAAGTTTTTCCAAAGCCCATTTGCATCATTTGCAATATCATAAACCGCCAGTTCACATTGTCAAATGCTTTTTGAGCATCTAAAAACATCAGTGCCATCTGTTTTTCAGAATGTGTTTCATAATACTCCAGAGTATCTAAAATTATTCTCACATTTTGCTTAATTTGTCGTTTTGGCAAAAATCCATTTTGATCCGTGTGATAAATTCATTTAAGTATCTTTTCATTCTTTCTGCCAAGATTGAAGCAAAATTTTATAATCTGAATTCAACAATGAGATAGGTCTATAATTTTTAACTTGTTGTAGATCCATTTCTTCTTTAGGTATTAGGGTAATATAAGCTTCCAACCATGTCTCAGGTATTCTCTTTTTAATAAGACTTCATTCATCACTTCTAGAAGGGAGTGCTTAACACTTCCTGGAAGGTCCTGTAAAATTCACCGGTAGACCATCTGGGCCTGGTGCTTTTCCTGTATTTTGTTTCTTCAAGGCTTCTGTTAATTCCATCATGGTTATGTTCCCTTCTAACATTGTCTCAATATCTTCAGGTATCTGTGGTAGTCTTGTCTTTTGTAAATACTGTTCAATGTTTTCTTCTAGAATATCTTCTTGAGAGTACAGTTTTTCATAGTAGTCTCGAATAATTTTTTTCTTTTCATCGTTCCCATGCTGTATATTCCCTTTTCCATCTATTAATTGGCTAATTTTCTTTATTTCTCTTTCCTTTCTAATTTTATACGCTAACCACCTTCCTGGCTTATTACCATTTTCAAAGTAATTTTGTTTAGCGCTTTAATCTTTTGAGCATTTCTTCCTTGTCCATTAAAGCCATTTTATGTTTAATCACACCCATTTTCCTTTTAATATCTTTTCCTTGCGGTGATTGTTGTAATTCTTCTTCCAATTTCCTGAAATCATCTTCCAAATTTTGAGTGTCTTCTTCGTTTAATATTTCTTTTCCTTATATAGTCAATTATCAAACCTCTTGTATAAGCCTTCATCGCATCCCAACGAGTTTGTAGTGATGTATCTTCTTTTCTATTTTCCTTGAGAAAAAAAATAAGTTCTGTCTCAATTCTCTTTTTAAATTCTTCTTCTTTCAAAATCATATTATTTAATGTCCATCTAGATCTTCTCCTCTGTCCTTTCCAGGCAACTGTCAATGGATTGTGATCCACCCAGGTCCCACTTTCAATTTGAATTTTCTGTATATCGGAGAGCATGTCTGCAGATGCCCATACCATATCTATTCTTGACCATGATTCATGTCTATTTGAATAAAAAGTAAATTCTTTATTTCCAATATTTCTCTCTCTCCATATGTCTTTAATATTCATTTCTTCTATCATTTGAAAGAAGGACTTGGGTAGCTTTTTCTAATTTTCTTTTTGGTTCTTTCAGATTTGTAATCAAGCTGGTCATTAATTATCCCATTAAAATCTCCCATCAGAAAGATATTTGCATAGTCTAATTCAATCACTTTTTGATATAATTTCTTATAGAATTCTTCTTGATTCTCACTTGGTGCATATATTGCTATCAGGAGCATTTTAGTGTTGTTATCTATTATCTCCACCATTAAAATCCTCCCATCTTCATCTGTATAAATCAATTCTGCAGTAATTGTATCTTTAATATATAAAGCCACTCCTCTTTTTTACATTAAGCCAATGATGTAAATAGCTTTCCTAACTTTCTTTGCCTTAATACATATTCATTTTGCTTTTTAATATGGACCTCTTGCAGACAAATTATATCAAATTTTAATTTCTCTAATTTATGAAATATTTTCCTTCTTTTAGCAATTGAGTTGAGTCCATTTATATTCATTGAGATCAATTTTTCCCTTCCATTTAAGTCTTATATATAGGTTGTTTTGCTCTAGTCGTTCTAACTTCTTTTTGTTCTCTAGGTAGACCACCTACTGCTCCAAGTTGTTCTTCTTCTGCACTTATCATTGCACCTTCCTTTGGAAGTTCCACAATCAGTTCTTCATGTCCTCCATTTCCCTCTTTTCCTCTAAAATAGCTCTCATAGAATGACTCTGCCTTCTCCACTGTGTCGATTCTATGTCTTTGTTCCATAGACAAACAAGAGGCCTTCTGGTATTAGCCATCTATAATTTATCCCTCTCTTCAATAATTCTCTGGATAAAAACGCATATTCTCCTCTCCTCTCTCTTATTCTTCTTGGTATCTGTTTCAATACCGTGACATCTTTATTGTTGTGTTTCAGGGCACTGCTCCATTTTGTGAACCATCTATGCTTTAGTATCTCCTTCAAACTGGTGAGAAACCCACAAGGGCTGGGGATGTGTCATTAAGAGCTTCGGGTTTGTTTGCTCCTTGTGCCCAGAATAGCAAAGAAGGTGGCAATTCTGTTGACTGGGGCCTGAATCCAGGCTTGGACTCTATCAGATGGAATTGAATCGTGATTGGACGGAGGTCGTTTGGTTCCATTGGGGAAAGAAACTTCATCTAATCCTGCTTGGGGAAAAGTCTCCCCTGAAGAGGCAGATTCATAATCTGGGAGGTTCTTAAAGAGGCCAGACCTGGCCAGAGCTATCCATGCCTCTCATTTGCATACACACACACACACACACACACACACACATTGCTCAAAATAGAGCAATAGGCCTTCTGCTCCCTGGCTTGCAAGAGGCTCTTCATCTGAATGCCATTGTCAGCTACCTTAAGGAGTCTTTGAATTTTACTAATAATAAATTTGAGCCTTTCTTTCCATGCCTGTTGGTGACCCCTAGTTTTAGTTCTTCAACAGAAAGGATGTTGGATACTTAGCTTGGCCCTTTGGAATGTCCCTTCCTGACACAGGATCCATATTTACTTATTTCTCATATATTGCAGCAAAAGATTCATGATTTTTGGAGGGACACGTTCTCTCCTCCATCCCATCTCACTCCAGTTGTAGAAACTAGGCAGTCAATTCTAGTCTTAGACCATTAGCATGGCAGCCATAGAAATGGAAGACATAAATGTACACATCAATGTCTCCTTTAAATTTGACAGCCCTAATTTTATGTGTGAATTGGGAGGCGGTTTTGCACTATTTTCAGAGTGAAGCAACTTTGCAGTTTTTATATACTCCAAAATATTTTTTCCTGGATCATACTGGTAAGATTTTTTTCTCTTCATCACACTTTTATTCTCTTGAATCAATCTTATAGAATAAATCTTTTCTGAATTCCATCCTTCCAGCCTTCATTAAGCTGAAAAATCCTTTATTGCAATGTTAAATGCCAGAAGCAAAAGGGAGGAACTAAACAAAGAATCTGCCACTAGTTGCAACTTCTACATCTGTTTGGAAGGAGTCAGAGATTTCATATTTACCTCAGTGAATCCCAGAGTCTCCTTATCTAATGTCCATTTCTCCCCCCATTTTCCATGGATGAAGAGTCCCAAAACATTTCCTTTGGCATTCCTTCTTTTCTGCTCAGTCCTGCCTCAGTCCAGATGTGTGGAAAAATGTCACCCTGGATTTGTCAAGAGGGCTCGAGAAGGAGAGCCAGTTTGCTGCTATGACTGCGTTCCGTGTCTGGAGGGACCTTCTCCACTCAGGAAGGTGGGTGACACTGAGGAATATGGAAGGCCTTGGGGAATTGGGTCCATCCACAGCATTTGAGAAAATATGTGTGAGTGTGGCAGATTGGGGAAGCTTTACCACTGCCAGAAAAAATATCTCTTCTGCTTTTAAGTCTGGATGTGCTTTTAAGTTTCCACGTTCACCTTTCTAGGAACATCAGAGTTGTTTGAAACTTGAGGAATTGTGTTAGCTCCACCTCCAAGAAGGATTATTGCAATACATTCTATACGAGCTTCTCCTTTTTGGATCACTTTCCACAATGAGGTGGAGTTATGGGTGAACTTCATTATGCCTGGATGAGATCTGATCCAGTGGACATTCCAGACTATTTACAGGAGAAGCTTTCTCTGCCAGACAATTAGATTTCACACAGTATTAAGAAATGCCATCTGGAAGGGCATAGAAAATGTGCCTAGAAAGATTAAACAATTTGTTATTTACCTCTCATAATTAGGTTACTATGAAGATTCTATGAAGATTAGATACTATGAAGGTTCTGAAACCATTCAGGCCTGGGACTTCCATCAGAATTGTATACCTTAGCTTCATATAACTTTATTATAACCAGGACTTCCGGTGACGCCTCGGTGTGGCGAGGTAGGAGAAATACTTGTGCTTCTCCCACCTCGGGTTTTTCCGCTCAAGAACAGCCGTCGTGGCAGGGTGAGTCCAATTCAACACCCTTAGCAGGAGAAAATCTTGGAGCCGGTTTGGGAAGGCGATCCCAAAAGGCTAAGAAGAGTTCTCGTTCTGAACGGAAGAAGCCAGCGCTGTCAGAGCTGGGAAGACGGGCGGGCGCCATTAGAAGGAAGCTGAAGGAGAAAGTTGCTGATCGGAAAAGAACAAAGGAAGCTTGGTGAGGAATCACAAAAGACTGGAAAGACCACTAGTGGGGATTGTTAAAAGGATTGGGGCAAGCGAAAAAGCACCATCCTAGTGACTACCCCAGGAGAAAATAAAGCTGGAAGACGAGGTTATAGTCCCTTCAAAGAACAAGAAAGTGAATAAGAAAGTGAAAGTCCTGTGAGAGGAGAAGTACCGGTGAAAAGAGGTCTTGTCCAACTGGAGAAAGTGCGGTTGAGGTTGGAAGAGATCCGAGAACCAAGTGGGTGGCAGGCTTAAAGAGCTACTGGACATCGAGCAGTGACAGAGTCCCTGCAGAGGTAGCCATTGCGATAGAAGAAACAACACGGAAAAATCCAGACCAGAAGGGTGATTGAACGAAAGCACAGTGAGGAGAGCCAACGAGGAAAGAAAGAAGAAAAGTGGAATTGAAAACTTGAAAACTTGCAAGATTCTTGCGGTGTGATAAGGTGCAAAGTATAGTGACGGTGTAAATTTCTATGCACTCTAGAAAACGGACAGTCTAGCGAACTAACAGAAAGCCGCAGAAAAGGGAAAGCTATAAAACTAATCTAACTCAATCAACACCGGAAACTATCGCTGTTTATCAAAGGAGAAAAGGAAAGAAAATAGAAACTTTTCGGAAAGAAAGGACTGATAGAAAGGTGGACTAAACCTATCGGTGGGAAGACCATAAAGAAGAGTCCCACCATTGTGACACTGCAATTTTTTTTCTGCGGCCATTGACATTAGAACAATTGGAAAACCCGAGCGAAGAACAGCAATCTAAAGAGCGGAAGGATCCTGATACAACTTTATACGTATACTATTGAATTTAAATTGTATCCTATATTATATATTCTATATTATATTATATTATTTAATTTTGAAGTAAATTGATATAAATTATTAAATTATTAAGTAGTAAGTTAAGAAAAAATATACATATATATATACATAGATAGAGATTCATAACATAAACGGAAAGAATTCTATAGGATTGTTATATTATTACAGATGTTAATGATTTGAAATATTGATATTTAAAAGCCAATATTTAATACACTTATTAACTCATTCTTAAGATATGCAATTGATCTAAAACTTTCTGCAAGAGATTATTGAAGGAAAATAGTTGAGAAACAGATTATTTGTTGATATATAAGTAGTGATTTACAATAAGCAATTAACCTATATAGACCAATAAGATTTGACAGTCACTTCTACCTTTCCTTCTCTATATATATGTATACATATATTACCTTACTCCACTTGATCTGTTTTCCATATCTGGTTTCTCTTTTTTTTCTTTTTTCTCTATATTTCTCTTTCCTCATACTCTCTTTCTTAGATTATTATAAACTATATGCAAGGAATGTAATGTGATTTTGCCCTCTGTCCCCCCCCCCCCAAGATTATTAAGAAAGATACTTGATTTTAAAGTTAACGGGAAAAATAAAGACAGACAGCACCCCTTTCCTCCCTCTGGCTAGATTTGACTGAGTGAAAATATTGGAATAGAGGGCCCTAGTAAATGAAAATTGGAAATAAGACGTGGGAAATATAAACAGAATCCTTAAAGAACAGCAAAAGATAATAAAAGAAATGTCAACAGTAACCTCCACCATTACTAAAACAGGAAAAAGGGAGACAATTGC
This sequence comes from Naja naja, assembly GCA_009733165.1. Lineage (NCBI taxonomy): Eukaryota > Metazoa > Chordata > Lepidosauria > Squamata > Elapidae > Naja > Naja naja. Next base: position 54,424,649 of record CM019155.1, on the reverse strand, counting down.
AACCCCATCTACCCCACGGTGACCTCCTCCCAAAAAACAATAGAAGGGATGTTGGCCCCGAAGCCCAACACACAAACTTCCTCCCAAACGATACAAAATACACTACAGACATTACAAAGTATGATGCTAACAATGCAAGAAACAATGATAAATAATCATGTAGAAAGTAAGAAAGAAAGAGAAGAGATGAGATCAGAATTAAAAAGTGAACTGGGAGAGATGAAAAATGAACTAAAACCTTAGAGGGGAAAATAGGACAGTTGCAGGAGACGACAAGGACAAATGAGGAGAAAATCATAACAATCACTAAACAAACAGACCAAACAGGGAAAAAGGTGGAAGCCATGGAACAAAAAATTAAAGACCAATACAAGGAAACGAACGAGGCCCTGACATATCTAGAAATGGATAGAGCCTCATACTATCTAAGGTTTCAGAATATACAGGAGGAAAGAGGGAAAACCTGACTCTCAGTGGCAGAAATGTTGGCAACTATTTTGCAAAAAGCGACCAGATGATACTAGAGATTGATGAGGCATATAGAGTCTCACAAGCTTACGCTAGAAGACATGGACTCCAGGGAGGTTCATGTCAGATTTGCTAGAAAAGAGTCAGAGAAATAATTTATAGATTGACAAGGGAAGAGACAATAAATCATAATGGTAGGCAAGTCATAGTACTGAAGCAAATTCCAAGGAGAGTGAGAGAACAAAGAAAGGAATACAGATTCCTCACAAACCATTAAACAAAAACATTCTATTTAGGTGGAACGATCCAGAAGGAATCCTAGTAACATGGGAAGGCAAAAGAACCAGAATTGACAATCTAGCTAAGGCCCAAAGATTCTATGAGCAAACAGGAGGATTAGAGGAGGAATTGAGCAGTAGAGAAAGTCGAGAAACGCAAGCCGTGAAGATCTACGAGTTCATCTGAGAGGAGAAGAGAAAAGAGGGGAGGAGGGGACAGAGAACTAATGGTTTGTGAAGAAGGAAGGAGGAAGAGACAGGAGTGAAGACCAGGAGTCAAACAGCAGGTAAAACGTAATAAAGCTAGAAAAAGCGACCAAATGGGAAGGGGAATAAAATTAATATCAATGAATATCAATGGACTAAATAGTCCAAACAAAAGGAAAAAATATTTGATAGATTGGAAAGACAAAAGTGGGACATAATATGTCTTCAAGAAGTCCACATAAAAGAGCAGGATAAAAATATTTAGAGAATAGAAAACTGGGAAAAGCATTCGGCTTTAGCAGTGGAAAGAAAAGAGAGTACTATATATAAAAGAGGACCTTAATGCAAAATTGATATATAATGATACAGATGGAAGAATATTAATGGTGGAAATAGAGATACATAACAGGAAGACCTTAGCCGTTGGAATTTATGCAAATAAAAATCAAAAAGAATTTTATAAAATTTATATGAAAAATTGATAGAAATTGGCAACCCGAGGATTTGTCTGATGGGGGACTACAATGCAATAACTGATAATAGGCAAGATTACAAATCGGAATACAAACAATACCAAAAACGAAATACCTTACCAAAAATATTTTTTGAAATGTCAGAGGAATTAGGATTGGAAGATGTATGGAGAAAAGAAACCCACAAATTACACAGTATACTTTCCACTCCAGTCCACACAAATCCTGGTCTAGAATAGATATGATTTGGATAAATAGTGAATTAAACAAAGAAATTTTGGACACAAAAATCCTAACAAACATCTGGGCTGACCACAATCCAATGTCTTTAATTTGGAAAGAAGGAGGAAGGAAAGGGCGAAGATGGTCATTAAACTCTCAGATTTTGAAAGAAGAAAAATATTTGCAAAAATTAGAGAGGAATTAATAAACTATAATTTTAATAAAAAGAGGATACATCTTTACAGAACATGTGGGATCGATAAAAGCCTATGGGGAATATCAATTGCATATTTATCAAATAGAAATAAGGAAAGATGGAAGAAACAAGATGAATTAATAAAAGAAATGGAAAACTAGAGAACAAACAAAAAAGAAACAGTGAAGAGCAAATTAGAGATACTAATACAAAAAACATGAACTTAATACACTTGAACAAGAGGAACTCCTTAGAAAGCTACAATATACAAAACAAAACTACTTTGAACATGCAAACAAACCGGGAGGTGGTTAGCATATAAATTGAAAAGAGGAACAGAAAAGAACGATACAATGCTTAGAGAACGTAAATGGGGATCTTGAGGCTGACTTGGAAAAAGAGAAATTGCAAGAAATTACTTTGAGGAATTATATAAACAAGAAAATGTAGAAGTGTCTAAAATAAAACAATATTTAGGGAAGGAAATATACAGAAACTCACTGATGAAGAAAGAGAGGTGCTAAATAAAGAAATAACAATAGATGAATAGAAAAAAGCAATTCAAAAAAAAAATAATAAAACACCAGGCCAGATGGATACCCAAGTGAATTTTATAAAAGATAGGGGACATATTAAATAATACATTTTAGAAGTTTGTAACGAAGCACTGGTTAAAGCCAAAATCCCAACATTGGAAGGAGGCATACATAACGCTTATACCCAAGAAGAGACAAATATCAATCAAATTAAAATTATAGACCAATATCGCTTTTAAATACAGACTATAAAATTTTTATGACAATTATGGCACAAAGATTAAAAGGAATCATTAGTGGAAAAATTAATACAGATCAAAATGGATTTTGCCGAAGACAAATTAGACATAATATAAGAACAATAATAAACATATTAGAATACTCTGAAAGTCACCGAGTAATCAAATGGCCCTAATTTTTCTAGATGCACAGAAAGCATTCGATAATTTGAATTGGGATTTTATGAAACAACAACTTAATAAAATGAACTTTGGACATAATTTTGAAGGAATGATAAGCATAATATATGACACCCAAAAGGCAAACATACTAGTAAATGGCAGACCACCAAAATGTTTAAAATAGAAAGGGTCAGACAAGGTTGCCCCTATCACCATTATTGTTCATCACAGTACTAGAAACACTATTAATTAGAATTAGGGAAATGGAAATATAAAAGGGCGAAAATTAAGAATCAAGAATACAAAACACAAGCATTCTTGAGGTATTTATGATAGAAGAACCTTTAGAGACGGGCCGATATTAATGAAAGAAATAAATGAATTTGGGGAACTAGCAGGATTAAAGGTAAATAGGGAAAAACCAAACTACTAGTTAAAAATATAACAAATTCCAAAAAAAAAGCTGAAGAAATTATGGGATTACAAATAGTAAACAAAATAAAATATTTAGGAATTTGGATAAGGGCAAAAACAACAATGCTATGGGAAGATAATTATATAAAATTTTAGAACAAATTAAAAGGATTTGGAAATTTGGAGTAAATTGCAAATATCCCTCTTAGGGAGAATTGCAACAATCAAGATGAACATACTTCCCAAAGTCTTGTTTCTATTCCAGACAATCCCAATATTAACAAACAAAAAGTTCTTTATGGAGTTGAATAGAATGACAATGAAGTTTATTTGGATGGGAAAAGGGCAAGGATAAAGAAAAATATCTCCAAGATGATAAAAGTAGAGGAGGATTGGGACTTCCAGACTGGGAAATTTATTATAAAGCTGCGATTTTGTTATGGATAAAAGAATGGGTAAGGCTAGAAAATAAGAGAATGCTAACACTAGAGGGCATGACTTACAAATAGGATGGCATGCACTTTTATGGAACCCGACGGACAAAAGACAAAAACAACAACGAAAACATAATTAACTCATTGATTAAAAATTGGGCCAAAATAAGGAAGAAAAACTATATAAAAATACCAAGGTGGTTCTCAACAATGGAGGCAACCTTTAAAAACACAATGGATTTAAATAAAAAACAAATATTATCAATATTGGATACAGATGGAAAATTAAAAACAAAACAGGGTTTACTTACAAATTAAAACAAGATATAACAAAGACATAAAGGAATATGGAATAGAAACAAAGAATACAAATCTGGATAAACTACTCTTGGGACCAGAAGAAAAGTTAATATCCAAATTATATAAATTACTATTAGAACAGGAAAGAGCAGGACAATTAGTAAAAGGACCAATGGTAGCCTGGGAGCAAAATATAGGATACAAATTGGATCTAAATGACTGGGAAGAGATTTGGGAAGAAAATTTAACATATACAAAGTCAGTGGCGTACAAAGAAAATCAATACAAAATGATGTATAGGTGGCATTTGGCCCTGGCTAGACTAGCAAAAATATTTCCCCAGGCAAACCCAAATTGTGGAAGTGGGATAAAATGGGCACTACTACCATTACCATGTGTGGTGGACATGCCCCAAAATTAAAAATATTGGATAGGAATCAAAAACTGGATTGAGGATGTGATGAACTGTGAGCTGGAGTGGAAACCAGAACTGTTCCTACTTGGAATGATAAAGAAAAAGCTTCCTCAAAGACAAATACCTGATTGCACACCTCTAACAGCTGGCTCGAATTGTTTTAAGCAAAAATGGAAAGAATCTTCAATTCCGTCTATACAAGCAGTAATAAAGAAAATGTATGAATGTGTTGAACTGGAGAGATTAACTCTCAAACTAAATGGAAAAAGAAGATTCAGATTACTATAAGATATGGGAAGCGTGGTACAACTGGATGGAACATAAAAGCGAAGGAATGGGAATGTTGGAAAATAGGGTACTATTTGAAATATAAGAACTTATAGAAAGCAGGAGATAGTAGAAAATAGGTTATGTAAGAATTTGAAAAAGAGATAAGACAAAATTAAAAGAGGCCAAATCAAGCGAATATTATTTGAAGAAATATTTATGACTATATATGATTGTAATATTACATGGGAAAATGCATTTCTGATCTGCAACTAAAAAAGAAATGAAAATGTGTGATGTATTTATGTTGTGTGTGTGACTGTATGTCTGTATGTTGTGTGTCTTTTTAAAATTGTAAATAAACTTTTCTAATAAAAAAAAAAAAACAAGGAAAACAAACCAAATACGTATTCATTAAATCTTTATTTAAAATTAGTGGAATTTTATCCATAAGTAGATATTAGGATGAGTGATGTAGAAGTTTAAGGCTTAACTTTCACACTACATTTCAACAATTTCTAACAGAAAATCCAGTTGTGAGAAGAAATTCAGGAGGCCAGGCAAAGGAGATCTCTGGCAGAAAATTAAACAAAAATAAGCATGGAAAGAATTTAATACAGTATCATGACAGTATCTTGCTGGCATCACCTCAACATTCTTGTTGATTGGGTAAGCATATTATTGGTAAGCATATTATTGGTGATCCAATTAAAATGTGTAGAATAACTGGATTAAGCCCTTAATGGTATAGCTCAGGTTACCTGATGAACTGCCTCGTCTTGCTAGGACAAGTGAATCCTACCCATGCCATCAGAGGCCCCATTTTGGATCACATCTGTTAAAGTACTCCAACTATTGGGCTCCCAGAAAAGACCTTTCCTGCTGCATCACTTGCCTTCCAGACATCATACTCATAAAAGCAGGGATCCTCAAACTATGGCCCTGGGCCAGATGAGCCCACTAAAGCAATAACATCCTGCTGCATCATAAAACAGGCAAAACATGATGTGGGAGAAGAAGTTGGTTCATATTCCAGAGCTCTAGTACAGGACTGGCCTTTTGGTCATCCCAGAGCAGCTCCCTCCCACCGGGGGTGGCTGGAGCAGCTTCGTGGTAGGGCTGGAAATCTCTGCTGTGGGGTGGTACAAGAAATGGTGCAAGGAATAGTGCAGCCCCTGTAGTCAGTGAGGTAATGATGCTGTTGCAGCAAGGTGGAGGAGGAGGAGGGTATTGATGTGAACCTGTAGCAGTTGTCTTCCTCATTTTGATTTGATTACAAGTCTAGTTCATAGAAAGGCAGCTTACCCAATGACAATATATGCAAAGGTTCAGGTTATTCTTTACTTCTTAATCCAGTTAAAGGGAGAAGTATACAAAAATAAAAGTTGAAGAAAAATTAAAAAGAAAAAGTTCCCTAGAGAAAAATATCCCCTGGAGGGAGCCTAAAAGACAAAGAAAAGAGAGTACAAAAAGTAATCCAACAGGTGATATTAAAAATTAATTGAAGAAAGAATCAAATAAAATAGAAAAATGAGAAAAAGAAAAATTATATCCCAATGGTAGTCAGGCCTGAATATAAAAGAAAAAATTTAGAGAAAAATAGGCCAGAGCACAGCTGTCCATGAGCAAAAAGAAAAAAAAAAAATTCAGTTTGAAAATTCTGTCACAAAGCAAACTACTGCCACCATGCAGTGCCCAAGGCTCACTATCAAATTTAAACAAGCTTCAACAGTGCATTGTTCAAAGTCACCATGAGCTCTTTCCTTTCAACTCCCATCTCCAGCCGCTAATATAAGAGCACCTGCAAATATATAATAGAGCACCTGCAAAAACATTTCTTCTCAAAATATAGAGCAAGTCACAATGGGAAAGATTCTCCAGATTCATTTCTTTTTTTCCAAAGAAGAAAAATAAGAAAATTTCCTTTTTATCTTAAGCCTCTTCTTGGCAGTATTAGTTTGTTTGCTCAATTTCACTTCTGTGTTACAATATAACCAAAACATGAAAAAAGTTTAAAATTACTTATTAGAAAAAGCGAAGCAAAGAAACAAAAAAAGAAACAAATTCTCTCTTTAAAATAATTATTAATATTTGTTCTTCATTAATCATTAGTTAAAAAGTCCAGTCCAGTTTAAGAAGAAAGTCCTTTAGTATTTTATATAATAATCAAGGAAAAAACCAAATTGATTTGATATCAGGCTTATTTTCACCACTATCCCTCTTCTGTCTTCAATATTTTTTTCTTCCTCCTTAGAGTGTTCTCTTTCCCAAAAAAGAGTTATTAAAAATCTCACCCAGAGCTGACACACTTTGTTTCCTCGCTTCTTCTGTTCTTGAGCTGTCGCAACTTTTCAGCAGCTTCAATCGCTGCTTCCTCTGCAGCCGGAAAAGAGAGCTTCTCCCGGATCAACCAGGGACTTTGCGGTGTCCCTAGGATCAGCAGGATGCGCTCTCCTCAAACCATCGTCTCTATGGGACAGTTTGGGTCCAAAAGGACCATCCAGCTGCAGATATTGACACTGGTCTCGGAGCCCCAAAATTGTTTGTTGTATTATTGCAATGTCAGCCCCACCCCGGCACCTCATTTCTTGTTGGGTCTTGCAGGCGCTTCTTCCGGCCCTTGGTGCTGGGAGCATCTCGATTGCTTGGGGGGACACATGACCTGCTCTCCACCCCAAGACACTGGCCGACCCACACTGCAGCCAATGCCATTGCTGTTGCCACCTCCATGGCCTGCCTGCTGTTGTCACAGCACCTTGCACAGCATAGTGAATTTAGCATGCTTCACAATGGGGGACATGGGGGTCCCCTCCTCCTGGATGCGTCCATTACAATGCGGAGCCTACAATGCGACCCTGCCTCATTCGCCCATGACAACAGCAGAAGCATTGGCCGCGGCACAGGTCGGGCCAATGTCTCAGGTGGAGAGCAGGTCGCGCATCTCCTCGAGTGACCAAGGCACATCCAGCACTAATAAGGGCCAGAAGAAGTGCCTGCAAGACCCAGCAAGAGATGAAGTGAAGGAGAATCGGCCCTGGCCACTTCTCCCCGCTACAATGCTTCCCGGACATGGCTTACAACTCCGAACCTGAAGTGGCAGGAGACGAGGGCTGACTTTAGAGCAAATTTACCACAACAAAGGCCCATTACAACGTGGAGCCACAATGTGACCCTGCCCCACTTACCCCTGGCAACAGCAGCAGTGTCAGCCACTGCGCGGGTTGTACCAGTGTCTCAGTATGGAGAGCAGGTTGCGCGTCTCCCTGAGTAACCGAGGCATGTCCAGCACCACAAAGACCGGAAGTAGGCTCCCGCCATTTCCTGCTGCAGTCTGTTGCAGGGAGACTTAGCGAGAGGTGAGGTGCCAGAGAATCAGAGAGACAGAGAGAGAGAGAGATGAGGCACAGAGAGATAGAGACACACAGAGGCAGGCAGACAGACGCGCACACACACATGCACACAGAGAGAAAAGGAGAAACAGAGACAGAGACATACACATAGAGATAGAAAACAAGACAAAGAGACAGAACACACACAGAGAGAAACATACTCTCTCTCTCTCTCTCTCTCTCTCTCACACACACACACACACACACACACTCACACACACACAGACCAAATCCTAACCTATAGTCTGGCCTCTGAACAGTCTGTGGGACCATGAATTGGCCCCCTGTTTAAAAAGTTTGAGGACCCTGCTCTAAAGGTAAGAGCTGTCCACTCACTCCTATCTTTCCATGAGCTCTGCTGTTGATCTGACCAAATGGGGGAGTTCCACACTGGAGATGACTGCTGGATTGATGGCAGATGCCACTTCTCCACCTTGGTCTCTGTTCTCTGGTTATCATATTGTTGTATTTATTCTCTTTTGTCATTATTTTACTGTTCTATTATTTGTCTTCCCTTTTATTATTGTAAGTCTCTAGAGTAGACCCATGGCGAGATAGGTGGCAAATAAATTTAACAAAAATAAATTTAAGCAGCATTTTTTATTTTCCTGTATGGATGTGCACAGACAACAGCCTAGATTTCTTGTAGGACTGCCCATTTCTTTTCTCTTTTTTTGCACCTTTTTCTTTTTCTTTTTATAACAAAAACAACAAATACAAGAAATAAAATCTTTCAGTTACACAGTGTGTCATCTGAATATATATATCTTGTGCACATAATAATATTTGTATACATTTCTTCTTAGGTTTATATTCATATTATATTCTAGTCAACATTATGTATAATATCAATATTACAATGTCATTAGGTTTTTTATTTCAATTTCCAGCTAATCCCAACTCCTGCTCGATTATATTCATGTTACATCTTATTCAGAATGTTCTATTACTATATATCATTATTAACAGTATTCTTTAATTTCTTACTCTACTTTCTAGCCATCCATAAAATAAATCTCAAATCTTATAATACTCCCTTTCTTCTTGCTCTCTAATTGCTAATGTTAACCTACTCATTTCTGCACATTCCAATATTTTCTTAATCACCTCCTCTTCCAACAGAATTTTCTCATTTTTCCAGTTTTGAGCAAATACAATTCTAGCTGCTGTTAGTACATGTATAATCAAATACATTATTTCTTTACTATAATTCTCAGGCAAAATCCCCAATAAAAATATATCAGGCTTTAAGTCTATATGTTGTTTTATCATCTTTTCCAACCATGTGTGTATTATAGTCCAATATCTTTTGGCTTCTGTATATGTCCACCACATATGTAGTATGATCCAGGTATCCGTTGACATTTCCAACATTTCACTGATTTATCTTTAAACATCTTTGCCAATCTTGCCGCGGGAAGGTGCCACCTGTAAAACATCTTATACAAATTCTCTTCATAAGCTGTTGACATTGTTAATTTATAATTTCTATTTCATAATTTCTGCCATTTATCCAAATCTATCCCATATCCAAAATTCCCCCCCAACCAATCATTGTTTCCTTAACTTGTTCTTCTTCTAATTTCACTCCTAATAAATAGCCATACAGTTTTTTAATCATCTTCTCTTCAGTACCTGTTAAAATTTTATCTAGTTCAGTCAATTCTTTGTAAAACCCATCTATTTTAACATTGTTCTCATATCTGGAATGTATTTGTATATATGAATACCAATTCATATTCATCACTTGTTCATCTAATTCTTGCTTTGTTTTGAGTTCACCCCTTTCATTTAAAACATCATTATATCTAACAATATGTTCCATTTTAAAGACATTTGGATATGCAAATGCCTCCATTGTTGATAACCAGACTGGTATTTTTAAGTAGTGTTGTTCCCTTATTTTCTCCCATATTGATAATAAGGCATCTTGTACATAATGTCCATGTGCCTTATTTTTCTTATATCATAAAAATACATGCCAACCCAATTGTAAATCATTCTCTTCTAATGTTAACAGCCTAGTATTTCTTAAAACTATCCATTCTTTCATCCACATCAGTACTATGGCCTAATAATATAATTCCCAATTGGGTAGTCCAAAGCCTCCTCTCGTTCTAACATCTTGTAACAATTTTAATTTAATCCTCATTTCCCCCCTCCACCATATATATTTCAATATCATTTTATTTAAATCCTCAAAGTATTCTTTCCCCAACTTTATTGGGATTAAGTATAGTATTCTTGGTAAAATATTCATTTTAATTGTCAATATCCTCCCTATCAAAGATAATTGTTGGGCTGCCCATTTCTGACAGTTTCTTCTGATACCATATCGAAGAGTGTGGGCATGCTCCAGGCATTTACTAAACATCATTTTCTGCAGAGCACCTATCATGGTTGACTTGCTACTCAGCTCTGCTTACAACGAGACAACAGTAACAGGAAGTGGGGGAGAAGGCATTGGAATGTAAAGGAGATTTTGGAGGAAACTCTGGATTGCAAGTATACTGCCTGGAAGCATGAAACAGATTCAAACATCAAGGAATGTCTGAGGCAGACAGGCTGTTTCCAAAATAAAGCAAGTGCAACAGATTGGTGGAAAATGGACAGTGGAAGGCACGGGGGGGGTTTCAATGCTGTTTGCACTCAAAAAATGGCTTTTCTACTATGTTATACATATGGGTTTTGAGTAAAGTTATACTCTTGGAGAAAAAAGGAATTTATTTTGCTGTTTAATGCAGTGGGACAGTTGACAATGAGCCAGTTCTCACTGTAACACCCTACTTGGGATTACACGAGGAGGTCAACCTCAAGATGTCAGCTATGGCCAAAGACACAGAAGAGAAAAAGAAGCTGGGAGAGATCCCAGCTTGGGAAGAGTGCTTCAGAGTGGCTAGTGTCACTGCATGATGAGGGCATCCCTGAGCTAGTTGACCTTGATGCTTTTATGCAAGCCCTATGAGAATGGTTTGAGGTCCCCATGGCAGCCCAATGTCTGAAAGTCCATATCCATGCCCTAAAGCAAAGGAAGTGACCAGTGATGGAGTACAAGACTTTCACTGCCTAGGCAGGCACCTGGCACCACCTTCGCCCAGGAGTGCCACACAACTTGAGAGGGTGGTACTGTGTAGCCACAAAGGTGGAGATTGATCTGATGAAATTCCACTAACATACCAGGCAGGAGAGTCAGTCCCACCAGCCAGCAGAGAGGCAAATGGCTCCTATGGGAGTAAGAAGGGGCATGCTGCCAGCCAGAGAAGGCAATTCCTACCAAAGCCTGGGTGGCTGCTTTCGTTGCATAAAGGAGGGGCACGATGCTGCTGAATACTTCATAACACAGCCAATGACTGCTTCCCCCCTTGCGAGCCAACAGAAGAAAAAGGCTCTGCCAAAGCCAAAAGAGAAAATGTATGTGGAGCAGCAGGTTGTATCTCCTCTGTCCAGTGAAGAAGAGGGAACTCTGGCCCTGTCAAGACAGAACCAGTCTACTGTGAGAGTGATAGCGAAGGAGAATAGTAAAGCAACACCATCTCCAACTGGGTGGAGATTTCAGTGTCCTTCTCAGAAACAAAGGGGGTCCTTACGGCCACACTAGACTCTGGGTGTATCAGATGCCTGTCAGCCCCCAAGTGGTAGAGAAGCTTGGAATAAGGCTAAGGAAGCTAAAGAAGCCCATAACATTTTCCCACCTAGACGATTCAGTAACAGATGGAATGTCAGCAACTTGCCTAACCGAGCCTGTGAAAGTAAAAGCTGGACCCACACAGAGATGATTTGATTAATTGTGGCCATCGGGATTTCAGAGGCCATTATCCTCAGCCTGGAATGGTGGAAAAAATAGAACCCATCTGTCATTTGGGATAGAAACAAGTGGCAGATGCAAAGGAAATATCTAAGTAGCAAAAGTTAGGGAAAGTGCTAAAAAGCTGCCATGCACCTGCAGCTAAGAAAGTGAACACAGAACCTGCCAATAAACTAGAGGAAATAGCTTAGAACCACTGATTCCCAAGGAATATCGCAATCTGGCTAAGGCTGTTGATGAGGATTCCAACACACTTCCACCCACCCCACAGACTGTGTGATTAAGATTATGCCGGGGGATAAACTGCCAAAGCCAAAATTATATTCAAAGACAGCTAGGAAATTGGAGAAGCTCCACACATTCATAGACAAAAATGTAATGGGGCTTCATTGAACTGGCTAAGTTGAGGTTGGCAGCCCTGTGTTTTTCAAAGAAAAGAAAGATAGGTCCCTTAGGCTGTGCATTGATTATAGCCGTGATGGCGAACCTATGGCATGCATGCCAGAGGGGGCATGCAGAGCCTTCTCAGTGGGCATGCACACTGCCAGCTGCTCTTCTGGTTTCAGGCATGCTGGCCAGCTGGTGTTTGTGGGCACCAGAGCACCAGAAAATAGCTCAAAAAATGTCCCCAAAACAGGATTTTTGCAGGACTTTTTGGGGCCTTTTTCAAGCCATTTTCAGGCTATTTTGGAGGCATTTTTGGTGTGAAAAACAGCATGTAAATGGCTCGAAAATGGCCTGAAAATGGCCCAGAAAACATCCTGAAAATGCCCCCAAAGCAGGCTGTTTTCCAGGCTGTTTTTGACCCATTTCCAGGCAGTTTTTCACACCAAAAACAGCCTGAAAATGGCCCAAAAACAGCCCAGAAAATGCCCCCAAACTCCTCAAAAGAGGCCACTTCTAGGCCATTTTTCATGCCAAAAATGGCCCAAAAACAGCCTGAAAAATGGCCTGAAAATGGCCAAAAAACAGGCATGCATGTACCAGCCAGCTGGTCATTTTCCAGCCCTCTGGCATGCGCTCATGCATGCGCATGCCATGCGCACAAGTTTGAGCACTTGGTGCCAAAAAGGTTTGCCATCCCTGGACTATAGTATCCCCTCCACTTGGGGCCTGGTGCAGCACATTTACTGACTGCATGGCATTCCAAAACGCAGATGGGTGGGGTGGGGTGCAATTCACCTCAAAATCTTGGTGCAAATTCCTGAGGTTGTTAGGTTCCTCACAGAGTCTTAGTTCTGCCCATAATCTTCAGATGAATGGAAATTGAATATATAAATGCAGTCTTGGAATGATATCTTCGATGCTATGTGAATCACCAGCAAAACAATTGGACTGAGCTCTTGCCCTTTGTTGAGGTAGCCTAAATAACTGTGCACAGTAGCATCAGATTTACCTCTTTTTGAGTGGCCACTGGTGCAGAATTTGTGCCTATGCCAGAGCTTCCTCAAGAGTGTCCATCAACTTGATTGAGTACTCTGAAAGCTATCTGATCCATAAGTGTGCAAAGCATTAGAAATACCAAGAGAAGTGCAAAAGAGGCAGGCTGATGAGAGTACCTTAGACGGAGTTTAGAATAGGTGATGAGGTATGCCTGTCCATGAAGTTCTTGCAGTTGGGCCAACCTTGCAAGAAATTGGGTCCCTGGTAAATAGGGCCTTTCACTATCTGGATGATAAATTTGAGGCCGGCCATTAAGCTGCCTACCAAAGAGAAGCACTTCGAGGTCAAGATCCTTGACTCTCAATACCACAAGGGGAAGTTGCAATAGTCTTATGGAAGGGGTTTCCTGTGGCAGAGGCAGAGTGGATGACAGCGAGGAATGCCCATGCCCCGAGGCTTATTCAAAGGTTCCACACCCAGGTACCCAGACCTATCCCTATAGGGCAGGGATGTCAAACTTGATTTGAGAGCTGCATCAGGGTTGTATTTAATCTCGGGGGTGGGGGGGCACAGGGCATGGCCAGGGGGTTGTGGCCAGCTCAATGTCACTTGAGGCTGTTCTCAACTGCAATTGCCTCCTGCAGTCCTCTGCCAGAGAAAATGGAGCATCTGGCCGCCCCAGGGCTCCATTTTTGCTGGCAGAGGCATCACAGGCTGGGCAGCCCTGTGGGCCAGATCTAAGCACCCTGCGGACTGGATCCAGCTCCTGGGCTTTACGTTTGACATCCCTGCTGTAGGGTATTTGTGTGAAAAGAACGTAGTGTAGAAATAATGTGTTTGTCAGATTAATCTTCTTTCTGGAGGATCAGCATGTCATGGTTGACCCAGCCCTGCTTGCAATCAGACAACAGTAATGGGAGGTGGGAGGGAAGGCATTGGAATGTAAGGTGTGGGAGAGAACTCTGGGATGTAAGTGTGCCACTTGGAAGCGTGAGGCAAACCCAAATCCCAATGTCATCACCTGGGAATGTTTGAAGCAGACAGGCCGTTTCCAAAATAAAGCAACTGCAACTGATTTGTGGACAATGGACAATGGGTGGTCCAGGGAGGAAAAGTTTTCTTATGCTGTTTGTGCACAAAAATGTCAGAGCTGACTTTTCTACTTCTATACTTATATGACTTTTCAGTAAACTTATATTGTGGAGAAAAATATCCCAGGAGTTTCTTTTACTGTTTAATCCAGAGGGATGGTGGACAGCACCACAAAGATGACTTTCTGGAAAACCAAGTAGAGATGACAATTATTAATAAAATCATGCTTTAAATAAATCCTGGAAACAGCAATCATGAGAAAGCAGTTCAGACTGACACTATCTATTCACCAGTGTTTAAGGAGGAAAGAAATAAAAACTCAGTCATGGTTTTACAGTTCTGTTGTGTATACTACACTCAAACTTGTGGAACCTGGCACACTTCAAACAGCTGACATCTTGTTGGGCTAATGAGTTTGCTTTTTGTCAGTCACACAGTTGGCTTCATGTCTGAGGCAAAACTAGAGCTCCTGCATGGTTTCTCACCAGATGCCTTAACCAATAAACTGGCTCTCTTTATACTGTATATATGAATTATGTAACAATTATCCAACGTTTAGGAAAGATGACATTAATAGAAATGGTATTACAGTATGAAGAACTTCAATTTAACTTAATAATTTCCTGTTTTGTTTTCCAAAAGTATGCATATCTTTTAATGACAGAAAATATTGGATCTTGATTCCGATACTAAATAGCAAGAAGCTAACATTAATTAGATCAGTGGTTCCGAACTTTTTCAGTCCACCGCCCCCTTGATGCTACAACCTCATCCTTAGTGACCTGCACCCAGGGGTGGGATTCAAATTTCTTAACTGGTTCTGTGGGTGTGGCCTAATTTGTGGGTGTGGCTTGGTGGTCATGTGACTGGCTGGGCATGGTCATGTGACCATGTGACTGGCAAACCAAATACAGGTGGTCCTCACTTAATGGCCGGTTGCTTAGCAAGTGTTCTAATTTATTACTGACCTCTCCAGAGCTACTTGACCTGTTTTTGGAGTTTTGACAGCTATGCACACACACACACACTCCCTTCTAACCCTGCTGCAGCAGGTGGTTGGACTAGATATCTTATTCATTTTTTCCACCCTCCCTTTTTTTTCTTTCTTTCTGTCCCTTCCTTCCATCCCCCCTTTCTTTGTCTATCCCTTTTCCTTTCCCTTCCTTTCTCTCGCCCTTTTTCTTTCCCTTTTGTCTCTTCCTTCTCTCTCCCTCCCTCCCTATACCCCATTCACTTTCTCCTCCCTCCTTTTTCTGTCCCTTCCTTCCACCCCCCTTTGTCTATCCCTTTTCTTCCTTTCTCTCCCTTTTCTTTCCCTTTTCTTTACTTTGTCTCTTCCTCTTTCTCTCTTTGCCCCCTTCTCTCTATCCCTTCCCTTCCTCCTTCGCTCTCCTCCTAAGCTAGGAAACCCACCTGAAATACACACACACACACACACACCCTCTTCCAACAACATAGTCACCTGGCAACATTGCTCATGATGAGTCTCCCAGAGTCCCAGGGACTGGGCACGATTGTCCGTTCATGCCCGGTCCCGCGTTGCCCAGAAAAGCTGGCAGGCAAGACTTCCAGGTCCAATGAAGGGGCTGCGGACGGGACTTCACCCCTCCTCTTTTGGGGAAAGGGCTGGGAACTTGAAGCTAGGCTGCAGCCTCGCCCACTGCAGGAGTTGAGGGAGAAGTGAGCTGCAAGAAAGGTGAACCAGACCACCCTGACTAGTTCACCAGTCAGGGCAGATCCGTCGCTACTCGGCTCCCCGCCAGCCTGCAACTTGTCAGCTGCTGTGGCTTGCAGGTCGCGGCTGCTGAGTGGGAGTGCAGGAGGCAACCAGGAAGCACAAGGCTTGCACCGCATGCATAGCCCCTCTGCCAGCTGCCCCTCTGAGTGTTTTAGCCAAGTGCGGGCCACCAAGCTCCATGGGTGGAAGATCTGCTCTCATGAAGCTTGACTCGCATCATTCTCAGAGTGGTGGCCCGCATTCAGCCAAAGCACACAGGCTGGCAGGCAGGAGAGGGAAGGGGAGGTAGGCAAGGGGCGATGCGAGAGGCATAGCATCGTGCTCCCTGCTCAACCCCCCCATCCCCAGCAGGCAAGGCCCAGCAGCTGCAGAGAATCTAGGTGGGACCCAAGCGGCAACGGGTCAGCCCTGGCTCACCTTCCTCTCGGCCACCAGCAAGCCAGGCAAGTGGGGTGGGTGGGGAAGCTGAATTGCACCCTGCGAAAGGACTACCTCCAGCACTCCTCTGCCCCCCCTTGCCTCTTAGTGCCCCCTGCCACCCCCCTTACCTAGCGCCGTCTTAAGTCATCCCACTACCCCCCAGGGAGCGGTACCACCCACTTTGGGAACCATTGCACTAGATGCACAGAATGTTCCCAATTGTGTTTTCTTGTGAAAAACATAAAAGTGGGAAGAGCAGGAACCTTGTTTTAGAATTCAAAGAGTATCCAGTTTTACACATGCATCAAAGCCACAAAGATAGCATCTTTATTAATCCAAATACTGCCATTAGACTAGATTCTGCCTTCATGTCTTTTCCTCATTAATTTGAGGTCACTGTACAGCATTAATCACAAAAATATTGCTTTGAAAGAATTAGGTGGGAGACAGGAATATTAAAAACCTCCATTACTAAATCTGCTACAAAATACAATGTTGCTAGGTTCTGTGTAGCAATCCTTAAAATTTGTTGGACAATGATCTCTGCATTATCTAGTCTTAATAAGTATCTAATTCACTAGATTAGAATGCTCTGTAATTTGGTAAATCTTCTACATATTAACCTCTTTGCTTCCCTACATCCAATATTCTACTCCTTTTATATTCTTTTAGACTCACTTTTTGATTATATCCCACTTTTTTATAGATCAGCAGGACATTTGATTGTTTTCATTATAAGTAGGTAGAAGTGATTGTGAAACTGACTGGTGAGAAACTAAAACAGCATATCAGGAGAGTTGGCTAAGTCTAAATTGAGGAGGTGATGAATACATCAAAGCTTTTTTGTTGCTGCCTTAATTAAAAATTATGGGAGAATGTCTTTTTGTTTTTTGTCCTAAAGGTGCTTTTTCAAGAGGCAACTGGACTTTCTGTTTTTTCTTTGAAGATGTTTCACTTCTTATCCAAGAAGCTTCTTCAGCTCTGAGCTGAAGAAGCTTCTTGATGAAAGAAATGCTCTAAAAGAAAACCAGAATGTCCAATTGACTCTTGAAAAAGCACCCTTGGGACTACCATAATCTGAATGACAGAGATTCTGTTTTTATAACTTCTGCAAATTTAATATTTCATTTTCTCAAATTATCTTTGGGATGTTCAGATTAGGTTGCTTCTAACAGATTAAGGTAGTCATTGATTTATAATTATTCAAAATTATTCCAGCACTGAAAAGAAGTGGCCCTTGCAGTTATAATAATTGCAGTATCCCTAGCAGGGATGTGATAAAAATTCAGTTGCTTGGCAATCAGCATATACTTATGATGACTGCAGCATCCCTTGGTCAAGTATTGCAATTTGCAACCTTCCCAGCAATCTTCTGACAACTAAAATCAATGGGGAAAACCCAGATTCACTTAATGAATGATTATGGCAAAAAAAGGTTGTAAAATCAGGGCAACTCAATGACTGCATTACTTATGTGGCCTTAAGTCAAGGACTAACTGTAGTAATATGAACACATATCCTCATCCATTTTAGCTTTTCTGAACAGTGGCATATCTTTGCCAATGATTATCAAAAGGATATATTAAGAGAATTAATAATAAACTGTAACATTTGTTTTTTCCCATTTGCTGTATTTTATAAATGAAGTCATCTAATATACAGTATGCCAGTATGAAAAAATAGCTGCCGTACTACTTAGGCAGTTAAAAGAACAGCTACGGTCAGTTATGTGAATAATTCATCATAATTTAAGATACCAATCAGATTTAGGTTACCAAGTCCTACCCTATATTAATTTCAAACTTTGGTTCCTTCCATCATAGTGAAATTCTAACCACACAGCTTTAAAATATGTCATTCCCAACTTGAAGGATATTTTGAAAACCTCCATAAAAAGGTAAGTGGCACCTATCAATGATTATAAAATCATTTCTAAAACTCTGCCACTGATTCAAAGTTAGAAATATGAGATAATGGAGAATCTTTCTAAAGCTGACTCTTTAAAAAATCACTCCAAAATCATAATATGAATTCCAGAACAAAACACAGGGATTTGCAAGACTCTCCCTTACTTAAATAATGATCTCACCATCAGAACATCATTAGGTAAAAATGGAACTTGCAAGAAGAATAAAATGGGAGCTATTGATTTCTAAAATCAACATTGATGCTTGTCTCATGTTTGTCAAAAAGGGAAAAGCAGACATTAAACACTGAATTCCAAAATAAGAGTGGGACTTATTGTCAAGCAAGAAAGTAGCTCAAGATAGTCTAGGGATGCTTTGCTGTCTCAGAATCTGAATTACTTGCCAAAGAATGAATTCTACTTTATATCAGAGAATTTTAATCTATCCATCAACTAAAACCGGAGCACAAGCAGATTGTGTAGGAGGACAATGATTTCTAATATACAATCAAGTTTATAAGAAAAAGGTTGGAGAGTGAAATCAGAATTTTGGAGTAGCTATTATTATCTCATCCAAGAAATATTGTGGCATGTCCTGAAACAAGTTCATGCTAGAAAACAATTTGCTTTGCTGAAGCTGTTTATTATGGACAAATGGGCCAGAAATCCTATACACTACATGAGACTGGTTATCTACTGCAGGAAGCATTGATTTATTTAGTTGCAGTTACTACAGCTAACACTGCTGCAACCACTTAATTACAATAATCTAAAAGAGTCAATACTTTTTCACATTGCCATACCACATGCCAGATGATTTGGTTCAACAAACCAATGAGACAAGCAAAAGACTTTATCTGCCTAGAGAAATTAGTTATTATCGCTGTTTATATTCCACTTGATGCTAAAGTTGGCATAGTGCTCTCTAAGCTATATGATGTCATTTCGAGGCAGCAGCAAACTCATCCTGAGGGTGCTTTTATTGTGGCTGGAGACTGTCCTCCCTGTTTGTGCAGTATGTGCAATGTCCCACCAGAGGGAATAATGTTTTAGACCGTATGTATTCAAACTTAAAACAGGTATATACAGCAATTCCTCTCTCCCACCTGGGCGTGTCCAACCATCTCTCTCTGCTGCTGGGCCCAAAGTATACACCCTCCCTTAGGAAAAGAATACAGCCAATCATGAAAACAGTCAAAATCTGGCTGGAGGGAGCACTCAGCCAGTTACAGGATTGCTTTAAAACCACTGAGTGGAGTATATTTGAACATCTAGAACTGCACGAACACATTGACACTGTACTCTCATATATTAAAACATGCAGAGATAATGTAACAGTGGATAAGTGCATCAAAGCAGGGGTGGGATTCTACTGATTCGGACCTGTTCGGGTAAAGCCTTGCTCCGAAGATCAGCTGGCAGTGAACTGGTTTGCTGCAACAAGCATATGGGCCCGCCTACCCACCCCTGCTCTTTCCTGTGCTTTATTCCCTTTTGTGAGAGCACGGCTGATTCGCATGGCAGAGCAGTTTGCCACACCTCAGCTGTTTTAGTCACAGGGACTGCAGAAAAAGGTAACTAAAAATGTTTTTGAAATGTGGAGCGTGCACGCAAAGCGCGCAATCACCAAAGCAGTTGTTATACTGGTGGAATCTGACCCCTGCATCAGTCTACAGGAATTGTAAACCCTGGATGTCAGCAGAGGTACAGATACTTCTGAGAGCCCTGAATTCCACCTTCAAGGCAGGTCACAAGAGATAAATATGAGGCCAGGAGAAATCTAAGGAGGCATTAAGGCAGCTAAACAGAAATATAAACAAAAGGTGAGCCATCTAACAGACAACCTGAGGTAGGTGTGGCAGGCACTGCATCACCCAACCAACTACAAGGGCAACACAATGAAGAGTCAACACCAATGCTTCGTTGGTGTAGTTGAACATCATCTTCACCCACTATGAGGTCAAAAGACCTGACCCTGTGTTGCCAGCCCACCAACTTCCAGCCACTCACCCTGCATGAACACCGAGAGCTGTATTGAAGGCCATGAATCCTAATAAAGCTGCAGGTCCAGATGGGGTGCTAGGCAAAGTGGTAAAAACCTGCGCAGACCAATTATCAGAGGTCCTAACAAGGATTTTTAATATCTCCCTGCAAATGGCAACTGTTCCATCATGTCTGAAAGCAGCTACCATCATACTAGTCCCAAAGAAAACAGCCATAAATAGCCGGAATGACTATAGACCCGTTGCACTGATGTCTGTAGTGATGAAGTGCTTTGAGAGACTGGTTCTTCAACACTTCAGGCCATGCCTTCCATCAAACTTCGATCGAGATCAGTTTGCCTAGAGGAAACAGTTTGACAGGCGATGCCATTACCACTGCCTTACATAGTATTTTGAGACACCTAGAGAAACCTGGGAACTAAGTCAGAATGCTCTTCATAGACTATAGCTCAGCTTTTATCACCATTTTGCCAGGCATTCTTATTGAAAAGTTGACTGAGTTGAATTTCCCTCTCCTCACCTGTGATTGGATTAAAGACTTTTTGACAGACTGTCCATAAAAGTGAAGGCTGGATCCTTTACACCCTCCTCCCTGAAGCTTAGCACTGGCTTTCATCAGGACTGTGTGCTAAGTCCCTAACTGTACTTGCTGTTCACACGACTGCATATCTTCTGATCCATCTAATATGATAATAAAGTTTGCAGATGAAGGGAGAGTCAACATACAGGGAAGAAGTCCAGAAGTTATCCACATGGTGCTCAGAAAACAACTTGCATCTCAACACAAAGAGAAAGGAGATGGTGTTGGACTTCCGGAAGCAGAGAAATGACCCTGTCTCACTTTGCATCAAGGGGGGGCAGTGTGGAAAGGATCTCCTCTTTCAAATTCCTGGGAGTGCACCTTAGCCAAGATCTCACCTGGAAAAATAACATGTCCCAGGTAGTTAGAAACGCCCAGCAGACACTCCATTTCCTTAGGGTCTTGCGGAAAAATCAGGTGGAACAATGGCTGATGACTTCCTTCTACCGGTCCATGATAGAAAGCACCTTCATATAATCATGATATGGTACACTGGCTAACAGCCACTGACAGGAAGGCACTACAGAGGGTGATGAACACAGCACAAAAAATCATGGGCTGCCCCCTAACCCCACTGGATGTAATTGCCAGGTCCATCTGTTTCAGCAGAATGAGGAAAAATCCTAAGGGGTGACTCGCATCCTGGACAGCATTTCTTTATTCTCCTACAGGAGACATAGAAGAATAGCTAGCCGGACAAACAGGATGAAAAATAGCTTTTATCCATGGGTCATCAGACTACTAAATGCAACACCACCACAATCAGGCTTAATGTAATAGACTTACAATCCCAATGTATATACTGGTGTAATATTATATTATGTAATATTATAGATATTATAATATATATATATTATGTATAGGGAAATGTGTGCTAATTTATTAATTATTTGGGGTTAGGGATTTCTTTTTTATTTATTGGTTTATTGAGATGTATTCTGTGTTCTTGGGTGGGCTGCACCAAGGGAGGCTCATTCAATTTCATTGTACACATGTTGTGCATTGACAATAAAGGTTTGAACTTGTATGAAACTCCAACAATATTAAGTGGTGAAGAGAGAATTCATAAGATCCGGAAGGAAGTGAATACTTTTTGACAGAACTGAGACTATATGGCCTATCCCAGCACATTTTCATTTATAGTGCTGCTGGCACATCTTGAAATAAAAATAATCATGTGCCTTTCTCATCAGAAAAAAATCAGCACAAGCAAGATTTGTGGACTAATCAAGAAAAGTTAGAAATAAAATGCAACTGATCAAGAATAGCTGGAAGAATAGTGGTCCCATTATGTTTTACCTATGATGTTGACTTGCTCATCTTCTGATTAAAATCCTAACAGATAAAGGTAGCAGAAAAAAAGAGAAAAACAAACATGGAAGGTTGTAGAATGTTTCAGCAAAATTAGAATATCAATTTGTTTCATCCACTTTTAAGTATACTCCTGTACTTCTTATAATAGATGAATGAGTAAAATATTAAAATCAGTAATTTAGTCTGAATATTTCTCAATGAATTCTGAACTGAGATTAAATACCTAAATAATACCACAAGGGAACTTGAGACATATTATACCAAGTTGGTAACCAGAATTCTTCATTAGTTTTTATATACAATTCAAATAAGAGAGAAGAAGTGTATGTCGGTGTATCCTTTACAGGATAAATTTCATTAGTATTAAAAGCAGAGTGTAAATAGTATAAAACATTTTCCAGTTTGTTCCAAATTATTCAATTTGTATCTAATTATATTGTAGCATAAGCACACTAAATTAGCTTATGTTTATGGAAGAAATTATAGCAAGAGAAAATGTATAAGCAAGTCATAATCAAATTGACAATTCTCAATATAGAATGGACAATACTTGTCAGAATTAGTTTTCAATAAATGGTGATTGAGGTCCTTAACACAGCATTTTTTGAAGCCACAAGGTAATAAATAAAAAATAGCAGCCAGCCATTTAACAACAAAAACTTGATTTAACTTTATTTATCCCTATAGTCAACAACGGGTTTGCATTGAGTTGTAAAGCAACAAAATAATATAATCTCAGTGACAAAGGGTCAGAAATCCAGATTTTGTGAAAATGTTGCTACTGCATTATTGATTTATAACTTCTTTAATCCAAAAGGAAAAAAAATACAATTAAAAATTACACATCTGTAATGTCAGCAGTAACTTTCTCACTGATCAAATGATACTTTTTGGGAAGGTACATACTATTCTGCTTTACACCAACAAAGATGGCATAAGCTGTTTTTTATCAAAATTATATCCTGTGGCTGTCAATGAATCCTATCCCATATACATTTTTAATAAAATAACAAATAATGTTCAAGTTTGTATTGTTGGAAATTGAACATGTTCAGTCTCCATTTATGATTTAGTGCACTTGATAAAATCTTTTTCAGAAACTATAAAAGATAGCGCATATGCAAAGCAGAAGTTCCATGAACTGAAGCACTAAATAAAAATATGGAGAAACTCAACCCCATGAAAGACAGGTAAGCAGGCAGACTTATAAACCTTCTGCCTGTAAATAGATGCAGGAAACAAGTTTGGATACTTGTCAATTTTTCTCCCAACAGGCCAAAATATTGTATAATATAAACTTCTGATTAAACAAGGAGGTTTTGAGAACACCAGGTGCTATGGTGCTCAATAGCATTCATTACTGTCGTGTCAGATATAAGGTACAAATGTAGCCCTTGTATTTATCTCTTCTATGAAAGATCTATCACATACCCTTGAAGGGCAGCAAGACCACTTCTTCTCAAAATAAATGGCCTCATCTAAGCACCTAATCTGTGCCATGATTAGTGAAATTGCAGCTAGATATATAGTCCTGAACACAACATACTGCAACGAGTGTTGTTTCATAAAATAAATATATCAAAGCTGTTCTACTATCTGAAATGTCAAAATACCCACATTGTTGCAAGCATCACAATTAGGATAGCCAAATCCCAGTTGAGATATTGCTGTTCAACAGAAGATTTAAAAAACTGACAAGTATGCATATGCCAAGGACCGAATTAAAGGGCTCTTTGGTGCAATCGGTTCAAATTCAATTAATATGAAGGATAATATGTACCCATTTTTAAAAATCTGCTGCTAAGACCTGGACAGCAGCCCTGTCTTGCTCCACAATACAAATCTAAACCAGCTGTTCTTAATAAGCCAAAATTTAAGTCAGACATTGCCTGAAAGTTTTGTACAATAATCTGGACCAAAGATGGTTCTGTACCCTCATGTTGCTGTGAAACATGACTTGAGCTAAAGGCAAAGACTGGTTATCTCAAGGACAACTGCTTCAATATTAGCAATCAGTACAGTGTTTTTAAACTGTTTTCCTGTTGGGTCTCTTGCCTTTCTTTAAAATTAGTTTATTCTTAATGTAGCCACGCTTCCTTTTGGTAGTCTAAAAAGAAAAACAGAATAGTGTATTAGTTATTTGTAATGCTCTAGCGACAATGCTCATGTTTTTGTATTGCTCCAGAATCCTTAATTATGTTTTAAGTCAAGGTTAGAAAGATAGGAAGTAGCATATGCAGGTACTTTTGGATGTGATCTTTCCAGTTCTGACATGTAGTATGTTCCCCAAATCTCTCACCACAAATGTGTGTTATTCTATGTGTGTTTTTCTTTAGTCATTGTCGCTGTTTTCTATTAAACCTAACCTTTTAGGTTTCAGACTACACTTATTTGCAGCAGATACTGCCAATTAATTTGAATAACAGCTATTTAGTATATTGTCCTGTAACAAGGAAAAATATTTCTTGATACTGTTTGCTTTCTGCTAATGCCACTGTTAACTTTAGGCATTCAATACAAGATGTATTATTCCAAAAACTGCAGTCATAAACCTCCAATTTCTTTAAAAGCATTATCGTGGTTATAATGTAAAAATAATGCTGTAAGGTTTAAATTTTAATTTCTATGGACTATAGAAAAAAAGTTCTACCATGCTCCAGTTATTTCTAAAATACAATGTGTTGCAATGTTCATTTTTACAAGTGTAATTATTTCACACATTAACTATTTAAAGCTGATATTTATCATGTATGTATGTATGTATGTATGTATGTATGTATCTATCTTGGTGTATTCCGGTCTTGTCCCGTGTAAGATTGAGAATACCTTGGCGATGTTTGACGAGATCCACTAGCCATCTTCAGGCTGGTGTCTTTGGCTTTGTGCTTGTGCCAGCTGGCACAAGCACAAAGCCAAAGACACCAGCCTGAAGATGGCGAGTGGGATCTCATCGAAACGTCGCCAAGGTATTCTCAATCTTACACGGGACAAGACCTGAATACACCAAGACCTACGTACCTTTACCCGTGAAAATCTACGCAAACACACACACACACATATATGATAAATATCAGCTTTATATATAAATATATATAAATAATTGTTGCTTGAATGTTTACGATAGATTACTTTTGTATAAAAAAAAATCAGGTAAAACTTTTCTGTTTGAAGAGAATTTTATTTTCAT
Organism: Naja naja; assembly: GCA_009733165.1. Taxonomy (NCBI): domain Eukaryota; kingdom Metazoa; phylum Chordata; class Lepidosauria; order Squamata; family Elapidae; genus Naja; species Naja naja. The sequence continues at coordinate 54,399,221 of CM019155.1, read as the reverse complement.
TCCTGAAGACTTGATTGTCCAATAGACTAGATGACCACACAATGATGGTGAAAAAAATGTATTCAAATGAGATGATTTTAAAACAGGAAAAAGCCAGACACTTGAGCTGTCAACAAGTTCAGGTTTAATTATTTTACAAAATAAGTCATTCTGAAATGTCTTAAGCTTCATTTTTCAGAAAGACATTTTCACATTTACTAAGTGAACCAACATAATAACTGGAATACTATTAATGTACCTTAGATAATCAATTTTATTACACTTAGCTGGGATTTTAGGGGCACAGTCTGCCCATGAGCAGACATAATAAATATAATCCCACATGCTTTATTAATCAAATGTTAACAATTATTATTTTAGCTGTTCTTTTATTGGAAACAAAAGTGTCCATTTATGCGACTGATAGAAAGACCCAGTAGCATATCTGGTAAAACTAGCATAGTATTAAAATTTTCCTTTGAAAATTTCACTAAGAACCCACCTTTTTTGACAAATACTTCTGTTTTGGTAAAATGTTGGTTAGTCTAGGCTTATGGTCCAACGTTTCTCTGTTATCTAACTTTTTTACTTTATATATTCTAACAAGCCAGTGCTCTGAAGTAAAGGCTTCTTCCAAATGTTTAAACTTAATGTCCTTGTTGCCAATTTCAGCATTGCGGGTTCGATCAAATCCTGGGGGAGTCCGAAAATCCAGCTACAAAATTAACGCAACCCATTAGTTTGCAGGTATATTAAATTCTAGACAAACTACAAAGGTATATACATTATATTGAAAACATTGGTAATGGATTTGAAAATGTTATTTATAATTTGAAACAAATCATGATTAAAGAGGCCTTACTTTTACTCCACACAGTGTAGAAGTCCAGCATTATACTATATAAATTAAACGTGAGATAAGTAACCAGTTCAGTACAAAAACGGAGAAAATATCAAGAATTTCAACAGAATCCCTCCCCTCTTAGAAAGATCTTGATTTTCTATTTCAAATTATGGCTAAATAAACCACATAAACTAATAATCGTAATATATAAATGCAGATCATGCATTGCCAGTAAGAATGCTTTTGAAATAAAATTAAATGCTGTTCCTTTAAAAGATTCCAGTGAGAGTAAAATGCCAATATGACCTTTTAACTAGTTTCTATTTGCTATATCTTAGTTGACAAGAAACTATAAAGGCACAATGGAATTTTAAAACAAATCTAACCTCAAATTTGAGAGGTAAAAACCAAACACTGAATTGAGCTCAGTAACAAAATTAGTAATTAGTATAATTAGTAAAGGATTGATACAAAAAATATTTTGTGGCCCTGCATGCTTATCCATCATTACAAGGAAGAATTTCCTTTCTTTTCCTTGTTAGGATTACTTAATACACTTACTTTTATTATATTATAGAAAGGCCTAATAGTGATGATTTTATGTAATCACAATAACTGTGAAATGTATTGTCAGGGATACACATAGAAATGTAAAGAAGCATTACTATTAAGGTGCATCAAAACAATATAGGACTATTATCAAAGGCTTTTTGCGCATCCAAGAAGATCAACATTGTTTTTCACAATGGGCTTCGTAATATTCTAATGCATTCACAATAATCCTCATATTATTTTTCAGTTGTCTTTTAGGTAGGAAACCATTCTGATCAATGGCAATTTATGATACTACAATTAAAATGTATGGACTTTGGCGAAAACTTCGTAAATATGATCCAAGCAATATATTCCAAACAAATGGCAAAAGTGATAATAAACAGGGATATAACAGAAAGCTTTAACATAAGCAAGGGCACAAGACAAGGATGTCCACTATGTCCTTTATTATTCTTACTAACTTTGGAAGTCGTGCTTAGAAAGATCAGACAAGATCAAGAAATAAAAAGGTTTGGAAATAAAAAAAGAAAATTACAAAGTACAAGGATTTGTAGACGACTTCGTATTTATTCTGGAGGAATCCCTAGAAATGGGACCCAAACTAATAAAAAGAATAAAAGAGTTTGGTGAGGTGGCAGGACTAAAAACAAACAAGGAAAAGACTAAGATGTTGACAAAGAATCTCACAAACAAACAGAAAAATGAACTGACGGACAAAATGGACATGCAGATAACTAAATAAGTTAAATATTTGGCAATCTGGTTAACAACAAGATGTACAACCATTAAAGAAGACAACTACATTAAATTAATACAACAAATAAAGACAGACTTGGACAAATTGAGAATTTTATAGTTGTTGTTGGTCGGAAGGATTGCCACAACAAAAATGAATATCCTACTGAAATTGCTATTTTTATTTCAAGCAATTCTGATAAAACTAGGAAAAAGGTTTTTTGAGGATTTAAACAAATAGATTTTAAAGTTTGTCTGGCAGGGTAAAAAAGCAAGAATCAAATTGAAAATGTTACAAGACACCAAAAATGGGGGGGGGGGTGTTTGGACTACAGGATTGGCAGCTGTATTATCAGGCCTCAGTACTCACATGGGTAAAAGAGTGGATAAATTTGAAGAACAAAAGAATATTGAATTTAGAAGGACACAGCTTACAATTGGGGTTGCATGCATTTATATGGTATGGGAAAAGTAAAATACATAGATATTTTCAAAGGCACTATATCAAGAATGCTCTGCTTTCAGTAAGCGGAAGAATCAAACAGAAACATTACATGAAACTACCGGTCTGACTATCCATTTTGGAAGCACTAATACATCCAAATGCTCTTGAACTGGAAAAAAATTGTAAGGTATAAAGATATCCTAAACGAACAAGGGGATTTAAAATCAAAACAGGAACTAAAAACCAAGGAACAGATTTGGCCTGATGGCCACATATTCAAATACAAACGAGACACAAGAAAGATGCAGAAATATATGGATTCTATACCTCTATAATTAGATCAGATATTTCTAGGGACAGATGATAAATTAATAAAGAAAATATATAACTACTTATTGAACTTTCAAATGGAAGAAATGTAAAAGAAACTATGATAGTATGGGCCAAAAATTTTGGATATATTATAGAATTAGACAACTGGCAAAAACTTTGGGAAAGAAACTACGAACTAATGATGTCAACAACATATAAAGAAAATGTTACCAAATGTTCTACTGATGGCATTTACCACCAGCAAGAATAGCAAAAATGTTCCAAAACATATCACCAGAGTGCTGGAAATGTAAACCATATATGGTGGACTTGTCCAATGGCAAAAAAAATAAAGGTGGTTAGAATGACAATACAATGAATAGATTTAAAACCAGAATTGTTCTTACTAGGTATACTACCGGGAAAATATAACAAAAGAGTTACATATTTAATATTACATGTAATAACTGCAGTGAGAATTATGTACACACAAAATTGCAAAAATGAAAATATACCTATAGATGAAAATGTAATAAAGAAAATACTAGACTGTGCCAAAATGGACAGGTTAATGATGAAAATTAAGGATAAAGGGGAAACAGGGTACTATTTAACTTAAGACCTATTTTATAAATGGTTAGAAGCAGAAGTTAATAAATTTATAATTAAGGATGATCAATTACACACACACACACACACATATGTATATATATGCATGCAATAGTAACATAAGCAATATTATAACTGGATTATATTTGATTATAGATTAAATTGTATAGAGTGATTAGAAGTGAAGAATAATGGTTATAATTATGGTGTGTATAATATTATGTGTATTCAAAAGAGATTTGATACAGACAGTACACTGCCATTGCAGAAATGGAAACATTATGCATAACAAAGGAAAATGTATAATAATAATAATAATAAAAAAAACAACAATGTAGGACTAACCTGCATTTCTCCAAATCTGTAATATGACATTTTATACATAAGACAGTTCAGCAAGGTTGGAGATCCTGCTTTATCAACTCTGAACTCTCCTTGTGGAGTGAAATAGTCACTTTCCTTTAAGAAAAAGAAGGAATTGAAGAAGTCAGATTAGAAAAATAGGATGAAACAGAATTAAAAATACAATAATGAGTTATTGTAAATAAGTAATTGCTAAAAAAACCCAGAGTGATTCAAAGTAGTTCTAATTTTTTCATAGAGATTGTATTTGTATTCTATGAAGGATACAATGGTGAGGAATGTACAATTAGTTAATTTTCCACTTAAGACCATAATGGAGCTGTTCACCACAGTTCTAAGTCATGGCATTCATAAATCAAATCACTTATGTGGCCAATCTGATTTTATGACTTTTTTCCCAGTGATCATTGGAAAAATGATCCAGTGAATGCAGTGATTGTTAAAAGAACCAATGGGTTGTTATGAGCCAAAAACCAGAAGTAAATACCAGTTTTTGGTACAGATATCGTAAGATATGGTCATATGATCCTTGGATGCTGCAAAGGGCCATAAATGTGGCTGCTTGCCAAGCACCCAACATGTTGTCACAAACTGGATCATATATAGCCCCAGAGAGGTTTGTTGCAATTTTGAAAATTTGCTAATTAATCAATTGTCAATTAAGGATGATTTCTATAGTGCTTCTTTATAGTGCTCTATAGAGCAGACAGAATTGCAGAAACATCTGGTAAAAAGAAGGGAGGAGGCTTATGTTTTTATATTAACAGCTGCTGATCCAGAGATATAACTATACTAAAGAAATTCTGTGATGTGAACTTAGAGACATTTATTATCAAACCATTCTGTTCTCCACGAGAGTTCTCCTCATTTCTAATTGCTGTGTATTTTCCTCCACAAGCTTGTGTATTTTATTTATTTATTTTATTTATTTATTATTTAGACTTGTATGCCGCCCCATCTCCAAAGACTCGGAGCGGCTCACAATTAAAACCAAAACATAATAATAAATTAATTTAAAACAATATTAAATAGTCACAAGTCTAATTTAAGTTAAAACCCCAGTATACCATTTAAAATTTAACCCTCCCCCCAGGAGATCAGCCCAGCCCAGCCTGTTCGAAAGCCAGGTTTTCAGGTCGTGGCGGAAGGTGCAAAGGTCAGGGGCCAGGCGGAGCCCCAGGGATAGTTGATTCTATAGAGCGGGAACTGCCACAGAATAGGCCCGTCCCCGGGGCGCCGCCAGCCGGCATTGACTTGCCGATGGCACCCGGAGAAGCCCCTGTATGTGTGCTCGAACAGGTCGGTTGGTACTCGTTATCAGCAGGAGATGCTCCCTCAAACAATGCATTATGAACTCCAGCTGACCAGATTATGTGGGCTGAAGTTAAATGCCCAGATTCATTTCAAATTATTTTAGGAGATCTAAATAAAGCAAACTTAAGGAAAGAGGTACCAATTTTTTTTCAGCATGTCAATTGTCTCATCAGAGGCAAAAATACTTTAGACCACTGCTACACAACATTAAAAATGCTTATCGGTCTTTACCATGAGCAGCTGTGGGACACTCTGATCATTGTATGATTCACCTTGTACCTGCTTACAGACAAAGACTTAAAACCATGAAACCAACAATTAAAACAATGAAGACTTGGACTGAAGAGGCAAAGCTAAAGCTACAGGCTTGCCTTGAATGCACTGATTGGAATGTGTTCGAAGATACCTCTGCAGACTTGGATGAACTCCCAGATACTGTAACTTCATGTCAGCTGTTGTTAAGACACAGGTGTACCAACTAGAAACTTGACAATATACCGTAACAATAAACCTTGGTTCACAGCTAAACTTAAGGAGCTACATTGTACTAAAGAGGAAGTCTACAGAAAAGGCAATAGAAAACAGTACAATAAAGCCAGGGAGATTAGAGCAGCGAAAATAAGCTACTCTGAAAAGCTAAGGAATCAGTTCTCAACAAATGAACCAGCAAACATGTGGAAAACTCTAAAAAATATCACTACTTACAGCAAACCTCCTTCCCATGCTGAAGGAAATCAATAAATGGCAGATGACCTGAATGTGTTTTACTGTAGGTTTGAGAGAAACTTACTGCCATCCATCTCCACAATCCCCATCTCAGGCACACCAACAACAGCAAAGTCTCCTGCAACCTACCCCATTCCATTGGCCCACCACCTCTGGTGATTACAGAGAATGAGGTACAAGGTCTATTTCACAGACAAAAACCAGGAAGAGCACCAGGCCCAGACAAGACAACTCCTTCTTGCTTAAAAGCTTGTGCTGATCAACTGGCCCCCATCTTCACCTGAATCTTTAATAAATCACTAGAGATGTGCCATGTTCCTTCTTGCTTCAAATGCTCTACTATAATCCCAGTGCCGAAATAATCTTCCATCAAGGAACTGAATGACTTCAGACTGGTTGCTGTAGATATGAAAACCTTTGAAAGGCTAGTGCTGTCCCACCTAAAAACAATCATGGATCTGAAGCTAGACCCACTGCAATTTGCCTACCGAGCAAATAGATCGACAGATGATGCTGTTAATATGATTCTGCACTACATCCTATAACATCTTGAATCTCCAATGACCTATGCAAGAGTCCTCTTTGTAGACTTCAGCTCAGCATTCAATACCATCATTCCAGATATTTTTCTAACTAAACTGAACAAGCTGCTATACCTGACCACACTTGTAAATGGATCATAAGCTTCCTAACAGACATGAAGCAGCAGGTGAAGCTAGGCAAAATCACATCAGGTGCTTGTACAATTAGCACAGGAGACCCCCAGGGTTGTGTGCTCTCTTCTCACTATATACCAATGATTGAATCTCAAAACATCCCTCTGTTAAAGTACTGAAGTTTGCAGATGACATAACAGTGATTGGTCTCATTCGAGACAACGATGAATCTGCATACAGACGGGAAGTTGAACAACTAGCCTTGTGGTGTAACCTGAACAATCTTGAACTAAATATACTCAAAACCATAGAAAGGGTAGATTTTAGGAGAAACCCTCCTATACTACCACCTCTTACAATATTAGACAATAAGGGCCTTGGTGGTGCAGGCTGTTAAATGCCTAGCACTTAATTCCAGCTGCCTGCAATTACTGCAGGCTCGAATCCCACCAGGCTCAAGGTTGGCTCAGCCTTCCATCCTCTCGGGATGGAAGGACCCAATATTGTTGGGGGGCAATAAGCTGACTTGGTAAAAAATGCCGCTTAGTAATAAGCAGGCATATACAATGGAATGAAGGCTATTGCTGAGCGCATTGGGTTGTGCTCCAAAAATTGTAAGCCGCCCTCAGTCTTCGGAGAAGGGCGTCATATAAATGTAATTTTAAAAAAAATACAGTATCAACAGTAGAGACCTTCAAGTTTTTAGGTTCTATCATATCTCAGGACTTAAAATGGACCCCTAATATCAAAAACATCATAAAAAAGAACAGCAAAGAATGTTCTTTCTGCACCAACTCAGAAAGCTCAAACTGCCCAAAGAGCTGCTGATTCAATTCTATAAAGGGATTACTGAGTCTGTCATCTGCACTTCTATAACTGTCTGGTTTGGCTCTGCAGCCAAACAAGACAGACATAGACTTCAACGAATAATTAGAACTGAGGAAAAAACAGTTGCTACCAACCTGCCTTCCACTGAGGATCTGTATATTGCGTGAGTCAAGAAGAGGGCTGTGAAAATGTATATAGGCCCCTCACATCTTGGACATAAATTGTTTCAACTTCTAACCTGAAAACAACGCTACAGAGCACTGCACACCAGAACAACTAGACATAAAGACAGGTTTTTCCAGAATGCCATCACTCTGCTAAACAACTAACTCCCACAACACTGTCAAATTACTTAGTAAGACTGTATTACTATTATTCTTGTCATCCTTCCTATTACATAACTCTTCCCACTTATGACTATAACCGTGTTGCTTGTATCTTTATAATTTATATTGTTTTGTTTTCCTAGTATGTTTTGATTGCGTATTAGTAACCTATGTATGATTTGATTGCTTATAGTAATCTATGTCTACTACTAAGTGTTGTATCTTATGATTCTTAATAAATGTATTTTATTTTTTCTTATGTATACTGAGAACATATGCACCAAAGACAAATTCCTTGTGTCTCCAATCACACTTGGCCAATAAGGAATTCCATTCCACTCTATTCCATTCTATTCTACTCTATTCAAGAATTCTTACAAAAGTGGGCAATTCAAGTGTAAAAAATGATTTGATTACTAATTAATTTTTAAATATTTATTTCGCAATTCCTTGTTTTACTTTTTGTCTTGTTGCCTTAAACTATATGACAGTATGTTTTCATTTCATTTTCACTTTTGGCTATATTGGTTATACTGCATTAAAACATCAAATGTGACAAATACACAGTAAGTACTACTAAATATGCTAGTTAATTAGAACACTATGTAATTATAAGCTATGTATATAAATATATATAAGTGTCCTTAGAAATATCAAACAAATTTGGGATAATTTCTTTTAAAGAAAGATGAAAGCATTACACACAAGATCTTGTCAGATTAAACAAAAAGGCTAAGGCAGGAAAACAGTATATCCTAAGTACCCATTTTAAAAACTGTACTGACTTACCCTAATATCTTTAGGATGTTCTCCTTCTGCTATCCTTACCATCCACAAAAATTTATTGATGTCATCACCAGAATAGCCAATTACACCTCCAAAGATTATTAAGACATAATCCACATCTAGGCTTTTCATAATCTCGTAGGCTGCTGTCTCATTTGATGACATAGCTTTTCCTACCTAGAATAAAAAATATTTTAAAATAAATATAAATATATTCTCCTTAAATTTACCTTTATTCTAGGTATTTTGAATTTGGTTAAGACTTCTGGCACCGTCGGAGGCAAGGACAGCAAACTCTGCGGCTCTGCCCCAAGCTTTCCCATCAGAGAGCTCCAAAAGGAGCCATAGCCACCCTGGAGGGGTGGTGAAGTAAAGGGGGGGTGCCTTGCAGGTTGAGGAGAGCTGCATCTCTCCTCTCTGACTTGGAAATTCGAAAATGTGGAATAGTGGCAGTCATTCAACATGGCTGCCATGAAGCTGGGAACAGCTAGAATACCCAAGACAGTGCAGAAGCGAAGGGAGCAGTGACTAGAGACTGTGTTGCTGGGTGAGACGATTTTACTTCTTTACAAGTTACCCTAAAGATTAAAAAAATCCTAGAGAATTTAATTATAATTATCCAAGCGGTGGAAAAAAAACGTTAAAAAAAAGGATTATGCTGAAAAGTAAGTTGAAAGCACCATCTACTGACGGAAGGAAAAGTGACTCCTAGGCTCCTGGAAACTTATAGCCTTATGCTCACCAGAGGTGGAAATAAGGGAAACATTCTATAAAAGAGATTCTGGAAAGCTAGAATAAAAGACTAAAATCACAGAGCAGATTTAAAGAACTTGGAAAATATATTGGACTATCAAAGTACTGGGTAAATGTTGGAATTGCCTCATTTCAACAATTTTACTGTGTTTTGAAAGAAGCAGAAACTGAATGAAATAAATACCTACTGGTGATGGAGGTGTGATTGTTTGTTCTACTTTTATCACTATTATGGCTGGAGTTGAAGGAACAACTGTGGGAATGAGAGGATTTCTTGATGAGATGGTCTTGGTGTTCCAAAATATTATTAATTAGGTTGATGGTTTGGACCAGAAAGTAGAAAACATTTTGCAAAAGACATTGAATAAAGATCAAACTGCCCATGAATTGGTGGAAGCAACAGAAAGATTGGACAAAAAGGACCATTTAATCCAACAAATGGAATATGAACAGGTGGGAAATATGGAAAAGAAAAATCAGCAAATAAAGCAACAGCATGATGAAGAGGAAGCCCAGACAAAGGATAAGCAAAAGGAGTGGAAAGAACAGATGGACTGGTCACATCAGCCATAACATAGGTACATAAAAACTGAACTATGCAAAGTACTGACAGCCAACAGCTTCCACAAAAGCAAAATCACAGGCCTGATCCACAAAAACACACTGAGATATAATAGAGACCTGGGAGATGAACAGACCTATGGAACAGCTGTCCTGCCCTACCTAAGAGGTACAACAGACAAAATCAGTAAGATACTACACAGGCATCACATCAAGACTGCCTTTCAAAACAGGCAGAAAAATAGCAGCCATCCTAAGAAACCCCAAAGATAAAATTGACCTGGAAAACCAAGGCATATATGAAGTCCCCTGCGCATCATGCCCTGCCACATACATCGGACAAACCAATAGAAGAATAAGTACCCGCCTTGATGAACACAAAAATGCAGTAAAAAAGCTGGAATACACCTCCTCACTAGTCCAACACATGAAAGCCAAAGGTCATAGCATCAACTTCAATGGCACCAAAACCCTAGCCACTATAGAAAACCCCAGCTACAGAATTATCAGAGAAGCCATAGAGATTGAAAAACGACCTGAAAGCATGAACAGAAGAGATGACTCCACCAGACTGTCAATTATCTGGAAGCCTGGAACTCACAAACAAAAAAATCTCCACACAAGCCAAACAAACACGTGGGCATAAACAGACCCCCCCCCGATACCTCCAGCCCAAACACACCCCAGCCAGCCACCCAGATGAAACTTAGCTTCCTAATAAATGATAGCCGGCCATTCACCCAAAGCCAAGCTGTGCTAAAAGCCCCCAATACATGAAACACAATGTTGCCAGCCAATCAAGACAAAAAAACCGCTAAAAAACAGACAGAAGATATTAGAAACACCAATCAAGCAGAACACAGCAAACTCCAAGACCAATAAACACAGACCAGGCTAGCACCAAATTTAAAACAGAAATGGCTGGGAAAGCCTGATACCATATACATACATACATACATACATACATACACACACACACACACACACACACACACCCCTTAAAGTTTAAAAGACACATTTTCCAGCTGCGAATTTGAAATTTGAGAACTTGGGTTTCAATTCCAAAGTTGCATACAAATATGTACATCAGAAAAAGTTCATGTATAGGTAGTTCTGGAGTTAAGGCCAGGATTGTCATTGGTAAATGATGCTTTCATATTGTGCAACGTCACATAACTGCACTGCTTAGCAATGGCAATCCAGTCATGGTTGTCACTGTAATTTAAGGTGTGCAGTTTAAGCGAGACTGGTGAGAATTCTAGGTAAGGAGTGCAAGAGTGCCATGTGGAGATGGGGGAGAACTGATGCAAAAGTTGGAGATGGCAATGCTGTGGTGCAAGTGCAGGAAGTCAAGGAAGGTATGGTGCAAATAGCATTGAGAAGAAGGCATGGCTAGCAGCTGCCTAGCATAGATTCAGGCAACACATGCCTTGTCAGGGCACTGGGAGGAAGATAGTGAAGGTCAGCTGGAAGCAGCAGGATTAATGATGCTCACAACTAGAGTTTTGCGCTGCAGCACTTAGCCAGCTGTATTGTGGTACTTGAGGCATCACTTCTTGGCTGAGATTGTCTTGTAGCTGAAGTAAAGGACAGCCCAAATGCTGCCAACTTAGCGCACTGTATGACGAAGCACATAGGTGACGAAACAGAAAGATGGAGGGGGGAGAAATATGTGGACCAGAGGAACTGATTTGCCTCATGGTCATATTGGTAAATGCAGACAGGTTGCTAAACAACTCAATTTTTATCACATGACAAGGAAACTGTAATAGTCAAGATTTTAGGGATCAAACATTTGTTGAAGGCTACCATAATTGTGAACTATCGTTGAATATATGTGACCTAAGGACTACATGTAAATTGAATATATGTGAAACCGATATGAACAAGAAAAGAGTTTTATTTACTTCTGCTGAAAAAAATTATTATCAAATCACAAGCTTAGCCCAACACACCCGAACAGGCTATTAATCTCTTATGAAATAAACCCAATCCAATTTAGAATTTTGTCTAAGTAAAAAATAAATTAATTTAGTAATCTTCTAGATCACACAACAAAAAAATTGTATCCAAATTCAAACTTTCTATCAATCCCATTCTTGCAAAAATACTATTTTCTATCCAATCCTCTATGTTACCTGCCATCTCCAATCTAAAATTCAACTTTAATATTGCAATGTGTTATTTTACTGGGAGAAAAATAAATTCAGTTGAGATTTGAGGCAAAAACATTACTATTCAGATAAATAACCAGTTCTTATTATATACTAGCTTCATTTGGTGTGCCTTGTAAAGTTCACATGCAAGAAACCATGCAGTTTAAAATAGTAATAACATTTTTTAAAATTCCAATCTTGGGAAAAATAAGACACAGTAATGAAATCAGTCTACATATATCAATATATTTTTTTCATAAAAATATATATATTAAGTGTGAACTGAATCCTATAAAGATCCCACTATTCTCTTAGCACATTCCTGCCTCATAATCTTTTTAGAATTAAGCTTTGATTAGCATAATTGAATATAATGTTCAATATGTTACAATATAACCAATATGTAGAGTAACAGCTGTGATCAATATTCACTACATACCAGAGCTATGTGGCTGTTATTCCAAGTGTTATTATCAACTAGAGTAGTTCGATTTGCCATTCCAGCTATCTGATAGCCATAATCCCACCAAGACATTACTCTGGCATGTTCATCTGTATTTTGTCTTAGCCAATAATATGCTTCCCTAAAGTCATCCAAAATGTTCCTTGTGCTATTTAGAAAAATAAAAGTTAAGATTATGACAAAATAATTACCACTACATATTAGCAATGCTTTGTGTAATTACGATGTACTATGCATAATGGATACATAAAAATAGCAAATCTTACCCATCATGATTGTAAGAGGCTAAGACAACACTTGGACTGGAATAGGCATTGCTGGTTACCCATGTACAGTGAACAGCGAACATCATCAATAACATTAGCATTAACATTGTGACAATACTCTTTATATTGGGCCCAAGACCTTCTTCAGTTTTTTCCTGCTCAGAAATATGTTTCCTCACTTTACCTGCCTGAATAAAGAAAACAAATTAACCCTTTCCATTTAATCTATCAGATTTCAGAGTAAATATCCTGTTTTTAGAAAAGAAAGTCTCACCATTTCTGATTTTAAAAAGCACTTTAAAAATTGAAGTATTTCAGGTGAAAAGAGTTTTTCAAAATGGAATGTATGAAGGGATACTAATAGTCTAAATGCCTTCATTTAATATATTCAACCATGTTTTGGACATTAAAATGGTATAATCATAATGAAAGAAGAAAAAAATGAACAGTTTAATGAAGTATGCAGAGATCATAAACAATAGGAGGTCCCCAACCTACTGGGCTGCGGCCTGTTTAAAACTGTGGAACTTCATGTGTGAGCACAAAGGCCCTCCACTCGCGTGTGAGCACAAGGGCCTGCTGCTCATGCGTGAAACTCCCTTTGCACGAGAGGAAGGTACGTGTGCCCACTGCTCGCATCAATAGAGCTGTGCACGTGCACCTGCCACTCACATGCCCCTCCCTGCAGCAGGCTGCCAAGGTGGAAAAGTTGGAAACCGCTGATAAACATTATTATTTCCACATATGATTTTCACCTACATTAAACATTTCTGTTTAAATTAATTTAGATAGATATCAAACTTTTCAAGGCTCACCTTATCATAAAGGTTTCCTGGGTTTCTTTTATCATCTTCATCACTACTATCTTCTACTGGAGGATTTTCTCTTTTCATATCATCACCCAAATAATGTTCAAAAACATTTGAGAAAGCAATGGCTGACAACATACAAACCACTGGAGTCAAAGTTAGCATCAGGCGAACCATCACTCCAGCAAAATAAACAGCACTGATCGCATACAAAGCCACTGCAAAGACACACAGACATTCAGTTTTAATATTAGGTTCCTCACAGATTCAATGTCTCAAGTGCATTATAAGCTTGGAATTAATTATTTCCTGGAAGTTCATATGAATAAAACTTTATTATCATTTGAATTATATCATCTTTAAAAAGAAGGACTATTTAATGATTGCTAATTTCTTGCCACAACTTATGCCCACCTAGAAGCTCGAAAGTATGAAAATGCAACTAAATTAATAGGTACTACTTCAGTGGAAAAATAATAGTATTCTTTGTGCCTTTGCCATATAGCCATGCTGGCCACATGACTACAGAAATGGTCTTTGGACAATGCTGGCTCCCTCAGCCAAGAAACAGAAGAGCACTGTGCCCTAGAATCGGACACAACTGACAGGGAATCCTTTACCTTTTTAGTAAGTAGCTATTGTTCTAGTGGTCTTTTATCATCATATCAGCTTCAACATTTTCAGTCTGTTCTTATGTTTTGACCAGAGTATTTTTTGCTGAATCCAGCATTACATACAGTGAATTCAGAAAGTATTCAGACCCCTTTCATTTGTCAATTTTGAAGAGTGAGTCTCCTTCCTCCCTAGAGGAAGGCTAGGAGATGAGGATGATTTTTTTTTCATGGTCCATAACTCCCTTAGTTGTCCCTTCTCCCTCCTAACAAAGTGGCAGGCAGTTCTGTGGGTCAGCCAAGAAGAAGGAGATGAAATGGTAAGGAGGCAGCTTCATAGGGGCTTTCCTGAAGAAATTGAGGGAAGGATAAACAGCACAAGCCTATATGACTCAGCAGGCCATGGGTTGCCTATTATAAAAATAAATGTATAAAATGACATTGATCGTAAAGAAAGTTAATGAACCTAAATAAAAAAATGCATTAAGTATAATTTTTAATTCCTGAGAAATATGTTCTAATAAACACAAGAATGCTAGCAATTCAATTTAGCTTCATTTTGAAAAGTTATTTCTTCTTACCAAAAACTCTTTCATCATTGATATTTTTGATGCAGAACCACAGGCCTGCTGGAAAAGTACAGACGAGAATATGTAGATCAAAAAAGAAGGAAACCCAAGTTGTAGGTTGATGCTCCGACACTGAGGCAATGATTGGGATGTGAATTTTTGCATACCTTTTTTAAAAGAATCAAATTCAAATTATTTTAGTGATGAAACTCTAAAAATGATAATAAAAAATAGTACAGCTGATTACTGAAAAATTTCAAATTAAACACATTATATCTCTAAATACTAGTCTTATTCCTATCTTTTAAAGGTTTGTAATAAAAGCTTTTTTTTGAGTGGGTATATGTCCTACATATTATTTCAATTAAATTTCAGAAATTGAGAAAAAGTGGTTCTTAAACTATCTTTGGATCCTTGCTAAAAACTGAATATGATCAAATGTAGCCATTTATTCAAAGAATGAAAAAATGGCATGTCATAAATATCAAAAGTATTCTTTTGCATCTTATAAATCACACTATTTATTGTTATATAACAAGGTAAGGCATATTTATATTCTATTCAATGAAGTAATGTTACCTTTTCCATTAAAGTGTGTACATTAACACAATGAATTATAAAAAGCAGACAATATAAAATATTAAGTATAAATTCAATATTAATCATGAATACATTATAGAAAATGAATCCAAGGATGAAATATAAAAAACTAAAATAAAAATCATTTTTTAAAAAGTAAATGTTCTTGTACTGTAAATGAAAAAAATTTCTATTGACAGAAATGGAAATTTTAAAGTATTTTAGCGTAGGCAGTAAAAGCTGTTATTTATGTTTGACTTTTTTTTCCTTGCTGGGAGAGAGATGGCGTAGTGGTTGGCGGCTAATTGTTTTCCTTTAACAGGTGAAAGATTATGTCATTTTACCTTATATTTATACCTACCCAGTATCCCACAATGAGTAGAATCTGCCACTCCATGGTGCAATGTAACCTGAAAATACATATTACAGTAACTGAGCAGCTACTGTGCATATATACATTCACTTTCAAACCTTCAAAAGAAATTGTTCTATCAATCCATATTAAAAAACATTTGTCTCCAACTTCACTTTTAAACTAATTCTCTTAGTCCCAGCTCTAAAGTAAATTGTTCCTTCTTCATGTATTGATACTTTTTTTTACTGACTTGCCTGAACCATCTTAATTGCACAACAAACCACAGACACCTCTAACAATGAAAGATAGAACTTCCCTTTAGTTGCACATTCTTTAATGATCTCAAACATAGATAAAAAAAAACAGATCAGAATGGAAAAGGGCATTACAGGCTCTGCAGCAGGAAATAGGGGCAGGAAATAAGAACAAAATTTAAAAGATAGAAAAAACGGAGGCAGAAAGGACTCTAGCTTTATATGCTGGGTTTTGATGGGGCAAAGTTATCATATTAAAATGCACACTTTAAAATGTACATTTCTGTTCTACTTGAACCTTTGTTTCCAGTTTTTAGAAACATTTTAACATTCAATTTCTATACAATAAAATGTTTGTTTCTTATGAAACATCCACTCATAATTCCAAATATTATCTGAAAAGATTATTTTATGAACAGAGGCAGACATAAAATACAGTTTTGATTCTAGAAGCATATTCCATCATATTCCTGATATTTTGCTTGTTTCAGGCTAGACATAGTTTGGCAGAAATGAAACATTTAACATTTATGTTTGTTCTGGACAGAACAAAGTTTAGGCAGTATGAATAGGGCAAGGCTCATTCACATCATCCCTATCTCTCCCCACATTAAGTTCCCTGTATAGTATATCCACTGGCCCAATTGCTCCCCACATTCCCAGTATCCTTTTTTTCACCCTTCACCAACATCTCAGCATAACATGTATCATAGGCCTGACTGCTCCCCACCTTCCCAGCACCTTCGTTTCCTCCCCGTGGCTGAAGCATGGCATAGACTAGTGGCCTGCCCAAGGAGCCATTCCCTCAAGCTGTTAATGTCCTTGCCTTTTCAATTGCTCCTCATAAAAATGCTCCATGTTATTCCATGCACAGAAACAAAACATATGAAATGAGTGTATTGTTCTGGGCACAGACTCCCAAACTGTTCTAGGCATGGAAAGTTCATATAAGGAAAATTTTGCACATCTCTACCCAATAATTATTTTGAGCTGTCAGAAAGCTTTATCAGACAACAGGAAATATTTATTGGATACTACTTACCTGTATATGTTAAATAGATAACACTCAGGAATACAATTCCAGCAGCCAAAGATATACCTAAGAAGAATAATGTCTGAAATTCTTGCTTTGTTAGTCTGTCTCTCATATACTGCAGGAAAGCATAGGCTTGCAGAAGAGCAAATACACCTATTAAAATGCAAAGAAACAGTTTCTTTAACAAACAGTCCTTATTCTAAACAAATGCTAATTTTAAGTAATTTTGTTCACATTATGCATGTTTTTTTTATTTCTTTTATGTATTTACATGGATTTCTATATATGATGCTATATGTATGACCATTGTATTTTAAGATGTTCTTATTTTCCTAATGTACATATATTCATTATCTGTAATATCCTTTTATTTTTTCTGCAGCTATATTATTGCCCCCCCATTGGATGTTCATTTTTCTTTTTATTACTCAATGAAATGAAATATTTAACATTTTAATTCATTTTTATTTTTATCCTTATTTTTATTTTTTCCCCAATTACTTATTTCCATGAAACAAGTTGAACTGAATCTGAAAAAAAATTAATTAAATGCTTTGGGACAAAATACAATCCTGAATTACAATAATGATAAAACATCAAATTCTGACATATTTCTACCATATTAGAACACAGATGTCAAATTTGTAGTTGCTGTCATGTGACTTTTTCCCCCCATTCGCAAAGCTGGGGTAGTTGTGGCCTGAGCCTGATGTATCCAGCCTGTTGATACCCCTGTATTAGAACCTGTAATCTTTCCTTGTAAAAACTAGCTCTAATCTGATTGTTTCTGATATTACCCCATATTTTTATCTTTTCCTATTTTTTCAGTATCTTATTCAGATATGATTATCAGAGCAGTACAGAATATTTCAAAGAAAGCCTCATCACAGATTTAAATAAACCCACTGTACATTGACAAAGTTATTTTCAATCTCCTTAATGATCCTAATGAGCACAATGTATGCTTATTAATAGTCCTCACATAACAGTTTACATTTTCATTCAGTTAAAATGTATGAACATTCTTTCCTGATCAATCTTATCAGCTCAGAACCCATTAATATAAATGTGAAGGTTGGGCTTTTTTTTGCATTACTGCACATCATTTTATACTTCTGAAATGCATTTTGCCATTCTAACACCCATTCACCAATTTGTAGATATTCTTGTAATATTCTCCTTCATAGTTCCTTTTTGATCAGGAAATGTAAGAGCTACTTGGAACATCTCTGCAAACAAAAAAATTACTAATTTATTACTACTACTGCTCTTTATCCATTACTAAATAGTAGAATATCTGCATGGTGCCATAGTACTGCATGGTGCAGTATTGCAGGCTATCTCTACCAACTCCTAGGAGTTCAGTTCTTTCTATCCTGACCAGTTCAAGGTTAACTCAGCCTTCCATCCTTTCAAGGTCAATAAAAATGAGGATCCAGATTGTTGGGAGCAATATGCTGATTCTGTATTTTGCTTAGAGAGTGCTGTAAAGCACTATGGGATGGTGCATAAGTCTAAGTGTTGCTAAGTTAGTTAGCAATCTTTAGGCAGTGCCTTTGCATATTTTGCCTTTCAAAATAACCACTGATAATCTTATTTATAACTTTGCCATCAACAAGATTAGTGAATGATGACACACAATCAGCATAGGATTATTACTGGGAAAATTTCTGCAACATTTAAGTTCAAAGTCTTTATTGTCATTGTATGTACACTATGTATACAACCAAGTTGGTTTAGCCTTTACTGGTGCAGTCATGCAAGAATATAAGACAACATGAATAATATAAAGAATAATCTTTATATAAGTAGTTAGGGAAAAACTAGTCATATATTTCCATATGTATATCATATTCTGGGCAACATGTATATTACTCTGGTGTATGATCTTATAGCGGATATATATTACATACTACACTGGCACCAGTGAAATTCATCATATTAATCTGTTTGTGGTGCTATATTGTGTTTAGGAGTCTGACAGCCCATGGGTAGAAGCTGTTTTTAAACCTGTTTGTCCAGCTGGCTATACTTCTGTGTCTTCCGCATGATGGTAAAAGTGAAAAGAGATGCTGGCTAGGGAGGAATAAGAGTAAAATAAATCTGTCATTTCTTCAGCAACTATGCAAAGCTTCAGTTGTTCTGAAGTAATGGACTTACAGGTAGTTCTCAACCTATGACCACAATTGAGCCCAAAATTTCTATTGCTAAGTGACACAATTGTTAAATGACCTTCCCCCTTTTTATGATCTTTCTTGCCACAGTTGTTGAATCACTGCAGTTGTTAAGTTAGTAACATAGTTGTTAAGTGAATCTATTTTCCTCATTGATTTTACTTATAAGAAGGTTGCAAAAGGTGATCCAGGACATTGCAACCATCATAAATATGAACCACTTATTAAGCACCAAAATTTGTTCATGTGACCATGGGGATGCTGTAATGGTCATAATTATGAAAAACAGTCACATCACATTTTCAATGCCATTGTAACTTCAGTTATTAAACGAACGGTTGTAAGTCGAGAATTACCTGTACTTGAAGTTCTGGCCCTTGCAGTGCCCCAGCAGTCACATGAATAAAATTTGGGTGTTTGGTAACCAGCTTTAATTATGACCAATTTCAAGTGCCTGATGTTATGTGATCACAATTTGTAACATTCCCTACTGGCTTCTACAAGCAAAATCAATGGAGAAGCTGTCAAGGAAGATTTTGAGTCATTTAGAAGAGTCTTTTTCCCATCTTCTCTCCACCTGCATGCACAGCACTGTTTTCCCCCTCTTCTCACATACATCTTGTGCCCTCTTTTCCTGAGGTTCCTGTGACCCCCCTCATCTTACATCCTCCTTTCATGGGCTCCCTGAGATGGATGCACCCCACACCCTTTTCTAAGCCTCTCTGCAATCACACGCATACGTTCTACACCCTCTTTTCATGGTCTCTCTGTGACTGTACGCAAGCAGGCATCACACAATCTCCTTTCTTGGCCTTCTTAAGCTTCTGTTCCATCACAGCACTCTCCCCCAGCTCAGTGTGACACCTCCATGCTCTTTACCTGGGACTCCCTCCAAACTATTTAACAAGTCTAGGGTTAGGACAATGGCCTGGATTGTGGTAGCTAAGCGAAGCAGTCAGCTGATGTTTTGCTTTATGATCATATCATTTAGCCATAGCAATCCCTTTTCCAATTACAGTTGCAGCTTGAGGACTACCTGTAAATATCTATAATAGTTAGGCAAAATTGTTCAAAATTGTTCTTATGTTATATAGGAACTTCCATTTTACAATGCTTATTTTATTTTTGTTTATTTGATTTACATTCTACCTTTCTTTTAGAATATTAAGGCAGCCTATAAACCAACACAAATAGAGATTTCTGGATATCATGTTAGAAAATTATAACTTCTAAACCATTTTTTCCTAATAACGTTTATGCTGTAATAATAGAATAAGAGGTAAAATTACATAAGTACTATAAATAAATTATGATTTCTTTCTTCCTTTTCTACACTTTTGGCTTTTTCTTTCTTTCTTCTTTTCTATATTCTAAATATCATATTCATTAGTTTATTTTTTATTAAAATCTAATTGTATATATATTTCAATATATTAAATTCTTTCTTACCTGCAGCTGCCATGTGCTCACTTGTCCTAATTGGCTGAAATCCAACAAAAGGTATCTGCATGGATAATATTAACCCAACAATGTAGAAAGTGCTATATGCTGTGAATAAAAAAAATTGTCAGATTATAAAAGAAAAAAGTTAATTATTAAAATGGTATACTCATATTTTTAGGATTTGTCAGAAAATTTGAAGGCCATTTCAGTAATATACATTTATGCCATCAGATATTGACTGGTACATTGACATTTTGGTTCCTTAATTAATTCTAGTATAGAAAGGGGATTTCTAAAAGTCTAGGGCAGTCTGAATATCACTATAGTGACACATAGAGCGAGAAATGATGCAAGACAGAGAGTTGGCACTCTCAGGGAATGTGTCCTCAATAGACTGTTTCTCTGATGTGTTCCAGTCCCCTAATCTCAGCTCAAAGATCCCAATTAGCAAATCTCCAAGGAGCCAGGTTTTTCCTCCTAGTAGTGAATACCAGGTCTATCCGTAATAAGGTTGTCCTCTGCCATGATTTGATCACAGATGAGAGGAGTAACCAAGCAGTCTGAGACTTGGGTTTGGACTGAGGTGGCAATGATGCTGTCAGATCCGTGTATCTGTCATTTCTTCAATGGAAGAAGAAAGAGGGGGGGAACTGATAAAGAAATCCTTTTTGATGTAACCTGAATATATTTAATCTTATATTGAATTTGTATAACCTACACATGATACAATGGAGGGACGAATACCAGATAGCCGGAACCTATCACCTCTGGCAGAGACAGCCAGGGGATGAAGAGACCATAAAAATTCCACAGTGAGATGTGTCCTGGGAAACCTTGAAAAAGGTCGTTCTAAAAAGGGGGTGGGGGGAATTAACATGTTGGCTCTTTGTTTTACTAAATACACATCAAGGGGAGGGGTTTTAAACTCCCTTATCTATCTCTGCATGCCTGAGAGACCTTAGACGCTGCTTTAAATCCCTACATGAATTGTCTCATCTCAATAAAGGATTCCTTTTGATACGTTTGGTTTTCAGAAGTTCATTCTTATTAATTGAATGGGAAAAGTTCTGTAGCCTGACAGATGCCTCTCTTGGAGATTTGCCCATTAAGATTTGGATATTTATCAGCTAAGACCCCAGGGTAGGAGCAGGTGGCAATGGTATTCAGGACATTAATGTATGTATTAATTATAACTATTCCTAGACTGGGAAGTTTTGCTCATATGGGAAGTTTTGCTCATAGTCACTCATGCTTACAGGTAGTCTTGAAGTTGATCATTATTACATTGAAGTTGTGCATTATCATATTCCAAAAAATCTAGTCACTAATATATACAGCAAATTCAAATTCAAAATATTTATTACAGTCAAAGCCAATACAATTAAAAATACTCAGTATCTAGTTAAAAGTTCTAAAATAAAATAATGACAAATAGCAAATAATATGTGTTAAAGTCATAATTTGATAGCCTATCAATTGAACGTAAACAAAAGCATGGTCTAAACTATAATGTAATATTAATCCTTAAATTGTAAAATCCTATATTACATACATAATGTATGTAAGGATACCTTACAATAGGAAACCTATTAATTATCAGGAAAATAAATTTGTTTGAATGTCTTTATAAAGAGAGCAGTGAAAGAGGACATGTCCAGAGGTTTCCATTGCTCCAGAATCACAGGGAAATCACTTTCAACCAATGTTATCCCTTTATATTTGCCATCCAGGACGGATGAGGGTGGAACGTGATATTTGGAAATGAAAAAGCTTTCCGAAAATTCATTATCTCTAACGGGCTAAGATAACTGGCACAGGTGAGAGTATATCTTAACAGAATCTGGAGCCAATATATACAGCACCTAATTTTACCTAATTTCCAGTTTGAATAATGAGAATTATTTTCATCTGAAAGTTTGACGATTAATGTAACTTTTACAATTCAAAATGCAAGAAGATATAGTAACTGCAACATTGCCATCTTGTGGTGTTTAACAGTAACAGATTTCTATGACTATTTGAGTCCTATTATCTATCTATTTTAATAATTTTAAAAGATCAAGGAATTTGCTTCTATTTGAAAAATTAAACTTTGACTTTTATTAATATTAATGTTTGTTGATATTAAAATACTAATAAATTTTTGTTTCTCTAAAGGAAGTTGCAATTTAGTCCATTTTATCCATAAATACTTTAAAATTCCCTTCAGTAATTATTTTTCATATGATCATTAAAAACTTCTATCATTTAAAAGAAGTGATTACTTATAAAGGATATAGCAAAACCTAACTTTAAAATCTGGAAAGTAAAGCAAAACCATATTGTTTAATCACTGTTCCTGCTTCTGTCCTCTAATTTGTACATACTGAGCTCTTTTTAAAACTCCTTTTTCAAATGCTTTTTCTACTGGACCAAAATATTGTTTCAGACTTATACTAGAGAGAAAAAACCCCAATATAAAGTGAGGAATCAACCTTTTTGGAGTCTCTCTAAATTTTTCTATCAAATGATATTTTAATAAGTCTGGGACAAAATTTATTTGGTTCATATTTTAATGTGACATTTTCAAATATGCATTGCTTAGAACTGTATATGAAAAAAGCAATTTTCTTACAATAGTTGCACTTTTTTCAAATATATGATATAGTTTTCCAAATAAATACTAATGGAAAAATATATAGGTTATGTATGAATAAAAACAAAAACACATACAGGAAATTTCTTAAAATTCACATAATGGAAAAAATAGGATGTTTATCTGAAAGTATAAATATTCATGCTGAGTTTTGCTCTAAAATGTCACAAGTGGATCCCAAACAATATCAGAAAAATTAAAAACTAAGCAAACAAAACAAATCTTTCTTTTTAGGCATTTAATTAGATAAATTCACATTTTGGTAACTGATTTAAGAAAAACATTAAAACTCTTTTTCATTAGGTCTTGATGCATTTAAAAACAATATTATTTCTTAGAATGAACATTGGATCCCAAGGGTAATTGACTAAGTTGCAAAATGGGCAGTGAATATCTCTTAGATTTAATAATTTAAACTTTACACAATTTTAATAGGACAAAAAGCATTTTATGAGTTACAAATTTTAGTTAAAAATGAAAATTCCCCAGTAGAAAGTTTCGCATAATTAACAGTATGGTTCCAAATCTTGGCTCACCAATTAGTGAAATGTAACTAACGATGCCTCTTTTTCTCTATGATTTTCTACACTCTGTAAGAAGGCACAGAACAAACCAGCTTAAAATTGTTTTGTCTGCATAACTGGCATCTCTCAATACTGACAGCAGTGAATATTACCAATTTTGTACTGTTCTGGGAGACTCTAGTTAAAGGGCAGGAAATGATATATTTCCCAGCAAGTAGAGCAAACATGAACAAACTGTTTCCCTTAACTATGGACTAGAAAGGAAGCAAGTTTTGACGAATGGTTATAGAGATGGGTTTAGCAGTACATCAAAATCTTTACAGTTTGTTTAGAGTGAACCTGGTCTAAATCTTTTTGCAATGGTATTGCTGGAGAAAATGATAGACCATGATCACTTATGTCTTTTTCTAGTGAAAGTCGCTCAAAAGAGTGTGGCAAACCAGGGTATCTTTTAAGTAGTCATCAGGGGTGGGATCTGACAGGGTTAACTACCGGTTTGGTGATTTACGATGTGCTTCCCTGCACACTGCACGCACGTGTAAATCTTCGTCAGCTTGCTGCTGGACAGCTGAGCAGCGCTGCGTGCCACACGGCATTTGAAAAAGCACTTTCCTGCTTTTTCAACCGCAGCTGTGCCTCACACGGCAGCTGAGGTTGAAAAAGCAGGAAATAAAGGTCAGGTAAGAGCCCGGGCAGGTGGGTGGACCAAAACAGCAGCAGACATAGAACTGGTTAAGCTATATATGTATATGTATATGTATATGTATATATTTGTTTTCGTAGATTTTCACGGGTAAAGGTATGTAGGTCTTGGTGTATTCGGTCTTGTCCTGTAAGATTGAGAATACCTTGGCAACGTTTCGACGAAATCTCATCCGTCATCTTCAGGCTGGTGTCTTCAGCTTCGTTCTCCTGGGAGAAGTGCGTGATCGTGGCTGTTTTTCCCTTTTAAACTCCAGAGTTGGCTGTGTTGTTACTTCTTGATTGGTTGATGGAGTTGATGTATGCAGATTGGATGGCTTTTTCCTGAGACCCTGTGTGGCTGAGGTGCTGGCTGTGTGTCTCTCAGCCTTTTGTGTTGTAACGACCTGGGTAATGGGCTGTGTGATGACCTTCTGAGTTCTATTGTTGTGACATCCTGGGTCTTGTGCTGTAATCTCCTGGGTCGTTGTCTGTGTTGCAACCTGCTGATGTTTTGTGTTGTAATCTCCTGAGTTCTGTGATGTAGTATCCTGGGTGGAAGGCTGTGATGTGACATTCCAGGCCTTGGTATGGCTCCGAGTTTGAGGTCTGGCTATCTGTTTATAGTGTGTGTCAGTTTGCTTAGTTTGGGGGTCGGAGGGGGGTGTAGCAGCTGGTGTTGCAGCCATGGTCTGGTTTCTGGATGGTGGTTGCCTTTCATCTGTGGCGGGCTTGGGTTTGAGTCTGGTGAAGGAGATTGGTGGTGGCATCATGTGTTATTTTGGGTCCGGTGTTGGTTTTCGTGACTGGGACTCGTTTGTTGATTAGGGCTAGTTTCCAGATGTCTGGTAGGCGGAAGTATCATCCCGCTTATTCATGTTATGGGGTGTTTCTCTTTTCGATAGCTTCCCTAATTATTCTCTTGTTGAAGTGTTCAGTATTGGAGATAAATTTGGATCCCTCAAAATCAATTTCATGTCCTGTGGCTTTAAGGTGCTGGAAAAGGGAGGAAGTTTTTCTTCTTTTCTGACTGCGTCTTGTGTTCTGCATGCGCATTTACTCTCCTGTTGGTTTGTCCAATGTATGTGGCTGGGCAAATTTTGCATGGTATTTTATAAACTCCTTGGTTTTCTAGCTGGATCTTGTCTTTGGGGTTTCTTAAGATGTTGGCTATTTTTGGTCAGTGCCAAAGGCTGTCCTGATATTGTGTTTGTGGAGAATTTTGCTGATTTTATCTGTGGTGCCTTTGATGTAAGGGAGGAGGGCATGCCATTGTCCTGTTCTGTGTTTTGGTTTTGGGGAGTCTCCTTCGGATTAGGTTGGTGATTGTGCTTCTTTGGAATCCATTGGACATTAATACGTTAGTGAGGGTGTGTAATTCTGTTCTCAAGTGGTCTTTGTCAGCTAGGCTTGGTTCTGGAGATGAGGGTCTTTGCTACGGAGTTGATCTGTGCAAGGTGGTGATGGGATTGTGCATTTAAGTAGCGTTAGTGTGTGTCTTTTTCTGGTAGATGGTGTGTCCTAGGGAGTCATTGGGTTTTGTAAATTAGGACGTCCAGGAACGGAAGTTGGTTGTTGGTTTCTGTTTCCATGGTAAATTGTATTTTGGGGTGTAGGTTGTTGAGATGTGTGAGGAAGTTGTCCAGTTTTTCTTTCCCGTGTGGCCAAATTACGAAAGTGTCATCTACATATCCAAGCCAGAGTTTGGGTTTGTATTCGGATTTGTCTAGAGCATTGGTTTCAAAATGTTCCATGTATAGGTTAGCGATGACGGGTGAGAGGGGTGATCCCATAGGTGTTCCTTCTATTTGTTTATATCTTTGTCCATTGTGGATGAAGTACGTGTTGGAAAGGCAATGGTTGGTCAGATCTAGGATGTGCTTAGGGGGGTTGTATTTGTTTTGGATAGCTGTCAAGGCTTCTTTAATAGGTACTTGGGTGAAGAGGGATATGACATCGAAGCTCACAAGTAGGTCGCTGGGTTGTAGGTTTTGTTTCTTTATTGTTTCTATGAAGTGGAAAGAGTTTCAATTTCGTCGTAACGTTGCCAAGGTATTCTCAATCTTACACGGGACAAGACCCGAATACACCAAGACCTACACACCTTTACCCGTGAAAACCTACGAAAACAGTATATATGTATATATGTATATATACATAAACAAAAGCTGAAATATATGTATTTCATAACAAAAACTGAAAGAAATTTCAGAATTATTGTTCTGATTATTTCAAATGTGTTTAAATCATAGACATTTGAAAGACTAGTAAAGCTGAAATGAAAAATCACTTTTCATCCAATATCATCATATTGAAATACTCACCTATATAGACTCTCCTGCTGTATCTTTGCATTAACAATAACACAAATACATGCAGTGGAATAAGGTTGATGATGAAAACATAACCACCCCATGCAGAAACCTGTGAAAAATACAGTAAGCATTAAAATTTAGTTCATGTTTACAATGTTATCTTGATAAACATGAGTCACTGAAAACTGAGAATTCAAGCTATATATAATAACAAGTTACTTTGACCTACAGAAAGAACTTATAAATCGAAGAACTTCCAGCAGAAAACAGATTAAGTAATATGTAAAATAGGTTGGTTGAAAGTATTACATAAAATGATATATTTCAATCTTCTGACACAGTTTTTATTCTATTGTGTGTGCAGTTTACAGCACACTATAAATTCAATCAATAGTGGTTCATAAAAAATTCCTGATGTTATCATACTTTATGTTTATCTTTTGTTTCAAAATATTCTGGAATAAAACTCTCCCTTTTACTACATTGCCAATTTTCTCTAAGACAGTGACAGTATTATTACAATAGGATACAGAGAGGGGATAAGCATGACTAGTTTTTGAATGAAGACATATCATTTCAGACCCAGAAGTAACTCCAATTATTTATTCCAGTTACTATAAGAACAGATTTGTAACAAAGTAATGGCGCCTATACCTACTTGCCTTTATTTTAGTTTCAAGGTGTTAGTAACAACTTACAAAGTCCTAAATGGCTTGGGGTCAGGGTACTTGCGGGAACATCTCCTGCCAGCATCACATTCCGATCGCCCAGTACACTCCCATAGGCGGGGCCTCCTTGGGGTACTGTCGGTTAGGCATTGTCGACTGGCAGTGCCCAGGGGTAGGGCCTTTTCTGTGGGAGCGCCTGCCCTATGGAACCAACTCCCCGTGGACCTCCGTTTGGCCCCTGATCTCCGCTCCTTTCGCCTGAAGACCTGGTTGTTTCAACAGGCCGATCTGGACTGACTTCGGGGGTGTGGGTTGTTTTTACTTGTTTTAATTTTAAATTTTAACAATGGATTAGGCTTGTACTGGTTTAATGTCTTTTTGTTGTAATTGTATTGGGTTTTATTGTTCGCCGCCCTGAGTCCTTAGGGAGAGAGGGCGGCATACAAGTCTAATATAATAATAATAATAATAATAATAATTATTATTATTATTATTTAATTATTATTATTATTATTATTATTATTTTATCTCTATTACCGTGTTTCTCCGAAAATAAGACTGGGTTTTTATTTTCTTTTGACTCCCCTCCAAAAAATGACTAGGCTTCTATTTGGGGGTGTCTTAATTCCCCCCCATGTACCGGTAGGAGGCAGGGGGGGGGGCAAGTAGCCCCTCGCACCAGTTTCCAAAAGGGTTGCAGCAGGCCATCCCACCATCCATGAAGCAGCTACTTCATGGGTGCCACTCAGACCACTGCCTCCAGCAAGCATGGCTGCTTTTGCAGCCGCAAAAGCGGCAGGAGGCCCAGCGACGTGCCCACACCTAACAGTGTGATGATCGCAGCAGGCCATCCCATCATCCACAAAGTTGGTAGTCTGTGCTGAGCCTGAGGAAAGGATGGCAGGCAGAAAAATCCCCCTCCCCATTTTCCTACAGTTTGCCAAAAAGGCTCCATTTTGAGCCTTCAGAGTTGCAATCCTGGGATACGCTGAAGGCTCGGAATGGAGCCTTTTTGGCAACAGCAGGAAAATACGGTAGGGGATTTTTCTGCCTGCCATTTTTTCTTCAGTCTGTGCTGAGCTTGAAGACAGGATAGCAAGCAGAAAAATCCCCCTCCTCATTTTCCAGCTGTTCACCAAAAAGGTGCCATTCTGAGCCTTCAGCATTGCAATCCTGGGAGCCTTTTTGGTGAATGGCAGGAAAATGAGGAGGGGGATTTTTCTGCCTGTCATCCTTTCCTCAAGCTCAGAACAGACGGACATTCCAAATAGGCTCCTTCCTGAGCCTTCAGTGTTGCAATCCTGAGATGTGCGTCCTTTTCTCAAGCGACATTTTATTGCTTGAAATGAACAGGCTGCGTCCCGAGTGAAGGAACGAGACAGCTCCCAGCCCTTACTGACTCAGCTGATCTGTGGGCCCAATTAAGGGACCAAGCAGCCAGGAGGTAGACCGGGGAAGGGAAGGGCTGCCTGTGTTGGCCACAGTCATCCCTTCACTAAGGCTTATTTTTTGGGTAGTGCATATATCAGACGCCCCCCCAGTCAAACTAGGGCTTATTTTCAGGGAAACACAGTAGCATTATTATTAAAGTTTATTAATAAAGTTTCTAAGGTTATCATTGTCTTCACCAAAACTTTTTAAACTATCTCTTAATTAGGTAGGTTCAATATTTTTATAGTATAGAAACAGTATGACTTTAATGAAATAACTATGAAATAACATGGAAAAAGAACTAAAATCCTTCTCCTTTCAATAAATCAACAAATGTAATCCACAAGTCAAAGGGCATGAAAGTGGCTAATAATACCAAGTCATTATCAATTCCTTGTTGATCCTTGTTTAATAATTTTCTGAAATTCTTGAAGAAAATCAGTTGGTGTAAGATCATCTCACTATTTGTTTCACTATTGGGCAACCTTACTATAGAGACCTGTCACTAATTAATTTGCAGAGACCTCTTATTAAAACTTATCAATTCACATTTCTGTTGAGAATGCTAACTCAGATATACAAGAACGGTCACAATAACATAAAAGCATACCAATTTTCTAAACTAAAGTTGTATTTCAGAACAAATGTGTCCATTTATGCTACCATTAGTCTACTTTGTACCTTAAATACCTCTGCCCTCTACAAAGCCAAGAGGTGAAAAGGAAAATAGTATTGCTCGCCTTTTAATTTTTACATTGCACAGAACCATCATGTTTGAAAGAATATATATGAAAGAATAAGAGAAAAAAATACTAATTTCTGCATTAGGTAGGCTTTTCTAACTTAAATGAAATCTGAATTTTCAACAAGTTAAAATACTTGTGCTAAAACTGAATTTATTCATAAAAACAGTGTACTAATTAAAATGTGACCATTATACAATTATTTTCTACTACTTACCATGTAGAAGTAGGATAAGCAGCAGCAAATAGTCCAAAAAACAGATCCAGTTTTCACTGACTTCACCTAAGAAAGTTGTGGGGAAAAGCAAATGGCAGTAGAAAAATTGTGTCAGCTATATTTATTTCTAGTGACTATTAGGACAAATTGAAATTATTTTGCATATGCAAATTTTAAGAAGAGTAAACAGAATTTATATATAGTACTTACCCACAAGTAATATGTGAACTGCAGTGCAAATATAGCTATCCCTTCATTGTCAAAAGATCCTGCAACTGATCGTGATATGTAACCTGGTACAATAGCAATAAAACAGGCAGCTAGGAGCCCTGCACCCTGGTTCCACAGTTCTCTGGTAAGCAGGAAAGTAGAAATTGATGTAAGGCCGCTAAAAACTGGTGCAAGAAAGACACATACATCTCTTATATGGACAGTTATATTCAGCATATTCAAAATCCAATGTATAAGGCCAGCTGTAACCATCAGTCCTGGGTATACCTAGAAAAGGAGAGAAAAAACAATTAACTGTCCTGTTTCCCAAAAATAGCTCTATCCCGAAAATAAGCCCTAGTACGATTTTTATGTTTGCACCTAATGTAAGGCCTACCCCAAAATAAGTCCTACCTAAGTGTCTGTGTAGCCAGCTGCCCACCCATTCTGTCTGGTTACTGCTGACACAAGGTGAAGTAAGGTGGGATGGAGCTGCCTGCACTGACTACCTCAAGGTCCCCGCAGCCAGGCCATTCATGCCCCGACACCTGTCTTGTGGCAGCAGCAGCAGCACCCACATGGCAGCCAGCCCATTTCTGCTTGCTCACGGCTGCAACGAGCAGGAAGCCAAGTGGCCATGAGACGAGGCAGGTGTCAGGGTGTGGGTGGCTGGTGCGGGCACATGGAGCAGCTCTAACCCCCTGCCTCATGGTGGTAGCATGGGATTGCCGCATGGCCTCCTGCATGCCACGAGCAAGCAGAAGTGGGCCTGCCTTACATGGGAAAAAAGACACCCTGAAAATAACCCCCAGTGCTTATTTTGGGGTCCAAAAAAAAAAAAAAGACCTGGTTTTATTTTTGGGGAAACACAGGTGTATTGTAATACACACATACTCAATTGACATTAAACAGGAAACTTCTTCAAATAGTAAGGACACACACACACACAAATTTATATTATAAAAACATGAAACTCCAAGTAATTTTACTAACCTATGTAAACTGAAATCAAATATGTTGTTTAGCACTATAGCAAAACAATGTACATATCAAAGAGTAAGACTTGATTTTTAAAAAGCTGTATTATTCTCAATATCAAGAACATAAAACATGCTAACTTTATGTCTAGATTAAAGAAAATTGTCTATTAAGAAAACTTTCCCCCCTCAGTTTCTTCTATAGATATATTTAGAAGTTCAAATGGGCATAAGCTAAATTCTAGATAAAAGCATACAGAAAATGTGAAACTTAGCTGATTCAACAGCAATGAAAAGATAAGGTAAGGATATATGGCAAGTTAGATGTTTCAACTGGCTGATGAAAATATCTCTGAAGGAAGGAGAGATCAGAGGATCATCCATTTACGCTCTGGATAGCTGCTCCTCATAAGCAAAGTAAATGAGCTTCTTGTACTTGACTGAGAACCTTTGGAGCCATGGGATATCAATGTCCCCTAAACCAGTGGTCGCCAACTGGTGGGTTGCTGCCCACTTGTGGTCCATGAGAAATGTCACCCCCAAAGCAATTAATCCAGGCTGTACGGGAACACAAGGCTGCACCACCCACATGACCCATGGGAACACAAGGGCCCACATTTCGGCTCAGCACAAACCTTAGCTTGAGTAGAGCCATGCGAGCTGGAACTGGAAGGTAAGACCAACAGGAGGGAAAGGAAATCCGCCCCAGGGTGGCTTGCTGACATTGGTGGGAAATTCGGTCCCATATTCCAGAGCCGCAGTAGTCACAGGACTGGCCCTTTGGTCACCCCGGAGCAGCTCTGGGATGACCAAAGGGCCAGTCTTGTGACTACTGCAGCTCTGGAATATGGGACCGGCCCATGGTTGAGTTGGAAATCTCCTCGCCGGCCAGGACAAGGTAATGGTGCTGTTGCGGCAAGAGGGGGGCATAGTTAAACCACCACATTTGGAACCACTGTTCCAAGCTGAGGGTTGCAGTCAAATTCCCCACTCTGTCGGTGTTCTGGGAAGATGTGGCTCGGGGATACAGGGGCTTCCCTCTGCGCAAGCAGGTGAGTCAGCAGGGCACTGCCCGAACTGATGCCTGGGCTCAAAGGCCCTCTTCCTCCAGCCTTGGGAGGGACACCGCTTCCTACCCTGCCCCCCTTCGGGTAAACCCAGCCAGGTGCCACATGTTTGGTCTGGCAGCAGATGGGGAAATGCTGTGCCCTCCTCCACTTTCTGCAGTGCCTGCTGGCAAAGCACCCCTCTCATGCATGGATGAATAAGACATTAATTTTGGAAAATAAAGTATTTTTAATGAAAGTTATCTTTCAAAATCAAAGCATTAGACAGAGACCAGACCTTTATGTAAATGATGATTGTTTATTATTAAAGAAAGTAGATAATTGGTGCATTTTAGAAAATAAGATGACAAGGATAATATGAGCCAGGCTGTATGAATGCAACTACAGGGAGCTAACTGAGACAAAGTATTAAAAATAGAGAAAAGCAAAACAGAAAAAAAGGAAGTCTTTTACTTTATTGCAGTAATTGACATATTTTCACTTTCTCATAAGGGCAAACACAAGGAAAGCTGCAAGATTAGGAGACGGAAAGAGAAGTTTGCTAGGACAACTTACAGGTAAGGGTATTTCACTAGATTTATTGTAGAAAATGTTTGAAGCATTTGGTAAAAAAGGGACTGCACCAGTTGCCAAAAGTTTTAAAGCTTTTAAAAAGGAAATGGAAGAAGGATATGCCAGACCAAAAAGAAAGGGGGGGAGGGGTGAGGGGTATGAAAGAAGTGAAGAAGACTGAAGAATCATAGAAAAATGGCTGGAGATCTAAAGCAAAGTATTGACAAAGTAGAAGTTTTGGAAAGTAAGTCAGAAGTTGCAAATAGATGGAGAAAGATTTGGATTAATTGATATTACTGGAATTGAGAGAAAAATAATTTTATATAATGTTTACAGCAATTCAGAAGTATATGGAGAATATATAAGATTGTTAAACAGTCTAATTTCCTAGATTGGGACAAAAATGACACCAAGACAAAAATTGATAAGGTTCATAGAATCGATATATGATTTGCAAAATTAAGAAATATTCCAAGGAATGCTGTTAATCACTCTGTTAGGAAGAAGAGCACAGATCAAGTATTACAGCAGCATTTTAATATTAAATTTATTATTGACAATGGAGACATAATTGGACTTAAAGAAATTCCACTTCTCTGGGAAATTACTAGTTTCATACATACAGAACAGTAGAGAAAGTAAATCTGCCTACTCAAACCAATGACTATTGAAACTATTGATAGGTAGCTGTTAAAGGCAGGACTGGTCCTACACTGCAGTTCTTTTTCAACTGACAATCAAAGATTACAGAATGCATATAGTTTTTTTTAAACAAGTTTTATTCATTTTTCCACCTTTTAACATCTCATTTTAGAGAACATGATTACAGGTTTCACATATACATACAAATATGACCATAGTTACATATTCAATTTTTGTATTCAATTTCTTATCTTAATGATGCTTTTATACATTTTCTATTTTATTGTATTATTCCCAATGCATATCTCATTTTTTAAATTCACATGTTAACTTCATAATTGTTATACTTTAATACTTTTAACTGTCACATTTGTATAGTCCTCTTAAATTCTGATTAATAACACTTTCTATAAATTGGTTTCCCCCTAAAATATCAGTTTAAGTGCGCCACCTCCAAGTTACATATTCATTAATTATCTCCCTTTTTAAATCCCATTAAGTATTTAACATTTTATTACCTAAATCACTAAAAATAATATTCGCTATTAAGATTACATAACATATATAAATCAGATTCTGCATGGTTCCCCCTTTTTGATTTCATAGAATTTATCTACATTTTCAAGAACAAAGGAATATATTAATCTACTTATTTAGTCCTAAACCCTGATGTAAATTCCATTTCAGCTCTTCACCTAAATCATTCCATTTATCTCAATATATTTCAATATATTTAATTAGCATATTTGTTACCATTATCAATATACATAAAGGAATAGAGCATTAATAAAAAATAACAATTCTATTTTCCATCTTATCAATCTATATGTCCCCATTTCACAACTACAAGTTTATTTATATTACTCCCCAGCACCTTGCACAATCCCCTCCCCAAATATCATTCAGCCATTATTTCTGTGTCTAATTTAAAAAAAAATCCCCATTCTTTTTAAAATTCCCATATTTCTTAATTCCCAAGTCCTATTTCTTTTCCCTTCCTTCTCCTAATATTTTCTCCTTTATTCTTTCACTTGTTTTTAACCCCCTCTCTCTTTATAACTCTCTCCCGCCCTTCGAATTTCTGCTAATTCTTTTTCCCTTTTTTAATTTTCTGGATATTTCCCTCTGTATTCAATTTCCCAAATCTCCGATATTTATTCCCAACTCTTTTCCTCTTTCTTTCCAGAATTCTTTGTTCTCGATGGTAGTTAAAGATGGCTCCTTGCTCCTCCTCCTCTTCTGTCTTCTATCTTTGTTGTTCATACTCTGCAATCGCCTCTTCAAAAAATTTAAAAACAAAGCCTAAAGTTTCATCTCGTTCTTGTAATGTTTCTTTCGTGTTTCTAAGTTCCATCTTTAATGCCTGAAGAGATATTGCCATTTTACAGCTTTCTAATTAATCCAAATAATGTCTTTAAAATTAGTTTCCAACAGTCCTCTTTTAGTCCACAGCTAATCCAATGCCAAATCCATATCAGAATCAACAATTAATCCAAGGGCAGAATCTCATATTTCTTTCTGTTTTTCAATGTTTCAAAGTTCTTGTTTTATTGCATCAATTTTCCTTGTATTTTTAAGAAACAGCGTTTTTTATAAGAAAACAAATTAAAGTTAACTCAGATGGCACGCTTTGTTCTGACAAAACCACACCTCCTCTTTCCTTTTCCTTTCCCGATTATTCAGAGCTTTTTTTAAACCACAACCTTTCAAACAGTTCAGATCCAATTGATATTTTCTCTTTAAGAATTTTATAGTTCAGCTTTGTTAGTGCCTATATAAAGTCAAAATATACTTATCCAAGTTAATTAGGTGCTTTCTCCTCCAGTTTCTACCTCTCCCGGTTCAAAGCTCCGTGCTCTCAAAGGCAATTCACAGCTTTTTTTGTTCCCCTTTCTGTTCACCGCTGTAAATCCTTTCTTAAAGATTCTTTGAAATGTTAATCCTGAGGGTACCTTCCATTTAATTATATCGTCCCATTCCTTCTGCTGTTCACTTCTTTCTCTCTCTCCTGCGCAATCCGCAATCTTATTCCAGTCTCATCTTCCCCTTCAGGATGGCCATTTTAGACCACCGCTTCAGGCGTCTTTGGGAGGGAGTAATTGCCAAGCCGGGGAAAAGATTTGTGACTCTCCTCTACCCAGCTGATGGTCTCCCCTTCCTCCGCCACCCCTAAGAGGCGGCTTCTGCCCCGAATCCAAAGGATTGGGGCTCTCAGATGCCGAAGCACGAACCAAAGCTGCACACGATCTCAGTCAGTGGTCCATCTTTGGGGAAGCTCAAAACAGGAAGCAGAATGCATATAGTTTTATGTAACTGTATCCTTGCAAGCACTCATAAACTTGAGGATAAGGTGGTTTTACCCAGGTCCCAGGTTTACTTGTGAGTCAGCCATCCTCAGGAAAATATCTGAATGCCAACTTCAAAAAGGGATCCATCCCTCTTTGCAATTCACTGACATTAACACCAACACTGTCCACCAAAAATGAGAAACAACAGTCTATCTCTGTGATGGCGAACCTATGGCACGTGTGCTGGAAGTGGCATGCAGAACCATTTCCCCCAGCACGCGAGAGCTTGCCTGGAAGAGACCCACTGCACATGCGTGCACGCCGATGCTGCCTGACAGCTGATTGTCGGGACCTGGTACACATGCACGAGAGGTGCACGGGAGACATGTGCACATGCTCAAAGACACACAGCGTGTGCTGGGGTCACATGCACATGCGCAGGTGGATGGTGCGGGCTTGATTGTGTGCGCATGTGCAGACACAGCGCATGTGGGGGAATCACGTGCACATGCACAGAGATGTGCTGCGTGCAGCGGGGAATAGTGCATGCATGTGCAGACATGTAGCACGAGGCAAGGGAATCGTGTGCGCATGCGCAGATGTGCAGCGTACTGCAGGGGGATCATGTGTGCATGCGCTGGGGGTAGCACGCATTGCCTTCTGGGTGTTGGCACGCGTGCATGAGCGCAGGAGCATGCACGCACTTGTCAGCACGGGAGCCGAAAAAGGTTTGCTACCACTGGTCTATCTAAAGGGAAAAGAAGAAGCCCAAATATATATGATATAATGACCTGAACAAAATGAAAATTAGAGATCATTATCCACTCCTAAGATCTATTAGACTGGCTACAATAAGCACACGTCCGTACAAAAAGAGACTTAAATGCTTACAATCTAATCAAAATGAAAGATGGTCAAGATATTTAACAGCCTTTGATATAAGGTATGGAAAAATTGAACACACAATGATGCATTTCAGCAAGGTTAACTGTGAAGCTATTTTTTCGTGAACGACACTTTCAAAATGTTTTGATACATATATCATTTATTTGGTTGACATGTTAATTTATTTGAAAGATCCCTCCTTGCACGTAATCCATGCTAGAAATTCATTGCAAAAATTACAGATTAATAAGCTTTTTGCTAAATTAGAAAAAAACGTGCATTTGATCTGACTCAACTGGACTATTTGGACTACAGAATATCCACAAAAGGCATACAAAGGAGCAGTGTATTCTATCCTGCGCACTCATGTAATACAACGATATGTGGTGCTTTTAGGCTTTGCTAACTTCTGCAGGAAACTCATCTCTAATTTTGCTGAGCATGCAAAACCACTATTATAACTCCTGAGAAAAGGCCTGCAATTCTCCTGGTCAAGAACAAGTGATATTTCGAGAATTAAAGCAGCTTGTAATTTCTCAACTCCTCCTCTATCATCCTGACTCCTCCCACCCCTTTGGTATGCAAACAAATGCACCAGATATGGCAATTTAGAGAAAGAGAGAGAAGCAGTTACATCCATGTGCATTTTGTTTCAGAGCATTCAGAATGAAATTATGACATTATCAATAAAAAGCTGTAGGCAGTAAAATTGCCTTTCAACTATAAGGATACTTGCTGGAAGGAACAGCCCATTCTAAGCAAATCTGTATAGACCTTTTTTTTTGCTTTGACTTTTACATCTCATATGTTCCAGGCTCCAAGAACAAGCTTCCATATGCCCTCTTGCATAAGCTGGAGAATGAAATTCCTGTTACATCCTCTTCCCCATCCCCAAGCAACATAACTGCAGCCAAGAAAGTTTGAATCCCATAAGACACATCAATATGCTAGGGCAGTGGTGGCAAAACTTTTCAGCTCCTGTGCTGATAATTGCGCGTGTGCTCATGCGCTCCCATGCCAGCACCCAGAAGGCAATGTGTGCTGCCCCCATCCCCCCTGTGCCTGCATCCCCTGCAGCATGCTGCGCGTGTGCACGATTCCCTTGCCGCATGCCATGCATCTGCACCTGCGTGCACAATTCCCTGCCGTGTGCCATGCATCTCTGCGCCTGCATGCATGATTCCCCCGCCACTCACAGCACATCTCTGTGCCTGCGCGTGAGATTCCACCACGCACGATGTGCCTGTGCATGTGCGCAAGATCCCTCCATGTGCTGCGCATCTGTGCATGCGCGCATGATCATTCCTGTGCCATCCATCTGCATATGTGCACGTGACCACCAGTGCGCACTGCGCATCTGAGCATGTGCACCAGATCCTGACAATCAGCTGTCGGGCAGCGGCAATGGGCGTGCATGCACAGTGGGGCTCTTCTAGGCAAGCTCTCACGTGCTGGGGGAAATGGCTCTGCGTGCCACTTCTGGCACGCATGCCATAGGTTCACCATCACAATGCTAGGGCCTATATGGATAAACTCAAGGAACTCCAAGGTACAGGATCGCCTTTCACAATGACAGGGAGACAGCTACAGCTGTGTGAAAAAGTCCTGCACGCTTTCAGTTTTAAGCTGTATTCGCCTGTTTAATCAACTTTTCACTCATAGAAACCACGCAAAATTAGTACTTCGATGAAAATTTCCGTAGTTGGATTGAGATGCATAATTTTTATTAATATAACCAAAGACTTTTAAAGGTTTTGAGTAAGTTTATGTGCTAAAACAAACACAACTTGCATTTTTGAGAATGTTAGAATTGAAAGTAGCCAATCAGCAGTGAGCTATGGTTGACCAATCAAAATGCACAGAGGCTAAATCTATGAGCCAATCAATGTTGTCATACTTTCTGATTATAAATAGGCATGAAAAGCATTGAGAAATTTAATTTAGCTCTGGCTTCAGGCAAGGATGAAGGCCTTTGCTTTCACCAGTACTGAGCAGTGGCATCGCATCATTGTGCTTCATGAAGCGGGTTACTCCTATACAGAAATAGCCAAGAGAGTGAAATGCCATCACCTCATTTTGAGCAGAGTAGTTGAAAAATACCTAATAACTGGTTCAGTTGATGCTCTGGAAGATCAAGGAAGTCGACAAAACGGCAAGATCGGGATCTGCAATGCATTTTGATGGCTGACAAGAAGCTCACCTCACCTCAGATTACAAGAATTTGGGGGGACACACGTGATGTAAAAGTGTGCACAAGCACAGTGCGTTGCAGACTGCTTGCCAGAGGGCTCAAAGGCTGCAGGGCTTGAAGTAAACCTTTGCTCACAGACGCTCACCGCTCTCGATGTGCATGGGCCAAGAATGTCGGAGGGGCTTAGAGAGCAGATGGAGGTCCACCCGATCCGACTTCGACCGAGCCCAACTAAGAGCCCACATTAGGACTTACCTGGTAGCTGTGGGAGCGGCGAGAAGGTCTTATCTCTCCGCTTTCATAGCATCCGCAGATAACCGCCCAGCCGCCCTGTTTAGGGTCACCCGTTCTCTCCTACATCCAGGGGAGGCAGTGGACCCACTGCGGGGTAGGGCTGAGGAGTTTGGTCAATATCTGTCGGATAAGATCGCTTGGATTCAGGCCAGGTTGCACTCTGGTTTGCAGTGGTCTGATGAAGGGGGTGCAAGTAGTCTGGCTAATGTGACCTGGGCTGAGTTTGATCCTGTTTCTGAGGATGAAGTGGACAGGATTACGCGACGACTGAGTTCCACCACATGTTTATTGGACCCATGCCCTTCCTGGTTGGTTTACGCCTCCAGGGAGGTCACCTGTGGCTGGCTCCGGGCAGTGGTCAACACTTCATTAAGTGAGGGGGTTTTCCCCGCTGCCTTGAAAGAGGCGGTGGTGAGACCCCTCCTGAAGAAGCCTGCCCTGGACCCAGCCGTGTTAGATAACTTCCGTCCAGTCTCCAACCTTCGCTTTTTGGCAAAGGTTGTTGAGAGTGTGGTGGCTCAGCAGTTTCCGCTTTTCCTGGATGAAGGGGACTACCTAGATCCTTACCAATCGGGCTTCCGACGGGTACAGCACGGAGATGGCATTGGTCGTGCTGATGGATGATCTCTGGAGGGCTCGGGACAGGGG
Organism: Naja naja; assembly: GCA_009733165.1. Lineage (NCBI taxonomy): Eukaryota > Metazoa > Chordata > Lepidosauria > Squamata > Elapidae > Naja > Naja naja. Next base: position 54,359,746 of record CM019155.1, on the reverse strand, counting down.
TTTTTCCTCTGTCCTAGTCCTGTTAGACCTCTCAGCGGCTTTCGATACCATTGACCATGGTATCCTGTTGCAGCGCCTCAGGGGATTGGGAGTGGGGGGCACTGTTTTGCAGTGGTTCTCCTATCTCTCGGGCTGCCGGTGTTGGCGGGGGGGCAGAGGTCGACTTCAAGGGCTCTCACTTGTGGGGTCCCCCAGGGGTTGGTTCTCTCGCCCCTCTTGTTCAACATCTATATGAAGCCGTTGGGTGAGATCATCCGTGGCTTTGGGGTGAGGTATCATCAGTATGCTGATGATACCCAGCTCTACATCTCCACCCCAAACCACGTCAGTGATGCCCTCTCTGTGATGTCCCGTTGTCTGGATGCGGTACGGACCTGGATGGACGGGAACATGCTTCGACTCAACCCGGCCAAGACTGAGTGGCTGTTCATACTGGCATCTCAGTCCAGTCAGGAGATTCCATCATTGGTCATGGGGGGAGAGGTGTTGCCCCCTATGGAAAGGGCTTGGAACCTGGGGGTCCTCCTGGACTCACGGCTCAAGTTAGAGGAGCAGGTGGGAGCCGTGGCCAGGGGGGCCTTTGCCCAGGTCCAGCTGGTTTGCCAGCTACGCCCGTTTCTGGACCGAGATGCCCTGCGCATAGTCACTCATGCTCTTGTGACCTCCGACGACTACTGCAATGCTCTCTATTTAGGGCTGCCCTTGCATGTCATCCGGAGACTGCAGCTGGTGCAGAATGCAGCCGCGTGGGTGGTGATGAGGGTTTCCCGATACTCCCACGTTACACCCCTCCTGCGCAACTTGTATTGGTTGCCGGTTGCCCTCCTGGTGAGATTCAAGGTTTTAGTATTAACATTCAAAGTCCTACACGGCATGGGTCCGGGATATTTGAGGGAGCATTTCCTGCCGATATCGAGTACCAACCACCCTGTTCGAGCACACAGACAGGGGCTTCTCCGGGTGCTGTCGGCAAGTCAATGCTGGCTGGCGGTGCCCCGGGCACGGGCCTACTTTATGGCGGTTCCCGCCCTATGGAATCAACTACTCCTGGGGTTCCACCTGGCCCCTGACCTGCACACCTTCCGCCACGACCTGAAAACCTGGCTATTCAAACAGGCTGGGCTGGGCTGATCTCCTGGGGGGAGGGTTAAATTTTATTTTAATAAATAAATAAATAAATAAATAAATAAATAAATAAACTATGCCAAGTGGACCAAGGTCATCTTCAGTGATGAGAGCAATTTCTACTTGACTGGGAATCAGTGCAATAAGTATGTCAGAAGATTTCCAGTTGAAGAATTTAGACCATACTGCCTGTAAAGCATCCATTGCACGTGTTGATCTGCTGCTGTATTGCTGCTTCTGGTATTGGTTGGATACAAATCATGCAGGGAATCATGAATTCCAAGCAGTATGTTGAAGTCCTGGAAAAGACTATGCTTTCTTCAGCTCAGCATCTTGTAAGGAAGGACTTTTACTTCCAGAATGACAACACTCCTTGTCATCGAACTAAATTCGTCCAGCGGTGAAGAAGCATGGTGTTCGACTCCTGAGTTGGCCAGCTTAGAGCCCAGATTTGAACCCAACTGAGAACTTGTGGGACAAGATTGTTTACGAAATAAGCAAGAAGCATCCAAAGACCAAGCAGGAGCTGATTGAATCCATTACTGCAGCGTGGCACCACATTGTCACCAAAGATCACGTGCAAAGGCTTATACAATCTATGCCGAAGCGATGCCGCCTTATAAGCAATAAGGGCTGGCCAATTTCATATTAGTAACCATGTTTGGTTACCTAAACAGTCCTTTTCAGGGCCACAAACTATAAAAATGTTAACAAAACACTAGCATTGGCCTTAGTAATTGCAATATGTATGCCACTGGGTATGCATCATAGTCATTGTAAGCATGCATTGTAAGCATGCAAGAAAATTCACAATTCCCATCCAAACAGCACCAAATCGCAAAAAGCTTATGCTTTTCATTTAAAAACCACCAGTATTTATTTAAATATTTGCATAGCAGTTAGCATATCATAAAATCAATGGCCTATCCAAAAAATGTCATAAACTGTAAACTGTAAAGCGTGCAGGACTTTTTCACACAGCTGTAGTATGCAGCAGACATTTATATGTGTCTCCAAGGGTGTGGCTAGTACAGCTGTGCCATGAAATATATCATAAAACAGCAGGAGATGTGGGGGATATTCAATACTCAATTAAGCGCCCTGAAAAAGTATTGGTAGCCCTGCATCCACAGATAAATTAGGAATTGTTTCTTCTTGGCCTATATGTTAGAGACAAAACCAATCCCTGGTAAGAGACTGGATTGTTGCAACTACTACCCCTCCCCCCGGCCATAGGATACTATTTTTCTAAATCTCATCCTTGATTTCCCTCCAGTTTAGGAATATATTGCCATAGTGATAGTAGTGGATTTATTGGCCCATTTCTTTCTTTGCAGGGGTCTCCTAACGGCCCAAGAAATGGTTCAATATTTTTGGATTATGTTTTTAGATACAGGTAGTTCTCAACTTACAACCAATCACTTAGTGACCATTTGAAGTTACAATAGCATTGAAAAAAGAGATTTATGGCCATTTGTCACACTTACCCCCATGCTCATGTGATGAACATTTGGATGCTTGGCAATTGGCATGCATTTATGACAGTTGCAGGATCCTGGGATCATGTTATCATCTTTGTGACTTTCTGAAGCCACATTCACTAATTTAACAACTGCAGTAATTCACTTAACTATGCAAAAAAGGTTTAAAATGAGCAAAAATCACTTAATTCTATTGCTTGATAACAGAAATGTTGAGCTCAATTCTAGTTATGAGTGGAGGACTACCTGGTCAATCTCATAACAGATAAAGGAAGTCAATTTACTTCCAAATTTTTAAGGACCCCTCTTCCTATTGTTAAATATTAAAATACATGTCATCTGTCCATCATCTGGCTTCCAATAGAGAAGATATCTAGCTGATCTACAGTACCCCCTTCCATTCCAATAGATAGGAAGAAGAATATGAGTTGAAAGCAGTATTGAGACACAGGAAGAAGCAAGTTACCTGCTTAATAAACCTGGAAAGATAATCAGGGTTTGAAAGATTATGGGAGCAAGCAAGAGATGTTCATTTATCACAATTGATAGGTTTTCCCAACCAATACCCAAACAAACCCTGTCTAGGAAGTTATGGATCCTGCAAAGGTCAAGCACTGACCATGATGAGCAGAAGGGACTAGTCTATGAGATGGAGGGAGCTTCAACTATACAAAGAGACTTAGTGGGGGGCAATGAATCAACTCTTTCTACAGCAGACATACAAAATATGAGTGGGGGAGATTGGTGGCAGTTAGTTATTGGAAGAAGATGGGAAGATGATGTAATGGAATGTATCAATGATCTTGGGAAAGAGGAAACAATCAGTTTCCTAGGAAACTGCCTAGGAAACAATCAGACAAGAGAGGCAGGAGCCCACAGTCACTTAACTGTCAGAGAATGAAACTTAGGAAAGACTTAGCTTTAATGATTCAAATAGTCAAAAGTGAAAGTGGAAAGCATGTGCCTTCAAAGTTACAAGCTTCCATCTTACAATAAAGTAAAATTAGTTTATCTATTTGTGTTTCCTGTCTGATTTCCTGTCGAAGAGGTTCCTGACCAACCTAGCTGACAACTTCATTAAGTATTCAGAAAGAGTGAGAGTTGTTATAGCTTTGTATACCAATGTATGTATACGATCTTTTGACAGTAAATAAGAAATATCTAATATTCACCTTTAAATGTTTGAAATAATTTTATTATTCACATTGTAGGAATGTTATACTATGAAGTAATTTGATGTCTTAACAGATTTGATGGATAGTAACAAGAGAACTAGGAGGTGAGAACATAATCTTTAATATTTTTATTATAAATGTAAAATTCATTCATTTTAAACAAATACTTGTTATGGATGAAATTTGAGTACATAACTGATTTAATTTAAAAACAAAACAAAACTATCATATATACTTGACTGCAAACTAGAAATTGAAATAGTATAGAAATATAAAAACAGTTTAAATAGAGTCTAGTTTGAAGAGATTTGTCAAGAACTTTAATATTTTTTTCTCATACTCACAGTTCCACCAACTATTCTTCCTAGTGGATACCATGCTCTTTCATCAAACCAATTTAAGAATTCGTAAAATCCATGTGATGCAAGATGATGTGTTGATCTGTAGTTAAACCTAGAAAAAAATAGTTCAGATATTTAAAAAATCTACTAATTAACTGTCACTTCAGTTAAATGTTCAAATCCGTATAGTGCTCTTTGGGGAACTAATGCTTAGAATTTCTAATATTAAAATCAAATATAGTCAGTTGCTCTTTCTCAAGCCTAGAAAACAGGCAATGGCAAACCAAAATCTTGTCAAAAAAGCTTAAGGATCTTGCTCAGGCAGTTACCAGGATCAATACTGAGTCAAAGGAAAAGAAAAGGCAGTATTTATTAGTATGACTGAATTACTATTGGCACTTGTATAGGCACTATTGTATATATCTGATTGCTGATATGTACCATATTTTTCGGAGTGCAAGATGCACTTTTTCCTCCCCTAAAAGAGGGTGAAAATTTGGGTGCATCTTATACACTGAATGTAGCCCCGCCCATGAAGCCAAAAACGTGAGGCACAGAGGCCAAAAACATGAGGCATGGAGACGGCGATGATCTGTGGCAATCCCTGTAGCCTGGAACAGCTGATTGGGGGTATTCTGGCTGCCAATCAGCTGCTCCTGCTGAACCAGGCTGCAATATGCTGAAGCTAACCTGGCTGTTCGCTATTTGCTGCAAGGATGTGTCAGAATTTGCAGCAGCAATCACATCCAGAAAGCACAAAGTAACTGATTCAGGATTCAGTAAATTCTCTTTATATATAACACATTATATACAATACCAAAAGCAGGTTTTCCAATGTGGTAGTAAATACAAGCAAAACACAAGCAGTGGAGAGGAGTTTCAATTTTAGTTTCAGAGCAGCATGCAGCTTTAGTACAGAACAATTGAGCTAAGCCACGGCCAGGCTCCTTGCTGTCTCCTTCTTTCTCACACAGCAAATACTGTTTCGGTTTCCAAACAGCCCTCAACTCTCACACACTGACAGGACACTAGCCAGATGAATACCGATGGATGCTGGTAGGCAGAGGAAGAACAGCCCCAGTTCCTGTTGAACCCCAAAGCACATAAGTTACATGGGAAGAGAAGGAACTCTAAGGAAATGAGTACAGGCCTGCCATGCTAAGCGAGTTTGGCTGGTGTTGTTGCAAGCAGGTATGTTATTGAGATCCTGGCCTAACAATAGCATGGTTCTGGCCTAATGACAGCAACTGATATTACTGCAAATCTCATCACTATGCAACGCAATCATGTGATGTCTCACTTAATGACCACTTCACTTAGGAATGGAAATTCCAGTCCCAAGTAGGGTTAAGTGAGAATCCCTTATATGACTTTTAAGAGAGAATAAGTTCTACAACCCTGTATAAAACATCTATAATTTGAAAGTGGGAAAGTATTTCAATATTTTTCTCAAAATTACATCATACATGATCAAGAGGACACAATTTAATTTGGATATGGTTTTATATTACCATCATCAAATTAGTCTTTGCATTCTTTTCCACAGCTGCAGAGTTTGATGGGTGATTGAGTTCACAATTGCCAGCATCTGTTTTTGAGTCCTACTAGCTACCTGTATTTGAAATTGAACTTCAAATTCTCAAGAAGCAACAAATTATCAACTGCAATTAAGATTCTGAAAAATGGCAATGTTCTGTTATTGTACAAACTGTCAAACACTCAAATTATAATAGTAAATATAGGAATTGGGGAAACCCACAAGTTACTTCTAAAATCATATATATTCCTCGAGATATGACAGGACCCACCCTGATCTGAAAGGCACTAAGCTTGTTTTGCTATCTCTCCAAGTTCCATCCACTCCTCTCCACCCCCAATCACCATTCACTCTCTTTCCTTTTGAAGGACTCAGAAATATTGGGTAGTCTTCTCTGTTGCTTGGCCATATGGAACAATCTAGAAAAAAATCCTGCCAATTTCCCTTTTATTGCCAGTCTTAGGTCCCAGTGTTAGTTCCACTAACTTTTCGCTAGCAGAGTTAATGCTAGGGGAACTAAATCTAACGGTGAAAGGAAAACTGTCAGGATTTTTTCTCTTCAATTGTGCCACATTGCCCAACAACAAAATGACCAATTCACGATATCTACCTTGACCTCTGAGTTTTGAGCATCTTTGAAAAGTAAAGTATGTGATTGTGAGTGTGTGGGTATGAAGGAATCCTAAAAGGCTCTGCGGCTCCTAGAAGCAAGAAGCAGAGCACAGGGTATCTCAGGGAGTAGGGAGAAGCCTTCGGGGGCCCATTGCAATAGGTTTATGCATGGATTAGGCCTCTCAGTCTGCCCTAAGACAACCCATGCTCCACTTGGTAACAATTTGTATATTCATTCAATGAATGCATTGGAGAGATACTGTAATTTCTTCTAAATAAATCCAGGTCAGTTATATTATACATAGCACTATAAAAAATTTTTATTCTGTATTTAGAAAATATTAGTGGAATGTGGATAATTAAATGTTATGTTAATTCCATTAATTTTATGTCTATCCACCACAGGATGAAGGCCTCTTCCGCATGTTTCCAACCAATATGGTCCTGAGGTTTCTTTTGCCAATTGGGCCTGCAATATTTGCTGATGTCATCGATCCATCTTGTTTTAGGTCTCTTTCATGGATGCTTTTGATCAAGTAGGATCTGTTCTATGACTGCCTTGGTCCACCTGTCATCAGTTTGTCTTGCTATATGACCAACCCATTTCCATTTCAATTCTTTTACTTTCTTGTTGATATTGTTGATATTGTATACATTTGTTTGTTCTCTAATCCATATGCACCCCTTTGTATCTTGTAACGCCTAACCTGTCTCTTTCTTTAATTTTTTAATTCGTTTTATTTAGTAATTAAACATAAACAAACAAACAAACACTGACATAAACAAAACGTAATCAAACACAAAACATATGTTACAGTCGAACCTAGAACCTAGTAATGCTAGAAAGTCTGTTAAGTCTTTTTCTTATCTAACCATCCATAAAAGTTATTCCAAGTTTTGTAATAGTCCGTTTCTTCCTTATTTTTAATTTCCATTGTCAATTTGTCCATTTCAAGCTAATTATTTTCTTCGTAAGTTCCGCTTCTGTTGGAGTTTCAGTGTTTTTCCACTTCTGTGCAAAGGCCATCCTTGCCGCTAATAATATGGATCATTAAATAAAAGATTTCCTTCGGATAGGTCTTATTGGTGATTCCCAGTAAAAAAAATTCTGGTTTGAAATTAATCTCTACATCACAAATTTCGTAAGCATTGATGTATTTCTTTCCAATATTCCTGGGCCTTTCCACAACTCCACCATATATGATAATATGTACCTTCTTTCCTTATTACACTTCCAACAAAAGGAGGAAAATTTATTATTCATTTTAGATAGTCTTGTTGGTGTTATATGCCATCTATAAAATAATTTATACAGATTTTCTTTAAATGGAATTGCAAGGGTTATTTTTTTATTTCTAGTCCAAATATTTTGCCAATCATTCAAAGCTATGTGTGACCAAAATCTCTCATCCAGCTTATCATTGTTTCTTTGACTGTTTCTTCTTCCAATTTAGTTTGTAATAATACTTGGTATGTTTTTAATCATTTTTACATCTGGTCCTAACAAGATTTCATCTAATTCCGTCCTAGTTTGCTAATACCCAATTCCTTTTTGTCTTCTGCATGTTTAGCTTGGAGTTGTAGATAGGCCCACCATTCCAATTCTATTCCCTGTTCATTCAACCGCTGTCTAGTTTGTAAATCTCCTTTTTCATCTAACAGTTCTTCATAAGTAATAATTTTATCAGATCTTAGCAGGTGTGGATGCATCAAAGCTTCTAATGTTGATATCCAGATTGGTATTTGAATGTACATTTGTTTCTTAATTTTGAACCAGGTGTGTAGAAGTGTCTGTCTTACTTTGTGTTTCAAAACGTAGCTGTGTCCCTTTAAACTATCTTTCTAAGAAAAAGTGCCATCCTGTCTGGAGATTATAGCCTTCTAATGTTAGTATCCTTGTATTTGTGTGATTTATCCAGTCTTTTATCCAAGTCATAATTGCAGCACTATAATACAGCTCCCAATCTGGTAGGCCAAATCCCCTTTTCAGTTGCATCTTGTAGTAATTTTAGTTTTATCCTTGGTCTTTTTTTTGCCAAATAAAATTTGATGTTAATCTATTTAATTCATCAAAGAAGGATTTTTTAATTTTATGGGGCGTTTTGAAAGAGAAATAGAATTTTTGGTAAGATATTCATTTTAATCGTGCTATCCTGCCCATAAAGGATAATTTTAAATTGTTCCATCTTATTAAGTCTTCCTTATTTGTTTAATAAGTGGGTCATAGTTGTCTTTCTTCAGTGTGCTATATCTGGGGGATATAATGATTCCTAAATATTTAATTTTTCAACAATTTCAATGCCCATTGTTGAGGTCAGTAATTCTTTCTGTTTACTTGTCATATTTTTAGTAATCATTTTTGTTTTCTTTTTATTTATTTTTAATCCTGCTACTAAACCAAATTCATCCAATTTTTGTAAAAGTTTAGGTCCTGAAGATTGAGGTTCTTCCAGAATGAAAAGAAGGTCATCTGCAAATGCCTGTAATTTAAATTCTTCCCTTTTACTTTTAGTCCTTTTATATCATTGTCTTTTTAATTGTCCTAATTAAAGCCTCTAATGTCATAATGAACAGCAGTGGTGACAATGGACAGCCTTGTCTGCTCTTTTGTATTTGAAACTTTTCTGTAAGTCCCCTTGATTAAAATTGTAGCATATTGTTTTTGATAGATAGCCTTAATTACATTAGAGAATTTAGGTCCTAACTTCAAATATTCACTTTGTTGTAGAATAAAGTCCCATTTCACATTATCAAATGCCTTTTGGGCATCTAAGAATAGCAATGCAGCTTGTTCTGCACTCCGATCCTCATAATACTCTAATATGTCCAACGCTACTCTGATATTGTTTCTAAGATGTCTCTGAGGGAGAAAGCCATTTTGGTCAGGGGATATGAGTTTATTAAGTATTTTTTAGTCTCTCTGCCAAGATCGTCATAAAGATTTTATAATCTACATTAAGAGAGAGATTGGCCGATAGTTCCCTGGTTCTGTTAGATCGAGCCTGATTTGGGAATGATGGATATTTTAGCTTGCCATGATTGAGGACAATTGCTTTGTCTAAAATCTTGCATATCTGGACCTGGGACTTTATCTATTTTTGTTTGTTGATAGCCTCATAGACTTCTTGAAGGGTTATAAAATGGTTTAACGCTTTTTCATCTTCTTCTGAAATTTGTGTGAGATCTGTATTTTTAAGTATTTTAAAATTTGGTCTTCTGTAACATGACTTGTCTCTGTGTATAGATCTTTATAGTATTTTTGAATAATCTGCCTTTTATCCTCCTCTTTATAACATATATCCCTTGTTCATTTCTTAATTTAGTAATCCATCTTTTTCATTTTGTTTTTAAGTTTAGAGGCTAACCAACGTCCTGGTTTATTTGCATTTTCAAATTGGTATTGCTTTGTCCTCTTTAGTTTCTGAGCTAGTTCCTCCTTCTCAGTTAAATTTATTTTATGTTTGATCTTATCCAATTGAAATTTGACTTGCTCATCTTGTGGGGTGGTTTGGAGTCTTTCATGCCATTCATTCATCATATTCCTGCTGTAATTTTATTTTCTTTTGTCTTTTTCTCTATTTTTCCTGGCCATGTATTTAATAGACACTCCTCTCATCACTGCTTTGGCAGTATCCCAATTGTTTTGAAGGGAGGTGTCTTGAGGGTTATTTTCTTGAAAAAAAAATTCTAATTCTTTTGTCAGTATATTATTAAAACTTCATCTTTTAAAATCGACCTCTGGAGCATCCAATTGTTTGATTGTGGTTGTTGTCCTTCCCATCTAAGCCTAATCATATTATGGTCTGCTAGTGTAGTTGGTTCCATTGTTATATCTAGAATTCCTGAGTTTAATTTTTGGTCGCCCAAACCATGTCAAGTCTTGACCAGGACATGTGGCGGTTAGAATAATAAGTAAACTGTTTTTCTTCGTGTTCCTCTCTCTCAGACGTCACTAATATTAAATTCCTTCATGAGATCAAAAATATTTTTGGTAATTTTTTTCCAGATTGGTGTTATTTCCTTTATAGTCTAATAGTTTATTTACGACTGCATTGAAGTCTCCTATGATAAATAACTGTTGATATTGCAATTCTTTAAGTTTATCATATAATTTCTGAAAAAAGAATTCTTGGGGCCATTTGGTGCATAAATTACCGCTAGTAAACATTTAATTTGTCCCAGTTCAACTTCTACCATAAGTGTCCTACCATCTTTGTCAGAGTATATTAATGAAGCAGGGATCCTATCTTTTATATAAAGTACTACTCCTCTTTTTTTTGGTCTAAAGCAAACATATTGCCTAATTTTTATTCTCTAATAGATGTTTCTGTTTTGGGTGATATGGACTTCTTGTAGTGCTATAATGTCTGCTTTTTGAATTTGTAGGTGCTTAAAAACCTTTTTCCTTTTACGGTGAGTTTAATCCATTTATGTTCCAAGATATAAGATCGGATAGATTTGCGTTTTTATTGGATCCTATATTTAGCGCTCCTTGTAATTCTAATGTCCATGGGTTCTTCTGGAACTTCTGGTTTCCCATTGCTATCATCTTTACTGTCAGTTATATTTACCTTTTATATGTCTCTAATCTTTTCCTTTCAGCTCTCCTAGCTTCTTCCCTGTCTTCATCTACTCCCTCCCTGTTTAAGTGTTGGTCAAAAAACATCTCTGTTTTCTCTATAGTCTCAATTTTATATTTCTTGTCGTGCCAGGTAACCATTATACCTTCTGGGACTAACCATCTAAAGTTAACATTTTGTTTTATCAGTTTGGTCGTTAAAAATTGATATGGTCTTCTCAAATCTCTTATTTTTGGGGGTTTGTTTAAGAATTATTATTGTTTTATCGGCATACTGTAGAATATTATCTCTGGATCTATGTAGAATTTCATCTCTAAGGGATTTCTTGACAAATTTAACATGTATCTCTCTTGGTAGGTTAAATCTCCTAGCGTAGTTGTTTTGGACTCTGTACAGTTCGTCAATTTCCTTCATTAAATCTTCTTTTTCCATCTCTAGTGTGCCAGCTAAAATATCTGTCATAACCTCCCATAGATTTTCTTCCCTTTCTTCCTTCACATTTTGAAATCTTAAATAATATGCAGCTTTTTCTGACTCGAGATGGATGATTGCAGTTTCTAATTCTTTATTCTCTCTTACTGACCAAAGAGGAAAAGAGAGTAGATGAGCTGACAGAAAAGTTAGTAAGAGAGAATAACCTGTCTCTTTCCATGTGCAGCTCTTGCATGTGTCTTTCTAACTCTTTTGGGCCTTGTAAGAAGAGAACATCATCATCTGCAAATTATAAGTGATTTAAATAGGTGCCACTGATTTTTATTCCATCTTTTACCCAGTCTAGTTTGCAAAATACTTCTTCAAGGCAGGCTGGGAAAAGGATATTATTGTATTGCCTTGTCGTACACCTCATTCTATGTTAATTTTCACTTTAAGATCATTAAGGCAAATTGTCAGTATTGTTTTTTCATATATTGATTGTAGTAAGCGTCAGGTTTCCAAGTAATGAAATCCATTTAAAAAGAAAAGAGCAACTCCATCTTCCAAAACAATTTCTTTTATTTAGGAAAGCATCAAATTGGCAAAGTCCATGACACAACCCAGAATTACCCCACAATATTAGAAGTTAGAAACAACTCCCAAAAGTCACATTCTCCAATAGAAGTAATTCAAAGTTGCTTGATGTCATAAATCTCCACCTCAAGGGTCCTCAGCATGGTCAGCTCACATTCCCACGGGAAGAAGAATCACTTAGCCTAAACAACTCTATCTCCATTCCTCCCCCATAACCGTCAAAGAGAAAGTAAGAAAAAGAAGATATACTAAGCCTAACTAAAACGGCTACACATATGTCAATTTTGGGCTTGACAGTAAGTTTACGTAAGCAGTATCTATGCCTTAGTTGAACAATGCATTAATTATTGCTTGCTGGAATACTGAGTCAAACACCTTTTGGTAGTCAATGAAAGCCAGGCACAGAGGTATGATGTACTCATTGTGCTTTTCAATGACTTGCTGAACAACCTGGATGTGATCCATTGTACCATAGCCACTTCTGAACTCTGCCTGCTCCTGTGGCTGTGTGTTATTTGCTATTCTCAATATTCTTTTTGCTATTATCTTGGTGAAAACCTTGTAGATGACTGAAAGGCTTATTGGGCAATATTTCTTTATATCATCTTGGGTCCCTTTCTTGTGTATAAGAATCACTTTGGCATTTTTCCATGCACTGGGTATTTTTTCTTCTCTGAGGTATCTTCAGTATAGTTTTGTTAGTATCTTATATAAACTGTGGCCACCAACTTTCAGTATTTCAACTGTAACACAAGTCATTTCCTGAAGCTTTGCCATTTTTCATTGATTTTATAGCAAGGTATTTCCTCTACTAGGATATCTGGCATTTCCTCTTTTGTAGGTGTTGTTACTTTTAAGTGATCTTGATCTTTGTATAGCTCTGAATAGAATTTTCCAATTATTTCTAATATTTCCTGCCTAGTTTTACACAGAGCCATTGTCGCATTTTAATGCAAAAAAACTTCTTTTTTTGTATTTATAAGCTTGCCTTTGTTTTGTTAATGCCTTGGTTTTTTTATTCAATTGCCTTTTTCACAAGCTTTATGCTAAACTGACATGTTTCTTCTTGGATACATTTTCTTATTGTCTTGCAAAGTTTAAGTACACCAGTTTATTAGTGAATCTTCCAGTATCCTTTACTGTCAATCATTTTTTCATTAAACCAATAATTTCAGAGATTTTTTTGACTGTACAACTTTTTTTTAGGGGTGCTATAGATGTAGCAGATTCAAAGATGTTTTTGACTGTTCATTCATTTTGGTCCATAATGTTCATCTCTTCCAAATCCTCTAACAGCTTATCACTCTGTATTTTTGTTTTTTATGATGTCTTTATCATTTTCATATGCTCTTTTTGAGACTATTTTTACTTTAGCTCATACCATCCTATGGTCAGTTCCAATGTTAAAACAAATGATGACATACAATTGCTGAATATATTTTCTCACTTGACATGATGTAGTCAATTTTGCTTGTATAGACTGACTTATATGGCAATGAAACAACCAATAAAGTTTCCATTACTGCTAAGATGTACCCTATGGAGAATTTAAAAAACAAAAAACAAATATATAAGACAATGGAATATCTTACGTTTAATGATTAACTGAATAACAGTTTCTACAAAACCAGCTACTTTAAAAATTGAACGAACTACTATTTTTAAACATGGAAGTTCATCTTCATAGGAAGATGCTCCAGTTCAGATTTAATTTGCTCAACTACCTTAAGTATATTCACAAGGCATTTAGCAATGTTCTAATTCAATTAACTATAGGCTATCTTATCTCTGAAACTGAAGTAGTTAACTTAATTTAAAAAATCAGTTCAAAAACCATGGTTTGAAGTTATTTGCAATTAGCAAACTAGTTTAGTTCAGTTGCTGTTCAGGAAATTTCATAAACAATAATTAATCAAAATAGAAGTGAATTCCTTCTTGTAACTGTTATGTGATCATGATTTATGACACATCCAAAAGCAATCATTATAGAATGGTAATGGTAACAAAAGAAATACAAAGAATTAATAGGCATGAACTTTACCTAAAGAGCCTTGGTGGCACAGTAAGTTAGAATGCAGTATTGCAGGCTACTTCTGCTCGCTGCCAGCAGTTTGGCAGTTCAAATCTTACCAGTTCAATTACACTGATACTGTAAACTGCTTAGAGGGCTGTAAAGCAGTATATAAGTCTAAATGCTATTGTATGGTGCTATTGTTAAATACAAGCACCTACTTAAGGATAAATAAAAGATCTAAATTATTCAGAACAACCATCACAGGCACAAACATATAGCAAATAGGCTTTGGCTTACATGAACGCAGTTTCTCAGCATGCCTTGGGAGAATCCACACATATGGGTTGAATCTGCCTTTCTGCCCAGAGACTGAGTCATCAATCTTTGCCACTCCTCTTCCTGTTGGGTCAGCAAGTCCCCTAGCTCCAGTCACGATGAAGACGCAGCTACCAGATGATCTTCTTTGTGGCATTGGCTCTGTCTCCCACCTGGACATTGGACCAGACAGTTGCCAGCGTGTGAGTGGATTATCCCAAGGCATGCTGAGAAACTGCGTTCAGGTAAGCCAACGCCTATTCTCCAGCATGCCTTTGGGAGAATCCACACATACCAAAGCTGGCAGTCCCTATGGGGGGGAAGAAGTCTGGTCCTGTGAACCCCCGTCTGTATGCACTCATTGTAGCACCCTTCTGCAGAGAGGCATGTGATGTTCAAGTTTGTAGTGCCTTACGAAAGGAGACGGGGAGGACTATGTCGCCGCCCTGCAGATGTCATCAAGTGAGGCTTGTGTCGCCCAGGGAACTATGGTAGCTACACTTCTAGATGAATGGGTGGTTAATCGTCTGGGTACAGGAAGAGCCTGAGTCTCGTAGGCCTTGGCTATACAAGCCCTGATCCAACCACTGATGGTTGAGGAAGAGACTTTGGTACCCACTGAAGATGGCTGAAATGAGACAAACAGGGCTTCAGTTTTGTGATACATCGATGTTCTTTTGATGTATCTGCAAAGTACCTCCTTATAGTTTGAGGCATCCGTGCTCCATATCATGAGATGGAGTGGGGCAGAAGTCAGGTAGGACAATTTCCTTTGTCGAGTCCCTCCTGCAAAAAGTCCAGGATCTGCAGGATAGAAGCCGCAGTGGGATCTGTGTCATTTTTGGCACACCAGTGATGGAATGCTTTCCAGGTAGCATCATACATTCTGTTCGTGGAGGGCTCCTGGAAGCTTGAATTGTCCTGATCACCTTTCTTGAAAAGTTATCCTTCCTCAGGATCCTCCTCTCAAATGTCAGGACACTGACAAGCTCACTAGGTCTGCGTACCATGACCATCTGCGCCAATGGGGAGCTATGAGGAGGATTTCTGCCTGTTCTAGTAGCACTTTCCTTATTATCCCCGAGATGAGGGGAAGAGGAAGGAAGGTGTAAAGGAGACTCTTAGGCCAGTGGCTGCGAAGGGCATTGACCCCTTCTGCACCCAGAATCTGGAGAAGAATCAGGGAAGTTGGGTGTTTGTTGGAGTGGCAAAGAGGTCAATTACCTGCCTCCTGAATTTCTAAGACATCTCCCGAAAGAGATCTGGGTGGAGACACCACTCGGAGTTGTCCACCCTCGTTCTGCTCAGTTAATCTGCCTGTACATCTGATGTCCCTGATATGTGCTCTGTCTTTTTTTTTTTTAATTACATTTATATGCCCCTTCTCCGAAGACTCAGGCTGACTTACATTTTGGAGCACAACCCAATGCGCTCAGCAATAGCTTTCATCCCATTGTATATGCCTGCTTATTACTAAGCGGCATTTTTACAAGGTCAGCTAATTGCCCCCAACAATCTTGGGTCCTCAATTTACCTACCCGGAGAGGATGGAAGGCTGAGTCAACCTTGAGCCTGGTGGGATTCGAGCCTACAGTAATTGTAGACAGCTGGATCTTAAGAGCAGGCATTTAACAGCCTGAGCCACCAAAGTCTTGATGGACAATAGGTGAGCTTCTGCCCAGATCCCCAGTTGCTCTGCTTTGGTCATGAGGGATCTGGAGTGAGTCCCTCCCTGGTGATTGACATATACTTTGGCCGCCAAATTGTCCATTAGGATCAATACGTATTGGCTGGCTACTGTGCTTTGGAAGTGTTTGAGAGCTACGTGGATGGCACAGAGTTGTAACCAGTTTATGTTGTATTGAAGGTCTGCTGGGACCATTGTCCCTGCGTGAGTTGGGACTGTAGATGGGCTCCCCATCCTAACAGACTCATATCTGAAGCGACTGTTATGCAATTGGGTTCCTTGAAAAGGGACCCCTTGGTGATCACTGGGGAAACCCACCACCTGAGGACATCCGACTTAAGTCAAACCTTGATGATGGAGGTGCTGGTGCCTGCCCTCTGGAACGGTAGGAGGAACCACTGGAGGGATCTGGCATGTAATCAGGCCCAGGGCACTACACCGATGCATGATATCAATTTTCCCAGGAGCTGGGAAAGCACCGCTAAAGAACCCACTCACTCCACTGTGATCCAGGTGACCAAGGACTTGATGCTGTCCTGGCACTCCGGGACAAGTAAACCTCACACAGATTGGTATTTATCACAGTGCCTAAATGTAGTAGGTGGGTGGATGGGACTAGCTGGCTTTTCTGGAAGTTGATGGAAAAACCATGTTCTTGTAGAACCCGGATTGTGGAGACCAGGTTTGACTGGGCTTGTTGGCTGGAACTGGACTAGATAAGGCCAGATAGCACTGGACATGCACCGGGATTGTTCTGAGGTGCGTAGCCAGTGCTGCCAGCACTTTTGCGAAGGTCCTGGGGGCCGATGATAGGCCAAATGGCAGAGCTTTGTATTGATAATGGTTCCCTGCGTAATAGAACCTGAGAAACCCCCGATGGGAGGGATAGATGGGAATGTGGAGGTATGCCTCCATCAAATCGATGGACTTCAGATCGCCCCCTCCTCATGCCTTCCAAGATTGACTGCAGAGATTGCATTTTGAATCTCTTGTACTCTATATGAGCTTTCAGCTTTTTGAGATCTAGGATCAGTCTCCATATACCCCCTTCCCTTGGCCTTCGGGGCCAATCTATCTGCTGAACCAAGTCCCACTACCGTGGGAGTAAATGTGGCCTCAGGAACCCTAGTTCTGTCTCTGACCTGTAAATCTGCAGGACTTGGGATCATGCAATCAAATGGAACCTTTGAGTTTGGATTTCCTCTGCAGATGGGATGCAATCCTGCTCTCTATCGCCCTCTGGTGACCAAGCCCCCATAACTGCTAATAGCTGCTGAGGGCGGGAACAACCAGGCTTTGGCTGGGGGGAGGGGGAATACCTCTCTTGTTCTGCTTGCTTCTGAGCTCTAGAGAATTGTTTTTCCAATGCTTTTTGCCTTCGTTCTTCTGCTCTTGTAGGCTTTCTGGAATAAAGAGCTTTTGCCTTTATCTTGTTTGCAGCCTCTTTACTAGCAGATTTAGCCTTTCTGGAGCTCTTTTTTTACAAGGTTTTTGGAGGCTCAGCAATGGGTGAAAGTCCTCGGAGGAGTGGATAGAAAATCCAGGGTGAGACGGAATCGCATGTTTTTAGGACCCAAGAATTCGATGTGATTGTCTCCCATCAGTCTGCAAATATGGCCAGTCAGCTGTTGGTGGGGGGAGGGGTCTGGCAGTCATTTGGATCGACGAAAGGGATGACCTCTAGTGCCATTTGAATTGGAACTGTGGTTATTTCTATCTTGAAATCCTGATCTATCTGGAGGTTGATCTGATAGCGAGAATTCCTGACCTGATTCTGAGGAACAAAATGGCTGCCTATGGCTATAGGGAGAAACTCTTCTATCAACCCTCCTGATAAGAGAGAACACCTTCCATTTATCCTTGTTTTCTACTAGGAAGGGATTTAAGGCCTCTCCAAATAAGGATGACCCCGTGTAGGGGGCTGAGGCCACCTTCCATCTGGTTCTAGCATCCACTTGCCAATGTTGTAACCAGAGCAGACAACAAGAAGTAATATTGGATGCCAGTCCCCTGAAAAAAAAATCAGGCTGCATGCAGGGAAGAATCGGCTGTCACCAGTTTATTGATGTCCTGATGCATTCTGATTTCCTCTGAGGGAATCCTGGCCTATAACTGGCAAAGCCAGAGAAGGGATGTCCTAGTGAAAAAGGAGGTGGCTGCCACTGCTTTGACCACCCAGCCTGGTGTGTCCTGTGAAAATTTTGCTTCACCTTCTTATCCTCTGTCTTAAGGGCCTCTACTATGTTGCCAGAAATCGCAGAGGGTGAGACCAAGGATGCCAAAGGGTTGTCCAGAGGGGGTAGTTGGAGTGACTCGGTAAGGAGAAGAGCCATATTGAAAATTTTTTTATCATCATCCCCAGAGTGGGAAGGATCCTGGCTGCATCCATTGTCTCTGAACCACATCCAGAAACTTGGGGCAAGGGATTGTTGCAGAATAGTGGGTTCAGAAAAAAACCCTGCAGTTAAGTCCCTGATTTTCAGTGAAGCAGTCAGGATATTAGGCTGGGGATCAATTTGGGCAGTAGTCCTAGCCTTATGGAGTAGGGATTTAAACAGTCCTGGACTGAATAGGCCCGTGAACGGGGGTGGATCAGGAGATAAATCCTCATCTTCTAAGAACCCTTGCTCTCCCTGACCTTCCTCCTCCATCATTGATGCCCTACTTCTGATGGAGTGGGTTGGAGAAGCAGCCCACTGGTGCTTAAGGGATTCCATCACGGTCTGGTATTGCAAACTGCAGTGCTTGAGGATCAGACCTTAGAGAAGATGGATGGCTCCTCTCCCTCAGGGTGGAAGCCACTCCCTGGGAAATAATCTGAGAAATCAGAGCCTTGCTCTCATCTGATAATTCTGGGGCCAATCTATCTGCTGAACCAAGTCCCACTACCGTGGGAGTAAATGTGGCCTCAGGAACCCTAGTTCTGTCTCTGACCTGTAAATCTGCAGGACTTGGGATCATGCAATCAAATGGAACCTTTGAGTTTGGATTTCCTCTGCAGATGGGATGTAATCCTGCTCTCTATCGCCCTCTGGTGACCAAGCCCCCATAACTGCAGGCAATTCCTGTGCTAATAGCTGCTGAGGGCGGGAACAACCAGGCTTTGGCTGGGGGGAGGGAGAATACCTCTCTTGTTCTGCTTGCTTCTGAGCTCTAGAGAATTGTTTTTCCAATGCCTTTTGCCTTCGTTCTTCTGCTCTTGTAGGCTTTCTGGAATAAAGAGCTTTTGCTCTTTATCTTGTTTGCAGCCTCTTTACTAGCAGATTTAGCCTTCCTGGGGCTCTGCTTGGACTGTTTAGCACATTTGGGCTCCATGCTGGCTGCTGCTTGGTTGGCCATGTGCTTACTGCCCAGATCATGCAAGGAGGAGAGCAAAACTCAATCCTCCAATCCTCTTCCTTTTGGGGAGTTCTTCAGCCCTGGGTTCCTACCCTGGGCAGTGACATTGGAGGACTTACCAGTCTCCTGGATAGCCTGCGCAACTTGCCATACGGTCAAAATGGTCGCCACTAGCCCCGAAAATCAGCTGTGAGGCACTAATAGTGCAAACAGCCACCCCGGAGTTATCCAGTTGAGACTGGGCGTGCAAAAGGCGCACTGGGGGCAATCGCGGTTTAAACGCCCCTTCCCGGGGTGGGGGATCATTTTGGGGCTCTTCCCTGTTTGCCTGGGCTGTTAGGCTTTTAAGTTTAGGGGAGTCATGAAAAAACGGGGCAGGCAGGAGTTCTAATTGCTGCCTGTTTATGCTATTTTTAAAGCTTTGCAAACCTCTAGGAGAATCCACACTTTAAAATGCTGCTTTCTGCTGAAATTGTTGGAGCCAACCTTTGCCACATCTCTATAGGGCCAAGACTGAGTTGTGACTGGGGCTAGAGGATTTCCTGGCCCAATAGGAAGAGGCATGGCAAAGATTGATGACTCAGTCTCTGGGCAGAAAGGCAGATTCATCCATATGTGTGGATTCTCCCATAGGCATGCTGGAAAATGTAAAGAGAAACTAAGGTCAAAATTCAAAATCAGGGCCTTGGTGGTGCAGGCTGTTAATAGCCTAGCACTTAGTTCCAGCTGCCTGTAATTATTGCAGGCTCGAATCCCACCAGGCTCAAGGTTGACTCAGCCTTCCATCCTCCTCGGGTTGTTAATCCCAAATAAGCTGTGTAAGCAGCCCAATGAAGTCTGGAGAAGGGCGGATATAAATATGAATTAAAAAAAATCAGAAGTGCAGAGATCCAGCTTTGGGGGAAGAAAATGAAAGAGAGAAGTTTATAGTTGCAAGTTTATTACATTTTCTACTATAAAGAAAACTCTTAATTATAAATATATAGTTAACTTTTCAACATTTTCACTTTGAAAATAAATAGAAGCTACCTAATACTCTTTGTACGAAAGAGCATTGTTAAATAGTTTATATATGTATAAACTGATCCCTACAGTATAAATTATTAAGACAAACTCACCCATTATCCATCAAAATAATTAAACATGAAATTATTTATTGTGATCTAGGTCCTATAACTTTTCCTTGATTTGTTTTATCTAGGGAGGAGCGGTCTAGAATGAAACTACAATTCAGCAGAACGCTTTGAATTTTTTTTATAAATTACGATTATTGTTTTCTCCAAATTGCAGCTATGGGTAACCTGATTAGTTCTTAGGAGAAACTGAGTTTGATAAGAAAAATTTTAAAATCTGTATCTCAGTTGGATACTTAAGCATGACACTATTTTTATTCTAAATACAAACAATATTATTTAATATCAAAATTCAAACAGAATTAATCCTGAGTAGGTTCCCTCTTTGCTTTTTATTGGAGATACACAGACCTGTTAGGCCAAATGCTGACTTCAAAAATCTTGTAGTTGTGAAAAGCTTCAGAAGTTTTCAACAAGTTGCCATTTTAATTTAACACTTGGCAAAAAATTGTTAAATATAGAAGAAATTAAATATATTGAATCAATGTTATAAAAAATAAATGAAATCAAAGTCTATGGACCAGATGCAGCCCACAGGGTTCTTAGATCTGGTCCATGGGGATGCCCTGGAAACAGAGGAGAACCAGCCCACGGTGCCTCTGCCAGCGAAAACAGAGCTTGGGAGGGCCACACACGCCCCTCCCAGGCTCAGTTTTCAGCCGCAACAGCTTCCTGCAGCCCTCTGCCAGTGAAAATGGAGCTGGGAGAGTCCTTAACTCCATTTTCACTGGCAGAGGGCTTCAGGAGGCTATTGTGGCCAAAAAGTGGAGCTCAGGAGCCCATTTTCACTAGCAGAGTTCTCGGGCCACCACAGGAACTCCCAACACAAGTGATGTCAAACTAGCCACACGTACCCCAGCCCCCAAGGTCAAACACAACCCTGATGCGGTTCTCAATTAAATTGAGTTTGACACCACTGCCTTAATTGTTATGGCTAAGTATTGATAAATCTATTTCTTGATGTAAACATCCTCAACACCTATGAAAATCATGTTTTCCTTAGCAGAACTGGTCTGCTGACTGTATTATGAGATGCTTAATGTCAGCAATATAATATCAACGTTTACACTGGTTAACCAAGAAAGTAGCCAATCATATGACTCAGGAGCTTGGCAGTATATGGCACCCCAAAACTCTTAAATGACTCATTGAATGCCTTCATTTGACAAGCTGCATGGATTCAGTCTTTAATTAAATCTAAAATGATTACAGGGAAAAGTGGTTAAAGAATTTTTTAAAAAAATCTTAAAATCTCTGTACATTTAAGATTGCAGTACTAGAGAACTTTTACACAAAATTAAAGCACAGAAACATTTTGGAATCAAATTCAAATTTTTACACTGCATTTTTCTCAGATGTTACAAATCAAGTAGTGTGTAAACTCTTAATCTAGCTATCATTCTATGTTAGCTATGATTTATGTTTAAGGTACTATGCCAATCCATCAGTGTACTTTCAATAAACCATTATTTATCAAACCACTGCTGAAAATAAGAGTGTGGCTTGTTCAAAGATGCCCAGTGAAGCTAAAAGTGGCCATCCTAATTTAAATATTTTCACATTATATCAGACCAAGTATCTTATGGGCATGTCATAGCAACTGATTAGCATGCCTACTATATTATTATGGTTTGTTGTATAGTCAGACTGGATTTGGCATTACATTGTATTATATTATGCAACTTGGTGGCTTAATGACGAAGACTCTTACCTCCCATTCAGGAGGTTGAGTGTTCAATCCTAGGTAGAAGCAGATATTTCTCTTCTAAGGTGCAAAGAAAAAATATTTGCTGCAAACTCCATGTGGCATCAGGAAGGGTATCCAGTCAATAAATGCACAGCTCCATCCAGTTGCCCCGACTCTACTCCAAATTACGGGATTACGGGGTTGTAAAAAAGGATATTATATTATAAGAGCAGTGGTTAGAATGCAGTATTGCAGGCTAATCCTGCGGACTGCCAGCAGTTCAAGTCTCACAGGCTCAAGGTTGACTCAGCCTTTCCTCCTTCTGAGGTTGGTAAAATGAGGACCCAGTTTGTTGGGGGCAATATGCTGATTCTCTAGGCTGCGTTGTAAATTATATATGATTTCTGAAGGATCTTTTTATTTTCTATGATGAACATCTAATTATTTGTCTTGTATGTGAAGAATTTTAAAGCAAAAAGCAGGCAGCTTCTTTGTAACTGTTCCTGCTTTGAAATGTAATTTATCTCTGTAGTTACACTCTGTATAATCTTCTGTTTCCAACTGTTCTTGACCATTAAAATACTGTAAAATATATTTGATTACATAATAATGTAATGTATTAATGTTTTGTCAAATGTCAATTTTTTAAAAAATGCTAAGTTTTCCCTCATACAATCCACAATTAAAATGTTCATATCTCTAATTATTTTAGTATGTTGAGAAATAGCCCCCATACGTTAATGCTTCCAACAGAAGCAGAAGCTGGGAGAGGAAAAAAAAGGCATTGAATTATTTGGAAATAAATTAGTGGAATGATTTGTATCTTTTAATTCATCCAGTACTATCTTTCCTGCCTGTGATCCTCAGTACTCAGGGAACTATTTGACATGTTTACTTTGACATGGTTATTTGAATATTACAGATTTATAGAAAGTATTTTCTGAAAATTAATAAAGCAATTACACATCTGTTCAACAGTGAAAACTCTGATTAACAGCTTCATAAGATGTAAGGTTAGCTGCCCTTCAATTCAAATGCCAAATTAAACAAAGAAAATGATTGTCTACTTTATTATGTAACAGTATAAGAGTAAAATGGAAGTTTAAGTTTGCTGCAGCATTTGTTTGAACAGAATGGTAATAAATGATTTTTCACCTCAGCCAATTGTTCTAACACTACACCTATTTTCAGAAATATTTTTCTACAGGCCATTTTTCACACCGATCTAACTAAAATAATCCCAAGAGCAAAGCATTGATTTCCATTTCAGTACAAAGTTCAAGGATTTTGGACCAAAAAACCAGCAGAATAGAATGAATTTTAACTTCTCCATATTACAGTTTTTGTAAAATGTAAGCTAACAGTACATCTTTATATGTATGTACAAAAATGCTGCAATCTATTCAATACTTCAAATTCAGCCTGCCCTAATGTACAATCCATATGGCAGGTGAAAAATGCAATATAAAATAGATGATGCCATCTATTATAGGGGCAAGATATGGGAATGGTGCAACTATCTCCAGTTTGATAATTAAAGTACAGAATCAGAAACACAGAAAGTTATTGATCAAAAATAATCCTACAAACTTGCAGCTCATCACAATAATTGGATTCTGTTCTGTGTCAAGAAAATGTCTAGGGCAAATAATGCAGAATAGTATCCCCATATATAACAATTACTGGAAGAAGTTACATCAAATTGGTGTAATCTACTCTGGCCAAGATCTGATGTATAATGAATCAAATTTTATTAAAGATTTTTTTTAAATAAGAACGAACAAATTAATATAAAATAAGAAAAAGAAAATAAATTAAAGAAAGCTAACTGCAGAAAGATAAAAGATAAATAGAAAAGAAAAAATATATAGAAATAGTTTCCAATTTTCTTTATGGCAGTTATAAGGCCAGTTGTAAATTTACCTCTTACTCTGTGGTTACAACATACCTTTCTATAATCTATTCTGTCTATTCATCAAAACCATTAATCATAAATTCATTTTTTACGTTTCAGATAAAAAGTCTATAGGGTTTCCAGTTAGCTGTAGATATTGCCTTTTCTCTCATTATATAAGTTAATTTAGCTATCTCAGCAAGTTACATCATTTTCACCTACCATTCTTTACTTGCAGATAAGGCAAAATAGTTCCCTCTTTGTGCATCAAAGTAATATTTTCTATAACTGTCATACAGGCATGCAAAATCATACTTCATAAAATGGAAATTGTAACTTTATATTCAGTTACATAGAAAGGACCACGTGGTTCACAAAAATAAGTGCCAATAAAAAAATATGCATCTACTTAAAATGAATGTCCTACTCATTTTCTTCTTTAATTCACTGCAATATAATTACTATTACTATTACTAATATGCTGGTTGGTGAAGCATAAAGTTAAAGGCCTAACAGTTTCCGTAAGAAATGTATTGACTTCATTACCCAACTGCTGAAGAAATTTGATAATAGAGTGCTTAACTACTAAATCTCATATATGACAGGGTCTATTTGTACACAGAATGCCCCCACTGGTTCCTCTCCTCACCCCCCGCTAGTTTATTGCAAAAGCTCCTTCAGCGTCCAATGCTTTTTAACTACTGCTCCCTTGCTCTATTATTCCATACAGAAACGCAAACGCACGCTCGTCTATGCCGCAGCGAGGATTACAGTAAAACTGCACAAGTTTTACCCATGAACAAATGAAAATGATTGGTGTCTCTTCGTCCAACACCAGAACGCATTCAAATCCTAAGCTTAGACATGATTGTTTCGCGTGTTTTGGCAGAGTCACAAGACAATCTTACGGTTAAAACACCTATCTCAACCATAGCATTCATTTGTTGGCTTTTCCACCATCCCACCTGGCACCCTCAAAAACTCCGTCTGATCTTTTCCACATGCCACCTCTCCTTCCCTGCCCTCCTTCCATTTGCACTACCAATAATTTTTCCTCATTTGCATTTTAAAGTCTTATTTTATCTCGGTTTCCCCCATCTTCTCAAGGAGCACACGCAGCTCCCTAACCCGCTTCCCTATTCCTCAGTTTAACTGCGGTCGCTTGGTCATCCACTGCCGCATGGAGCAGCACCGGAGTCCATTTCAGACGTCTCTAATTCTTACCAGGGGTCGAACTCGTGTATGATGCTCTCGAAACGGATGACGGCGAAGAGCCTTGAACTGAAACCAGCCAGCCAGGCCAGGAAAAGGATCGTGAAGGAAAGCAGGGACTGCCAGCCTGCCGGTTGCGAAAGGCCCCCCGACAGGCCGCCTCCTCCCGCGGGGGCGCCAGGACCGGTAGCCGCCAGTGAACCACCACGACTGTTAGCCAGCGCTTGGGAATTTGAAGATGACGAGATAGCGGCAGCAGACTTGTGCTTCTGATCGGGGGTTGAGTGTTCCGCCATGTTGGTCCCCGAGCTCCTTGCTTTTTCTCCACCTAACGCGCAGCGAAAGAGCAGCAGAATCCGCCTCGTTCCCTCAGCACGCTTCGCAAAAGAAGACGGAGGAAGCGGCTGAAATCGCTGTCTTCTTCCGCGCTCTTTTCACTGGCGGGGGAAGCACTTCCCTGCCGCCGCCTCTTCTTGAGGGACCCAGGAACTATTGCCCGTTGCGGCGGCCGCCGCCAACATCCCAATGCGGCGCCAGAGAATGGGCACGAGACTGAAGCAGCGCGAGAGAGGGGGGGGGGAATAAGGCGTGGATATGAGAATAAGAAGAGAACCAGACAAAAGTTGCTTCCGCGTAAAAATGAATTGGCTCAAGATTGCGTTGGAGTAGGTCAAAGAAAACGAAATGGGAGGAGAAATAAAGCGCGGGACGCTAGACGTCGTTGGGCGGCGCCTGAGAAAAGAAGGCGGGGAAGAAGCTAAGACGGTTAATTGAGGCTTGAGGCCCGAGCGATTGCTGACGCTCAATTGGGAGGAGCCGGCGATGAGCCTTCTCCTCCCGTTTTCGTCAAGATCTTCCTATTAACCTGTCAGAGAACGACAGGTACTTCAAAAGGACAAAACGATAGCCAATTACGATCGACAACCATAGGGCGCGGCTGCAGCAAGGCGGTGACTTTATCATTTTTCACAAATTATATAAAAAAAAAACCTGTGCTAAGTGGAATCGTTTGATTGGCTGACAAGTTAACCGGTGACGGAGTAAAGTAGCCTTTCCCCCCGTCACGTGAGCTGCGGTAGATGCGTTACTGTATTCCTAGTGAGGAAGCCCGAGGCATATTGGGGTTTGTAGTTTCTAGGCATTGTTGCTTTGAATCTGTCAAACGTTCTGTTCACTCCTGCTATCATGGTAAACTTTGAAGATACACCCGTCAAAATCTGTATATTTGTTTCCCGAAGCTATAAAAGAAACTGAAACACGGCACAGAAGGCTATTATCATGCTGAAAGTATTGCTCAGTGCAAAATGCAACTTTGAAAAAAATCACACCTAATCACACTGCAGGTGCATAGGTACTTAGGGCAATTAGAGCTAGAGAGAGAGAGCCTGTGTAACCCATACCGATCTTTCCCAATCCAGGCAACTTCTTGAGAGGACTGTTGTTGGGTCCACATTGCATCCCAGTTGTTAAAATGGGAAATGATGTTCTAAATAGCACGTCAGAGCAATAATGCATAGGATGAAGACAAAATGAGACTGAACACAATAACTGGTGCCCAAGTTTGTGTAATAATATTTAAACTGAGGTATAGGATCCTTTTCAATGTATCAAATTCACAGAGCAGGAAGTACTAGTATAATCATACCACAAATAGTTTCCCATTTGCCCAGATTATAATTGCTCATTTAATAAAACAATAGTCTATTCTTAGGGGAAAAACTTAGAATAGCATATACATTAATTCTAATAAATGGAACATCAAGAATATTTAAATCAGTGGTTGCTTGTAGTTGAATAAAAACATAAGAGTTGATGAGTCTGAACTAATCAAAATTCTGTACTAGGAAGGAAGATAAAGTACTTCGGTGCCAGGCAATTTTCTTGGAAAGATTGAGAAAGGACTCTGTAACTGGGTAACAAATTAGCTATTTCTCTAGAACAAAAAAACAATTTCTCTGAAATCTGAATTTCTGAAATTCAGATTTCGCTGGAATTGCCAGATCATATGCCATTTAAGGGTATATTTTCAGACAAAACTAATACTTCAAATTGTGGTTAAAATTACATAAATAGCCAAAGCAGAATGTAAAGCTCACAAAACCTTAGTGACAAGTGCTGCCATTAATATTTTCAAATACTTTTCAATAATAGCTCTGCATTAAATACATACTGGTAACCTAAATAGGATACAGTATAACCAAAATATCATCAACCTGTTTTTCTGCGGCTGGTAAGCCTTGGCTGGTAATATCTTTTGGACCTTCAGATACAAAACTAATTGTAATATACCTAAGCTGTGAACAAGCCTTTCTGAAAGAGCAATCTTCCAAGTTTTTCAGATTGAAAGCTGGATTTATCATGAAGGTTTATTTTTCAGATCAGCAAGATTAATAATAAATGATTAGGAATATTTCTTACAGAACATAATATTTCAGTTACAGAATTTGAAAGAAATTTAGAGCATGATACCAAAAAAATTTCTGAGTAAAAGGAAAATAAAAAGATTTCAAGAAAGATACATAGAAAGAAGGAATGTCATAATAGCAATAGCACTTAGACTTATATACCGCTTTATAGTGCTTTACTTTTCTATAATATTATAGAAACACCTAGATATGTCCATTCTTATGCCTTTGTAATATAATAGAGAATTTTCAATTGATGGATGTTTCAGTTTCTTCTAATCAGAAAGGGCATGGTAGTAAATATCATTTTCTCTCTTGAATTAATAGGGCACAGAACACATAGCACAGAGATGACAACAATGCCATTCTCAGAAATGGGGGTGGGTGGTGAGTGGGAGAGAAATCTATATCTATAAAATGATCAACAGCTTAAAATTACCTTTCTTATAATGATAAAAGTAGAGTTTACCCTGATACATGCAACACAAACATCCTTTATAGGGAAGAATTACAGAGTGGGCACAATAAGTGACTTTCAGCAAAATTGGCAATAATGACTACTAATAGTATCAGATATCAGTGGAAATCTTAATGTAATCTCAAATCTTCTTGCTAACGAGTAACAGAAAGACTTTCTGAAATTTTTATTCTAGTATTATTGGAGTCAAATTTAATTCCTAATTTCCTGTGTGCAATCAAGGTAAATCCAAGATATATCTAGTATGTTGATAACATGTTATATTGGCCTAACTTCCCCAAACTAATGTATTGTTCACAACTTTTTTTTAATAAATTTTTATTTTATTGAACAAACACAAACAAAAACCAAAAAATACATTAAAAACATTGAACATGGTACAATCCTCCTAACCCACATATTTGTCTTACATTGCTAAATCACATATAAAAATAATACAATTTACTACACACACACACACACACACACATTTAATCATTTCTTATTGTCTTGATCCTTCCTCTTTTCTAACCAACCATAAAACTTGTCCCATATTTTGTAGTAATCCAATTTGTCCTTATTTTTTAATTCCTTTGTCAATTTGTCCATTTCTGCGTACATCCAAATTTTCTTAATTATTTCTGATTAATTTGGAGTTTCTTTACCTTTCCATTGTTATGCATAAGCCAACCTCACAGCCGTAATTATATGAATTATTAAATATATATTATCCTTATATTTCCCCACATTAATCCCTAACAGAAAAAACTCCAGTCTATATTCTATTTTGGTCGTACATATTTCTTCTAGCAATTTCTGTATTTTTTGCCAAAATTTTTGGGCTTTTTTGCAATTCCACCACAGATGGTAATATGTTCCTTTTTCTTTGTTACACTTCCAGCATGTGGGGGAAAGTTTTGGATACATTGTTGCCAACCTTGAGGCATGTGCCATCTGTAAAATAATTTATATAAATTTTCCCGTTCACAACTTTTTCCATTGTAACTCTTATTATCTTGCCAAATTCTACAAAATGATAGTTCCTTGAGATTTACTTGGGTCCTGTGAAACATATATCCTCTACCCATATAAGATTTTCAAGATCTTATTTTGGAAACAACCCAACTCATGTTATGAAGTCAGATGAAAACATAACTCTAGATAGCATGAACTTTCCTGTGATTACAGTATTGCTGCCAGATAAGCTGGCTTGCTCAAATCTTTCCTTCCACTTTGAATTGAAGTTTGTCAATTGGCGTACTTTGCAAAAGCAAAGCAGTTATTATGATTGGGGGATAGTATTTTTCGGAGAAGTAAGTATAAAGCTGTAGCTTCCAACTTAGCTGGTGGGATGGGGAGATGAAAATATAATTGCAAATAAGACAGTTATCTCTTTGTATAAATAGCATAGTCATTCTTACTCTTTCCTCTACACTCTATTTTTTGAGGAAGGGGTTTAAAGTGTACTCTCAGCAAACCTACAATAGTAAATTAGAAAAGAGAAATACAAGTATGGCAAGAGGGATCAGAATTGCAGATTTCAAATAAGGCAACAGTTTAGACAAATAACTTACAAGTAGTAATTAGTTAAGAGGTTTTTTGAAAGATTTAATAATAAGGAGGCAGCATTTCACCTCTGCAGTATTAAAACTCTATCCCAATTTAGGACCTAGATGACAGATGAGCATCATTTCAGGCTATCAAGATCAAAGATAACAAATTTTACATTTTCAATACATTTACAATATTATTTGAATTGTGTTATTCTTCCCAGAAGATTCTTATTTCCTATATGAAACTTGGAAGGTCTCACAGTCTACATCTCATCATATACTCAGTTCATGCAAGAAAATCACAATTTGCAAACTGATTCACTGTAACTATTATACAAATTTTCATGTGCTGGTAATGAAAAATTGCTGAGAATGTATAGTTGAAAAAGAAGTAGAAAAAAGCAAGTTAAAATATTGTGGGATTTCCAAATAAAAATTGATAAAGTCTTGACTCATAAGACAGCAGATATAACTGTGGTTGAAAAGAAGAAAAGATAGATAATTTATGTGAGGAGACAGTAGAATAGAAGACAAAGAATTGATCACAAAGTATCAAAATTTGAAAACTGAAATTGAAAAATTAGGGCATAAACTGTAAACTGTAGAAATAATAGTAGATTTTAGGAGAAGCCTTCCTATACTACCACCACTCACAATACTAGACAACACAGTAGCAACAGTTGAGACCTTCAAGCTTCTAGGTTCTATAATATCTCAAGACTTAAAATGAACACCTAACATTAAATACATCATCAAAAGAGCACAAAAAAGAATATTCTTCCTATATAAATACAAGCATTTGCAGATGATCTGGTTTTTATATTGGAGGAACCATTGAAAACAGCACCTAAATTGATAGGAAAGATTGAAGAATATGGACAGCTGGCAGGATTGAAAATAAATTAAGATAAAACTAAGATATTAGTTAAGAATATAACTGAAAAACAAAAGAAGGAATTGACAGAGATTGAATATCCAGATCACGAATAATGTAAAATATTTAAGAATACAGTTAACAGCATGGTGTAGTACACTAAAGGAAGATAATTACTATAGACTGAAACAACAGATTGTGACAGATTTGAAAAAATGGGAAAATTTACAACTATTTCTAATAGGGAGAATATCTACAATTAAAATGAATATATTGCCAAGGATACTATTTTTATTTCAGACAATTCCAATTAAATTAGGGAAAGAATATTTTGATGATTTAAATAAAATAATACTGAAGTATATATGGCAGGGGAAAAAGGCAAGAATTAAATTGAAACTGTTACAGGATGCTAGAATAAGAGGGGGATTTGGATTACCCAATTGGGAATTATATTACCAGGCGGCAACACTGATGTGGGTGAAAAGATGGATTGTTTTAAGAAATACAAGCTAGTTAACATTAGAAGGTCATGATTTATTATTGGGATGGCATGCATTTTTATGGTATAAGGAAAGTAATATGCATGGGTATTTTAGGAGACATATTCGAAATACTTTATTGACAGTTTGGGAGAAAATAAGAAAACAACATTACATGAAAATACCAGTCTGGTTGTCAACTATAGAGGCATTTGCTAACCCAATTGTTTATAAAATGAAGCAAACAAAATATGGTGACATATGAAATGAAGAGGGTGAACTCAAATCTAAGCAAGAACTAGAGGAACAAGAAATAGAGATGAATTGATATTGCCCAACTCCGCCTTGTTCGTCAGCTTCGCCCATTTCTGGACCGAGATGCCCTGCGCACAGGCACTCATGCCCTTGTCACCTCCAGACTCGACTACTGCAACGCTCTCTATTTAGGACTGCCCTTGCATACCATCCGGAGATTGCAGCTGGTGCAGAATCGCGCCGCTGGGTGGTGATGGGAGTCTCCCGATTCTCCCATATTACCTCCCTCCTGTGTGGCCTGCATTGGTTGCCGGTTGTACTCCAGGTGAGATTCAAGGTTTTGGTTTTAACATACAAAGTCCTACACGACATGGGTCCTCAATACTTAAGGGAACGACTCCTGCCGATATTGAGTGCCAACTGCCCTGTGCGAGCACACAGACAAGGACTCCTCGGGGTCCCATCGGCAAGTCAGTGTTGGCTGACGGTCCCCCGGCAACGAGCCTATTCTGTCACGGCCCCTGACCTTTGGAACCAACTACACCTGGGGCTTCGCCTGGCCCCTGACCTTCGCACCTTCCGCCACAATTTGAAGACCTGGTTGTTCAACCAATCCGGGCTGTGACCCCTCCCTGGGGGGGGGAATGGTTTTTAAATTATTTTAAATTTTAACTTTGTTAACTATTATTGGGCTTGTGATTGGTTTAATTCTTTTTTAATTATTTATAATTGTTACTGTTTTAGTTGTGAGCTGCCCCGAGTCTTCGGAGATGGGGCAGCATACAAGTCCAAATAATAAATAAATAAATAAATAATATGTGCAAATACATTCTAGATATTATAAAGATCGTAGGATAGAAGGATTTTATAAGGAACTTACTGAATTAGATGGAATTTTGACAGGTACTGATGAGAAGGTGATTAAAAAATTATATGGATATTTACTTGGAGTAAAATTAGAAGAACAAGTAAAAGAAACAATGATTATTTGGGGGGAAATTTTGGATATGGGATAGATATAGAAAGATGGCAGAAATTATGGTCTCGAAATTATAAAATAACAATGTCAACAGCATATAAAGATAATTTGTATAAGATGTTTTACAGTGGCATCTACCCCCGGCAAGGATAGCAAGGATGTTTAAGAACAAATCTGAGAAATGTTGGAAGTGTCATCAGATATCTGGATCATACTACCACATGTGGTGGATGTGCGTGGAAGCCAAGAGATACTGGACTAAAATTCATACATGGCTGGAAAAAAAATGACAAAACAGCATATAGACTTGAAACCAGAGATATTTTTGTTGGGTATCTTACCTGAAGGATATAGTAAAGAATTAATATATTTGATTATAAACGTTTTGACAGCAGCTAGAATTTGCCAAAAATTGGAAAAGTGAAAAAAATTCCAATAGAAGAAGAGGTGATTAAGAAGATAATGAAATGTGCAGAAATGAGTAAATTGACACTAGCAATTAGAGAGCAAGAAGACAAAGAGTATTATAAAATTTGGGATTTATTTTATCAATGGCTAGGTAAGAAAATTAGGAAATAAAATATTTATTTATTTATTTATTTATTTATTTATTTATTTATTTATTTATTTATTGGACTTGTATGCCCCATCTCCGAAGACTCGGGAGCGCACAACTAAAACAACAACAATAAATACTTAAAAAGAAATTAAACTAATTTCATAAGCCCAAAAATACAAAAACTAAAATTTACAGTGATTAAAATAATTAAGAAACCCATCCCCCACCCCAAGGAGGGATCACAGCCTGGATTGGTCGAACAACCAGGTCTTCAAATCATGGCGGAAGGTGCAGAGGTCAGGGGCCAGGCAGAGCCCCAGGGGCAGTTGGTTCCAGAGGTCAGGGGCCGCAACAGAATAGGCTCGTCGCCGGGGGACCGCCAGCCAACATTGGCTTGCTGATGGGACCCCGAGGAGTCCTTGCCTATGTGCTCGCACAGGGCGGTTGGCACTCGATATAGTATAATATAATATAAATATAACAATATAGTAAAGATAAGACAATGTAATGATATGTTATAACTGATTATAATGAAATGAATGATATTATGAACTAGGATATGTAAAAATTGAGATTTGCTCGAAAAGGATCTTGTGAATTTACAATTAAAGTCTAATAAGGAGTTAATAATAATATAATATAATATGCATAGTTGATTTATATAATATGAATTTTAATAATGCATTTGGAAGGGAAAGACTGTTGATATTGTGCACAAGAAGATATGTACCAACCGACACACTGTACGATGGAAAGATGGTTTAATGTTTTGTGTTTATGTTTGTGTCTACATTGCAAAAATAAAGCATTCTTTAAAAAAAAGCAAAGAATATTCTTCCTGTACCAACTCAGAAAGCTCAGGATGCCCAAGGAGCTGCTGCAACAGTTCTACAGAGGAATTATTGAGTTTATCAATCTCCATAACTGTCTGGTTTGGCACTGCAACCAATCAAGACAAACACAGACCAACATATAATTAGAATTGCAGAAAAAACAATTGCTACCAATTTGCCTTCCATTGAGGACCCATATACTGCACAAGCTAGAAAGAGGGCTGTGAAAATATCTACAGACCCTTTGCATCCTTGACATCAACTATTTCAACTTCTACCCTCCAAACGATGCTATAGGGCACTGCATGTTAGAAAACTAAACACAAGGACAGTTTCCCTCCCCATGCTATCACTGTGCCAAACAACTAATCCCCTCAACACTGCCAAACTACCTAGCAGGACTGTAGTACTATGATTCTTCTAATCTTTTCTATTGCTTATTCTTTACCTTCTTATGATTATAACTTTGTTGTTTGTATCTTACAATTTATATTGTTTTATTTAGTAATCTAGCATAATTTATGCTGATTGCTTATTTAGTATCCTATGACTATCACTGATAAATCTTATGATGTATAATTAATGTATTTTATGATTATAAGCATGATTTATCACTTGTTGCTTATCTGTACACTGAGACCTTATGCACCAGAGACAAAATTCCTTATGTGTCCAATCACACTTGGCCAATAAAGAATTCTGTTCTGTTCTGTTCTGTTCTGTTCTGTTCTATTCTATTCTATTCTATTCTATTCTATTCTATTCTATTCTATTCTATGTTTAAGATGTTATTCTTGTCCTCATTGGACAAGACTAACTAAAAATTTATTTTTTTAGAAAGAAAACATTGGAAAAGGAAGGTTTGGTTCAGTTCATACAAATCTCCTTTCACATTTGCTGTAAAATTTGTTGGAATCTGTATGCTGTTCAAATTTTGTTCTGAGATTAATTATATTAGACTTTATAAACTATGCGATTGATCAAGTTTTGCATCTGAAGGCTGGCAGATTTCTTGGAGTTTACAACTGAAAAATACTGATAGGCTTATTGAGACCATATTTTAGCAAGTGAAATATAAATTTCTGCTGACAGATATGACTTAACAGACGAATGTGTTACCATATTTTTCAATTGAAAACAAAACTGGAAAGGAAACCTGTAGAATTCTGAAATGTTTCTGTCAGGCTCTTTTTATATGTTTTAATAAAAATACTGCAATATATGTTAACAGATATATGTTAAAAATTATAGAAAGAGAACTGGATGTTAAGGAACTGAACTAGGAGCGGGAAGAAGTGAGTTCTGCCTTCCTTTATGCATGGAAGCCAGCTGGATGACTTCGTTCCAATCCCTCTTACTTAGCACTAGATTGGAAAACTGGAATATCTATTAACCTGTATTGAACCAATTTACTACGTTTGGGTGTAAAACCTTCGTAGAAGAGCCTTTCATCCCCCAGTGCATTGATCTGAATTGGTATTAATAATATATTTGTGGTGGGAATCTGGTTCTCAGTTTTTATCATAATGTGTAAATCAAAGTGTCAGCCCGACATCATACTGATGACACAGCTGTCGAAAAAGCTTGATCACCGATACTTGGGACCTTTTCTGGTGGAGGCGGTGATCAATCCTGTGGCGTTTCGCCTATCCCTGCCACAGACCATGCATCTTCATCCAATCTTTCATCGGTCCTTGTTAGTCCCAGTATCGGCTGACAGTCCGCATAGACCAACTCCACCACTGCCGTGTCCAGTAGCCCTCCCAGGGAAAGGCAGAGTATGAAGTAGACAGCATCTGAGATTCACACCAGTTCCGGGGCCAGTTTCAGTATCAGGTGGCATGGAAAGATTATGGACCAGAGGACTTCACCTGGGTCAATGCCACAGATGTCTGTGCCCCTCTGTGTGGCTCTGTTGGCTGTGGAAGAAACTGGGGAAGGGCACAGTCCAGCTGAGCAGAGCAGGGGAGAGGTAGAGCAAAGGAGAGGGAATTTGGAGGAAGACCCAGGCCCACCCCCTCTTCATCCTAGGGCATGCAGGGAGGAACAGAGAAGGGAGCAACGTGGGTTGCGTGGTTTACGGGGAGGAAAAGGCGCTGATTCCCTTCCTTAACTGCAGCTGGGAACACAGAGTTTAAAAAGGAAAGCTGTGCACAGCAACTTGTTGGAAGCAAATCATGAGTTATCTGTTATTGTCGAGGCTTATCTGGGTTCCTGGTGTCTTCCCAACTGTGTGTGTTTTGCTGCCCTTTCAAGTCTGCAATTCCTTACCCTGCCCTGTCAAGTTAATTACTGTAGCGTGGTTTGTGTGGATTTTTATTTACAGTTTGTATGTACTTTGTTTTCAGATTATATTTCTTTTACTTAAAGACTGTTCTTGGGAGAGTTTTTTTTCCCCAGCCGATGGTAACCTGGACATTGGGAGCAAAATTGGAGGTCTTCTTACTTATGTGACTTTGTTGCCTTTGTGCCACACCCCAGGTCATCACACCATATTACTGAGCATTTCCTCTTGGAAATAGATCCACATAAGGAACACATTCCTTTCACTGTTGTCCCAATGGTCCAGGAGGAAATAGTGCTGGGTCTCACTTGGCTCAATAAGTGGGGCCCCACTATTTGGTGGGATGGTAGTTGTAGGTACTTAAGAATAGGACTTGGGCTGCAACCACCTATGCATGAGACATATAATCAACCTCAGGTCCATGCAGCTTCTATGGGGAATGTTGTGGCGAGCCTTAGAGTAGAGGAGTCAACAGGGCACCAACCCTATCTGATGGAGTACCTGTATCTAGCAGCAGTGTTCAACATCACTAGTGTGATGTTTTGCCACCTCACCGCTCAACGGATTGTGGCATCAAAATTGTACTAGGGGCAAAATTGCCAAAGCCCAAGATGTACTCTATGATGCCTCAAGAACTAGCTGAAATGTGAAAATACACCAAGAAGAATTTACAGTGGGGATTCATTCAACCGGCCAAGTCACGGATAGCTGCACCTGTTCTGTTTAAGGAAAAGAAGGATGGTGGGTTGCATCTGTGCGTGGATTTCCAGGGGATAAATGCTGTGTGTGTATAACATACATACCTCCTCCCATTGATGATGGACATGCTCACCCATTTAGCGGAAGGTTGCATTTTTACCAAACTAGACCTTCTGGAAGCATATTATCGAGTTAGAATAAAGGCTGGGGATGAGTGGAAGACCACTTTCAATTGTCCGTTAGGGAGTTTTCAGTTCAGGGTCATGCTCTTTGGGTTACAAGGTGCACCAGCTGTGTTTATGCAGCTCATGAGTGAAGTACTACAAGAACATTTGTATAAGGGCATTTTGGTGTACCTGAACAATATACTCATATACACAAAGACCCTAAAAGAACACATGCAGTTAGTATGGAAAGTGCTCCAGAAATTGTTGGATGCACATTTATACATGAAACTTTCCAAGTGTGAGTTTCATAAAACTTAATTGGACTATCTAGGATTTCGTGTCTCACCTAAAGGTATAGAAATGGACCCATCAAAGGTGCAAGCAGTACTAGTGTCAACTCATAAAACATTTTGTATACACGCTTTATGGTTGTCAACAAGAAGTGGGGGGAGTTAAAGAGCAGGCAGCAGTGTGAAATTGAAAGTACATTCTACTCACATTTTCTTCAGAGATTGATTAGATGACTGAAGCTTCTGCCACGCAGAAATCTAATTGGAGAACATGATTGATGACTCTTGGCTATGGACGTGTTTTGTTGGATGATACGCCCGGGGGGAGGAGCAGGATCAAAGGTGACAGTGAATTACGTATCTCAGAGTCCGCTACACCCAGGCTTGTTAACTTCTTCTAAATGCTGACATGCTGGATTACTGCAATGCTCTTTACATGGGGCTGCCCTTTGAGGACCACTCAGAGGCTTCAACTTGTCCAGAATGCAGCGGTGCGGGTTATGATGGGAGGATCCTGATACTCCCATGTTACACCTCTCCCGTGAGCTGCACTGGCTACCGGTTGCCCTCCGGGTGAGATTCAAGGTGCTGGTATTGACCTATAAAGTCCTTCATAGCATTGGACCAGGGTATGTGCCGGAGACCCTGCTGCCAATAACAGTCTCCGCATGTCCCATGCCTCCCACCGACAGGGCCTTCTCCGGTGCCATCGACCAGGCAATGTCAGCTGGCAGTTCCCAGAAGTAGGGCCTTCTGTGGGAGCCTCATCCATGGAACCAGCCCCCCTAGAGCTCCAAGTGGCCCCTGAGCTCCTTCCACGTGGCCTAAAGACATGGCTGTTCAACTAGCCTACCCAGACTGATGGGGGAGAGTTTTAGTATAATTTTAATTGGAATGTTTATGACTTGGTTCAATAGTTTTTAATATTTGTATATTTGTATTACTGTTTTTACTTTGTAAGCCACCCTGAGTCCTTAGGGAGACAGGGCGGCATATAAGTCTCATAAATAAATAAATAAATAAACAAACAAACAAACAAACAAACAAACAAACTTCTAATAAATCCTTTGAAGTTTTGGGAGTGTGGCTCGAGGCTCATGATTAAATTGGAGTAACTGCCGGAATCCTGACCACTAGATTGGCAGGCCCCGTGGACTCGTAAAGAGTAACCAAGTTTCTTGGGGTTTGCTAATTTTTACCATCAGTTTATTCTATCCTTTGCATGTGTACCTGAGCTATTACGGACCAAACACCTAGTTGGAAAACCATGTCCAGGACAACCACTACAATAGATGGTGCCATGCCAACAGGCATTTGTGGATTTGAAAGCATTGTTCACTAAGAAACTGGTATTAAACACCCCAATCCAAACCTCCCTTTCACAGTACAGGCGGATGCCACTGATGTGGCAGTTGAAGCACTGTTGTTCCAACTGAACAAAGCTGGTACCTTACAACCATGCACCTAAACCTTCCAAAAGCTGACTGAGATGGAGTGCAAATGGGCATTTGGGAGAAGGAGGCCTTTGCAGTCAAATGGGTTCTAATGACTTGGAGACACCTTTTAGAAGGTGGAAAACTGCATTTTGAGGTTTGGACTGATCATAAGAATCTGGAAGCCTTGCAAACACCATGTCAGCTGTTGCCCAAACAGGTCTGGTGGCTTTTGTATTTCTGTTGGTTCAACTTCACATTGCGGTACATCCTAGCTGGGAAAAACTCCTCACTTGATGCTTTGTCACATAAGTCACAATACGTGGGAGCACAGGATGAGGTGGTGCAAGTGATAATCCCTGCCATGGAACATGAAGGACAAATTCAGAAAGCACAAAAAAATTCAGGGAAACCCGTTTCTATAATCAATATACCACGGGCTATTAAAGAAGCACTTGAGACAGATTCTTGGTTCAAAGAGCATACGCAAATACTTACAATGAGAGATGGACTCATATATATATGTCACCAGTTCATTTTGGCTAGAAGTATTGCATAGATGCCATGACACAAAAGCTGCCGGACATTTCAGGTTTGTGAAAACTCTTCACCTGACAAATCAGCAGTTCTGGTGGCAAGGTATGAAAAAAGACCTGGAAAGCTCTGTGCAAAGCTGTGTAGTGTGTGCCACCATGAAGAAAAGAACAGGAAAACTACCTGGGTTACTACAACCAGTCACTATGCCAGCCAGACCAGAGGGAGAAATCACCATGGATTTTATAGTTGACTCAAAAGCCAACACACAGTCATTTGATTCTATTATAGACTTGTTTTCCAAACAAGCCATTTTGTTGCCTGTCCCAGTTTATTATCCACTAGGAAAATAGCCAAATTGTTCATTCAGCACATATATCATCTGCATGGTATACCACAAAGAATCGTGTTGGACTGTGGCATCCAGTTTACGGTTAAGTTCTGGCGCCAATTTCTCACCATGGTCGGGTCCTCACAAGGTCTGAGTTCAGCATTTTACCCGACTACCAACGGAGCAGTCGAATGAACCAATGCCATGGTGGGGCAGTATTTATGGTGTTATGTTCAGTATAAACAAACAGACTGGGTGGATTGGCTTACAACAATGCTATACACACTAGTACTGGATATTCCCCATTTAAGATAGTGCATGGCCAAGACTTCGTTCCAATACCAGAGTGCCCTTGGGAAGTGCCAGAGGGGATGGGGTTACAAGAATGGATAAATAACATGCAGCAGGTGTGGGGAATGGTTAAACAGGTGTTAGAACAATCAGCAAATCTGTATAAACGACAGGCTGATATGAAATGAGCCTCACAACCCAACTTCCATGTGAGTCAGAAAGTTTATTTGTCAACCAAGTATTTAAACCTAAAAGGTCCCAGCAAGAAACTGGTATCCAAATATATTGGGCCTTTCCCAATTGAGAAAATTGTCAACCCGGTCTCTGTACATCTTAAACTACCAAAGTTGCTCGGGAGAACTCACCCCGTATTCCATTGTAGTCTTTTACAACCAGCAAGGTCAACTCCCATACAAGACCCTTCACCCCCAAGTCCTGGTCCTACTATGGTGGGAGGTGAAAAGCATTATGAGGTCCATAAAGGGTTAAACTCCCGGAAACATAGGGGCCAGTTACAGTATCTAGTGCTATGGAAGGGATACCCATTGGCTGAGGCCTCCTGGGTAAACAGTATGGCTATGAGGGCACCCCAAGCAATTGCAAAATACCATAGGAGGAACCTGCATAAGCCGGGAGGGGGTGACTACGTTAATTCTTCCTGTATTTCCTGGTCTGCAGGTACTACCTTCATGGTAGTGGGGCTGCATGTCAGCTTGACGTCATCTGTAGACTGCCATTTGGGGAGGGTGGGCTGGCTGTGGACATTGCTATGAAACCCTATGACTCCAATCATGCAAGCTACCGGCCATGGACATTGCTATGAAGCCCTGTGACTCCCGATCATTTAGCTGCTGCGAGCTTGCAGACGTAACTCAAGCAATGGCAGAAGAGCTGAGAGGACTGACAGCTGGGGATGAGCTCCTCTTGGGAAGACTAATTAAGCATGTGCCTGCTGGTCATGGCATGCTGGGATAATTGGTTGGGGCATGCCAGGATAATTGGGGCAGGGCACATTGGGTGTATAAAGGTGGTGGGGCAGGCTAAGTGATTAGCCCTGACTTTAGTCTCTGTTAGCTTGCATTGTCTAGCAATAGTCAGTTAAGTGCTGGCACACTCTGGAGGAAGATAAACAGATTACATCAGATGCTGTTGTGGCTGTTTGCTTTCTTTCGGTCATGTGACGGAACCTGATACAAAGGTTTAGTTTTGTGTTTTTTATTACTCTGTATTTAAAAATATAATCCTGTAATGTTATGATTTCACAAAGTCTAATCTGCATGTATTTGTTGGACAATTAATTGACTGAGATATAAAATCCATGAGGATAAAAGTAGGAAGCATGCAATCCCCTGCAAATTATGTTCCTAATATCTGTATTTACATCCTAGGCAAGCTGATCAGCTCACAATAGCCGGTAGCTCCTAACCAAATTTGGTCTAGATTGAAAAAAACTTAGCTAAGTCAGATCAGATTTGAATAGGAGACTAAAAGCAAATCCCAGGGATATAAATTAGATTGTGAAATATAAATAAATCCTGAAAGAAGGCAGCAGCAAATTATTTTTATATTTGCTGTCAAGAAAAGAGTTTGAATCCATGTATTTATAAGGAGGCAGTATTTTGTTACATTTTGAATAGAACGGTCTGAAGGGGAATTTTATTTGGTGCATTGTACTCAGATCCTGCCTTTTCCTGATGAACTTAAGGCAGCATATTCAGGTAGTCCTCAAGATATGAATGGTCACTTAATAGCCATTCAAAATTATGACACATCTCCCAAAAGCTACACACAACCCTATTTTGAAATTATGCCTTCTGTAGTATCCTCATAGTCATTTGGCTTTCTGACTGACCACTGGGAAGCTGCAGCAGCCCTCCTCTCTGCCTCATCCCACTCACAGCACTTGGCCTGCCCTTTCCACACACCAGTAACCAATCACACACTTATGTTTTGAAGATTTGCAGATTTCATGCTGCAGAAGAGGGGCACGCCATGTATCCTTGCACCACATGGCAGTGACCAAAAATGACCATCATTTTGTGCATGAGACAAAATGATTACTGTGGAAAATCCACTCTGTTTTGCTGCTTTTAACATGGTCTTCATAGCGAAGCTTGAAGAAGCTTTCAGCAGCTTTCAGCAGCTTTCTCCAATTCTGTGCATATAGTAATAAGGTAGCAAAATGGAACAGATTGTCCTTTTTCACCCTCCCCGAGCCTCTGTGCATACCCTGCACTTACCTGCATCCAAAATGGACTGTGTGGGGACTCCTGGGAGGAGAGGGGTGAGTGGGGCCAGCCAGGAGTGGGAATTGGGTGTTCTCTGAACTGCACAGAATTAGCTAAGGGCTCTCCTGAACCCCTGCAAACACCCAGCAGCCCACCCTTGCTCCTAAGGCTTCCCTCCTCTCTGAGTCACCCATGTTAATATTTAATGACTTGCATATTTGTTTAATGAATGTATCAGGGAGAGCAGGAGGTGGGGGGGTCATTAAGCAAGGCCATTTCAGTTAACAGTCATTACCATATGCAACCTGTGGGAAGTACACCCCAAACGGACAGTGCTATAAACCTCACAGCACCAGAAACCTCAGAAAACAATTCCAGGAAACTCAATCCAGTCCTTCCCCATTTAAGAAAACCAAGAATCACCAGCTGAAGGAAAAACTCAGAGCAGCCCTGCTAACAGAGCTGACAATAGAAAAATTTAAGATAAGGAGAATCAGGCTAAAAATAACTCACCAAGGCAAAACCAGAACTCCCTTTTTCCTGCCCCCTGACAAGTTTAACCCCCAGGATAGGAAAGACAAGGGTCCTGGGACAGAATTAACCCATTAAGACAGGATCCAGGGCAATCATTTTAACTAGAGGCACATCAATCTGCAGGAGCTTCAAAGGGGAATTAAGCATAAAAGGCTCAGAGACAACCCCCCCACCATCTGCTTGCAAGCCAGGAATGCTCCAGCTGTGTCACTACTTTTCTTGTCTTCCTGAGTTACAGGATCACTTTTCTGGCAGCTGGCTTCCATTTCAATTTCTTCTCAGCATCAGTGACTGCTTCCCAGCTGGGAAACGAACTCAGGAAATTTCATCCAACACACCAAAATGGGCAGACTCCATTACAGTCTTATCTCAATGATGACCTGTACTGGCAAGCCTCCCCTCATTAATTCTCTGGAACAGTCAACAAATGAATTTAGAAGGACTCAAAGA
>CM019155.1:54257209-54307177 GCA_009733165.1 Naja naja | reverse complement strand
ATACTTGGAAAAGGCTGTGTGTGTGTGTGTGTGTGTGTGTGTGTGAGAGAGAGAGAGAGAGAGAGAGAGAGAGAGAGAGAGAGAGAATGGGAAGATGAATAGAATAGAATAACAGAGTTGGAAGGGACCTTGTGGGTCATCTAGTCCAACCCTACACCACTTCAGACAAATGGATATCCAAAATCTTTTTTAAAAATTCCAGTATTGGAGCATTCACAACTTCTGGAGGCAAGTTGTTTGTCTGGAAATTTCTCCTCAATTTTAAATTGCTTCTCTCTTAGATTAGTTTCCACCCATTGTGTTATGTTTGCATGAAGAGTCAGACGCGAAGAGCTTCAGTGAAGAGTTTATTTAGTGACTACAGCTCGAATGGACCCCGACTTGGCTGGGCTACAGCTGCTACTTATAGCCAGCAGCCATAGTTGCCAGCCAATCAGAGTGCAGGGTTTTCCCGCACTTTTTAAACCAATCCTATTTGACATTTTACAAGAACAATTCAAACTAAACCAATGACATTCAAACCTACATACATAACACCAATCCCCACTAGGTTCAGTGCATACCAAACCCCAACCTATCTAATGTATTCTTTTAAATAGGTGGGGCTCTTGCGTGTACGGTGAGACCTTCGTGGTTCAGAAGTTTTAACATTCTCACCCAGTGAGAGAGGAAATGTGTCTGCTGACATTTCCCACGGACTTCCTGTGAAAAGAAGACCCTGTTTGATTGTTAGAATTCTGGTCTCTCCTCCCAACCCATCTCCAGCCCAATGTCAGCACCCAAGTCAGGTAGTGATGTACAATCTTCCACTTCTAAGGATGGATTTGGCATTGTGACAGGTTTTGGAGTGGTTCCTGTCATAATGGCTGTTACACATGGGGTGATTCTTGCTTGCTGATTTTCCTCCTGTTCCTCTCCTTCCCCTAGAATTAACATCAGGTGAGGGAACTAGAGAGGAACAAGTGCGATGTTCCTGAGAGAACCTGGATCTAAGTTGATCAATGTGCCTGCTCCAGAGGAGTCCATCCTCTGTTTGCACCCTGTAAGAACGAGGGCCTGTGATCTGAGTTACCTCAGCAGGAATCCACAAAGGTTCACACCATAAGGTTCTTAGCATAAACAGAATCACCCACACTGAATGTGCAAACTTTGGAAGTGGAATCTAGTGGGCGTTTGGTGCGTAAGGGGATGAAGGCGGTCAAGGGAAGACTAAGTTTCCTACCCATCAACAACTCTGCTGGGGATAAGTGATTAGATGGGTTAGGAGTGATGTGCTGAACACTAAGAAGTTTTCAACTTTTCTCAGTGATGTCCCCAGGACCAGTTGCTGAAGCTTCTCCTTGTAAAACGTAC
The DNA here is from genome assembly GCA_009733165.1 of Naja naja. NCBI lineage: Eukaryota > Metazoa > Chordata > Lepidosauria > Squamata > Elapidae > Naja > Naja naja. Next base: position 54,305,824 of record CM019155.1, on the reverse strand, counting down.
CATGATTCAGCCCGGCCGTTAGCGAAGGGGCCCAGGGGCAGTAAGGGCATGTCTGATACCTGTTGTGCTAAATAGGATTCAAAGAGGTTGGATGTAAATTGAGGGCCATTGTCAGAGACAAGAACATCGTAACCCGTGGGTTACAAAAGTTTTCTGAGCTGCTTGATGACAGCATCAGTTGTGGTGGATGCCATGGGAATTACCTCTAGCCATTTGGAATATGCATCTACTATAATAAGGAAAGGTGCCCTTTGAGGGCCAGCAAAATCAATGTGAATCCTGGACCATGGGCCCCTAGGACATTCCCATTCCTGTGGGGGCAAGGGTGGGGCAGGCCTGACTACCTGACAGTTGGGACAAGATGCAACCCAGTTTTCAACCATTTTGTCAATATCTGGCCACCATACATAACTCCTGGCCAATCCCTTCATTCTGACAATACCTGGATGCCTCATGTAACATTTCCAAAACCTCTTTTGTAGTTTTGCAGGAATAACCACCTGTTACCCCACAAAATACATCTTCTTAATACAGATAATTCAGTTTGCCTGGACTTAAAAGGTTGAGCCAGGTGAGGTAGATCTTGAAGAGGCCAACCTTTCTTAATCCAGCCTATAACAGGAGCCAATAAAAGTGTCTTTGGCAGTCTCTTGGCAATTTCAGCAGCATGCACTGGAAGCTTGGCAACAGTTTCTAGGAAAAGGTGTGTGTTTCAGGTTCAAAGTCCTCCTTGTGGCAAGGAAGTGGGCAATGACTCAGTGCATCAGCATGTCCAATGTCCTTGCCAGGCTTGTGGATAAGTTTGTATGAATAAGCAGCAAGAAATTCAGTCCACCTCAGCATTCTTGGTGAAAGGATAGTGGTGTAGGTTGTCTCCTGCCACAATGCCTAACAAAGGTTTGTGATCTGTAACAATGGTAAATGTTCTCCCATACAGATATTCATGAAATTTCTTAACAGCTGCAACAATTGCCAATGCCTCCTTGTCCAATTGGCTGTAATTCCTCTGCTTTGGTCAAAGTGCGAGAGTAAAATGCAATAGGGGCTTCTCTCCCACTGGAAAGACTGTGGCTCAAAACCCCCCCACACTCCAAAAGGGGATGCATCACAAGTCAATACAACAGGCAAATTCTCAGAGAACTGTATCAGTACAGCATCAGACATGATTAGTCTTTTAATACTGTTAAATGCTAATTGTTCTTCCCTCCCCCAGACCCAAACAGACTTTTTATCAAGTAATCTGTGCAATGGTTCAGCAATGGTTGCCTTCTGAGGTAGGAACATGTGATAAAAGTTAGTAAGTCCAAGGAAGGCTTGCAAATCTGTTTTGCATTTAGGTCTAGGGGCTTCTTGATTGCTTGAACGTGGCATCTGTAGGGTGGATGCCATGCTTGTCAATCATGTAGCCCAGGAACTCAACCTTGTCAGTTTTAAGAGTGCATTTTTCTTCCTGACTTTAAACCCCGCTTCCTGAATCTGGTGAGGACTTCTCTGAGTCTTTCTTGTAACTGAGTGTCATTTTCAGCAGAGATTAACACATCATCAAAGTAAAGCACTACCCTGGCAGTCCTGGAGCATTCTTTCCATAAGGCTTTGAAAGATGCCTGGTGCCACGCTACTCCAAAATTGTAACCTTTTACATTTGAAAGCACCCTATGAGTCACAATGGTTTGGGCCTCTGCAGTGGCATCATCAACTGTTAGTTGTTGACATGCCTGGGCCAGATCCATTTGGCAAAGACTGTACCCCTGCAAGTGAATGTAACAGATGATGCACCACTGGAACTGGGTATGCGCTCTGCTGCAGCGCATGGTTCAGTGCCCTTATAGTCTCCACAGATTCTTTCTGACCCATCAGTCTTGACTGGTGTGACTATGGGTGTCCCCACCTGGGAGTGTCAGTGGGCTCTAAAACCCCTTGAGCTATTAATTTGTCTAATTGTGCATCAATTTTTTTTAAAGCAAATGGGACCCTCTGGGCTTTAAACGAATTGGGGCACCCTGGGATCTAGGTTGAAAGTGATAGGGGTCCCCATATACTTGCCAATCCTTTGCTGAAGACCTCTGGAAACTCAGACTCAAGGCCTCCTCCCATTCAGAGTTACTCACGTGATTGATGCCAGTCACCTCGAAGCCTAGTGGATTGAACCACTCAAGTCCCAGCAAGCTTGGGCGATCCTTGTCCACGATGGTCAGGAGCAAACGTTTGGTGTGGCCTTTAAACTTCATGTTGAATTCTCTGTTCCAACTACTGGAAATTGTCCCTTGGTAGTTTTAAGAGTCAGTGCTTGCTTCTGGAAAGTGTTTCTTCTGAATGTTGGGAAGTAGCCTGTGAATAGTGTCCCATGACACCATAGATAAATAGGAGCCTGAGTCCACTTCCATTTGACAAGGTCTTCCTTCAATGAGTACCTTCACATATACTTTTCTGCTTCTCAAGGGTGAAGAATGACCAATGGTGACTGTTTGATGAGTTTCATTCTTCCCCTTTTTTCTGAGTTGCGCCCCATTTTCTCACTGAAGTTGTTGGGCTTGAAATCTTTGTCAGGAAACTTTCTTCTGTGTGGAGGAGTTCTGGATGATTTCAGACTCTTGCTAGATGACCTCTTTTTTCACAACGAAGGCAGATGGTATCAAGAAACTTGCATTCAGTGCGGGGTGCCCCCACAACCTCTGCAATAAAAGTCTTGCCTTTTCTTCCCAGGTCTTTCTTTTCTTTTCCATTCTGAGTCTATAAATTCCTTCCTCCACCTCACTACAGTCTGATTCAGAATCCATCTGCTCGCAATGAGTTGTTGTGGACTTTTTCCACATCAGGATGGCTTGAGGCCTTGTTAATTTTCTTCATGGCTGCCGCTGAGGACTTAGTGGCTTCTGCTGAGGAGGCCTCTTCTATGGCCTCCTTTAACGTGATCTTAGTTTTTAATAATAATTTGCTTTGAAGCACCTTGTCTTTGAGGCCTAGAACAAAACCGATCGGCATGGCCTCTCCAAGCTGTTAAACTCACATGCACCCCCAATGCCTCTTAAGCTTGCCCTGAAGTCGTTAATTTCGCTTTCCCTTGATCCCGATGGTAAACTGTGTAAAACTCTTAATGAGGCACGATACTGTACTTGGGGGTAATGGGCTCTTAAAAGCTTTTCTAAATCAGGCCATTCCATTACCTTCATGTCTGCAGCTCCGCCAATGCCTTCGCCATCTTGAAGACTGCGGACTGCAGTGTGTAAGAAGACCGCCCTCTTCTGCTCGGAGATGTCGGCGAGTCGTTTCCTTCCAAATACATTTTGAAGCGATCCATACGATTCCCAGTCTTCTGCCACTGGATCGAATGGGGCTGGGGGGTGTTCAGCGCAGCCATCTCGCTCTTCTGCTTGTCTTCCGCGTCGTCTTCTCTCAGGGGAATCCCATCCTGCGTCGCCAGTGTTATGTTTGCATGAAGAGTCAGATGCGAAGAGCTTCAGTGAAGAGTTTATTTAGTGACTACAGCTCGAATGGACCCAACTTGGCTGGGCTACGGCTGCTACTTATAGCCAGCAGCCGTAGTTGCCAGCCAATCAGAGTGCAGGGTTTTCCCACAAACTTTTAAACCAATCCTACTTGACATTTTGATTCAAACTACCATGTACCATAATTCTGTGTAAAGAAAACATGCAATGTTAATATGATTTGGAGAAATCTAATGAATGGGATCCTAAGCTTTATTCATTTGGCTAGGTTAATTGTACAGCCATGGTGGGAATCTTTTACTAGGTCTATCAAGATCTTGTGTTCAAAAAGCTTTTAAGCTATGTCTGGAATAAGATTCAAAATATAAAGAGTATCATAGTGAGCAAAATGAAGTCACTGCAGCATGACCTTTCTCTTTACTATTGAATCGAAGTTATGCTTCTGTGCAGCTAATATCAAACATGCTATCTAGCAATCTTCTGTGCTTAAAAAAATTCAAAACCAAAACACCTGCAGCTTTATTCTTTTAAGTGCCACATTTCCATGGTATGTTTTTTTACTTATCAAATATGTTGCAGCCTGAAGCCTATGATGAGAAAAATAAATTCATCCAATTAGCTAGAGTAAGCCCACATGCTTGCATAAGATAAGGTAGTAAGCCCCATAGTGTGTACTCTTAGAGGTATTCTTATTCACTTGAATGCAAAATAACCTTTTCTCTAAGAGGTTGTTAAATAGTTTTATAATTGATTGCACACTATATAGGAATTTGTTACCAAGGAGAAATACATTCAGTAAAGTATGCCTCAATTGCTCAAGCAACCATGTGACAAAAGAAGGCAAAGAACTATAAAGAATCAACAGGAACTGATCTCAATGTGCAAAATGGAACTTATTGACTACTGAACAGGAAAATAAAGTTGGCATTTTCTTAGCATGTACATCTTCTAATCTAAAGATTTTCTCCAGTCATATGGTCTTTGAAGTTCCAGAAAATGGGTAAAAGTAAATTGGGAAATCTACATTATATCTTTAATTCCTATTTTCTTACAATACACTGCTTTTAAAGTAGCATAAATTATAAATTTTCCTTATCTAAGCAATCTAGTTGCAATACAGAATGTGAAATAAAACATATTTATTAGTATATAATTTTACAATTCCCACACTAGCTAGAAAAAGTAAGTATATTTGAGTACTATCAAATAACAAATCTAAAATATGTGTTAATTATGTGCTGATAAAATATGTTATATTCAGTTTGGACTACAGCACTACACAAATTAACAATATAGAATCTTTAATAAATATGTAAAGGGGAAGGATTTTTTGTTTAAGAATCTTGATAGAGATTTGGATCATGCCATTGATTACTCGTACTGTTTCTATTAAAACCAATTATTGTAATGTGTTTATCCAGGATTATGATTGATGCTAAGGCCTGTAAGTGTTGAGGTTAGCCGGCAGCAGGTGCGGACGGCTGAGGAGAGCAAGGAGTCAGGTGAGGGACCAGGACTATTAGGGAGTGGACTGCTGCCTTCAGAGATTGTGGGGGTTGGCAGCAGCGATGAGGAGATTCCCAAGGTGTTGGAAGAATTTCCAATGTGCTGTGCGCTTTTCACTATTTAGGTTTGAAAAACCAAATGAACCAATGGCAGCGCAGAATAGATCTGCAAAGTACTGTTTTTGATAACCATGCCCCTTTTGATACAAGGTTATAAAAAGGGACAACCAACTGCCATTTACCTCAGTCTCAAGGAGAACTGTGCTGCATAGGCAGCCAGTCTCCATCTCAAGCAGTCTCAAGCAGTCTCTTCAGTCTCCAGAACCTGCAGACCAAGAGGGAGGCTATGCTGCATAGGCAGCCTGTCACAGTCTCAGAGGTCTCTCCAGAGAACTGTGCTGCATAGGCAGACAGTCTCAAGAAAGAAGAAAGAATCATCTCAAGCTGCAAGGAAAGGAAATTCCTAGGCGAGAGAATATTGTAAGGTTTTCTATCTTATCTCTCTGAGGAGAAAGGGACATTGAGACTCCAACTGTATAGACAGTTGTAAAACTAAAGGACTTGAGGACCTTAAAGGAAGAGAGGACACTGAGTTGTTTATTCTGAATATTTATTTGTTAGTCTGCTTGTTACAATAAATAAGTCTTTGATTTGAAAACATCTGGGCTCAATCTTCTTTTAAATAATTTTAGTTATAGCAAAGGGTTTACGGTCCATCACATTAATTAGTCACAGGATTAATTAATAAGTTAATTTTTCTTCAACAATTGGTAGCAGAGGACGGTTTAATAAACCCTGTCTATATTCTAAATTATTTAAAATGCCCAGCTTCAAATCTACTAGAAAGAGCAGCAGAGTGATGGCCAGAGCCAAAGCCAGGCTAATGGCATCACAACAACAATCAGAAGACCCAGAGCCTGGAACGGCTTCGGCTGAAGCATCCCAGGTGCCGGCCGAGCAAGAGACAAGCGGTGCGGCAAGTCTTCTGACAGCTGTCATGTCCTCTGACTCACTTGCGGCTACGAGTGAACGCTTTGCACCTACCGAAAGCTGATCAGCTACGTCCAACCCAGTGGTGGACGAAGAAACCAAGACAAGAAGGATGTCCCTTCCTATCTCACCTACAAACCTGGCTGAGGGAGAGGAAATCAGATCTGCTTTCCTCAGAGCATTTGGCTTACAGTCAGTAAGCGGTGATCCGGCCATAGACCTTGGCAATCTAATTAGAAAGATTGCATCGGAAGAAGTGGTCAGGGACAGGACTGGGGCCCATGAACGCTACAGACCGTTAAGGGTTACCCAGTCCTGCCCTGAAACCCCTTTGGCTGATAAAAGTGCATGCGCAGGAAACTGAAAACCGTTGCCCTCAAGTTTCCTGCCACAAAGTATGGCAGCTAAAGAGTGGGAAATTCAAACTGCTCACTTCAAAATGGTGCCTGCTGCCTCCCTGCCTACCTCAGAAAGTTTGATGTGCCAAGATGGCACCATTCTTGAGGCTGCTCGTCTGCAGCAGCCCAACGCGGCCAGCCAGTGCAGGGACTGGCTCCACTAGTGACAGCAGCACCGCTGGACCCAACCATGCCATACATGTCACCAGCCCAGGCCGCTTGGACCCACACCCAGGCGACCAGTCCGATCATGGCGGTCCAACAACAACTCCCAGGCAGCTCACCCTCTGAGCTGGAGATCAACCAGGCCATCAGAACCCTAGCTGCGGCATTTGGGACCGGTCTACTGCTTCCTCCCAGCTCCCGGTCTACTACAGCCCTCCTGGATGGTCCCCAGTCTACCGCGGCCTACCCAGACGGTCCCCGGTCTACCTTTGTCTACTCGGACGGCTCCCAGTCTACCAATCCCTATCCGGATGGTCCCCGGTCTACTGCGGCCTACCAGGACAGTTCCTGGTCTACCGCTCCCTACACGGACACCTCCCGGTCTACTCTGGCCTACCCGGACACCTCCCAGTCTACAGCGGCCTACTTTGACGCCTCCCAGACAACTGCGGCCCTCCCTGAAACCCTTCGGATGACTGCAGCCTGCTACTTACCTTCCCTGGCGACGACAACTCCCTCCACAACATCTTCAGCCTTCCAGGGCCTTCCCGAGAGCTTGACGGCCGAAGCCGGAGCTTCAAGGGTCGACCCGAGGCCTGCCAGCAGAGCTCCATTGAAGGGCTCTTTCTCCCTCAATGTCCCGCATTGAATGAGTTCTGTGCATGCTCAGTCGGGAACCCCGGAGGCAGGCCAGAGGCCCGCCTCTGGAGCTCAACCGACGAGCTCCTTCCTCAACGAGATCCAATGCCAAATGATCTCTATGCATGCACAGCACAGCACTCCTATCCCTCCCACCTGGGAGGAGCAACTGTCAGCTTGCAGGCCAATGAGAAACAAGCCTGCAGTTTCTATACCATTGCCGTATTGTAATTTCAAGGGGAATCAGCACCAAGGAGAGTTACAAAGTAACATTTTACCGGGAAATTCAACTCCTCTGCCTGCTAGCTTTAAAAAGCTATGCATTTCTGGCAGAAACCTCTATGAATGGGCTAGGGAAGTACAGGTGCTATTAATGAAAGAGAATGGCCTGAATTTATTACTAGACTCCCCTCCCAAGCCCTGGTCTCTTGAAATAGACTTACTACATCATAGGATTTTTGTCTATTATTGTTATCAATTGACCCTGCCCTATATCCTAGTATCCCTCATGAACTTACAGTAAATGAGTTATGGGAAAAGTTATTCAACATGTTTAACTTAAAAAATTCTAATACAACTGCCAGAATTTCTAGAGAATTCCATTCTTCTAAATTCAGGGCAGGAATGGATATGAGTGAACACCTTTGTGAATTAAGGAAAATGAGGGAGGAATATAATTTGAGGGGGGAGCCTGTCTCAGAAAGGAGCCTAATAAGTATTATAATTAATTCACTGGATGCTAGTTGGGACAATTTTATTTCCCAACTAGATAACTCCAACTATGATGGTGTTTCACTAGAAATACTGACAGGAAAACTAATAGCAGAGTATAATTTAAGAAAGGATAGGGCAGCCTTTCATAAGGATAGAGGAAATACTAGGAGGCCTGAGAGCCCTAATAAAGTTAATGCTATAGGTGAATGCTTTAACTGTGGGCTAAAAGGGCATTACAGGAGACACTGTCCAAAGTTCACAGGTCCAAGGACAAGTCAAAGGGGATCCTCTAGTAATAGAAGTAAAAAGAGATCGCCCACTCCTAAAAGGAAACCCCAAAGGAACCCTGACAACGCGAGAAGGGGTAAAGGGGGTAACAAAAGTAACAAGAGAGATAATTACAATTTGGTAAAGAATTTTGCTAGCATAACTGAAACATCATACCCAAGGCTCACTAGGGAGCAACGTGAGCAGTTATGGCTACTTGACAGTGGTGCCAGCAGGCACATGGTAAGCAACAAAAAGTTGTTCACTGATCTCAAAAATCACAGTTGTAACATAACAGTAGCCAATGGGCTCAGGACCAAGGCCATAGGAATTGGCACAGTGTACATACCTGGACTTGGAGAAGTAAATGGTGTGTTATATGTTCCTAGGTTGGAACACAACCTTCTTAGCATTCTAAAATTAAGTGAGACTTGCAACATTGAAGTACTTTTCTCTAAGGGAGGTGCAAAGGTGACCAGGAACGGTCACATGGTGGGAAAGGTTCTGAGAATTAGTAACCTGCCATACTATTCTCCCATTAAAAGGGTTAAGGAGTTTGAGGCCACCCACCAAGCCAGTGCTGGTGACCCAAGTAATGACTCCCAGCGGAAGCCTGAGGTCAAACCCAAAAGATATGAACCAAAGAAGGGGTACAATTGTAATAGTGTAAATAAATCTAAAGGTAACAAGTCTGTAAGATTTGATTTAGAGCACCATGATAAGAGGACAAGGGATACCAATATTGTACCAATTAGTAAACCCCAGCATGATGGAAATGCCCACTGTATGCACTGGAGGAAGGATCATTCAAGATTTCCTACCATGCAGAAAGTGCCCGAGTGCTCTGGAGAACTGTATAAAAAGGGTTGTACTGGGCTCCCTAATGTACACAGCTGGAAGGATGAGACCAGATATCGATCTGGCTTTCAATATCCTATCCAAGCATTCTGAGAACCCCACTCACTCACTCACTCTGGGATGGGATTAAAAGAGTTCTCATTGCTGTATATAATATATATAATGTATATTGTAAATATTGTAAGGCCCAATGTATAATAGTGTAAAGGCACAGAGAAGAATTGTTGGAAGAATTTCCAATGTGCTGTGCATTTTTCACTATTTAGGTTTGAAAAATGAAATGAACCAATGGCAGCGCAGAATAGATCTGCAAAGTACTGGTTTTGATAACCACGCCCCTTTTGATACAAGGTTATAAAAGGGGACAACCAACTGCCATTTACCTCAGTCTCAAGGAGAACTGTGCTGCATAGGCAGCCAGTCTCCATCTCAAGCAGTCTCAAGCAGTCTCTTCAGTCTCCAGAACCTGCAGACCAAGAGGGAGGCTATGCTGCATAGGCAGCCTGTCAGTCTCAGAGGTCTCTCCAGAGAACTGTGCTGCATAGGCAGACAATCTCAAGAAAGAAGAAAGAATCATCTCAAGCTGCAAGGAAAGGCAATTCCTAGGCAAGAGAATATTGTAAGGTTTTCTATCTTATCTCTCTGATGAGAAAGGGACATTGAGACTCCAACTGTATAGACAGTTGTAAAACTAAAGGACTTGAGGACCTTAAAGGAAGAGAGGACACTGAGTTGCTTATTCTGAATATTTATTTGTTAGTCTGCTTGTTACAATAAATAAGTCTTTGATTTGAAAACATCTGGGCTCAATCTTCTTTTAAATAATTTTAGTTATAGACAAAGGGTTTACGGTCCATCACATTAATTAGTCACAGGATTAATTAATAAGTTAATTTTTTCTTCAACACAAGGAGCCTGTGCCAAGTGTGCGTGCACGCAAGGCTGCTCATAGGAAAGAACAACTGCAGCAGCATGGGCGACTTGAGAGTAAGGCTGCAAGGTAATGGCCCCTCCTCCAAGAAGATAAAAGGCAGCTGTGAATCAGATGTTCTTTGTATGAAGCAAAAACGTTTTGAAACTCAGCCTCGTGGACATTGCAGTATCTTAAGTTGGTATTTGAAGACTCTTGTGTTGTGAAATATTTCTTATCTGTGATTCTTGGCAGCCTCGCACAGTTTTGGTGAGGCTTGTGTTTATCAAAGTTAATTAGTTTGCAGCAGCCTTTTAATCAGGGATTTGTAAGAATCATTAAAAGGTTTCTGTTCCCTTTGGTTCATGTCTGTTTTATTGGAAAAGGGTTTGGGTCAGAACAGTAAGCTTTTCTTCTGAAAAAAGTCCTCTTTCTCCTAAAGTAAGATCCATATGTTGCAGCTGTTTCCAGAGGTACTATTAAGTGCTTAATTGAAATTGTTCATATGTATAACTTTCAGTTTTAGACTGAAGTTTCAATCCATGAATATAAATCTGTTACAGAAGATCACTAGAGACATTCATGACAGTATTAGCTATCAAGGCTAGAATAAAACCACCCAGATGATCATATTTAGTATATATGATAAGCACATTCTAGCCAGTGAAAGATGCACTATTTTTGTTCAGGTTGATCATTGGCTCTTTCTGACCAAGGAATAGTATCATGGCCTCCTTTTCAGGATGGAATTGTTCTCAAACACTAGCAATTTTTACTGGGTCGTTTCCAATTATTTGACTTCCAAGTGTTAGTTCCTGGAATGTGGGCAGCTAACACAGACTCAGTTTGTCCCAAAGTTATTATTATGCGTAAATTCTCTTTATAAAAAAGAGTGCTGTCATCAGTTTCAAAGATGTCATTTCTAACTGCTTTGGAGTTTCTATCTTGATTTCATTTTGATTGCTTAGCTATTTTAATTTTATTTATATATCTATCACCATGAATATTTTCTAAAATTTTCAATGGAGGTCTATAAATATCTCTAGTTGAAAATAACTGCTGCAGATACCCTAGAAAATTAGGCAGTGAATCTAATCTACTAAACCTATTTTCTACATTTGCCTCAATATGGAAATCAGCATTAATTTTCTGGAACAGTACTGTGGCATCATGCTACAAGCTCTGTCCCTTTAATGCAAGCATGCAATATCTTGATATTTATATAAAAGGAGCAGAGTTTGTATTGCAACCCTGCTATTCTCTATTGCCGTTGGGTTGACAATAATTGCACAAAGATACATACTATGACTCATTGTTGAGTTGTGCTACGCTTGACTTCTCAGAAGGGATCATAGGAGATGGCTGCAGTGACTGTCACTAATCCACATACAGTAACTGTCAATGAGCCCCATTTGCTGAGGATACAAGAACAACTTCTGACAATTTGTTACACGAAGCAGATGGTTGACCCCACCATCTTAACTTTTTACTGGCAAACTAAAGGAGACAAAAAGGCAGGACTACATGCCATATATAAGAAATGTAGAGTTGGCTGATCAGTTACTCCTGAAGCCTCTACATCTACTTCTTCCCATAAATCACAATGAAAGAAACAGGATATAATAATGGTTAAATGACAGAGTAAAATCACACCTCTTCCTTTACTGGAAAAATGGAAATAGCTATAGCCAATAAGTATCCTTGGTAAAAGAGAAATAGGATGCTGAGCCAGCTACATCAGATTTCATGTTCCAAAAATGTTTCTTTCTCAGGTATAGAAAAGGACGAAAAATTAGCTTTTATTCATCCCTAATCAATGATCCTTTTTCTCTCTAGCAGCTTATTAAAGAAAGTTTAAAAACAGATAACAAATAATCAGAGTTGAAAGGGACCTTGTAGGTCATCTAGTCCACACCCCTGCCCAAGCAGGAGACCCTACACCATTTCTGACAGATGGGAGTCCAATCTCTTCTTGAAAGTCTCAAGTGATGACACTCCCACAACTTCTGAGGGCAAGCTGTTCCATTGGTTGATTGTTCTCACTGTCAGAAAGTTTCTCCTTATTTCCAGGTTAAATCTCTCCTTGTTCAGTTTCCATCTATTATTCCTTGTCTGGTCTTTGGGTGCTTTAGAAAATAGCTTGACCCCTTCCTTTCTGTGGCAGCCCCTCAAATATTGGAACACTGCTATAATGTCTCCCCTGGTCCTTTTCTTCACTAGACTAGCCATACCCAGTTCCTGTAACCGTTCTGCATATGTTTTAGTCTCCAGTCCGCTAATCATCCTGGTTGCTCTTCTCTGTTAAAGCTGTGGCATTACTCAAATGGTTCTGCAGAATTCTACAGATTCTGATTTTGAATTTTATACCAGAACTAGGTTGCAGAAGCATTGTCAGAAAATAAACAGCATGCATATTGTAAGGAAAAACTCAAAACTGGTGAGTGACTTATAAGTAGCATTTAGCCTTAAATAGTTAAGATCGGTCTTTAAGATGAGTAGAAGCTGAACTCATGTAACTATAAGGTTTCATCTCTGAGTAGTTCTCATTATAGCCCATTTTCATGTGATTCAAACTGTGCTCAAAACTCTTCACATCCTGACTGCTGTGCAGAGTTTGCCTCTTAGAAGTGAAGATTACTTTACCTTGAATTTACAGTTAGTTATCAAGCCATCACACTAGGACAGGGGTCCTTTTATCTCAATTTGCTCAGCATGCAGTTTCACAGTCTATGTCCATTCCACTGCCCTACAATATCAGTTTTGAATGCAAAATGCTTCAGATTTGATCAGCAGTTTTCATAATTAGGACAAGTTCATGGAAGTATTCAGCTTTAAATTGTCAGTGTATATGAATTCATGAGCTGGAATAGACATGGAAAATGTCAGCCAATGGGGACCGTTTGGTGACTGAGACAGCTTGGAGCCTGGGCATGGCTTAGCTTAACTGTTCTGTGTATAAAAGAGTTCATTTTGTCTTTGCTTGAGAGTTCTAGTGCTTCTTCTTGTACTTGCTTCTTCTTCTCTCTACCATGTTGCAAGAGCTGCATAGGTATTGTATATATGCATCATGTTTTATATTAGTGTACAACATATAAAAAAGTTTCTTTTATATAATGAATCCTGCTGAATTATTTGTTTGTGTGCTGGCTGGATTGCTACAAACTGCAACAGGTTATTTATTTATTTATTTTATTTTATTGGACTTATATGCCACCCCATCTCCGAAGACTCGGGGCAGCTCACAGCTAAAACATACAAATACAATAAATAATTAAAAAAGAATTAAACAAATATGAAGTCCAGTAAGGTCAAATTAAATAATTTAAAACTATCCCATACCCCCCGTGAGGTAGTCACAGCCCAGTTTGGTCAAATAGCCAGGTCTTCAAATCACTGCGGAAGGTGCAGAGGTCAGGGGGCAGATGGAGGTCTAGAGGCAGCTGGTTCCATAAGTCGGGGACCACCACAGAGTAGGCTCACAGCCGGGGGACCACCAGCCGACATTGGCTTGCCGACGGGACCCCGAGGAGCCCCTGCCTGCATGCCCGTACAGGGCAGTTGGCACTCGATATTGGCAGGAGACGCTCCCTTAAATATTGTGGACCCATGTCATGTAGGACTTTGAATGTTAAAGCCAAAACCTTGAATCTCACCCGGAGTGCAATCGGCAACCAATGCAGGTCGCGCAGGAGGGGGGTAATATGGGAGAATCGGGTAACTCCCATCACCACCCACATGGCCGCATTCTGCACCAGCTGCAATCTCCAGATGGTATGCAAGGGCAGTCCTAAATAGAGAGTGTTGCAGTAGTCGAGTCGCGAAGTAACAAGGGCATGAGTGACTGTATGCAGGGCATCTCGGTCCAGAACGGGCGGCTGGCGAACCAGCTGGACCTGGGCAAAGGCCCCCCTGGTGACAGCCCCCACCTGCTCCTCCAACTGGAGCTGTGCATCCAGGAGGACCCCCAGGTTCCTCGCCCTATCCACAGGGGGCAACACCACTCCCCCTATGGTCAACGATGGACATTCCTGACTGGACCGAGATGCCGGTATGTACAGCCACTCAGTCTTGGCGGGTTGAGCGAAGCATGTTTCCGTCCATCCAGATCCGCACCGCATCCAGACAGCGAGTCATCACGGAGAGGGCATCACTGATCTGGTTTGGGGTGGAGATGTATAACTGGGTATCATCAGCATACTGATGATACCTCACCCCAAAACCACGAATGATCTCACCCAGCGGTTTCATGTAGATATTAAATAAAGGGGAGAGGACCGACCCTGAGGGACCCCACAAGTGAGCACCCTCGGGGCTGACCTCTGTCCCCCTGTCAACACCGATTGCGACCGCCCCAAGAGGTAGGAGGAGAGCCACCAAAGAACAGTGCCCCCCACTCCCAGCCCCTCGAGGTGTCGCAAAAGGATACCATGGTCGATGGTATCGAAAGCACATGGACTGAATATCACAGCTTCTCCTTCTCGGCCTGAAACATACATACAGAGCAAATATACACAAACTTCACAGCACCAGTGGGATTCTCCCACATGTCATCTCCTTGCAGAAGATCCCAGAACGCATTGCGAAATTCAGCTGGTGGAGAGAGAGAGAGATCTGCTCATCATAAGAGCCTTGGTGGTGCAGGCTATTAAATGCCTAGCACTTAGTTCCAGCTGCCTGCAATTACTGCAGGCTTGAATCCCACCAGGCTCAAGGTTGACTCAGCCTTCCATCCTCCCGGGGTAGGTAATTTTTTTTTAAATTACATTTATATGCCGCCCTTCTCCGAAGACTCAGCGCTTACAATTTTGGGATACAACCCAGTGTGCTCAGCAATAGCCTTCATTCCATTGTATATGCCTGCTTATTACTAAGCGGCATTTTTACAAGGTCAGCTAATTGCCCCCAACAATCTTGGGTCCTCAATTTACCTACCCCGAGAGGATGGAAGGTCAAACCTTCAACCAGCAGGTGGGCTGAGCTTGGAACTAAGTGCAGGCTGGAACAGCCTGAGCCACCCAAGGCTCAGGACCCAAGATTGTTGGGGGCAATAAGCTGACTTTGTAAAAATGCCGCTTAGTAATAAGCAGGCATATACAATGGAATGAAGGCTATTGCTGAGCGCATTGGGTTGCGCTCCAAACATTGTAAGCTGCCCTGAGTCTCTGGAGAAGGGCGGCATGTAAATATGAATAAAAATAAATAAAATAAAATAAAAAATCCAGGGCTGGCCTTTTTTGGGGATTTTCCCAGGGTCTTTGTTGCTTCTGCTTTTACTGCAGAGACCCTGGGAAAATCCCCAAAAAAAGTCTGCAGGAAAATTTGCCACCCTGTTTTACTACTGACCGATCATTCTTTACCATCTCCAGCTCTGTTGTCAGGGGAAGAGAGAGAGAGAGACTCTTTTGACTTCATGCAAGGAAAGCAGCAGAAGCAGCAGAAGTCTTTTTTTCTCTCCCCCAAACTCCGCCAGAATGGCACAGCCTCTTGGAGCAAGATGCCTTGCAGGGTCCCAAAGACTCATTTCTGGCAGAGTTTGGGGGAGAGAAAGAAAGATTACTGCTGCTTTCCTTGCATGCAGCCAAAAGCAGAAGTAGCAGAGACCCTGGGAAAATCTGCAAAAAAGTCTGCAGGAAAACCCCCCACCCCATTTTCCTACCAATCAATCATTCTTTATTTGGGATCACAGGATATTGTCTCTATCTCTCCCCCGCCCCTGAAAACAGAGCTGAAAAGCAGGTTAGGAATGTGGCTGCCTTGGAGGGTGTGTGGGTGTGTGAGGGACCTCTCTCTGTGTGTGTTTGTGTGTGTGTGTGAGAGAGAGAGAGGGAGAGAGAGAGAACATCACCACCAGCCCTCCAAGGTTAGATCGGATCTCTCTCCCTCTCTCTCTCTCCCACCAATATTGGCAAGCCACTGCCTTCATATTAGTGGTTTGCGGGATTTAAAATTATGAGTTTGATGGTCCCTGAGGTCCAAAAGGGTGGTGACCCCTGTCCTAAGGTATCCCCTTAGAGTTATTTTTATAGGAAAGTACTCAGGGAAGAATCACAGGTGTTAACCAGATTATGTACATATAACTCTTCATGCAGTAGTGGGATTCAAATTTTTTAACAACCAGTTCTTGGCCCCAACGACTGGCTGGGCGTGGCTGGGTGGGCATGGCCAATTCAACGTCATGTCTGTCTAAATATATCAAAAATATATCAAAAGTTAGTTTATTATTTTGGGCATTTAATACTTAAATAAAAATAAAAGAGGTGCACAAAACAATAAAAGATACTTACATAAGAACAATAAAAGTGTTGTTTAGCTTTAAGGTATTTCCAAATTGCTGTTTGATTGGTGTCCTCACTTGCAGTTTTCTTCAGTCTTACCGGAGCATTATTAGCTGTGTGATATGTTCTCACCATTTTTTGACTGTAGGAATAGGGTCCCATTCCTTTAGAGGTAGGCCAATAATACTAATGGTCATTAGGTTTGTTATATTGGAAACAGTTAGGTGACTTCTCTGAACATATGATGTTTATTTTTGAAAAACCTCTTTCTGCTTCTGCTGAACTTATAGCAATTGTTCTGAATTGTATATTTCTGGGAATCTTTTAAAACATTTTCTACAAAATCTCAATAATTGTTAATATTAATTTCATAATTAAAGATGTCAATTAAAGATGTCAATTAAATGCAAGCAGTTGTTCTTCAGCTTATTTTCATAGAATTACTACTTCTTCAATATTCCAGTAATCTGGCTTCAAAAAATTGAGAAATTGTAAATTAGCCCAGTCTTGCAATTGGCTAATATTCACAGTCCATTAGTCTTTTCTTCAGATTTTTTACTATGCTTTCTAAAAGTCTTTCCTGAGGAATTTTAATATGATTTACTTGCTTTATTTCCTTTATCAAATCATCTAAAACAAGTTGGACACGATGGTTTAGGCAGTGCCACATTATGATGTTTGGAAACTCTTGATATTCTAGTGTTCATCCCAGATTTTCTCCTAAGCATAATTCTATCAGAGCAAAATTCTATTAAATTTTTTCCAGATAATTCTTAGTAAACTCAACATTATTTTAACTTTCAATAACTGAAGAACATATTGTCTCTGCATCTTGTTTTTGTAATTTAACTAGCTCAACAAAAATGGTTGGTGAGGTAATTAAATCCTCAACTTTTAAGAAAAGTATAGCAACTGGTTTGCAAGATATCATTGAGGCTTCATCAGTAATTAAATATATTTTCAGATTATTTTCAATAATTTTAATAAATTATTGTGTTTTAATTTCTTTCACAATGAAATAAACTATTTTCACTGCAGTTTTACATGAATGCAATCCTATTCCCATATCTACTCCATTTTTAATTTGCAATTCTGTCTCATTTTCCATGTCTGAAAATGGCCTACATCTTTGTGCCAGGCTGTATTGAGTATTCAATACAGTTGAGTAGTACCTAAATATTTTTCAGTCATCTTATCTATTTCTTTTGTTATTGTATCCTGCTCACATTGTTTTAAGTTCTCTGTGCAAATGTTATTGGTTTTTGATGAAAAATGTTCTTTCATTTTTTTTCTTAAAAAGCTTGTTGTACGTCTTTATTTTTCCCTGCTGCCTCAATCTGGAAATATTTCCATTCTTTTGACACATGAACACTTTTTTCTTTTGTGAAGTCATATTTTGCACAATATTTGCAACCTAACTTTTTGTTGGAAATTAGCAGTCCCTCATATTTTTCTTTAAAATTGTTATAATGTTTCAATGTCCAGCAGTCAGGAAGATTATTTTCAATTTTGGAGTCACCAGTAATTGACTTGCTGCTTTCTCCAAGTTCAAGTGGTTGTGCTTGAGACCGTTTCAGGTCATCCAAGGCCAATTCTGTTGTATCTGATTCCGACCTTGGTTTCTTGCTGAAAAATGTGGTCAAACTCTGTTGCCTTTTTATTCTGTTAAAGGCTACTACTGCAAAAGAAATAAAACAATGTTGTACTTTGGACTCAATTACAGTTGTAAGTTAAGGCCTCTAGGTAACAGAAGGGATCTGTTATCCATTGCTGTGGACAATTTGTAATGTACAAATACAAATTGTCTGAAATGATATTGAGTTTCCTGCCTGAGCAGGAGGTTGGATTGAAAGACCTTCACGGTACCTTCCAACATAGGACTGCTGTGAGGTACATCAGTAACTAAATGTGAGCATAAGAGGCAGCTCTAAAGTAAGGTTGTGAGAATCAGTCCTTGTTTGTGCTTATCCATATCACTGTTCACTTAAAAATAAAAGTTTAATGTAACAGAACGAAAAGAAATTTAACAAGAATTGTGTTATTTGACTGAACTTGAATGCTTAACAACACAGATTTGAATGACATATTTGGTGGCCCTTGTTTATAAGTTATCTGTAAGATACAACTCAGAAACTGAAAAAGTTAAGGACAGTATGATTAACTTGACACAGAATTTAGAAGCAACAATTGCCATGCTATAATGGGAATTTCAGTGAAATAAAAATATCAAATATTACATTTCTATAAACTATTATAGAGAAATCTGGATGTTCTATTCTTTAAAAGTGTCTGTTTTCTAAAAACGTTGAAAAATCAGGTCTAATCATTTTTCTATATTTGATGGCTATGTTGCATTTCTCTTTTTCAATATGCCTGTTTTTTAAGCAGTTTTTCAGCCAAGAACTGTTCACAAAATTTGGAGAAATGCATAAATTCACCTTCATTTCAAATCAGGAAGTTAAAATTCACATCATTCAACCTGGCCGCTTCTGAGATGGCAGAAATACTGCAGCAGGAAACAGCAGGATGCTACTTCCGGCCTTTGTTGGTGCTGGATGCTGAGCATCACTTGGACTGGGGTGACGTGCAACCTGCTCTCCCCTGACCCAGCCACCACCACTGCTGTTACCAGGGGTGAGTGGACCATCCGCATTGTGTGGAGCTCATAATGCACTTCACAAGATGCTGTGAGACCGGGCAGGGCAGGCCACATGCAGCAACAGAAGTGGCAGAGACAAGTGGCTGGGCTGGGCCAGTGGTCTTGATCACGTGTGTCTCCCCTGAGTGACCAAGGCAAGCAAGCAAGCCCAGCAGCACCAATGAGGGCCAGAAGAAGCACCCGCGAGACCCAGCAAGAGAGACTCCAGAGATTCAATGTGGCCACTTCTCTCCACTGCAGTGCACAAAGGAGGGTTAGCACAAACCACCGCTGCCCCTTGCCACAACAGTGCCATTAACCTCGCTTCAGCCAGCAGGGGCTGTACTACGGTAAAGATTTCCAGCCTCACCATGAGCTGCCTGGCTGCTCTCTAAAAGAGGTTTCTGGATGTGCCTGGACATGCTTTGTGCTGGGCTTCCTGGCTGGAGGCCATGTGGAATCCTTGGACTGGGCTAGGTTAGGCTAGGCTTAGGCCTGAAAGGCACCCGACTCTGAGCCTCATCATGTTCCCCCCACTGACCCTTCGGATGAGCATGGCAGGCTGCAGATTTTATGGAATGCCATGCAAAACACTTGGGCTGGGCTAGGTCTAGACAGCTGGACCATATGGGCATGAGACTAGGGCTAGGCAGGCTATCGATGAAGGCTGGCAAGCAAGGCAAGTGAGTGAGGGAGCCAGTGAGTCTGTCAAACATGAGCAGCCAAAGCAGACTAGCTATGAAAAGGAATGGCAGTAGATGTAAGTAAGAGGCTGGGCGGGGCCAGCCAGTGGTGGAATTTGCCAGTTTGCCAAACTGCGCAGAATCTTAACTACCGGTTCGCCCGAACTGGTGTGAACCAGATGAAGCCCACCTCTGTCTTTATGATTTAATATGAACAATGTCTAATATCACCATTTGAAATGCTAGAGATCCAGGCAACGAAAATTGAAAAAGATATGCTACTAGGAGAGTGCCAGGCCATTTTCTCTGACTCTGGATTCTATGAGTCATTCCAAGTCAAAGAACATTTCCAGTTGATCATCACTAACCACACTCCAAAAGGACCTTAATAAATTATGCCACCCTCTACAGACTTTGTTCAGGAGCTACAATATATATATCCCAGATATATTTTGTATGAATGCTTTTGCTGTTTCAGAGGTTATGGAAATACCGCAGGAGGGCAAATAAAATCCAGAAATAAACGAGAACAATTGTCTTCTCTATAGTGATTCATATGAGGCAGACTATAATATCTAGGAATATTAGTCAAACTTATTGTAGTTGGGACAACCTCTTAGACTTAGGATTATTTATGGTTATTTAATGATATTTATTTTGCTGCCACCACAATGACTCAATGTTTTACAGCCTATATAACTAAACACTGAAACATCCATGGTTAGTTTAAAACCACTCAAAATGTAATAGCAATGATGATAAGGTCCCTAACAGTCCCCACACCAAAATATAAAGTCCCAAGAAAGAGAAAAAAAACACAAGGATGCAGAAACAAAAAGCAGAAAATGATAACAAGAATTCAAGGGACCATGGCTCATAGCTTGCCAACACAACAGGGTTGGCAGATCTGAGCCACTCATATAGTCTGGGGATGGATGGTGGGTGGGTGGAAGCCCAAGTGCTGTGGGGACCCCAAGGCCTGGAATATTTCAAGTGAAGGAGGTGGCATTGGGAGACCCAGGCAGGCAGTCAGGATCTGCACCAGCCTCCCAGGATCTCCCCGTACCCCTGAGGTACCCCATGCTCCATTTAACAAATCATTTGTTTAATGACTGCATTAGGAACAGCAGGGGGGAGGGTTGTTAAGTGACAATCCATCATGGTCATAGGTTAAGGACTTTCTTTTTCTTTTTTTATAACAAGTTTTACTCAGTTTTCCATATTTTAACATCTCTTTTTAGTGAACAGCATGATTACAGGTTTCACATATACATACAAATATGACCATAGTTACATATTCAATTTTTGTATCCAGTTTCTTATCTTAACCATGCTTTTATACATTTTCTATTTTATTGTATTATTCCAAATACTCATCTCATTATTTAATTCACTTATGTTAACTTCATAATCATTATACTTTAGTACTTTTAACTGTCACATTTGTATATTTCACCTTAAATTCTAGTTAAAAAACACTTCTTCTATAAATTGGTTTTCCCCCGAAATACCAATATAAGTATGCCACCTCTACATTACATATTCATTAATTTTCACCCCTTTTAAATCCCATTAAACATTTAGCATTTACCTAAAGTATTAAACTTAATAATCCCTTTAAAACTATACAGCATCTATAAATCAGACTCTGCATGGTTTTTCCCCTTTTTAATTTCATTAAATTTTTCAAAAAAGAAGGATGTATTAATCTACTCATTCAAACAATAAAACAATCCTAAACCCTAAGGTTAATTCCATTTCAGCTCTCCTCCTATATCATTTCATTTATTTCAGTATATTTAATACACATATTCCATTAATTATTCCATTCATATTTAAACCAAAAAGAAAGCCAACATTCCAATCCTAAAAATAATTCCATATATTTAATAAGCTTATTCCATTATTTGTTACAATTATCTCTATGCATAAAGAAGAGCATTAGATTCCATTATCAAAAAATAACAATTCTTTTTTTTTTATAACAAATTTTATTCAATTTTTAACAATTTTTTAAAACAGCTCTTTTCAGTAGACAGCACGTTCCCGGGTCATCACTTTTACATGCAAATATGACAGTAGATCTATATTCATTTTAAACAAATGCATGTAAACTTCCTATTTTATCCCATTTTTACTTCTATTCCATTTTGGCAGACAAAGGGTCAGAGAAATTAATCCTAATCTCAAATCTTAATCTCAATCTGTATAACCCCCCAGTTCATTTTGAGTTAATTGCAAATATATATATATATATTTTGAAAACACATTTATAAATCTTACAAATAACAATATGTTTGCCCATCATATTAAAGATAAAGTTCATCCATATCTATCCTTTAATTATCTTCACATTGTTAATACTCTTTTATCATTTACAGAATTCTTTTTATCCGTCAGATTTGCCCTTTCATCACATATTCTCTCCATGATTCTAAATCTGTACAGGTTTTAACACAAAAAAGAATGAGAAAAAGAAAAACCTAGACTTGCCCCCTACTTTAAAGTGCAGTGGAAGATAGAGAAGAAAGAAAAAGGAAAAGGAAAAAGAAAAGCTACCTTACCATATACTCTAATCAATCGGTTCTGCAACACATATCCCCCTAAGGTTTATTTATGGTTCCAAAATAATAGTAAAAATAACTAATCTTGGTTATTGACAAATCTCATTTTTAAACATTTTCTAAAATCATTTCAATTAATTCAATTTATCTAATCAACATTTACCTTTCTTTTGTAAATAAGAAATAAAAGTGTGACCTTTACCATTGTAGTAACCCTATTGTTTTACACTTTTATAATTGCAATATATTCTTATTACCACTTCTTCATGCAGAACCCTTCTTAATGCATTAACCATTATCTCTATGCAAACAAGTTTCTTTCTTCATTATGTAATTCCCATATTTCTCTATCTTCTGTTCTGTTTGTTTAAGTTTAAAAGGAAAGGGGCTCGGAAAACTTTGAATGCTCAAAATATCTTGTTCCTTGTGTGGAAAATTTAAAAGAGAAGAAAATAAGGAAAACAAAAATTCTGGTTGGTGACATTCCAAAGAATTAAAAATGGAGTTTAAAAGTATGAAAGAACTGCTACAGGAAGTGACTGAACTAACTTGGCTCGTTGCAGAAAACATGGGCATTGAAATGCTGAATAAAGAACAAGAAGAAGGAACCTTGAAAGGGAGGAGCCAGCACAAGAGAAAGCCTTTTAAAAAGACAATTAATACAAAGACCAATACAATAAAAGGGAAAGGAAGGGTGGCTAAAAAACGAACCTAAGAAAGTATCTAAAAAGGGGAACATTTATGAAATTAAGCATGTTAGAAAGGTTCAGAAGGAAAGGGAACAGAAAGGTAAAGAGAGAGGGGGATTCAAACTGGACAGAGAAGGGGGGGAGCAGGATAAAAGGGAGGAGAAGGAGCCAGCACAAGCAAAAGCCATTTTAAGAAGACAACTAACACAAAGATTAATACAGACAAAAGGGAAAGGGAGGATGGTCAAAAAACGAAACTTAAGAAGGTAATTAAAAAGGGGAACATTCATGAAATTAGGCATGTTAGAAAGGTCCAGAAGGATAGGGAGCAGAAAGGTAAAGAGAGAGAGAGGGATTCAAACTGGATAGAGAAGGGGGATAGCGGGATAAAAGGGAGGAGAAGGAACAAGAAACAAAAAATAACAATTCTGTTTTCCATCTTATCAAACTATATGTCCCTATTTCATAACTATAAATCTATTTGGACTACTCCCAATACCTTGCAGAATCCCCTTTCTAAATATTGACCACCCATTATCTCTATGTCTAATTAAGCAATTTTCCCCATTTTTTATAATTCCCATATTTCTTTATTCCCAAATCCTGTTTCTTGCCCCATCTTTCCCTGTGTCTTTTCTCCTTTATTCTTTCACTCCAGTTTTTATCCCCCTCTCTATTTATAACTTCCTTCTGCCCTTCAAATTTCTGCTGACTCTTTTTCCTTTTTTAAATTTTTCAGATATTCCCCTTTTTATTAAACTTCTTAAATCTCCTATATTTATTTCCAACTCTTTTCCTCTTTTTTCCAGAGTTCTTTGTTCTCGATGATCACTAATGATGGGCCCTTCTATAATTCACTCCACCTCCTCTTCTGCCTTTTCTCTTTGTTGTTCATATTCTGCAATTGCATTTTCAATGAATTTTGAAGCAAAACCCAGTGATTCACCTCGTTCTTGTAGTATTTCTTTTGTTTTTCTAAGTTCCATTTTTAATGCCAGAAGAGATATTGCCATTTTACAATTTTCTAATTAGCAGTTTAATCCAAATAGTGTCTTTAAAGTTTATTTCCAACAGTCAACTTTTATTTTTTTCCTCACAAGTTTTAAGCTTCCGCTAGTGCAATACCAAGTCCATATCAGAATCAACAATTAATCCAAGGGCAGGGTCTTCCTGTTTCTTTCTTTGTTACAATGTTTCAATTTTTCAAAGTTCTTGCTTTATTGTATCAATTTTCCACACAGTTTTAAGAAACAGAGTCTTTTAAAAGAAAAACAAGTTAAGTTTAACTTAGATGGCACCTTTGTTATGCTAAATCTTCACCCCATCTTTTCTTTTTTCTTCTCTATTATTCAGAGCTTTTTAAACCACAGTTTTCCAAAAAAAAAGAAGATCAAATCCAGTTGATATTAAATTTCCTCTTTAACAATCTATAGTTTAGCTTTATTAGTGCCTATATAGGTTCTAGTTTTAACATTCAAAGTCCTACACGACATGGGTCCAGAATATTTAAGGGAGTGACTCCTGCCGATATCAAGTGCCAAGCACACAGGCAGGGGCGAGCACACAGGCAGGGGCTTCTCGGAGTCCCGTCGGCAAGCCAATGTCGGCTGGCGGTCCCCCGGGGACGAGCCTACTCTATGGCGGTCCCCGTCCTGTGGAACCAGGTGACCCTGGGGCTCCATCTGGCCCCTGACCTCCGCACCTTCTTCCACGACCTGAAGACCTGGTTATTTGACCAAGCCGGGCTGTGATCGCCTTCTTGGGGGGAATGGGATGGTTTTAAATTCATTTTAATTTGGACAAATATTGGGCTTGTTTTGGTTTAATTCTTTTTTGACTATTCATTGTGGATGTATGTTTTTAGTTGTGTGCCGCCCCGAGTCTTCGGAGATGGGGCGGCATACAAGTCCAATAAATAAATAAATAAACAAACATATAGAATCAAAATATACTTATCCAAATTAATTATATGATTCCTTCTCCAGTTTCTACCTTCACAGTTCAAACCCCTGCCGCTGTCAAAAGCAATTCACACCTTTTTTTTCTCTTCCTCTCCGCAGCTTTAAATCCTTTCTTAAAAATTCTCTGAAATGTTAATCCTTTTGATTATATCGTACCGTTCCTCCTGCTGTTCACTTCTTTCTCTCTCTCCTGTGCAATCTTATTTCAGTCTAATCTTCCCCTTCAGGCTGGCCATTTTAGACCACCGCTTTAGGCATCTTTGGGAGGGAGTAATTGCCAAACCGGGGAGGGGATTTGTGACTCCCCTCTACCCAGCTGATGGTCTCCACTTCCTCCGCAACCCTTATGAGGTGGCTCCTGCCCCAAATCCTGTTAGATGGCCGCAGGAACAGAAAGGACTTGACAGCAGTATGGCAAACAGCTCTTTATTTAGGTAGGAAAAGACTCTGGGAACACGCGGAGGGTGCCAGTTTTTATAGCCTGTGCTGTCTACCGCTTCAGCCACTGACAGGACCTTATTTTCCCCACCAGTGGCTGAGCCAATGAGCGGAGTCTCCAGCCGACTCCTCTCATTGGCCATATAAGGGCAACACAGAACACTCCTCCCTTCTTAGTCCCAGTCAAACAATCTGGTGCTGCCTATCTTGCGTAGTTGCATAAGTAGGTGGGGCGACTCCTGGGTGGCAGCCCGAGCGGACGGGTCCACCGCTGCTCTGGTCCCCACCAGTGGAAGTGTCTGGAATTCTTCCACCGGCGTGGCAGGGACCGTCAAGCTTGAAGCCTCAGAAGTACTCTGCTGGACTCCTGCAAGCCCCAGTAAGTGTCCTAGGTGTGTTTCTTCATAGTCCTGCGTGGGTGGTCGGTCTTGCATGAGTCCTGGGGCCCAGTCATTCTGTTGGTTTTCTGCAGCCAAGACTTGGCCTCGGAGTTGGTCTATGTGCCGCTCCCATGTTTTCCTGCTGTCCATCCTACTTGGGGCGGTGCCTTCGATGATTCTTGCCGGCACCCAGGTAGGTCCTCCTGTGTAATTGTGGGCATAGACAGGGTCCCCGGTATGAATTGTATGCACCTCCCAGTGAAGTCCGGGGGTGTCTCTGAGCTATAGTTCAGGTGGACCCTATCTAATATTGTCTGAAGTTTCCAGCCCATTAACAGTTCAGCTGGGCTTCTGTTTGTTTTTGTGTGTGGCATGATGTGTTGGGTCAGTAGCCACCTGTCGATCGTCTCCTGCCAGTCCCCTTTGCCCATTCTCTGCAGTGTGCCCTTGGTTGCCTTGATCATAATTTCATCCTGTCCATTTGTCGATGGGTAGGCAGGCACTGACAGGGCATGCCATATTGCTAGACCTGCTACGAATATTTTGAAGGTTTTTGCCGTGAACTGTCTGTCCATTGTCTGAGACCAGAACGTCTGGCAACCCATGGGTCATAAAAAGGAGTCTTATGGCTCTTATGGTGGCCTCTGTTGTAGTGGATGGCATCAACACTACCTCCAGCCATTTGGAGTAAGCATCCACTATTATTAGGAAGGTTTGTCCTTGGAAAGGTCCCACACAGTCGATGTGCATGCGGGACCAAGGGGAGTTGGGCCTCCCACTTCCTTGGTTTTGCTGCCCCTGGTGCTGGCCTGGACTCCTGGCATAGGGTGCATGTGGCGACCCAGGCTTCTAGTTCCTCATTGATTCTGGGCCACCACATGTAGCTCTGTGCCAATGCCTTCATGCACACCACCCCGGGTGCCCTTCATGGAGAGCGCTCAGCATGTCTTTCCGCAGTGGTGGGGGAATTACGACCCAGTCTCCCCACAATAGGCAGCCCTTAAGCACTGACAGCTCTATCTTTCTGGCTTGGTAGGGTTTGAAGTCTCCCTCTTGCGCCACCTGTGGCCACCCCCTCCATACCCAGTTTAAAACTCATGCCAATGTTCTATCGTGGCTCGTTAGTCTGGCGATTTCCGACGACGTCATCAGTCCTGGCCGAATGCTTTCTGTTGCCAGGCCTGTTGTTGATGGCGCTGGGTCCACGGCGGTCTCTGGGAGGGGGCATCAGCTGAGGGCATCAGCGTGGGTGATTTCTTTTCCGGGTCGGTACTTGAGGTTGTAGTTATATGCCACCAAGAATACCATCCACCTCAACATCCTCAGAGACAGTATATTTGGAGTTGCCTTTTCTCTGGTAAGGATGCCTAATAGGGGCTTGTGGTCTGTTATTAGGTCGAAATGTCTTCCATATAGATACTCATGGAATCGTTTGACCCCTGAGAGGGCTTCTTTATCAATCTGACTATAATTTCGTTAGTGTCTTTGAGAAGTAGGCGATAGGTGCTTCCATTCTGTTTGGCAGTCTGTGGCTCAGGACTGCACCTATGCCATATGGGGATGCGTCACAGGTCAGCGATAGTGGTAGTGTCTCGCTGAATTGGATCAAGACACTGTCTGATGTTAGCAGTTCTTTTATTTGCTGAAATGCTTCTGTCTTGCATTTCCCCCAGGTCAACACTGCCGCTTTATCCAGTAGCCTATGGAGCTGCTTGATGGTTGTTGCTTTCTGCGGTAGAAAGACATTGTAAAAGTTTAGCAGCCCCAAGAAAGCTTGCAGTTTGGTTTTGTTCTGGGGAGGTGAGGGCCTTCCGGATAGCTCTTAGCTTTCCTTTGGTGGGTCTGATGCCAGTGCTGTCAATTAGGAATCCCAAGAACTCAACTTGCGAGACGGCTATCTGGCATTTTTCTCTTTTTAGCTTCAGACCCGCCTCTTGGAATCTTCCCAGGACTGCCCTTAATCTGTCCATCAGTTGATTTTTGTTTGTCATGGATACAATTACATCGTCAAAGTATGGGATAACCCCCGGAATGCCATGGAGTAGGTGTTCCATCACACTTTGGAAAAGTCAAGGGGCTATGCTGACTCCAAACTGGAGCCTTTTGCACTTGAATGCCCCTCTGTGCATGACGATTGTCTGTGCTTCCACTGTTGCTTCATCAACTGGTAGCTGTTGTATGCCTGCACCAGATCCAGTTTGGCAAATATGGATCCCCGGCCCGAAGAGTGCAGTAGGTGCTGCACGACTGGTACTGGGTAGGTGCTCTGTTGTAAGGCCCGGTTCAGGGTCATTTTATAGTCAGCACAAATTCTGACTGACCCATCTGGCTTTACTGGGGTCACTATAGGGGTCTCCCACTTGGTGTGGTTGACCAGCTCCAATACCTCTTGCTTTATTAATTTGTCGAGCGGTTCCTTGACTTTTGGCCGCACTGTAAAGGGGACTCTGCGCGGCTTGAGGCATATTGAAGCAATGTACGGGTCAAGGCTAAATGTTATGGGGGTCCCCAGGTACTTGCCTAGGCCTCTGTCGAAACGGCCCCAAACTCTCGCTCCAGTTCGGCGGTGTCTTCATTCCGGTCGAGATGGGAGGTTCCGGTTGCATGCACTCCTGCAATTCCTATTTGGAGCAGTGCAAACCATTTCATCCCAGTAGGCTCGGCAGGCTCTGGTCGACCATGGTCAGGGGCAGCTCCCTGCTGAAATCCCCGTAGGTGATGTGGACGGTCTTCTTTCCGGCGACTGGAATTTGGTGGCCTTTGTAGTCACGTAGGGTGATATTCTGCCATTCCAGCTGATCTCACCGTAGGTGAGGGAGGATTCCTTTCAGTGTCTCCCAAGAGACCATCGAGATATAAGACCCCGAGTCGACCTCCATTGGACATGGCTGTTGTTCTATTTGTATGGTGGCCATTACTTTGCTGGCCGCATACATGTCTGTCTATTTTACTCTTGTTTGAGCATAGCTGATGGATGTATAGTATGCTTCTTTGCGCCTCGCCTCTTCCTGCTTCTTGAATCTCCTGCCGGAGGGTTTTGGCTCCTCCTGTTGGCAGCCATATGACTTTGCAGGAGATGCAGCTCATCTGGGGGACGTGGCTGGCCTTTGGGTTTTTCCAGTTGGTTGGTTGGCTTGACATACCTCTGCGGTGTGGCCTCTCCAGTCACATCATCTGCAGATGGTATCCTTGAAGTGGCAGGCCACCCGGTGATGGTTCCCTCCGCAGCTGTTGCATTCTTTCACTCCTGTGTTTCTGCTTGTGCGGCTTGGCCTCGTTTGGTAGACGTCGCCCTCATCCCTGCCATTGCTGGATTCTGAGTCCGTCTCTACTGGTCGAGGAGCAGGTTCAGTCCTGGTGGCGTGGACCTTCCCATTTCCCTGAATTCGCGCTGCCGAGTTATTGGAGGATTCTGTGGCTCAGGTCTCGTCAATGGCTTCCTGGAATGTGACCTCTTCTCTGGTGAGGAGCTTCTTTTGTAGCGCAGGGTCCCGGGTGCCCAGAATTATCCTATCCCGGATCATTCCCTCCATGTTGGGGAACTCGCAGCTCTTGGCTATCCTTCGCAAATTGGCAAAGAAGGAGCTTATTGTTTCCCCATCTCTCTGGCTCTGCATGTAGAAGTCATACTGGCTGGCCAGATAGGATGGAGAGGGGCCATAGTGTGCCCTCAAGGCTGTCTGCAGGTTGTACCATGACATGGTTTGCAGATCTTCTGCCACTAATGCATCGGCCATTTCATATATTTCAACATCACAATATGTTAAAAATAGTGCCTTCTTTTGGTGTCAGGGGCATCCTGCAGTCCATTTACCTCGAAATGGAGGTTGAAATGCCCCATATATGATGACCATTTCTCTTTTGTGGGGTCATAGGGAACCGCCATAGGTCGAGGAGCCATGCCCATGGATTGCTGAGCCATTTCGTTCGGTGAGGATGGTTGTCGTCTGCCGGCCGAAGTGGAGGCTGCGGAGTCTCAGTCGAGGGTCCTTCCTAGGTGCGGGATCCCACCCTCATCGCCAGTGTTAGATGGCTGCAGGAACAGAAAGGACTTGACAGCAGTATGGCAAACAGCTCTTTATTTAGATAGGAAAAGACTCTGGGAACACGCGGCGGGTGCTGGCTTTTATAGCTGGCGCTGTCCACCGCTTCAGCCACTGACGGGACTTTATTTTTCCCACCAGTGGCTGAGCCAATGAGCAGAGTCTCCAGCCAACTCCTCTTGTTGGCCATATAAGGGCATACAGGACAAATCCAAAGGATCAGGGCTCTCTGACGCCAAAGCAGGGACCAAAGCCACTTTCCTTACTCTAGGAAATATTAAAAAGGCAGAATATTATACCTTCCTGGATGATACATGTTCTTGGAAAGCAGCCCCCACCTTTGTTAATAGCCCCAGAAAGACTGGTCCATCCTATCTATACACAAAAGACCTTCACCCTCAGAACATAATACCATTAGCCCAAGGGATGTGCTTCAAAAAATTTAGCAACTGGTTATCTGCCCAGTTAGTGGGTGGGTGTGGCCATGGAGGAGGTGACCTAGTTGGCCTCCTGCACCACATTTGGGGGGCCTGTTTTTACCCTCCCTGGTCTCCAGAGGGTTTCCTTGAGCCTCTGGGAGTCCCATTTTCACCTTCCCCGGTTCCCCAGGCTTCCCCCTCCTCAGGCTCTTCTGGCCTTCCAGAGCCTCCAGGAGGCCCATTTTTCACCCTCTCTGAGCCTTCACATGGGCCCTGCACTTACCTGGGATCCAAAACATGCTGTGTGAAGACTACTGGAAAGGGTGGGGCCAGCCAGTTGTAGCAACAACTGGTTCAGTGAACCAGATGTAAAATTAACACCCAGTTTGCCTAAACTGGTGCAAACTGGTAGCAGCCCATCCCTGGTTAGTCCTCTAACCATCTCACCAAATGGCATCTGGGAAGATTACATCAACCTGCAAGATTCAACCAAGCCTGGGACTCAAGACAACCTACAAAGTTACCCCTGCATGGCCCCATGGGAGTCTGACAACCAATCAGAATACATTTCTTTCACAAGAACAGGAAACAAGTTTAAAGTTCAAGAGAGGGTATAAATATATCTCATTCTCCACTCAATGTGGTCAGCTATCCAAGGCTTCAAACCATGTGATCCTGTCCACTATTAAACAGTCTTTCCAATCAACCTCCATGTTTCAGTGTCTTTCTTCCCATTTGGAACTGAACCCAGATGGACATCTTCCAACAAAGCACAAAGTCCAGTTGTTTTTATTTCAATAGCTAAAGCAAAAATATTTTAGCATGTTGTAGGTTCCTTTAGATATCATAAAATTCACTCTGTTGTATCCTGTATTTTTGAAAGAACCCAACATCAAGAATTTACTTTAATAAATTCCTTTATGAACCAACCATGCAATGTGTTAATTCATCAAAAGGATGAAATTGTTAACTGAATAGTTTTGCATTCTTAGACTTATAAATGCATATTTTAAGAAATTAATAGCAGATTAACATTGTTTTTCTATTTCTTTCCTAATAATGCATCTAATAACATAAATGGTACTTTTCTGCCTAACTCATGTTTCTACTTTGGCTAATAGTACATAGCTTGAGTAGGATAGGATTTCATTAAATATTTTCTGCATTTGATTCAGTTGCTACATAAAAATGTTAAAGTGTCTAATATATTTGGAGTTCAAACTTGAAAATGGAGAATCTGTGTGGTACAGTTCTTGTATGGAATTGATTTACAGTCCTTGAACAAAGGTGTCAAGAATGCTTATTTGAAAGCAAATGAAGTCATAATCTACACCTGTATAGAAAGATGATATGACATAAAGGAAAGAAGTAAAAACCAGTTATCTGCTTTACAACAGAAAAAACACATCTCAGGCTGGCAGGATCTTATAAAATGGCAGTAATAAATGCATTTTCTTATTGTCATCAGTTTTTATTTGTTTACAGATTATGCAAGAGTATGTCTATTATAATATCATTCTAGTTTTTCAGTTCAGTCTCCACAGGGAAAGCTAATATTCCTAGGAAAAAATTAGAACACAATTTATACAAAATATACTTTCCACATAGGCCTTATTCCTAATAACAAGCTGGACCTACCTAATTAATACCCACTTCATAAAGGAGTAAGAAGAATCATCGAACAAACTATGCCAAATTAGCAGCCACACAAATGTGAATTCTTGGATTTTCTTTGCTGTTAATTAGAGAAGGCCAGGAATTCCAGATAGGAGAGGAAAGTATACCATGTCTCTACTTTTCCATCCAAAGAGCATATAGCATAAGGATCAACTTCAGCAGCCCAACATTCTCACAATTTAACTAATGCACTTTCTTCTAATGCAAGAGAGGAAAATTATTATTAACTCAGTCACAGACGAGCAGCTATTTCTTTGAGCTGTTGCTAGTGGTCATCAAATTCACTATACCATGAAAGCAGAATACTAAGTGGTAGGAACAGGAGATTGCTGCTGTGAGCATCTTTCATGTACAGCTTTTTTATTCTGCTTGAGATAGGAGTAAGTTGCTAGTTCAGTCAGAATCTCAGGAGTATTATAAGTACTTGTTGCCAATTCAACACAATTATATTGTGGAGTATCAGAAGGACTCCCAAAAATTGTGAAAGACAAGGTTAAACCTGTGGAGTTTCCAGATATGTACTATAGAAACCCATTAATTTTTGTGGATTAGATTCACTGCTTTCCCCTTCCTCTCTAGCACTTCTTTCCAGTTAGTTAGAGGAGACCTAAAGACTATATCTGTTATTAAGATTAAAGTGATTTCAATATTTCACTTCCTCAGATATCTTACTCTAATTACCATTTGATATGGTACAATAAGTGCTACTCCTTAGCAACTCTTTGCCCTTGGTCTCAAGGTCAAGAGCCAAATTCTCAATGGTGCTGAAACAGCAATATCCATCAAGCTCACATCAGAAAATATTTTTATTGCTTAATTGAGCTTGTAAACCATCATCTCTGATCACAACTGCTGGGATTCACATTCTCAGCTTTTGTCCTACCTTGCTGTATTCTAGTAAATTAATCAGACGTATGCTTCATTTCATTGACATACTATTATTCAAATCACATTTACGTATTGCTTAATTGGAAAATGGAACGTGAGAGGAGGTTTTGCAATATTACACTTAATGAATATTTAAATTGGCCTGAAGTGCATCTTGTGGTTCTTTTATACCAATTAAAAATGTAAAAAACTGCCTTTTTGGGTAGTGGGTAGATTAAGGTATAGCCCCTTCCTCAAAACATAACAAGGAATGTTATAAATTTATGAATGTCCTTGAGGGACAAGACAAATAGTTATTACCAAGATAATGGTTAATATTATCTTGGTAACAGTCTAAATAGCCTTGAGTCTGCGGCAGGAATGTAAATCTCTAAGGCAGGATCCTTCCTGTTTGGGGAAAGCACATTCAGGATTCTGTTGCTATAGCTTTAAAACAAAACTGACTCACATAATATGCTCTGCTCATTCAAACTGAAAGCTTAGCATTTTTTAAAGCTCTATGCTCCAGCTCAGAGGCAATAAAGAAGTCTCTCCAGCTATTTTTTACAATCACTCTGGTTGTTTTATTGGGGGTCATAATTCATTAGTTGAAGGACCGTCTTCAAAGCAAAGGAGAAAAGTGCGCACACTCTCCCAAAACACCAAAGATTGCGATGAACCCCTCTCACCAGAGCAGAAGCAAGAATGGGAGACATGGTGCAACTCTCTATGCTGTCTCCACAACGTTCACATACAGCACATATGTTCCCATCTCACCCACCACGGCACAAAGAAAGGAACTGCATGTTTTCTCAGATGCGTCAACAAAGGCAGTAGCAGCTGTGGCATTCCTCAAAGTCTATGGTGGGGAGAGCAACGTCTATGTTGGATTCGTCATGGGAAAAGCAAAACTAGCACCACAAAAAGGTCATACTATACCATGGCTGGAACTTTGTGGAGCTGCACTGGCCACGGAACTATCAGACACCATAACAAAGATG
The DNA here is from genome assembly GCA_009733165.1 of Naja naja. Classification (NCBI taxonomy): domain Eukaryota; kingdom Metazoa; phylum Chordata; class Lepidosauria; order Squamata; family Elapidae; genus Naja; species Naja naja. The sequence continues at coordinate 54,272,297 of CM019155.1, read as the reverse complement.
ATAGATCTTCCCTTAGAACCCACCACCTTCTATACAGACAGCAGAGTGGTACTGGGTTATATCTACAACGAGAGTAGGTGCTTCTATGTCTATGTGAGTAACAGAGTTGAACGGATCTGGAGATCCTCTAAACCTGTGCAGTGGCAGTATGTTCCAATGGATCAGAACCCTGCAGATCATGCAACAAGGTCTATTCCTGCATCTCAGTTATCAACTTCTACCTGGCTCAAAGGCCCCGAGTTCTTGTGGCGTACAGACGCCTTGGAGACAGGAAAACCCGATTTGTATGAACTCCTAGATCCAGATAATGATGGCAACATTCAACCGTTGGTCAAGAAGGTTGAACCGGTTGTCCCTCCAGTCATCTGCCTGGCAACGATGGTCGAACATGAGCAGGAAGGCCACTTATAACCTGCTCGCTTTGAATGCTTCTCCCGATGGAAACCTCTCATACTAGGAATGAGTGTGATCGTTCACACAGTCGTCCGTCTCCTCGGTCATCAGAAAGGCTTCCAGTCATACTTCCCAGACCACTGAGAGATGAATATTGAGGAGTGTACAACAAGACGTATATCCGTCGGAATACAGATGCCTGAGTGCAGGGAAGCCCATACCACAATCTAGTCCACTTCTGAGACTGAACCCATACCTCAACAACCAGGAGGTACTTTGAGTAGGAGGTCGCCTACACAAAGCAGAAATGGACTCATACACCAAGCACCCCATCATCCTTCCTGCTAACCAACATGTAACGAGGCTATTGGTACAATACTACCATGAAGCAATCCATCATCAAGGTCGCCACTTCACAGAAGGTGTCCTCAGAATGAATGGACTCTGGATCGTAGGCGCCAAAAGATGTATTACAACTGTTCTGCAGTCTTGCTTTCATTGTCGGAAACAATGGGGTCACACTCTACACCAAATGATGGCTGACCTACCACCTGAATGCCTGAGTTCCGAACCACCATTCACCAATATAGGCCTCAATGTATTTGGCCCTTGGTCTGTGTCTGCCCGATGGGCCAGGGGTGGTCAAGCTAAAGCAAACGATGGGCAGTACTCTACTTGTCTCAGCATTTGAGTGACCCATATTGAAGTCATGGAATCTGTGGACACCTCTTGCTTCATCAACGCCCTGAGAAGGTTTCAAGCCTACAAAGGCCCAGTCAAGGTATTCAGATCTGACTGTGGAACAAACTTTGTAGGTGCTTGTAAAGAACTACAGATAAAAGACAGCATTCACCCTGACTTGCTGATCGATGGCTACCTTAAAGCCAACAAGTGCAAATGGATATTTAATCCTCCCCACACATTTCATATGAGAGGAGCGTGGGAACACATGATTGGAATAGCTCGTAGTATCCTAGATTCCATGTTGGCGAAAGCACCTGAACTGACACATGAGACTCTATCTACCTTTATGGCAGAAGTCGCGGCTACCATCAATGGCCGACCTTTAGTTCCGGTGTCTTCAGATCCTGAGAATCTGACTATTCTCACTCCAGCTGCCTTGCTAATGCAGAAGACAGGTGATTGGCCTGCATAGTTAGGAAACTTTGATTCTAAGGACTTGTACAAACAACAATGGAGACAAGTTCAACAGCTTGCCAACACCTTTTGGAATGGTTGGAAGCAAGAGTACCTGCCTACCCTACAAAACCATCGTAAATGGAAGACCAAAGAACCAAACCTCAGAGAGGGAGACCTTGTCTTGCTGAAAGACAAGATGTGCATCGGAATGCATGGCCTATGGGACTTGTGTATCAAACCCTGCCCAGCTCTGATGGACTAATCCACAAAGCTAAGATCCTACTAGTGAGGTCACTAGATTCCTCCTGCGACCAGCAGACTTTCACCAAGAAGTTCTACACTAGAACTAAATCACTGACCTAGTGTTGCTGCGGAGAAAGGCTGAACTTGAAGATTGAACCTCAAGCTTTGCATGCTTTGCTTTGTTTGATGCTTTATTGCTATTTACTGTTTCCTTTACTTATATAGCTACCTGTTTATTTTAGTTATATAGTTATCTGCTATTCAGTTAGTATTATTTTTTACTGTTTATCTTAGTTAATTGCTAGTTACTTTATTTAGTGGAATTTACAATTCCAGGTGGGGACTGTGCTGTCCAGCCAGTTTAGAGTTAATGGGATTTGGGATAGGTAGTTAGGAATTGAGAGCTGTCCCCTTAAGGGAATGCATCATAGTAAATGTAGTTAAGGTATCCTGGGAAATGTAGTCCATGTCATGTGATCACATCTGTAATCCTCATTGGTCACTAAATTGACCTTAGTTGGGTTGGGGGAGGCTTCCTCACTCTAGCCTGAATCTTATATCATGCAGTCACTACAATCATCATCATAAGGATGAGAGTTTAATATCTTTCTACACCACAGTTCAAACTGGTGTGTGCATGTCTCGATAATGGTGGACCACTGGTGGTGAGCGCCATGGGGGGGTGGGATTTTGGGCCACTGGGGGGGGTAGGGGCTCCACTTTTGACACCCGACCCCTGGACTCGCTACCTGGTGCTTCGGGGTTGCCAGTGCTTGCCCGCACAGACATGGAGTGTCCAAGAGGACCGAGAAGATAGCCGAGAGGATGGGGTGCTGTTGGAGCTCTCAGTCACCGTTTGCGGTGATAGTGGCGTGGGTGCTGGTGTTGGCAGCAGCAGTGACAGCAATGGCGGTGGTTGTGTAGCGGTGGTGATGCGGCGATGGTGATGTTGATGGCAGTGGGGGCAGTGGCGGCGACGGAGGTGACAGATGACACTAGTGAAGGTCACCGTCGGGCAGCGGCGTTGGCCATGGGACTGTCTGGCGAGAGTCCTGGCAGGGGCTGGAGCAAGACCAGAGGAGAGGCCCCCATGGAGGACCCAAGACCCAGGGCCTGTGGCCTGAAGCCGTTGGTCTGAGGTGCCTGTTGCATCGCCTGGCTGGGGGATATGCATAGACCCAGCTAATGTGACCTTCTCAGCCGGCAGCCAGGCTGAGTTCCTGCCTGCTGGCTGGCTTTTTCTCTGGCCAGTGTAGTGAACTACACTTTGGCGGAACTACGGGCCCTCAGGAATGTCCCCCTGTCCCTGAAGTGGCCCATCAGACTATCAAGAGCCTACCTTGATGATGGATCCTGGGATCCTGAGAGGTGGCATGGCGCACCCAAGGGGTTTAAATTTAAAAAGGGTTATAAGGGGAGGCTATCAGCTTTTTTAACCAATAGTTTAAAGGGGTTAGGAAGGGGGCTGTCGGTTCGGGCGGGAACCTGGGGGAGTTCCGCCGAACCTACCTCAGTCCAGGTCGGGAGAAGGTCGTGGTGTGAAGGGGCAGGTGGGAGGGGCTCTGAGACCCTGGGAAACAGGGTGGGGATTGCAATCTCCAGGGCAATTGGGAATGGCAGGAGATGGAGAAACAGAGGGCCGTATCATGGTTTGGGAGCACGCCCCCGCTATCTTCGAGCGGTGGCACGCTCTGACCTTCTTGTTTCCGCCTACTCACCTGGAGTTATGGGAAGTGTGGCCCCTGGGCTTAGGTTGGTCTATGTGAATGTCAGGTCTGTGGTAAATAAAGCTCCCCTCCTCTGCGAACTTATCGAGGAGGAGGCGGTGGACCTGGCTTGCATTATGGAGACCTGGTTGGGACCGGAGGGAGGGGTTCTTCTGTGTGATTTATGTCCCCCAGGTTTCCAGGTGCTCCACCAACCATGAGCCCAGGGTAGGGGCGGTGGAGTGGCTGTGGTTATTAGGGAGACCTTGTTTCCAAGGGAGGTCACTGTCCCACAGATGGGCGGGTGTGAGTCTCTCCTCCTAAGATTGGGCCCTGGTGGTCAGTTGGGCCTGTTGCTCATGTACCTTTCTCCCAGCTGCATGGCAACAGCCCTGCCCGAGCTGCTTGAAGTTCTCTCAGGAGTGGCGGTGGAATTCCCCAACCTTTTAGTTTTGGGGGATTTCAACCTGTCCTCTCTGGGTGGGACCTCGAGCTTGGGTCGGGAGTTCATGGCTTCCATGGCAGCTATGGACCTGACCCAAATAATTCAGGGCCCCACTCATGAGAGGGGAAACACGCTCGACCTGATTTTCATCTCGGGGCAGTGGTGTAAAGATCTTGGTGGGTGTTCACCAACTATTCAGCCCCTGCCATGGACTGATCATTATCTCCTATGGCTGGTCTTTCAGCAGACCGCCCTATGCTGCTGGGAGGAGGAACCGGTTAGATGGTTCTACCCCAGGTGCCTGATGGACCCTGAGGGATTTCAGACAGCACTGGGGCCATTTCCCACTTCCCATACCCACAGAGGTTCTCGACCGGGTTGTCCCCTTGCGGCCCTTAACCCGTCGCAGATCCTGGTTAGCTCCTTGGTTTTCGGAGGAGCTCTGCGAGATGAAGCGATGAAGGAGGGGCCTGGAGAGCAGGTGGAGGTCGAGCCAATCCGGATCTGACTGTACCCAGTTAAAAGCCTACATTAGGAGTTATCTGGTGGTGATGGGAGCGGCGATGCATGCCTACTTCTCCGCTCTCATTGCATCTGCAGATGATCGCCCGGCTGCCTTGTTTAGGGTCATTCATTCCCTCCTACACTGGGAGGTGAGGGAAGACCCCTTGCAGGGTAGGGCTGAGGAATTTAGTCAGCATCTGCTGGATAAGGTCGCTCAGATTCGGGCCGGCTTGAACTCTGACTGGCAGGAGTCAGAGGAAGGAGTGATGATGAGTCTGGCTAATATCATTTGGGATGAGTTTGAGCCTGTGTCCTTAGATGAAGTGGACAGGATCATGCAGAGGCTGAGTTCCACCATGTGTTTATTGGACCCATGTCCCTCCTGGTTGGTTTATGCCTCCACAGTGGTTACACATGGCTGGCTCCAGGCAGTAGTCAACGCTTCATTGAGGGAGGGATTTCTCCCCGCTGCCTTGAAAGAGACGATGGTGAAACCCCTCCTTAAGAAGCCTGCCTTGGACCCAGCCATTTTGAATAACTTCCATCCTGTCTCCAACCTTCATTTTGTTGTGAAGGTTGTTGAGAGCGTGGTGGTTCAGCAGCTTCTAGGGTTCCTGGAGGAAGCCGATTACCTAGATCCGTACCAATCGGGCTTCCGGCCCAGGTACAGCAAGGAGACAGCATTGGTCGTGCTGGTGGGTGATCTCTGGAGGGCTCAGGACAGGGGATTTTCCTCTGTCCTAGTCCTATTAGATCTCTCGGTGACTTTTGATACCATCGACCATGGTATCCTGTTGGGACGTCTCGAGGGGTTGGGGGTAGGAAGCACCATTTTACGGTGGTTCTCCTACCTCTCATGTCGTTCGCAATCAGTGTTGGCAGGAAGGCAGAGGTCGAGCCCAAGACCCCTCGCTTGCGGGGTTCCTCAGGGGTCGGTCCTCTCACCTTTCCTGTTCAACATCTATATGAAGCCACTCGGTGAGATCATCCGTGGTTTTGGGGTGAGGTATCACCAATATGCGGATGATACCCAGCTTTACATCTCCACCCTAGACCAAATCAGTGATACCCTCTCTATGATGTCCCATTGTCTGGATGTGGTACAGATCTGGATGGATAGGAACAGGCTCCGGCTCAACCCTGCCAAGACTGAGTGGCTGTGTGTGCTGGCATCTTGGGTCCAGGATATTCCATCATTGGTCATGGGGGGAGAGGTGTTGCCCCCTGTGGACAGGGCTCACAACTTGGTGGTCCTCCTGGATTCACAGCTCAGTTTGGAGTAGCAGGTGGGAGCTGTGACCAGGGGGGCGTTCACCCAGGTTTGCCTGGTGTGCCAGTTGTGCCTCTATCTGGACCAAGATGCCCTACGGACAGTTGCTCATGCACTTGTTACTTCCTGAATCCACTACTGTAATGCTCTCCACATGGGATTTCCTTTGCGGATCATTCAGAGGCTTCAGCTGGTACAAAATGCAGCCCCGTGGGTGGTGATGGGAGCTTCCCGATACTCCCATATTATACCCCTCCTGCGTGAGCTACATTGGTTGCCAGTTGCCCTCCAGGTGAGATTCAAGGTGTTGGTGTTAACATATAAAGTCCTGCATGGCTGGGGTCTGGGGTACTTGCAGGAACGTCTCCTGCCAGTATCGATGTCCCTTCACCCTTTACGCTCCCACAGACAGGGCCTCCTTGGGGTGCTGTTGGCCAGACAGTGTTGGCTGGTGACCCCTAGGGGTAGGGCCTTCTCTGTGGTAGCACCCACCCTGTGGAACCAGCTCCCTCTGGGGCTCCAATTAGCCCCGGACCTCCGTTCCTTCTGCCGTGACCTGAAGACCTGGTTGTTTCAGCAATCCGGCCTGGACTGAAGCAGAGTGGGATGGGGTTTTTTAAACTGTTTTTAGATTAGTTTGTGGGTTTTAAAGTTTATTGGGCTTAATGTTTAATAGTGTTTTACTTAATTTATTTTGTATTTGTATTTTAATGTTGTGAGCTGCCCTGAGTCCTTAGGGAGAAGGGCGGCATATAAGTCCAATAAAATCAAAATCAAAATCAAAATCAAATCACAATTCAGAAATGCAAAGGATTGGACATTAAGAAGAACCTCATCATAACTGTGAGTTGACAGGATGCCTGATGAACCAATAAAAAAGACTTTGTATATATGCTTTGTGGAGTTGCTCTGTCTGCTTTATACCCATCCAGAGCATAATAAGCAGAACACCTAATCTGACTTACCCTTAAGGACTGACAACATACTATCTCTAAAAAGGCCAATTGGAATCATGCCTCTAAATTAAAAAAAAGGTTTTTTTTACTAAAATACTTATATGGAATGTATAAGGCATTTCACATTAGATACTAACAGCATCCAAACCTGCTTTCATAACATTTATAAACATGTGGGAAAAGTGCAATTGCGACTGAAATAAAAGAGTCATATTTTAATATTGCATATATCTTCTCTAAATCAAGGGTTTTTCTAATTCCAAAAAGAGATAAAAGACTCTTTAATGTTGTGCAATTGTCATTGCAATATCAAGAGATTACTAAATTATTTAAACAAGGTTCACATGAAAGAACATGTTATATGAAGTGATAGATAGTTTCTTACTATCTTGATCTTAATGAAGCTGCACTTCTCCATTTGTATATGGCAAACCTCTTTAATTTATGAATTAACACCTGGGAGCAGATCTGGTGCCAAAAATCTTCAACCACATTTAGAGTATTCTGTTCAGAGTTTTATTGTAAATGAAGAATGGATGTGTTTAATCAACTATGCAATTTCCCAATGTAAGTTTTGTGTTTTTATTAACCATTTAGCATTCTCCATATCTGGGCAGAAAATAAATTATTTTGATCAAGTTTCTAGTCACTAGAAAAAATGCTTAAAAATTATATAGATGTACATTTCTGAAATACCATTTAGATTGCAACATTAAATTATTTTACATTTAGAAACTTTACATTCCCTATCAAATTATTCTATCATCCTTATTAATTGTAGATATGGAGCTTTAGAAAGATAATATTGAAATGAATGTGCTGTAATTTAACTCATTTTAGATGCAACACACAATGTGACAGAGCAATATAAGCTTGATGTTTTAGAAGACGATGAAAGACTTTTGTTTAGAGTTGGAAACCTGGTTTCTCTTGGCTGACACATAGCAAGCCAGGAGCCTTGTACATGCTTTTACAAAAGTGCAAAATGGAAGATATACTTTAAAAGCATACACAAAAAATACTTTTAGATTTAATGGATATTTGTGTTTAACAGATAGGCCTTTTGCCTAAGAGGTCCAGGTTTTACTGTATTTTTAATTTTAAAAAGTCTTGATTCTGTACCATATGAATAATTAAAATTAGAAAGGGAAGAATCCTATTAAATCTTTCAATATATTTCAACTGCAGAACAATTCTCAGCAATATGTTTCCACCTCTTTTATCTGATTTAATTTTAAGTTATCTTTATAATTGCACTTCTACTATTCTTTATGGGGAATTATTAAATTACACCCCAGTGATGTTTTGGTTTGTTTCTGTGCTGCTGTACACAATTGCATTTTTTGTTTGATAAAATTGATTAATTTAAAAATAAATATTAAAGAAATATGCTATACTTTCCTATCACATTTCTGCATTTATCAGTCTGGGATAGTATTTCATGATTGTTTTGAAAATGTGTCTAACTGAATTAGATAGATGGAGGATTTAACTGACAATAATAAGAATATCTTCTTTGAAAAATTCCTTTGAGAAAACTATTCTCTGTATTTTAACTGTTCAGTTTTGTGTAGATTTAGAATTGCATTTGATTGCTTTATTAAATATTACATCGAACCACAAGCTAGCCAACAACATTTTAACTTAGATAATTGGGCAGATTCAGCCAGTGTGGTTACTTTATGGTCCCATGTTGTATTATCCCAGAACTTTATGTTAATTGTTTAAATGTGAATTTGAAATAACATTATGATTTATATACAGCCTATATTCCGGAGTGCTTGTTCCTGAGGAAGAGTAAGTAAATAGAGAATGTACAGTATTCAGTGCAAACACATATTAGAAAAGAATTGACACACAATGTTTATTAAGCAAATTTTTACAAAACCTTCTAGAGTATTTTCTTTTTCATTTTTTAAAGAAATGCAATAACTAACACTGAGAGAAAATGATTCCCCCCACCCCCCGCAATCCATTCAATCAATGCCAACCCACATTGGAAGGAATCCAAGGCAAGTGTGGAGCTAATAACCTGTTTTTCACATTATTTGAATATTTGTTTTTCTTACAATTTCAGTGTTGCTTCAATCATCAGACAGAACTATACATAACAAAAGCTATCTGTATTGTTAAATCTCTTCATAAAAGCCGTCAGTGATGGAGCATCCACAACCTCTGAAAGCAAGCCATTCCACTGGTTTATTGTTCTCACTATTAGAAAATCTCTTAATTCTAGGTTGCTTCTCTCCTTGATTAGTTTCCATCCATTGTTTGTTGTCTTGCCTTCTGGTGCTTTGGAAAAGAGTGAGAAGGGTTTGTAGGAACAAGTGAGATGCTGTAGTGGTACAGGGATTTTACAGTATTGGACTAGGACTGAGCAGATCCAGATTTAAGTCCATCCTCAACAACAGAATTTCATGAATTATGTTGGACTAATTATTTGTCCAATAATTTCAGAGTTTGTTGTGTCAGAGATGAAAAATAGATGGAGTACTATGTACATCATGTTCAATTGCTAGGGTGAAGATGGAGCGAACAAATAAACAAATAACTAAATAATCAGCTTGTTTTATGAACAGTTAAGTGTTTAAACAATAGATTCTATAATTAAGGAACATTGAACACTAATTACTAAAAAGCAAATTACAAAAGAAAGTCAAAGGTTCACAAGCGGGCTGACGGTAATAGACATTCCACTCCCTCTAGTTTAGCATAGGTTCTGCTATTCTTAAAATTCCCATTTCCTTGCCTTAAACACATACAAGGAAGAATGTCTGTACTCATACTATTCCTTGGGAAAGCTAAATTTGACAGTTCTCCCCCTCACCCAGCATTTCCAATGCTTTTAAAGGCTGTAAATAAGTTAGAAATCAATTACAATGTTGTAGATTACCTCTACAGTGTAATCTTTGGTTAGTGGTTGCCTCATTCAGTTATTATTTGAACTTATGATAGTCATATGATATTTCACTTAATGATTATATTGCTTAGTGATAGAGTTGCCTGCCTCAATTGTGTTCATCAAATGAGGACTATTTGTAATCTAAATGTACTAATACACAGGAACAGCCCTACTACCAGAGTAAAAAGATTGTCTCGGTAACTTCTTAATTTGCCCTTGTTAAAAGACAGAACTATCAATGCCACATGATTTGTCTGGAGCACAAGGGCATCTATGAAGGGGGGGATGGGCTCAAGATGGCAAGCATGGCAGTGCAATCCAGGCCTGGGCCTTCTTAAAAACAAGACTTGAATCACACAGCCAAGGCTTCCAACTTGACTTTTTTTGTTGCGGCTTATTGTCCCTGATGAAGGTCTGTAAATTCCCCACATATGCTGGGGAATGCCATTCATACTTTCTGTTATGTATGCAGAGTTTAAAATGACTGGCTATTGTTGTAAAGTGTTTGAATTCATTGGTTGTAAAAGTGCAGGAAAACCCTGCACTCTGATTGGCTGGCAGCCACGGCAGCCGGCTATAAATAGCTGCTGCAGCTGAGCCAGTCGGGTCCGTTCTGAGCTGAAGTCATAATAAACTTTGAGTTGAAGCACTCTGCGTCCTGCCTCTCTATGCGAACTTAACACTCGCGACGAAGGTGGGATTTCCCTGAAGAGAAGGCAACGCGGAACAGAGAAGAGTGAGATGGCTGCGCTGAACACCCCCCAGCCCCATTCAACCCGAAGAATGAAGACTGGGAGTTGTATGCAGATCGGTTTCAGATGTTTTTGGAAGGAAGCGATCTGGCCGCCATTTCTGAGCAGCGGAAGAGGGCGGTTTTTCTCACGTATTGTGGTCCGGCCGTTTTCAAGATGGCAAAGGCATTAGCGGGCGCAGCAGACGTGAAGGTAATGGCATGGCCTGATCTAGAGAGGCTTTTAAGGGCACACTACGCACCCCAAGTATCGTGCCTCATTAAGAGACATGAATTTTATCGCCGCGATCAGGGGGAAGATGAAAGCATAAATGACTTCGTGGCAAGTTTAAGAGACATTGGGGGTGCGTGCAAATCCAGCAGCTTAGAGGAGGCCATGCGTGATCGTGTTGTTTTGGGCCTTAAAGACAAGGTTTTGCAGAGCAAATTACTGATGAAACCAAAGATCACACTGAAAGAAGCCATAGAGGAAGCATCTTCAGCAGAAGCCACCAAATCTCAGCAGCAGCAGCCATGAGAAAGATGAACAAGACTATGGGCCATTCAGATGGGGAAAAGACCACTACAACTCATTTTGATGAACTTGAATCTGAGTCAGAATACAGTGGAGAAGAAGAAGAAATCAACAGACTCAGAATGGAGCAGAAAAGAAACACCTGAGAAGGAAGAGGCGTGATTTCCACTGCATAGGTTGTGGGGAAACCACCCCACTGAATGCAAGTTCCTGGACACCATTTGCCTCCGATGTGAAAAAGAGGGCACATTGCAAGAGTCTGCAAATCATCCAGAACTCCACCAAACAGAAGAAAGTTTGCTACAAACAACAAAGACAGAGAAGTCAAGCCAAACAACACCAGTGAGAAAATGGGGCAACACAGAAGCAAATGGAAGGAATGAAACTCATCAAACAGTAACTATTGGTCATTCTTCCCTTTAAATAACAGGAAAGTGCATGTCAAGGTATTCATTGAAGGAAGGCCTTGCCAAATGGAAGTGGACTCAGGTTCATACTTATCCATGGTGTCATGGGACACTATTCAGAGACTGATACCAGACATTCAGAAGACTCACTTCAAGAAGCAGGCATTAACTCTAAAGACTACCAAGGGAACAAGATTCCAGTAGTTGGAACAAGAGAATTCAACGTGAAGTTCAAAGGTCACATCAAACGCCTACCCCTGACCATCATCGTGGATAAAGATGTCCCAAGTTTGCTGGGACTAGAATGGTTCAACCCGCTGGGCATCAAGTGACTGGCATCAATCACGTAAGCAACACTGAGTGGGAAGAGTCTTTGAAGTCTGAGTTTCCAGAGGTCTTCAGCGACGGATTAGGCAAGTACTTGGGGACCCCTATCACATTTAACCTAGATCCCAAGGTACAACCAATCAGATTAAACCCAGAAGGGTACCTTTGCATTGAAGGAAAAATTGATGAACAATTAGATAAACTTATAGCCCAAGGGTGCTGGAGCCCACAGACTCCAGGTGGGAAACACCCATAGTCACGCCAGTCAAGGCTGACGGTTCCGGAGAATCTGCGGGATTACAAGGGGACATTGAACCATGCTACAACAGAGCATATCCGGTTCCAGTGGTTCATCATTTATTACATTCTTCATGGGGCACAGTTCGCCAAATTGACCTGGCCCAAGCATACCAGCAGTTAACAGTAGATGATCTAACTGCAGAAGCCCAAACCATTGTAACCCATCGGGTGCATTCAAATGCAAGAGGTTACAATTGAGTAAGTGTGGTGCCAGGCATCTTTCAAAGCCTCATGGAAAGGATGCTACAAGGGTTGCCTGGGGTGGTGCCTTATTTTGATGACGCTTTTAATCTCTGCTGAAAATGACACTCAGTTACACGAGAAACTCAGAGAAGTTCTAACCAGGTTCAAAAGTGGGGTTAAAAGTCAAAAAGAGAAATGCACACTAAGAACTGACAAAGTAGAATTCTTGGGTTATATGATTGATAAACATGGCATCCACCCCACAGAAGCCAAAGTTCAGGCAATCAAAGAAGCCCCAGGCCTAGATGCAAAACTGATTTGCAAGCATTCCTGGGACTTATTAATTTCTATCATATGTTTCTACCTCAGAAAGCAACCACTGCAGAACCCTTACACAGATTACTGGATAAAAATCTGCATGGGTCTGGGGCACAAAAGAAGAAGCTGCATTTAACAACATCAAGAGACAAATCACTTCTGATTGTGTCCTGATACAGTTTTCTGAGAATTTACCTGTAGTATTGACTTGTGATGCATCCCCTTGGAGTGGGGGGGGGTGTTGAGCCACATGCTTCCCAGTGGAAGGGAAGCCCCTATTGTTTTACTCTCACTTGACTGAAAGCAGAGAGAAACTACAGTCAACTGGACAAGGAAGCGTTGGCTATCGTGGCAGCAGTCAAGAAGTTCCATGAGTATGATATGGGAGAAGGTTCACCATTGTTACAGATCAAACCTCTTTTAGGCATTGTGGCAGGGACAGACCAACGCCCACCATCCTGTCACCAAGAATGCTGAGATGGACTGAATTTCTTGCTGCTTATTCATATAAACTCATTCACAGACCGAAAAGACATTGGGCACGCTGATGCTTTGAGTCGCTGCCCACTTCCTTTGCACACTGAGGACCCTGCTCCTGAAACTTACACCTTCTTTCTAGAAACTGTTGCCAAACTTCCAGTTCATGCTGCTGAAATTGCTAGAGAAACTGCCAAAGACACTTCATTGGCCTATTGTAGGCTGGATTAAAAGGGTTGGCCACTACATGATCTACCCAAGCTTCCCAACCTTTTAAATCCAGACAAACTGAATTATCTGTCTTGAGGGGATGTATTTTGTGGGGTAACAGGGTGGTTATTCCTGCAAAATTGCAGAAAGAGGTTTTGGAAATGTTACATGAGGGTCATCCGGTATTGTCAGAATGAAGGGATTGGCCAGGAGTTATGTATGGTGGCCTGGTATAGACAAAATGGTTGAAACTGGGTTGCATCCTGCCCAAACTGTCAGCAAGTAAGCCTGCTCCACCCCTCGCCCCAAACAAGAATGGGAATGTCCTAGGGGTCCATGGTCCAGGATTCACATTGATTTTGCTGGCCTACTACCAGAGGCACACTTTCCTTATTGTAGTTGATGCATACTCCAGATGGTTAGAGTTATCCCCATGGTTTCCACCACTGCAGACGCTGTTATCAAACAACTTAAGAAACTTTTTGTAACTCATGGGTTACCTGATGTGCTTGTTTCTGACAATGGTCCTCAATTTACTGCTAATCTTTTGAATCATATTTAGCGCAGCAGGGTATCAGACACGCCCTTACTGCCCCTGGGCATCCTGACTAATGGCCGGGCTGACGCATGGTACGTTTACCAAGGAGAAACTCCAACAATTGGGTCCAGGGACATCACTGAGAAAGTTGAAAAACTACTCAGTATCCAACACATCACTCTAGTCCATCCACTAACTTAACTCCTGCTGAGCTTTTGATGGGAGAAAACTCAGGTCTACCCTTAGACCGCCTTCACCCCACTTACGCACCCAAGCACCTCTAGATTCCACCAGCAAAACTCGCACATTCACTGTGGGTGATTCTGTTTATGCTAAGAACCTTGTGGGTGAACCACTATGGATTCCTGGAGATAACCCAGGTTACAGGCCCCAGGTCTTACAGGGTTCAAACTGAGGATGGTGTCTTGTGGAGTAGGCACATAGACCAGTTACGGTCCAGACTGCCTCTGAGCACACGCCCTTGCCTCTCTGGATCCCATGCCCTCAGCCTCTTCTAGGGGAAGGGGAGATAATGATGGTAATCAGCAAGTGAGAATCAACCCCATGTGTAACGAGCTAACACGACAGGAACCATCCCAAAACCTGTCAGGGTACCAACAACCATTTTTGCAAATAGAAGATTGCACATCACTACCAGATTTAGGGGTGACATTGGGTTGGAGATGGATTGGGAGGACAGACCAGGTTGTAGTAACCAAGCAGGTTCTACCAATACAAGAAGTCCTAATAAGGAATGTTGGCAGATACATTTCCTTCCTCACAAAGTGAGATTCCCAAAACACCTGAACCACGCAGGTCTCAACATACCTGTAAGAGCCCCACCTATCTACAAGAGTATATTAGATAGATGGGGTTTGAGTATGGACCAAACCTAGTGGGAGGGGTGTTATGTATGCAGAGTTTAAAATGACTGGTTATTGTTGTAAAGTGTTTGAATTGGTTGTAAAAGTGCGGAAAACCCTGCACTCTGATTGGCAGCCGCCAAGCTGGGCTATAAATAACTGCCACGGCTGAGCTAGTCGTGTCCGTTCTGAGCTGAAGTCACAATAAACTTTGAGTTGAAGCACTCCGCTGCCCCTGCCTCTCTATGTGAACTTAACATTTCATGACCAGTCAGTCAACATTTTTTTGCTTCAGATAATTCAAGTGCTCTCTGCTAGAAAGACTACCAACAGAAGAGCAAATTCCATGGAAAATCAAACTGCTAGCTTAAAACCAGAGTTAAGGGTTCAGGATTTGAAGCTATCTTTGCAAGTACAGAGAAACTGATGCTTACAACTGCTCAAATGATTAAAATGAATATTTAAACACTTCTGGAGAATGAACATCCATAAATATTGTTGCTAATATTTTCTTTAGATGTCCCAAATTCTAATAAGAACAACATTTTCTTATGAGAAGGAAAAAAAAGTATAGAAGTAACACATAGGAAGGAAAAGAAAGGAACAGAAAGGAAAAGAAAAGAAAAAAGCCTAATAGTTAT
>CM019155.1:54191635-54235751 GCA_009733165.1 Naja naja | reverse complement strand
TCTCCTCCGTGAGATCATTGAGGAGGAGGATGCGGACCTGGCTTTATCACCGACCTGGAGCGGACCTGGTTGGGCCCGGAGGGAGTGTTCCTCTGGTGACTTATGCCCTCCAGGTTTTCGGGTTTTGCACCGACACGGGGCTCAGGGTAGGGGTGGTGGGGTGGGCGTGGTTATAGGGAGACCCTGTTTCCAAGGGAGATCACTGTTGCAGAGATAGGTGGGAGTGAGACCCTCCTTGTGAGTGGGGGCCTAGTGCTCAGGTGGGTCTGCTGCTTACATACCTTTCCCCAGCTGTGTGGCAGCGGCCCTACCTGGGGTCTCGATCTCCTCTCGGGGTGGCGGTGGAGCTCCCGGATCTTGTGGTCCTGGGGGACTTCAATCTGCCTTCCCTGGGGGGGGGCGTCGGGTTTGGCCCAGGAGTTCATGGCATCTATGGAGGCCATGGGCCTGACCCAGTTGATTCAAGGCCCGACTCACGAGGGGGGGAATACTCTTGACCTAGTTTTTGTCTCTGAACGGTGGCGGAGGACAGAGGGCAAGTTGGTTTTTTCAACCTTGTGTCATATTTGATCATTTATCCTACCTGGTCCCGTAGCATGGGAGGACTCCTAGGATGGTTCCGCCCCGGCGCTGATGGACCCTGAAAGGTTCCAGGCAGAACTGGGGTTTTTCCTCTTCCCTTGCTCACAACTCTGCCGAGGATCTGGCTGTGGCCTGGCAACGGGCTGCATCAGAGGCCCTCGACAGGGTTGTCCCCATGCGTCCCTTACACGTCGTGGATCCCGGTTTGCTCCTTGGTATACTGAGGAGCTCCGGGAGATGAAACGTCGTCGTAGGGGTTAGAGAGCCAGGTGGAGGTCTACCGTTCTCAATCCGATCGTGCCCAGCTAAGAGCCTATATTAGACTTACCTGTAGCTATGGAGAGGCGAGAAGATCTTATCTCTCCACTCTCATAGCGTCCGCAGAACGCCCAGCTGCCCGTTGAGGGTTACCCGTTCCCTCCTCGTTTAGGGGAGGGCCGACCCGATGCGGGGCAGGGCTGAGGAGTTTGGTCAATATCTGGCGATAAGATCGCCGTTATTCGGGACGGGTTGTCCTCTAATTTGCAGTGGTCGGAGGAACGAGTTTGGGGTAGTCTGGCCACCGTTATCTGGGATGAGTTTGATCTTGTCTCCGAGGATGAAGTGGACAGGATTATGCGGCGACTGAGTTCCACCACATGTTTGTTGGACCGTGTCCCTCCTGGCTGACTTATGCCGCCAGGGAGAGGCCCCTGCGGCTGGCTCCGGGCAGTTGTCAACGCTTCATTAAGGGAGGTGTCTTTCCTCTGCCTTGAAGGAGGCGGTGGTGAGACCCCTCCTGAAGAAGCCTGCCTTGGACCGAGCCGTGTTAGACAACTTCCGTCCTGTCTCCAACCTTCGCTTTTTGGCGCGGGTTGAGAGTGTGGTGGCTCAGCAGGTTCGCTTTTCCTGGATGAAGACGGACTACCTGGATCCGCTACCAATCGGGCCTACGACCGGTTACAGCACGGAGACGGCATTGGCGCGCACTGATGGATGATCTCTGGAGGGCCCGGGACAGGGGGTTTTCCTCTGTCCTGGTCCTATGGACACCTCTCAGCGGCTTTTGATACCATCAACCTGTATCCTTTTGCGTCGCCTCGGGGTTGGGAGTGGGGGGCCTGTTCTTCAGTGGTTCCTCCTCCTCCGCCGAGGCTGATCTTAGTGGATAGGTCGAATGGTGTGGTGGGAGGGGGTGCGGTCGAGACCGAGGCTCTCTCTTATGGAGTCCCGCAGGGGTCGGTCCTTTCCCCTCTCTTATTTAATATCTACATGAAAAACGCTGGGTGAGATCATCCGTGGTTTTGGGGTGAAATTCCATCAGCGCTGATGACACTCAGCTGTACCTTTCCACCCCTGGCCAGATCAGTGATGCCTCTCCCTGATGTCCGGTGTTTGGATGCGGCGGATCTGGATGAGTAGGAACATGCTCCGACTCAACCCGGCCAAGACTGAGTGGCTTTGCGTGCGGCGTCTCGCCCATCCAGGATTGTTTATCCTTGGCCATAGGGGTGAGGTGTTACCCCTGTGGATGAGGGCGCGGGAATCTGGGGGTCCTCCTGGGTACGGCTCGGTTGGAGGAGCAGGTGGGGGCCGTTGCCAGGGGCCTTTGCCCAGCTCCGTCTTGTTCGACAACTTCGCCCTTTTCTGGATCGGGACTCCTGCATACGGTCACTCAGCGCCTTGTCACCTCGAGACTAGACTACTGCAACGCTCTCTATCTAGGACTGCCCTTGCATACCATCCGGAGATTGCAGTTGGTGCAGAATGCGGCCGGCGGGACGGTGATGGGAGTTACCGGTTCTCTCATGTTACCCCCTTCTGCGTGGCTGCATTGGTTGCCGCATTGCGCTCGGGTGAGATTCAAGGTTTTAGTTTTGACATTCAAAGTCCTACACACATGGGTCCCCAATATCTGAGGAGCGTCTTCTTCCAATATCGAGTGCCGGCCGCCCTGTGCGGCTCATAGGCAGGACTCTCGGGGTCCCATCGGCGAGTCAATGCGGTTGGTATTTCCCCGACGAACGAGCCTTTTCTGTTGCGGCCCCCGACCTCTGGAATCAACTGCCTCTGGAGCTCCGTCTGGCTCCTGATCTCCGCACCTTCCGCCGTGAATTAAAAACTTGGTTGTTTGACCAGCCCGGGCTGTGACCCTTCCTTGGGGGGAGGGATGTCTTTTAACCTATTTTATTGTTGTGTTCATATTTGGGCTTGTTGGTTTAATGTTTTTTTAAATATTTATTGTTCTATGTTTTTAGCTGTGAGCAGCCGAGTCTTGGAGATGGGCGGCATACAAGTTCAAATATAAATAAATAAATAAATAAATAAAGTATCAAAAAAACTCAAATTTGTTGGTTATGAACCCAAAACCAAAGCTTACAGATTCATGGATAGTAATCACAAGATAATCATATCGAGATCAGCAAATTTTCATGAAAACACAAACTGGAGTAAGATACATTCAAATGAAATCATAATTGGCAAAAACACATTCAAAACTGATCAGGATCAAACACAACTTCACACTCACACTACAAAAACAAAACCCAACAGAAATAACATTAAGGTTAAGGCGTGGAAAGAAGGTCACCACATACTCAAAACCAAAGGTACAGATGAGTACAGCTCAGATGACTCATCAGAAAAAAATATTCCAAACGAAAACATACACAGGAGATCACTAAGGACTAATAAAGGCAAAATTCCCAATACCTTAGGGGACTATGTGATGTCTATTGATACCATCATCGTCACACCCAAAAATTATAATGACATACTCGCACTCCCACCAGATGAACAGTTAAAATGGAAAGAGGCCATGGGAGGAGATGGAAAGTATTAAAAACTAGAGGTATATACCCCCTCAAGAGTTCCAGAGAACAAAAAAATTATCGGTACCAGGTGGGTATACAAAATAAAACCCCTAGAGGATAACAAAAATCTATACAAAGCAAGACTGGTGGCACAAGGTTTCTCACAAAATTTCCAGACGATTACATAGACACATATTCTCCTACTGTGAGGGCAGAAAGTGTTAAGACAGCCTTGGTCATTGCCTCAATTCTAAATGAACACGTGTATCAATTCGATGTACAAACAGCATACCTACACGCACCACTAGATAAGGAATTATACGTCAGAGCACCACCAGGAATTGACTGTAATGAAGGGAAAACCTGGCTGCTCCATAAAAGTCTCTATGGTCTGCGACAATTGGGTAAGAGATGGTACGATTGTCTTTCCAAAACTTTAAGGCTAATAGGTTTCACCGCCACATCAGCTGACAAATGTGTATTTATTAAAAGGGATCAAGGCATATGTGAAAAAGTACTTGTCTATGTCGATGATATATTGTACATATGTAAAAGTAAACTTAAATGTGACCAATTTGCCAAAAACTTCAAAAACATTTTTCATTGAAATCTTTGGGAAAAATCGATAAATATTTAGGGGTTCAGATTACCGAATCACAAAATGGTTTCATACTGTCGCAAAAGGAAAAGATATTAGAATTACTGGAAAATGCAATATGTCTGATGCCAAACCATCAGATACCCCCATGCAGACTGACTTCCTAAAGAACATGTTTAATAATGATGAGATATTTAAGGACAATACAGTTTATCGATCTACAATTGGTTCGCTACTTTATATAGCCAATTGGACTAGACCTGACATAGCATTATCTGTCAACTTACTCTCAAGACATGTAAATAACCCAAAAATGTACCACTGGAATGCAATCAAAAGATTATTAAGATATCTGAAACATACCGCTGATGCGGTTTTGTCACTTAATCCAAATATGTCAAGCACCCCTAGACTTTCATGTTACGCAGATGCCGATTGGGCGGAATGTCAAAACACGAAAAAGTACTTTAGGGTATGTTATTTTTCTGAATGATAGTCCTATACATTGGTATACCGGAAAACAAAACTTGTATCAACTTCAACTACAGAAGCCGAATTTGTTTGTTTATCAAAGGCAAATAACTTAATTTGGTTTGACGATTTAGTGATGGATATTTGGAAAGAACCTTCATACCCCATAATCATTCAGGAGGATAACAAAGCAGCAATAGATATATCTAAAGCCGATGCTGTAGGCCACAGGTCAAGACACATCGACATTAAGTACAAACATGTGAGACAGTTGTCAGAAATTGGATTCATAAAAGCTGTACATTGTGAGACTAAGGAACAAACTGCAGATATTTTGACCAAGCCCCTTCCCTCAAAACAACATTCATATCTGACAAAGAAGCTGTGTATAAATATATAAATGATGTATGATAATATCTATGTTAATGTTCCTCCAATGATAAATCAGTTTGACCTTAGAAGGGGAATTGTTAAGGTAAAATGCCAAACTGCTTTATTCATATAAGAAAAAATGTTCATTGTTGTTCCTAATATTAAGCATACAAGTTCCATGATGCATCACTGCATATTCCCCTCCCACTAAGTATAAAAAGGTACTGATTTCTGGTTTTTAGCTCTCTCTCCTCCCTCTCCTGAAAGAATGATGTACCTAAGAGAAAACATAGATATGATGTAAGTTTATATTTCTACAATAAAAGGATTATTCTGATCATAAATATTTTTGAAGATTAATTTTGGCTAGATCCATTAAAAGTTATCAACAAAATGCCCATAGAAAGGCTTATTGTCACAAATTGCTAACCTATAAATCTACTAATGGTTATCTGTGTACCAAATTCTCATGTAGCCAAATGGCACCATCAGGTTCAAGAAGGAGGAATCATTAAACATATTTCTGTGTGTGCACATGTGCATGAAAACATACCTTTTACCTCAGGCAGAGGTGCATATAAAGTAAGGGAAACTGGAAAAAAAGAGGAAAAACTCAGGGACCAACTGATTAAGGGCTGAATATTTTCATAAGCATGGGGTGCTAATTGTTACTGGAAAATTGGAGAAGGGGCAAAATCCTGAATAAGAGTATTGTTACTTGATTAGAAACTTGATTAGGGGTCTTCTGCACTGACATTTTTGGCTGCAAGTTGCATAGCAGCGCTTTGATACCAACTAAACTTTATAAAAGTTCTCAGATGAGTCCTTTTCCTTCCAGATGATGTTCCTAATATAGAAGAACTAAAAAACAAAAAATAGAGTGTTGTACTGTAGGCAGAGGGATTCTAATATGAGGCAAACAGTAGAGACTAGTCAGGGTTGTTGGAATCAAGAATGATAGCACAGATATTATTTCTTTCACCTGGATCCAGATCTGTGAAAGATTGATTCCAGTTTTGCAGTCCTCATACATAAAGTGGGCAAATTTCAGACTAGACACAAATCTAGTCCTATTAGAAAGGGAATAAAGCAAATTTAGTGGGGTGGGGTGTGGGGGGAACAGATTTATGGATACTAGTCAATCTGCCCTGAAGTCTGCCTGTCCTTTACCTCAGGCATCTTCAATTAACCCTGTTCAAATTCCTAGCAATAAGCTTGGAAGTTTTGACTGAGTCCAAGTGAATGGAAGAACTAAAAAAAAAATCTTGAAGAAAAGAAATGTCAGCAAGCACCAGCTTCAGAACTGCAATGTTCATTAGGCTAACTGAAAGCACCATTTCACTAAATTTAGCACTGCAGCAATGCTCAACAGAGTGAATTTAATGAATGCTGTGGGCAGTGAAACCAAAACGATTTTGAAGTAATTTTCTTCAGCATGGGACCCAGCTCTCCTATAAGGCTTAAAAATAAAGAACTTACTCCCATTCATCTATGCTGTTTTTCTTTTATGAATGGCTGGTATTGCCAATTCAAACACAGTTGCCTCATGATGTCATGGCCTCAAAATTTCCACTTGCTTTGCTGTAAGAAAGAGTAATCAATACTTAAGAAGATTATAAATCTACTAGAAACCTGGTTGAAGCTTATAAAAATTGTATTTGGATCAATGTCTATAATTGCCAAAAAAAATGATCAGTTCTAAAATAGGATGAAGTAGGTTTTCAAAGAATTAGAATACAAAAGCAAGGAGAACTGAAGTTCAAGCAACAAAAAAAAAGCTCTTCTGTTTTAAAATAGAGAAGTTAATAGTAACAACAACAACAGACAATAGGCTTCTCAGAAATACTTGCAGTATTGTGGCATTGTTCAGTTTCTCAAGGACGTAGTTTAGCTTTTAACTTTCAAGGTCATATTTTTCTGGATTCTAAATACTATTCTTTTTATCTATTGTTGGATTTAATCAGTTAAGGAGAACTTTGGTGATCAGAGTATCTGATATCAACAATTATTTTACCATATATACTTGAGTATAAGTCCATCAGTGGATACACTGACTTTCAAAATGTTTATATGTTTTAATTTTCACAATTGGCTTACTTGTGGAAAATCCATGGTGTCAACCTTCAAGATTCTTTTCCTTTGCTTCGCATCTTTCATCTGTCATAAGTAATGGGGGGAGGAGGGGTGAAATAGTTATGGGAAGTGAGCTGGAGGTTTCAGAGAAAAAACTGTATAAGTTGGGGGGGAAGTTTCTTGTTTATGTTTCTTTCTTATGCTATACGCAAGCGCACCTCTTTATCAAAATATGTCAAGATCAACGGACAGATGCCTCATCACCACCTGAAGATGCCCACATGGTGTTATGAACAACTTTTAATTGGATGGACAGTTTGAACTATGGTGGGTGGGAATGTTGCCATCACTTTGTATTTGTGATTTACGCGCTCACTTTCTCAGATTCAGAATTCTTTTGCTGTTACCACTTAATTTCCAGTAAAAGATACCTTTTCTCTAATTAATGGAGTCTAAGTATTTCTTTCTTGGATTTTGAATGGAGCACCAGCTGACACATGGTATTTTGGTTAAAAAAAATCAAGAGTCAGCTTATAGGTGGATTGGTTTATGAGGAAATAAGCTGCTCAAAAAAATAAAGGGAACACTTAAACAACACAATGTAAGCTGCTGAAAACAATAAAGGGAACACTTAAACAACACAATGTACAGCAGTTGAATGTGCTGACAACAAAATCACACAAAACTTAACAATGGAAATCAAATGCATCAACCCATGGAGGTCTGGATTTGGAGACACTCAAACTAAAGTGGAAGAAAACACTACAGGCTGATCCAACTGTGATGTAATGTCCTTAACACAAGTCAAAATGAGGCTCAGTAGTGTGTGTGCCTCCATGTGCCTGTATGACCTCCCTACGCCTGGGCATGCTCTGATGATGAGAGGATGGTCTCCTGAGGGATCTCCTCCCACACCTGGACTAAAGCATCCCCAACTCCTGGACAGTCTGTGGTGCAACGTTGGTTGGTGGATGGAGCAAGACATGATGTCCCAGATGTGCTCAATTGGATTCAGGTCTGGGGAATGGGTGGGCCAGTCCATAGCATCAATGCCTTCATCTTGCAGGAACTGCTGACACCTCCAGCCACATGAGGTCTAGCATTGTCGTGCATTAGGAGGAACCCAGGGCCAGCACCCAGCATATGGTCTCACAAGGGTCTGAGGATCTCATCTCGGTACCTAATGGCAGTCAGGCTACCTCTGGCAAGCACATGGAGGGCTATGCAGCCTTCAAAAAATGCCACACCCATTACTGACCCACTGCCAAACCAGTCATGCTGGAGGATGTTGCAGGCAGCAGAACATTCTCCATGGTGTCTCCAGACCCTGTCATGTCTGTCACACGTGCTCAGTGTGAACCTGCTTTCATCTGTGAACAGCACAGGGTGCCAGTGGCAAATTTATCAATCTTGGTGTTCTGTGGCAAATGCCAAACGTCCTGCACGGTGTTGGGCTGTAAGCACAACCCCCATCTGTGGACATCAGGCCCTCATAGGACATCAGGCCCTCATAGGACATCAGATTCCTCATGGAATCTGTTTCTGACCGTTTGAGCAGACACATGCACATTTGTGGCCTGCTGGAGGTCATTGTGCAGGGCTCTGGCAGTGCTCCTCCTGTTCCTCCTTGCACAAAGGCAGAGGTAGCGGTCCTGCTGCTGGGTTGTTGCCCTCCTACGGCCTCCTCCATGTCTCCTGATGTACTGGCCTGTCTCTTGGTAGCGCCTCCATGCTCTGGACACTACACTGACAGACACAGCAAACCTTCTTGCCACAGTGATTGATGTGCCATCCTGGATGAGCTGCACTACCTGAGCCACTTGTGTGGGTTGTAGACTCCGTCTCATGCTACCACTAGAGTGAATGCACGCCAGCATTCAAAGTGATCAAACCATCAGCCAGAAAGCATAGGAACTGAGAAGTGGTCTGTGGTCACTACCTGCAGAACCACACCTTTATTGGGGATGTCTTGCTAATTGCCTATAATTTCCACCTGTTGTCTCTTCCATTTGCACAACAGCATGTGGAATTGATTGTTAATCAGTGTTGCTACCTAAGTGGACAGTTTGATTTCACAGAAGTGTGATTGACTTGGAGTTACATTGTGTTGTTTAAGTGTTCCCTTTATTTTTTTGAGTGGTGTATATATGGGATTTACTTTAAAAAAAAAACGATCATACTCATGAATAATTCTAACCTATTTTTGGGCTGCATGCATATTTTGGCACCTAAAATCTTATTTGTAAAATGTTTATTTCTTAAGCGTATATGATAAATGCATTCCAAGAAAAATATCCTTTTCCTCAAGGATAAAACTCTGCAAGTTTTGCTTTTATATTTACAGAAGGACTTTTTCAACGTGTACCTAATCATAGCAATCTGCCTTAGTAACAAGACCACTAAGTAGTAATATCCCAGAATTTTGATGTGGGACAATTTAAGAAAAGCAATAGGTAAATTTCCTACTCTATCTTCTCCTTGTGACTTGGAGAAAAAATAACCACTATTTTCTCTTTAAGGGATGTGCAGGGTTGGATGAAAGTAGGACAGTATCTGGAATGAAGGTTTAGCCATTTGCCTATGGGATGAGTCACAGGTATAGAATTGCTCTATGCTAGGGAATCTATCAATTGAGCTATTTCTTAAGGAGTATAGTAATAAACCTACTTCCAAACTTAGCCCAACTGAAAAGTGATAGATGTACTAAAGGGGGGACCTTCTTGTCTCTTGCAATGTGCAATCTTTTAATTACTTTGAGCTGATATGGAGGGGAGCAATCAGTAAATGCTGCAAGCGAATGGCACTGTTGGCAGCAGGACCTGCAACCTTAAACACTCAAAGAGTCATTTGGACCTGTTTCCCACAGAAAACACTGGGAGCCACAAAACCTGGGTGGGTGTGGCCAACTCAATGTCACTCACTCCCACCCAGTCACATGATTCCTCCTAGCCATGCCTACCCAGCCGGTCATTAGGGCAGAGAACCTGTTGTTAAAAAACACCTGGAACCAATTTTTTGGAAATCCAGGCTGGCTGAGGAATAAGCATGAGTCGTGGTGGAGGCTTCCCTTCAAGTGACCCTGCTCCTCCTCCTCCCCTTCCTTCTCTTCTCACAATCCCCTAGCTGGCTGTGGATGGGTCAGGAGGGTGCACATGAGCAGGGAGACCATCCTCAAGAAAGTGGCCAGGCTCAGCCAAAGCACAACAAAGAGAGAGAAGAGAGAAGAGGGAAGGGAGGAGGAGGCAGAGGGAGAGAGAGTATCAATCTTCCCTGTAACATAAATAAAAACCCAAGGCATCTATCTTTCTTTAAAGTCTGTTTATTAGGAACATATCAAATTGGCCAGGACTTAGTGTAATTCTGACTCTGGCTAGATCCCAGAATTATACCCAGTAAAAAGCAAAACTTTGAAACTCCCCCCCCGAGTCTGTCTCAATCAATTCTCAGTCCATCAGTCTGGCGACTCCAAACTCCACCTTCCTCCTGCTGCAAGTTTCTTCTCTGTTCTCACGGGAAAGAATGCTACTTACAACAATCAACCTTTATCTCTATAACCCCCTTCTCACTGGTTAAAGAGTGGTGAACCTGAAATAGCATTAAATTCCTTTGTAGAAAGCCTAAAGAAGCTAAGGAAAAAAACAGACAAAAGCTAGAATAAAATATAGCTACACATATGTCATCTTCAGGGTCGACAGAGAGAGAGATACAGAGATACACACACTCACACAGAGAGACATAGAGAGAGAGACACACACACACACCAGGGGGAGACAGGTTGACATGTGAGCATCTTTTAGAGCGCCCAGCCCCAGGCGACTTTGCCAGCAACTAGCCCACTCTCAGGCCTCCAGGGAAGCAGCGGCAGCGTTTTTGGCAGCTGCTATAACATCTATAGAACTTGTGTTTCATTCTGGCCCGGAGTCACTGGGAGCAGCGCCAGAGGCCTTAGGGTTGGAACATCTTGCAGGCCTGGCAATTACATCTTGGCTGGGGGTTGGTTGAAGGTCGGCCCTGGCTGATGGCTGTACCCCCAGCTGGGGTGGACAGGATATGGCTTTGTTGGCTGGGACCCTGCTCTGGTGGCGACGGTGGCAAGCGGCGGTCATGGCGGTGTGGACCCAGGGCCAGTGTGGTTGCGGAACCAGGCATGGATGTTGGAGGTGAGCCGGAGGCTGCCCTGGCTGGGAGGTAGGCACCGATGAAGACAAGGGGGCAGCTGCACCGTTGGATGCTGCCCCGTTGATCTTCTCTGCCCCTTTGCCTTCTTTAATTCTGACTCCTTGAATGTCTGGGATGAATGACTGGGTTGTTGGCCACAAGGGTTTGTTGGCCAATTGATGTGATGCCGAGGGGCAAGAAGACTCCCTGTTTCCATCTGGGATGTGAACTATCGGACGGTTCTATCCATCTGCCATCCAGAACTCTTGTCTCCTCCGTGCTGTGGGGTTACCTCTCCTGCCCTCATTAGTCTTCATTGGCAGGGTGATGGAACTTTGTTGGCTCACCCACCCACTGTTGTGAGAGAACAATGGGATGGGTTGTACCACCTCCTCCCCAGCTAACTTCAACTGCTGCAAACATCTCTTTTAATCACTGGGGCCACGAGGCGGTGAGAGAGCAGTGGCCAGCCTTAGACGACCAACAGCCCCTGGAATGCGTGAGAGGGCATCCAGGGATGGAGGCAACTCAGTGGTTTTTGAATTATGCCAATGGTTAGACTATAAGATCTTTATGAGGACATACCACTTACATCTAGGGCCGCCTCCCTTTGTTGATGGGACATGTACCAACATATGCGGACTTTTCGGGCAGCTGAATTGTGGGCTCTGAGGAATTCTCCCCTCTCTTGGGTTTGGCCCACTGGTTTATCATCAGCCTATCTCGAGGCGGATTCTGGAATCGGAGAAATGGCAGGAAAGGGTAGGGGCCGGGGCTCGGGGAGGGATAAGGAAAAAGGACCCAGGGCTTCTTTGTTAAAATTTTTATTTTGGTTTCTTAGGGGGTTAGGGAAGGGTGGGAGGGGTGGGGGTCTTATTACAGGAGTTCAGTGCAGCCTGAAACAGGGCGTGGTTGGGGGTGCATGAGGGGGCCTGTGGGACTCCAGGCGGAATAGTGGGGGCCATGATCCCCAGGGTGGTTGGAATGGGTAGGAGCGGCTGAGGGGGGGCCATATCATGTTAGGGGCGCCCAGCTATGTCCAAGCTGTGGCGCTCTGACCCCTTAGCCTCTTCTCATCCCTGGGGTTTTGGGATCCAGGACCCTGGGCTCAGACTGGTGTACTTTAATGCCAGGTCCATGGTTAATAAGGCACCACTCCTCCGTGATGTGATTGAGGAGGAGGTCGCGGACCTGGTTGGGGCCGGAGGGTGGAGTCCCTCTGGTTGACATCTGCCCCCAGGTTTTCGGGTGTTGCACCAGTCACGACCCCAGGGAAGGGGGGGTGGCTATTGTCATTCGGGAGACCCTGTTTCCAAGGGAGGTCCCTGCCCCGGAGATAGGCGGGTGTGAATCCCTCCTCCTGAGGTGTGGGCCTGCAGGTGGGATGGGCATGCTGCTTACATACCTGTCCCCAGCTATGTCTCAGCTGCCCTGCCTGGGCTTCTTGATGCCGTCGGGGGTGGTGGAGTTTCCAGAGCTTATAGTTCTGGGTGACTTCAACCTGCCTTCCTTGGGACTGGCATTGGGTTTGGCCCAGGAGTTCATGGCCTCCATGGAGGCCATGGGCCTGACCCAGATAATTGATGGCCCGACTCATGAGGGGGTAACATGCTTGACCTGGCTTTTGTCTCGGAGCAGTGGCGAGTGGTCTGGGGGTGGTGACATAGTTACCCACCCCGTTTCATGGTCAGACCACTATCTCCTGCGGCTGGTCTTCCATCAAGCTGCCCCACACCGCTGGGATGAGGAGCCACTTAGATGGTTCCACCCCAGGCACCTGATGGACCCTGAGAGGTTCCAGGCAGAGCTGGGGTTTTTTCCTGCATCCCTTACCCACAGCCCTGCCGAGGTCCTTGTGGCTACCTGGCAACAGTCGGCTCGGGGCTCTCGACAGGGTTGTTCCCCATGCCCCTTACTTTGGCAGATCCCGGTCAGCCCCTGGTATACCGAGGGGCTCCGGGAGATGAAGCGTCAGGAGGGACTAGAGAGCAGGTGGAGGGCGACCCGTTCTGGATCTGACCGAGCCCAGCTAAGAGCCCATATTAGGACTTACCTGGTGGCGGTGAGGGCGGCGAGAAGATCTTATTTCTCCTCCCTCATAGCATCCACAGATAACCGCCCGGCTGCCCTGTTTGGGGTCGCTCGCTCCCTCCTCCAGTTGGGGGGGTGGCGGACCCCTTGCGGGGCAGAGCTGAGGAATTTGGCCAGTATCTGCAGGATAAAATCACTCAGATCTGGGAAGGGTTGTGCTCGGACTTGCAGTGGCCTGAGGATGGGGATGCGAGTGGTTTGGCCAATGTTATCTGGACTGAGTTCGATCCTGTTTCTGAGGATGAAGTGGACAGGATTATGCGCGCTGCTGAGCTCCACCACATGTTTATTGGACCCGTGCCCTTCCTGGTTGGTTTATGCCTCCAGGGAGGTCACGTGCGCAGGCTGGCAGTGGTCAATGCTTCGTTAAGGGAGGGGCTGTTCCTCTGCCGCTTTGAAAGAGGCAGTGTGAGGCCCCTTCTGAAGAAGCCTGCCCTTGACCCAGCCGTTGAACAACTTTCGTCGGTCTCCAACCTTCGCTTTTTAGCAAGGTTGTTGAGAGTGTGGTGGCCCAGCAATTGCCACTTTTCCTGGAGGAAGCGACTACCTGGATCCGTACCAATCGGGCTTCCCCGCCCGGTACAGCACGGAGACAGCATTGGTCGCGCTGATTGATGATCTCTAGGGCTCGGACAGGGTTTTTCCTCTGTCCTGGTCCTGTTAGATCTCTCAGCGGCTTTCGATACCATCGACCATGGTATCCTGTTGCAGCGCCGGGGTTGGGAGTGGGAGGCACTGTTTTACAGTGGTTCTCCTCCTTCCTCTCGACGTCAAACAGTGTTGGCAGGGGGCAGAGGTCGACTCCAAGGTATCTCACTTGTGGGGTGCCCCAGGGCTCGTCCTCTCACCCCTCCTGTTCAACATTTATATGAAGCCGCTGGGTGAGATCATCCGTGGCTTTGGGGTGAGTTATCATCAGTATGCTGATGATACGCAGTTATACATCTCCACCCCAGGCCACATCAGTGATGCTCTCTCGTGATGTCCCGTTGTCTGGAGGCAGTACGGATCTGGATGGACAGGAACATGCTTTGACTCAATCCAGCCAAGACAGAGTGGCTGTGCATACCGACATCTCGGTCCAGTTTGGATGTTCCATCTTTGGTCATGGGGAGGAGGTGTTGCCCCCGTGGACAGGGCACGGAACCTGGGGGTCCTCCTGGACTCACGGCTCAAATTGGAGGAGCAGGTGGGGGCCGTGGCCAGGGGGGCCTTTGCCCAGATCCGGCTGGTTCACCAGTTACACCCATTCCTGGACTGAGATCCCCTGCGCACAGTCACTCAGGTGCTTGTTATTTCCCAACTCAACTACTGTAATGTTCTCTACCTAGGACTGCCCTTGCATACCACTCGGAGGCTTCAGCTGGTGCAGAATGTGGCCGCGTGGGTAGTGATGGGAGCTTCCCGATACTCCCATGTTACACCCCTCCTGTGCAACCTGCATTGGCTTCCGGTTGCCCTCCGGGTGAGATTCAAGGTTCTGGTATTAACATTCAAAGTCCAGCATGGCATGGGTCCAGGTTATTTACGAGAACGGGTCCTCCCAACATCAAATACTAACTGCCCTGTACGGGTGCACAGACAGGGTCTCCTCGGGGTGCCATCTGCAACTCAATGTCGCTTGGTGGCACCGGGAGGGCCTACTCTGTGGCGGCTCCCACTCTGTGGAATCTTCTTCCGCTGGAGCTCCACCTGGCCCCCGATCTTCGCACCTTCCGCCATGATTTGAAGACTTGGCTCTTTTTACAATCTGGGCTGTGCTGATTCTCTGGGGTTGGTCCTATTTTAACTATGTGTTTTAATTTTCAATTCGGCTTAACTTGTTTAATATACTTTTAATTAATTAATTTATTGTTGTATTTATTTTTAGCTGTGAGCCGCCCCGAGTCCTTTTTGGAGAGGGGGCGGCATATAAGTCGAATAAATAAATAAATAAATAAATAAATAAATAAATAAATAAATAAATATAAATAAATCTTTAGCAAGGCTTTCTCTGAGCCTGACCCCCAGGGTGGGCAGCCCACTTTTCCCACTGCACTGAGCTTTTTACTCCTCCAGCAGAGCGGTATTGCTGGCAGCTTTCATTGAAAAGTGTCCTCTGGGCAGCGAAAGTCTTCAATGCAAGTTTTAAAGCCACAGCTGGATACTGTGGGCCTGTCTCCCTTTCCATCATCCCCTCCTCCTAGATCTCATTCCCACCCCACCAGCCCTCGTGTTAGCAAGGCTGGCATTGTGTCTTGGGTTGGAGAGCAGGGTATGTGTCTCCCCAAGTGACCGAGGCACAGCCAGCACCAACAAGGGCTGGAAGAAGCTCCAGCAAGAGTGAGGTGCTGGAGAATCAGCCCCAGCCTCCATTCCCCATGTCACCTTTACTTTCTCAGGCCAAGTGAAGAGTGACTAGGAGGGGAAGGTGTTAAGTTTGCATAGAGAGGCAGACACGGAGTGCTTCAGCTCTTAAGTTTTATTGTGACTTCAGCTCAGAACGGACCCAATTTGGCTTAGCCGAGGCAGCTATATATAGCCGGCTGCCTCGGCTGACAGCCAATCAGAATGCAGGGTTTTCCCACACTTTTTAACCAATGATTTCAAACACTTTACAAGAACAACCAATCAATTCAAACTCTGCATACATAACACCCCTCCCCACTAGGTTTAGTCCATACTCAAACCCCATCTATCTAATGTATTCTTTTAAATAGGTGGGGCTCTTATGTACATAGAGACCTACGTGGTTCAGGTTTTTTAGGAGTCTCACATTGTGATAAAGGAAATGTATCTGTCAACATCTCCATGCTTGGACTACTAGTCAGGGTAGAACCTGTTTGTTACTACAACCTGGTCTCTCCTCCCAGTCCAACTCCAACCCAAGGTCAGCACCCAAGTCTGGTAGTGATGTACAATCTTCCATTTGTAAAATGGTTGTTGGCACTGTGACAGGTTTTGGGATGGTTCCTGTCATGTTAGCTCATTACACATGGGGTTGGTTCTTACTTGCTGATTACCTCCATTATCTTCCCCTTCCCCCTAGAAAAGGAGTGGGTATGGAATCCAGAGAGGAGCAAGGGCGATGTTCCAGAGGCAGTCTGGACCTTAACTGATCTATGTGCCTACTCCACAAGAGACCATTTTCAGTTTGAACCCTGTAAGACCTGGGGCCTGTGATCTGGGTTACCTCAGCAGGAATCCATAGTGGTTCACCTACAAGGTTTTTAGCATAAACAGAATCACCCACATTGAATGTATGAGTCTTGCTGGTGGAATCTAAGGGAGTGTTGGGTGCGTAAGTGGGATGGAGGCGATCCAGAGTGGACCTTAGTTTCCTGCCCATCAAAAGCTCAGCAGGAGTTAGATTAGTGGATGGGCTGGGAGTGATGTGCTGGATACTGAGTAGTTTTTCAACTTTCTCAGTGATGTCCCCTGGACCAAATTGTTGGAGTTTCTCCTTGGTAAAGCATACCATGCGTTCAGCCCGGCCGTTAGCCAAAGGATGCCCAGGGGCTGTAAGGGCATGTCTGATACCCTGCTGTGCTAAATATGATTCAAAAAGGTTGGATGTAAATTGAGGACCATTGTCAGAAACAAGCACATCAGGCAACCCATGAGTTACAAAAAGTTTCTTAAGCTGTTTGATGACAGCTTCAGCAGTGGTGGATGCCATAGGGATAACCTCTAACCATTTGGAGTATGCATCTACTATAATAAGGAAAGTGTGCCCTCTGGTAGGGCCAGCAAAATCAATGTGAATCCTGGACCATGGGCCCCTAGGACATTCCCATTCCTGTTTGGGGGCAAGAGGTGGGGCAGGCCTGACTTCCTGACAGTTGGGACAGGAAGCAACCCAGTTTTCAACCATTTTGTCAATACCTGGCCACCATACATAACTCCTGGCCAATCCCTTCATTCTGACAATTCCTGGATGACCCTCATGCAACATTTCCAAGACCTCTTTCTGTAGTTTTGCAGGAATAACCACCCTGTTACCCCACAAAATACATCCTCTTAATACAGATAACTCAGTTTGTCTGGACTTAAAAGGTTGGGAACCTTGAGGCAGATCTTGAAGTGGCCAACCTTTCTTAATCCAGCCTATAACAGGAGCCAATAAAGTGTCTTTGGCAGTCTCTCTGGCAATTTCAGCAGCATGGACTGGAAGCTTGGCAACAGTTTCTAGAAAAAGTGTAAGTCTCAGGAGCAGGGTCCTCAGTGTGTGTAGGAAGTGGGCAGCGACTCAAAGCATCTGCGTGCCCAATGTCTTTTCCAGGCCTGTGGATGAGTTTGTATGAATAAGCAGCAAGAAATTCAGTCCATCTCAGCATTCTTGGTGACAGGATTGTTGGTGTTGGTTTGTCCCCTGCCACAATGCCTAAAAGAGGTTTGTGATCTGTGACAATGGTGAATCTTCTCCCATATATGCTCATGAAATTTCTTGACAGCTGCCACAATTGCCAAAGCTTCCTTGTCCAGTTGGCTGTAGTTTCTCTCTGCTTTAGTCAAAGTGTGAGAGTAAAATGCAATAGGGGCTTCCTTCCACTGGGAAGCACGTGGCTCAACACCCCCACTCCAAAAGGGGATGCATCACAAGTCAGTACAACAGGCAAATTCTCAGAGAACTGTATCAGTACACATCAGAAGTGATTTGTCTCTTAATATTGTTAAATGCAGCTTGTTCTTTTCTGCCCCAGACCCATGCAGATTTTTTGTCCAGTAATCTATGTAGGGGTTCTGCAGTGGTTGCTTTCTGAGGTAGAAACATATGATAGAAGTTAATGAGTCCCAGAAATGCTTGCAAGTCTGTTTTGCATTTTGGCCTGGGGGCTTCTTTGATTGCCTGGACTTTGGCTTCTGTGGGGTGGATGCCATGTTTATCAATCATGTAACCCAAGAATTCTACTTTGTCAGTTCTAAGTGTGCATTTGTCTTCTTTGACTTTTAACCCTGCTTTTTTGAATCTGGTTAGGACTTCTCTGAGTTTCTCATGTAACTGAGTGTCATTTTCAGCAGAGATTAAAACGTCATCAAAATAAGGCACCACCCCAGGCAACCCTTGTAACATCCTTTCCATAAGGCTTTGGAAAATGCCTGGTGCCACACTTACTCCAAATTGTAACCTTTTGCATTTGAAAGCACCTCTATGGGTTACAATGGTTTGGGCTTCTGCAGTTGCATCATCAACTGTTAACTGTTGATATGCCTGGGCCAGGTCCAATTTGGCGAAGACTGTGCCCCGCCAAGAGAATGTAATAAATGATGCACCACTGGAACTGGATATGCGCTGTTGTAGCGCATGGTTCAATGTCCCCTTGTAATCTCCGATTCTTACAGACCCATCAGCCTTGACTGGTGTGACTATGGGTGTCTCCCACCTGGAGTGGTCAGTGGGCTCTAAAACCCCTTGAGCTATTAGTTTATCTAATTGTGCATCAATTTTTTCCTTTAAGGCAAATGGAACCCTTCTGGGTTTTAACCGTATTGGTTGTACCTTGGGGTCTAGATTGAAAGTGATAGGGGTCCCCATATACTTGCCCAATCCGTCACTGAAGACCTCTGGAAACTCAGACTTCAAGGCCTCTTCCCACTCAGTGTTGCTCACGTGATTGATGCCAGTCACCTCGATGCCCAGCGGGTTGAACCATTCAAGTCCCAGCAAACTTGGGTGATCCTTGTCAACGATGGTCAGGGGTAGGCGTTTGGTGTGGCCTTTGAACTTCACGTTGAATTCTCTTGTTCCAACTACTGGAATCTTGTTCCCTTGGTAGTCTTTAAGAGTCAATGCCTGCTTCTTGAAGTGAGTCTTCTGAATATCTGGTAACAGTCTTTGAATAGTGTCCCATGACACCATAGATAGGTATGAGCCTGAGTCCACTTCCATTTGGCAAGGCCTTCCTTCAATAAGTACCTTGACATGCACTTTTCTGTTATTTAAAGAAGATGAATGACCAATAGTTACTGTCTGATGAGTTTCATTCTTCCCATTTGCTTCTGTGCTGCACCCCATTTTCTCACTGAGGTTGTTTGGCTTGAATTCTTTGTCTTTGTTTGCAGCAAACTTCCTTCTGTTTGGTGGAGTTCTGGATGATTTGCAGACTCTTGCTAGGTGCCCTCTTTTTTCACAATGGAGGCAAATGGTGTCTAGAAACTTGCATTCAGTGTGGGGTGGCTTCCCCACAACCTCTGCAGTAGTCTCTCTTTCTTTTCCGCTCCATTCTGAGTCTGTAAATTCCTTCCTCCACCTCACTGCAATCTGACTCAGAATCTAGTTCATCACAATGATTTGTGATGGTCTTTTCCCCATCAGAATGGCTCATGGCCCTGTTCATCTTCCTCATCGCTGCTGCTGAGGATTTGGTGTCTTCTGCTGAAGATGCTTCTTCTATGGCTTCTTTCAGCATGATCTTAGGTTTCATTAATAACTTGCTCTGTAATACCTTGTCTTTAAGGCCCAACACAAAACGGTCGTCTTTAAGCCCATGGCCCTCCTCTAAACTGTTGAATTCGCACGCACCCCCAATGTCTCTTAAACTTGCCACAAAGTCATTTATGCTTTCGTTTTCCCCCTGATCATGATGATAAAATTAGTGCCTCTTAATGAGGCACGATACTTGTGGCGCGTAATGGGCTCTTAACAGCCTTTCCAGATCAGGCCATGCCATTATCTTCACGTCTGCTGCTCCCGCTAGTGCCTTCACCATCTTGAAAACTGCTGGACCACAGTACATGAGAAAGACCGCCCTCTTCCGCTGCTCGGAAATGGTGGCCAGATCGTTTCCCTCCAGATACATTTGGAAACGATCTGCATATGACTCCCAGTCTTCTGCCATCGGATCGAATGGGGCTGGGGGGGTATTCAGCGCAGCCATCTTGCTCTGCTTCTGTTCTGCGTCGCCTTCTCTTCAGGGGAATCCCACCTTCATCGCCAGTGTTAAGTTTGCATAGAGAGGCAGACACGGAGTGCTTCAGCTCTTAAGTTTTATTGTGACTTCAGCTCAGAACGGACCCAATTTGGCTTAGCCGAGGCAGCTATATATAGCCGGCTGCCTCGGCTGACAGCCAATCAGAGTGCAGGGTTTTCCCGCACTTTTTAACCAATGATTTCAAACACTTTACAAGAACAACCAATCAATTCAAACGCTGCATACATAACAGAAGGCAAGGGGTGGGGCCAGCCAGTGGTGGGATCACTTGACAGGGAGCCACAGCAGAGGGCCCAAAGAGCCGAATGCAGCTCTGGAATTGTGGGTTGCTGTCACCTGGTTGGCAGTGACTGGCAGCATGGGGAAGTAGGCACACTAGTACCTCTGCAAAGTACAGGTGAAACTAAAAAAATTAGAATATTGTGCAAAAATTCATTTATTTCAGTAATTCAATTTAAAAGATGAAACTAATATATGAGATAGACTCATTACATGCAAAGCAAGATAGTTCAAGCTGTGATTTGCCATAATTGTGATGATTATGGCTTACAGCTCATGAAAACCTCAAATCCACAATCTCAGAAACCTAGAATATTACATGCAATCAATAAAACAAGGATTCTACATAGAACAATATCGGACCTCTGAAAAGTATAAGCATGCATATGTACTCAGTACTTGGTTTGGGCCCCTTTTGCAGCAATTACTGCCTCAATGCAGCATGGCATGGAAGCTATCAGCCTGTGGCACTGCTGAGGTGTTATGGAAGCCCAGGATGCTTCAATAGCGGCCTTCAGCTCTTCTGCATTGTTCGGTCTCATGTCTCTCATCTTTCTCTTGGCAATGTGAGAATCTATGGGGTTCAGGTCAGGCGAGTTTGCTGGCCAATCAAGCACAGTAATTCCATGGTCATTGAACCAGATTGTGGTGCTTTTGGCAGTGTGGGCAGGTGCCAAATGAAGTCAGCATCCCCATAAAGCTCATCTTTGGAAGGAAGCATGAAGTGCTCCAAAATCTCCTGATAGACGGCTGCATTGACCCTGGACTTAATGAAGCACAGTAGACCAACACCAGCAGATGACATGGCTCCCCTAATCAACACAGACTGTGGAAACTTCACACTGGACTTCAAGCATCTTGCAGTCTGTGCCTCTCCATTCTTCCTCCAGACTCTGTGTCCTTGGTTTCCAAATGAGATGCAAAAGTTGCTCTCATCAGAAAAGAGGACTTTGGACCACTGATCAACAGACCAGGTCTGTTTTTCTTTAGCCCAGGTAAGACACTTCTGACGTTGTTTGTTGTTCAGGAGAGGCTTGACGAGGACATTTGAAGCCCATGTCCAGAATCCATCTGTGTGTGGTGGCTCTTGATGCACTGATTCCACTGACTCAGTCCACTCCTTGTGAAAGTCCTCAACAGTTTTGAATGGCCTTTTCCTGACAATCCTCTCCAGGCTGCGGTCATCCCTGCTGCTTGTGCACCTTTTCCACACTTTCCCCTTCCACATAACTTTCTATTAATGTGCTTTGATACAGCACTTTGGGAACATCCAACTTCTTTTGCAATTACCTTTTGAGGCTTTCCCTCCTTATGGAGGGTGCCAATGATGGTTTTCTGCACAACTGTCAGGTCAGCAGTCTTTCCCATGATTGTGATTCCTACTGAACCAGACTGAGAGACCATTTAAAGGCTCAGGAACCCTTTGCAGATGTTATGGCTTAATTAGCTGATTAGACTGGGACACTTTGAGCCTAGAATATTGCACCTTTTCACAATATTCTAATTTTCTGAGATTGTGGATTTGGGGTTTTCATGAGCTGTAAGCCATAATCATCACAATTATGGCAAATCATGGCTTGAACTATCTTGCTTTGCATGTAATGAGTCTATTTCATACATTAGTTTCACCTTTTAAGTTGCATTACTGAAATAACTGAACTTTTGCACGATATTCTAATTTTTTGAGTTTTACCTGTAATAAAAACAAAACATGCAAATGCATGAAACTGTTTGTTGGCAGAAGAAACAGGACAATTTTATGCAGTCACTAATGATAGAATCTGAAACCTGTTTTGATTGCAATAGATTAGAAATTCAGTCTTATTTTTTACAGAACATTCTAATGCCCTTTCAAAATACTGTAAAACCCATTTTAAAAAATTCACTGCTTGTCCAGTGCTAGATCTATGAGGGTAAGTCCTCTAAAAAGGGTTAAGAAAGCATCTTGGTGCTGCAGTTAATAGGATGTAACCATAATTTACTCTCCAATAAACAATTTGGTTTCAGAAAAAAATTGTCCTGCAATTTGCAACTTCTACACTGCAAAAACATACGGACTACACTACTTGACCAGGGTAAAGCAATAGATGTAATTTACATTGACTTCTGCAAAACCTTTGACTCAGTGGTACATGAGAAACTACTATTAAAATTAAATTCTTACAGCATTTCCGGATCCCTTCACAAGTGGATAACTGCCTTCCTGTCAAACAGCCAACAAATAGTAAAAATAGGAAACGCCCTTTCAAACCCTGCACCAGTTATCAGCAGTGTCCCCCAAGGGAGCATTCTAGGACCCACACTCTTTACATTCTATATAAATGACCTTTGTGATCACTTTATTAGCAACTGTGTCCTCTTTGCTGATGATGTGAAACTATTCAACACCACCGTCAATGCTACCATCCTTCAAAAAGACCTTGATTATGTATCTGAATGGTCTAACAATTGGCAACTCCAAATCTCAACCAACAAATGCTCTGTCCTACACATTGGTAAAAAAAATCTATATACCAAATACAAGCTAGGTGGATATGACCTTGTTGATGACCCTCACTCTGTCAAGGACCTTGGAGTTCTCATATTGAATGACCTAAGTGCCAAAGCTCATTGCAACAGTATTGCCAAAAAGGCTTTAAGAGTTGTACATCTAATTTTATGAAGCTTCTCCTCTGGTAATACTGATTTGCAAACTAGGGCATTCAAAACCTTTGCTAGACCAATACTTGAATATAATTCTGCTGTCTGGAATCCGTACTGTATATCAGACATAAATACAATTGAGTGAGTCCAGAAGTATTTTACCAGAAGAGTACTACATTCCTCTGTTCACAACAGAATACCCAACACTACCAGGCTTGAGATTCTAGGCTTAGACAACTTTGAACTATGCCGGCTAAAATTGGACTTAAGCACAGTACATAAAATCATATGTTACAACATGTTACCAGTTAATGAATATTTCAGCTTTAACCACAACAACACAAGAGCACACAACAGATATAAACTTAATGTGAACCACTCCAAACTTGATTGCAGGAAGTACGATTTCAGCAATGTCTGGAACTCACTACCTGATTCTGTTGTCACCTGCTCAAACCCCCACTCCTTTACCCTCAAACTAACCTCCATTGACCTCACCT
The DNA here is from genome assembly GCA_009733165.1 of Naja naja. Classification (NCBI taxonomy): domain Eukaryota; kingdom Metazoa; phylum Chordata; class Lepidosauria; order Squamata; family Elapidae; genus Naja; species Naja naja. The sequence goes on along the minus strand of CM019155.1, from coordinate 54,212,281 downwards.
CATTCCTAAGAGGTCTGTAAGAGGTGTGCATAAGCGCACAATCATGCCTACCGTCCCTGTCCTATTGTCCCCAGTTACTAGTTCCTATTTCTTATATTTAAACTTATGTTTATTTTTATTTCTATTGTATTGTAAGCTTTTGACAAAATAAATAAAATAAATAAATAAATAATCCTGGAAAAAACATGAATGTCATTTAACTTAGATGAAAATTTAATTAATTTTAAGTATTTTGGGTTTAACGCCGAAATATTTAATCATTAAGCCATTTTGTTCAGAATAACACACATATATAATTTTAAAAGTCCCTGCCAATTGGATTCTGATTTGCAATCTTTTAAAATACATTTTGCCTTGATAAGGATGACAACTAGAAGGAAAAGTCCAGCAATCATTCATCATCTTTTGGGAGTAGTATGTTAATGTGTATTTGCAGATTTATGGGAAAATCTTCAAATGTTGAAGATGTTAAGATAATTTTGAATTACATATCAAAGCTTTAGAATTTCTTAGGAATTATGGTTGTATCAAGCATGGGGGATTGCCAAGAGAATTATATTAAGAAATTGGAATAGTGATATTATTCTAGATGTCAAGGAATGGTTTATCTGTTTTGAAAGGCAATATTTGCTACTAATCAAAGGATGCAGCACTATGATAGAGATTCTATATCTTGCAATAATACCATGCATTGTTCATATGATAGCAGTGAATTAATTAGTCAACTAATGACTATTGCTAAATATATGATAGGTTGTTTGCAGTTTTAATTTTTTTTATTTTTTATTTTCTTTAAGATTAAATATTGTTTTGTTAAAAAGGGTTACAGTATCCATAAGCTATTTCCAAACCTTCAGATATATGGCAATAAAGGCATATAAGGCTTATTCTTCCTCCTTGTAGGCAGTTTCCAGCTGAATTGTTTTAAACACTTAAGATTCTGTTAAATATCATGGTTTCTGATCAGCTCTCCATGAATATACTTTAAAATTGTCCAATATTTAATGCTTTGCACAGCTACAATCAATTAATTATCTGTAGCTTACTGGATAGGAAGCCTGATGATTCAACAAAATTTGTTAGGATTGCATTTGGAATACTTGTTGATTTATTACTGTAATTTTGACACTAAAAAGAACCAATAGTGCAAGTAAAAAGCTTTCATCTTTAAGAAATGTTAGGTTGGTTTTTGTAGGTGGTCTTCCTTGCATTTAGCAACTGCTTGGGTTGCAGATTAATACAACGTCTCCTTTGAAGCAGAAGCACTTTCATTATTATTCTCCACACTGCAGTCTATTACTCTCCACAGGAATGCTTTAATGTTGCAGCAATATCATTCCATGGTTGTCTTTTAGCAGATGCTTCATGTCTGAAGTATTACAAAAATGATGAAACTTAATATAGAATTACTAGATAAATTAAACAGGAAGATTTGGGGGGGGGAGAAATGCTTTCATGCTACTCTGTAGGTTGTTATTTAAGAAACATAGGAGTGTTAGGGGAACAAGTTACAGAAGAAGACATTACTATAAAACAGAGTTGCTAATCTGGATTTTAATAGCTATTGCTTTCTACAATACGTATAAGTGAAATATTGCACACAAATGTTTCTAGTTGTAACTTTTAAGCACAATTACATTTCCTCATTCAAAGAATTTTACAAAGGTACAGGTGATGCTATCAGCCTGTCTTTTTCTTTGTAGAGTAGTCTCTTAAGGAAGAAAAGACAGCACAATGCTTTTGAATCAGCCTCACCAGGAAATGTCCACATTTGGTATAGTTGTGGGATCCGAGAGAGGTGATGAGGGAAACTGGCTGGATCAAGTCCCAAAAGCAGGAGTAAGTTTCAGACTTTCAATTTCCCCCCAGTGGAGATTTGTTTAGCTTCATTCTTTTAGACTTTATGGAAACTCTAAAGACCTACCTTTTAGCCCTATTAAGGAGACTAGACCAGAAAATCAACTCCACAAGAAGACTAGAACTATACTTTATCTAGCTTGGTTGTAATAACAAAATCTTGTAAGCCTGATTGGCTTTACCTTTCTATCTTTCTTATACTACAGTGCATCAGAGAGGAACCTGCTGAATGGCTTTGACTACTATCTTATTTTGCTATGTTTCAGCCTTATTTGCTTATGTAACATTTCTTACATATTTCTATTAAGATAATCTCAATCACACTACTGTACCTGTTCCATCTTGCACAAAAAGAGAGTGACCTGTAAACTAAGACAGGTGTAAAGCATTTGTATTTGTTAATTTTTATTCTTTTAAATAAATCTTTATAAACATTTGGAGTTTCCTGAAGTTATTTCTTATATGTTGAAAGAGCTTTGGTGGCTCAGGCTGTTAAATGCCTGCTCTTAAGATCCAGCTGTCTACAATTACTGTAGGCTCGAATCCCACCAGGCTCAAGGTTGACTCAGCCTTCCATCCTCTCGGGGTAGGTAAATTGAGGACCCAAGATTGTTGGGGGCAATTAGCTGACCTTGTAAAAATGCCACTTAGTAATAAGCAGGCATATACAATGGAATGAAGGCTATTGCTGAGCGCATTGGGTTGTCTCCAAAAATTGTAAGCCGCCCTGAGTCTTCGGAGAAGGGCGGCATATAAATGTAATTAAAAAAAAAACTATCTAGAAGCTTTGGGAATAGGTGGCATAGAATTCAAGGAATGAGGACTTGATTGATTTAATCCATCAGTAAATATTCTAAGTATGGAGAAATTAATTGAACAATGTTGCTGTAAACTACTATTAGCTATGCTGGTTTTATTTTTCATATGTCCTTTCACATTTTTTATATGTCATTGATATCTTTTCTTTATTATCTCATGCTCCTTTTTAGTGCTTTACATAAACTGCTTATTCCAAAAGAGAAAAGTGTGATAGTAATATACATATACTTAGATATTTTCTCCCTCATAGTAGTTATACAAATTATTAAGCCCAGATATGATAACAATGTACAAGTGTTTATAATACCAAAAATTGCAGTGCTCTTTGAAGTTTCATGACCTAGAATTGATCTAAAATTCTAAGGCTTTAACGTAAGTCCTTATTATAGTCACTCTACTGATCCATTTCATAGATGCAGAGAAGGCATTACTTCATTAATAAGGATATTCCCGCAATACCAGAAATTGCTTTTTTGTCTCATTCTTTTTTCTGTTGTCTTTGGCACTGTTTTCTTCCTCATCAGTCAACAATCATTGTCTCTTCAAGAAATATATAAGATTTAGGATGAATGGTGGATGGAGTTTGAATATTTGAACCTGATGATGGTATATTGCTGAAATTATAGTCATGTTCTTTAATAGCAAATTGTTGAATTTTCAGATAAAGTTGTCATCTAAAATAATGATATCTGTGATGACCCAAAGTATATCAGAAATATAACAAAACCCAAAACATAACTAAAAGTCTTTTAATGCCTTCAACTTGGCTTCACTGTTTAATTGTTCACAATGGAGGAGTAAACTATTTTCAAAATAACATTTCAAAGGAAAGAAACACAGTTCAAATTCAAAGAGCCGATAATGAAGCAAAAACCAAAAACAAACCGCACTGAATAAAGTTCCACGACAGACCAGGATAGATAATTGCCAACTTCAGGAAGATAACCAGGTACAGTCCATTGGAAGAACGCCAACCAAGATAAACCTTCTTTAGGAATAAAACACTAATTTGTCTCCAGCATCTGTCAGCACACAGGTCCAAACTCTTATGCAAATCTCACACCTGCAACCCATGAAGAGGATCATGGCCCTCTCCTCCTGAGTAGACCACATTTTACCCTAATCCTGTCCTCCCTGCGTGCCCTAGGATGGATAGGGGATTGGCCTGGGTCCTCCTCTGACTGCTCAGCCAGCCTCTGCCCATCCCCAGCCTCCTCCACCACCTCTGGAGCCACACTTCCACTCCCTGTTGGCTGTTCCTCCTCTTCCTGAGAGTCAGTCTCCACCAGGGCATGACAATATCATAGGAACACAAAGGACAATAATTAAGGAAGAATTGCAGTACTAGACATAAGAATAAGATGCTAGAATAATTGACATGCTTTATCCTTCAATATTATGGATATTGCTTCCATTTCTAAGAAAAGGATATTTTAACTAAGATTATTAAAGGCCTGGAGACTAAACCATATGAAGAATGGCTGCAGGTTTTGGGTCTGTCTACTCGAAAGAAAAGAAGAATTAGGGGTGACATGATAGCAGTATTTCAGTATTTGAGAGACTGCCACAAAGAAGAAGAGATCAATTTATTCTCCAAAGTACCAGAGGGCAGGACAAGAAATAATGGTTGGAAACTGAAGAGAGAAGCAACCTGAAATTAAGGAGAAACTTCCTAACAATGTGGACAATTAACCAGTGGAACAGCTTGCCTCCAGAAATCATGGATGCTCCATCACTGGAGGTTTTTAAGAAGAAACTGGACAGTCACTTGTCTAAGATTGTATAGGTTCTCCTGCTTGAGCAGGGGGCTGGACTAAAAGACCTCCAAGGTCCCTTTCACCTCTATTCTGCTATTCTATTCTACTATTTTAAGTTTTTTTCATTTAGAAAAAAAGAAGAAAAGCTTATGAAAGGACATTATTCTTACAATTATGTTATTTCCTCTGTAATTCTCTTATGTACAGTTTCATAGAATTTTCTTCCAATCCACCCGAAAATGATCAGAATTATGACACTGGATTGAGTACTGCATTATGCTTGGCATAGGATGCCTTAGATAAATGTTCTATTCCAACTCTATTCTAATAACTAGTTTGCTTTTTCCTCTCTTTTTGATCTGTGGTGGTCTCTTTTTTGAAATCTATCTTATAACATCATCTTTGATTTCATTCCACAGTTCTCTAATTCTCTACTATTAAAATTCAGGATTTCAGAATTGTTCCTGATATTCTCCTTGAAAGTGGTGGATATATGCTGAAGACAAACTGGTTGCTTTATTTTTCTAATTTAGTTTGACGTGGAACTAGGATTTCAGTACTTTGTAGTCTCTTCCATAATCAGCCCCTGACCATGTCTTTGTTATTAGAATTGAATCCTTCCATCTCCTTGAACCAATAATCTAGGACATTTGATTTCTGTGTATTATATCCACATAAGTATAGTTTTGAATGATGAAGAATCAATCAAAACTGAAGCTGAAGACAGAGGCACAGGGGAGAGGCTTGTGGTCCAGCCTGGTGGATGCAGTGGGCAGCCACCTGCCCTGTCCCAGCCACATGGGATGGAGCAGGTGTGTCTGGTGGTCTGCATCATCTGGATGCCCCCCACTCTGCCTGATGCCGGTGCCAGTGCTGCTGCTGCCATATCTATTTCTTGGAGGGCCAGCTACTGAGTTTTGAGACCATTTGCTAAGAATTGGGCAATGTTTCTTTAAGGAGCAGCTTTCTGATTCCTCACCCCCACCCACCCCCATCTTTGCAAATGCTGAGGAGATTCTAACTAATTCTCTAGTGCTATGAATCACAACAAACAAAGGAAAGAAATGGCAGCACCAAAAAAGATGAGGTAAAAGTGGAAATTTTAAGTAGACTAAGGAATGGAGGGGGGAGAAATCTCTCTTTTCAATCTTTCTGACTAATTTATGGTCACTTGCTAACAAGATGGATGAAATGCTCCTTTTGAATAGATGCAATTCTGATTTCTACAACTCAGCAGTTGTTTTACTGAAACCTGGCTTAATGCAGAATTTCAAGACAACAGCATATACATCCCAGAATTTCAGATATTTAGATCAGACAGAATTGAAGAGACATCAGGTAAAACAAAGGGTGAAGGATTATGTTTATATGTCAAGAATAGCTGTCTCAGGATATAACTATAATATATAAATTCTGTGATGAAAACTTAGAGTCTTTACATATCAATCACAAACCATTTTATTCTCCACATGAGTTATCCTCATTTGTCCTAATAGCTGTGTATGTTCCTCCACAAGCTTGTGTAAACAAGGAATACAAACTCTAGCTGTTCAGATTATGGAGGCTGAAGATTCCTTCCCATCATTTTAGTAGATTTCAATCAAGCAAATTTAAGGAAAGAGCTCCCAAAATATTTCCAGCATATCAATTGTCCCACCAGAGGCAAAAATACTTTAGACCACTGCTACACAACAGTAAAATATGCTTATAGGTCTTTATCATGAGCAGCTGTGGGACACTCTGATCACTACATGATTCACCCTGTACCTGCCTACAGACAAGACTTAAAACCATGAAGGCAACAATTAAATCAGTGAGGACTTGGACTGATGAGGCAAAGCTGAAGCTTCAGGCTTGCCTGGATTGCACTGATTGGAATGTTTTTGAAGATACCTCTGCAGACCTAGATGAGCTCACAGATACTGTAACATCATATGTCAGCTTCTGCGAAGACCTATGTGTACCAACAAGGAACCTACAAATATATAGTAACAATAAACCTTGGTTCACAGCTAAACTTAAACAGCTATGTCTTTCCAAAGAGGAAGCCTACAAAAAAGGTGACAGAATGCTATACAATCAGGCCAGAAATGTATTAATAAGAGAAATCAGAGCAGCAAAAAGAAGCTACTCTGAAAAGTTAAGATATCAGTTCTCAACAAATGAACATGTGGAAAACTCTTAAAAACATCACTGGCAACAGCAAAACTCCTTCCCAGGCAGAAGGAAATCAACAACTAGCAGATGACCTGAATGTGTTTTACTGCAGGTTTGAAAGGAAACTACAGCCATCTCCACAACCCCATCTCCAACACACCAACACAGCCAAGCCTCCTACAACTCACCCAACCTATTGGGTTCACAACCTCTGTTGATCACAGAAAAAGAAGTGCAAGATCTATTTCACAGACAAAAGCCAGGAAAAGCACTGGAGCCAGACAAGATAACTCCTTCTTGCTTAAAAGTCGGTGCTGACCAATTGGCCCCCATCTTCACCTGAATCTTCAATAAATCACTAGAGATGTGCTATATGTTCCTTCTTGCTTCAAATGCTCTACTATTGTCCCAGTGCCAAAGAAGCCCTCCATCAGGGAACTGAACAACTACAGGCCAGTTGTTCTAACATCAGTAGTTATGAAAACCTTTGAAAGGCTAGTGCTGTCCCACCTGAAAACATCATGGATCCACTGTTAGATACCATGCAGTTTGCATACTGAGCAAATAGATCGACAGATGATGTTGTTAATATGGCTCTGCACTACATCCTACAACACCTTGAATATCCAAATACCTACGCAAGAGTCCTCTTTGTAGACTTCAGTTCAGCATTCAATACCATCATTCCAGACATTCTTCTAACTAAACTAAACCAGCTAGCAGTACCTGAACACACTTGTAAGTGGATCATAAGCTTCCTAACAGACAGGAAGCAGCAGGTGAAGCTAGGCAGAATCACATCTGATACCTGTACAATTAGCACAGTTTCCCCCCAAGGCTGTGTGCTTTCTCCACTTCTCTTCTCCCTCTATACCAATGACTGCATCTCAAAAGATCCATCTGTTAAAATACTAAAGTTTGCAGATGATATAACAGTGATTAGTCTCATTTGAGACAATTGCAAATCTGCATACAGACAGGAGGTTGTACAACTTGCCTTGTGGTGTATCTGGAACAATCTGGAACTGAACACACTCAAAACCGTAGAAATGGTTGTAGACTTTAGGAAAACTGGAACAGTCCCATACTACCAACTCTTACAATACTAGACAACACAGTATCAACAGTAGAGACTTCAAATTTCTAGGTTCTATCATATCACAAGACCTAACATCAAAAACATCATCAGAAAAGCACAACAAAGAACTCTTAGTCTTCTCACTACATTGACACTGGTTTTTTTAAGGAACATTTATACATTATGTATCTTATAATTCTTTTTCCTTCCCTGAATTTGATGCTTGCATTTTTAACTGCCTTATTTACACAAAAAAATATTAAAAGCACTTCCAACTATAATAACTGAAATAGAAAAAAAAGAACAATCTGATACAGATCTATCTTTATAATACCATTATTCACTATGGCAAGGGAAAATTATTTCATTTTTGATGAGTCAATCATCAATCAATCCATCAATCCATCAAATTCTTTTATCAGCATGTGTTAAAATGAAATAAAAGGAGCCTTAATAGGAGACTTATCTTAAGCAGAGAAAGGAGGCAAAGAAAAATCATACAGTTTTCTAGCCTATCACTCCAGTAATACTTCATAATTCTTTCCTTTAATTTATTGGGTTTTTTTTATTTTTTATGCCAATGTTATTTTTTCTATAAATAACTCAAGATGGCAAATAAACCTAATAATTCTTCCTTCTTCTATTTTCTTCACAACAACAACCCTGTTGAGAGACAGTAATTGGCCTAATAAAACCACCCAGTCAGGTTTCATACCTGGGATGAGACTAAAAGTCACAGTCTCCTGGTTTATAATCTGGTGCCTTAACTTCTAGACCAAACTGGCTTTCTATTATCTTCTTTCCTTATTTTTGTTGTTGTTGGGGGAAAATAAAAGAACCAACTGCATATTTTCTAATATTTATTTACTACTAAAGAGATATGCTTTATTATGAAATATAATTGCACATGCTCTTGTGATGGCCAGCTGCAGCTTGTAAGCTCCATAAGGGAGAGATGGACTTTTGGCCTTGTTGGGAGGGGGTTAGGGGGCTTTGTTTTTACCCCCTGGTCCCTGGTTTGACATTCTGACCTTCGGGGGTCAGGCTGATGCCAGCTGCTTCGGCCCCTGTCTGGTGGACGATGGTGGATGATGGCAGATGGTGGCAGATGACAGCGGAGGGCTCAGCGGCAGCCGGAAATCATCCTGGAAGTCATGCTGGCTTGGTCACGCCCGGGGTTGCTGGCATCTGTGCTGGGTGGCCCGGAGTCCTGGTCTGGAGGCTGGGAGCCGGATGCATTGGCCCAGAGGCTGTGCCGGTATGAAGAGCTGCCGTCGGCCCGGAATCTATGCCACCATGGAGAGCTGCCACCGCTGTTCTCAGTGTGGGGGGGGGAGGCGGACCTACCGGCCCAGAGGTTAGGCCGGCTTGGTGAGCTACTGTTGTTGTCATCTGGTGGCGGTCGGGCCCGGGGCTGCTGGAGCTGCTGGAGCCTGTGCTGGGGTGACCTCTGGGCTTGGCCCAGGGGCGGACGGTGGCAGAGCCCTGGTTGGGGCAGCCATGGAGCCATGGAGCTTGGCTTGGAGGTGGTTTGCAGCCCCCGGCTGGGCGTTGGCTGGTATGGGGGTTGCTTGGTTGCTTGCTGCTGTTGTCTTGCCAGCCGGAGGACCATGCTTGCCTGGAGACCTATTGCCGGGAATGCCTTCCCTCCCAATTCATCTATCCAGATGTTTAGTCTGGTGGGGTTGACGATGTCGACCGCTGTGAGAGGGCGGAGGTGGATTTATTCCAGCTTTCCACCCAGCCTTGCTGCTGTGAGAGGGCAGCAATGACTGGGTGTGTCTCCTCACTTGACTATACCTTGGCCTTCAGCCTGGTGAGCGTCGGGAGTGCCACCGTGGTGAGAGGACGGTGGCTGGACCTTTTCCATCTGGTCACCCCCGGTTACCGTGAGAAGGTTCCCAGGATTGAAATGCTCTGAAACGCTATGATTTACACCTGGACATGATTGACTGTCACCTGGCCTTATTCATCATCCATCTTGGGATCCCAAGAAGTAGCATAGTGCAAATAGGGGATTTAGGGGTTTTAGGTCTTGTAAAAAGAGGAGTTTTAATGGCCCTTCCCATTGCTGTGAAGCGGAACCAACTAGGTGGTTCCACCCCAGGCACCTAATGGACCCGGAGAGGTTCCAGATGGCACTTGGGTTGATTCCTGCCCCCCTTACCCACAGCCAGGTTGAGGTCCTGGCAAAGGCCTGCCTCCAGGGCTCTTGACTGCATTGTACCTTTGCAGCCTCTGACCCAGTGCAGATCCCGGTTGTCTCCCTGGTTTTCCGTGGAGCTCCGGGAGATGAAGCGCCAGAGGAGGGGCCTAGAGAGCAGTTGGAGGTCCAGTTGGTCCGAATCTGATCGATTGCAGTTAAGATCCTTCACTAGGACTTAATTTGTGGTGATTGGAGCGGCAAAGTGTGCTTACTTCTCCACTCTCATTGCATCAGCAGATAATCGCCCGGCCGCCCTGTTCAGGATCACCATTCCCTTCTTAATCAGGGGACCGAGGAGGACCCTTTGTGGGGGCAGGCCGAGGAGTTTAGTCAACATCTGTCAGACAAGATCGCTCAGATCCGGGCCAGTCTGGACTCCGACTCTCCAGATGAAGTGGACAGGATCATGGGGAAGCTGAGTGCCACCACATGTTTATTGGACCTGTGTCCTTCCTGGCTGATTTATGCCACCCGGGAGGTAACACGAGGCTGGCTCCAGGCAGTGGTCAATGATTCTTTGGATGAGGGATGCTTCCCCTCCACCTTGAAGGAGGTGGTGGTGAGGCCCCTCCTCAAGAAGCTTGCCTTTGGACCTGGCTAATTTGAACAGCTTTCGCCCCGTCTCCAACCTTCGCTTTGTTGCGAATGTTGTTGAGAGCGTGGTGGCCCGACAGCTCCCGGTGTTCCTGGAGGAAACTAATTATCTGGATCTGTATCAATCAGGTTTCAGGCCTGGGTACAGCATGGAGATGACATTGGTCATGCTGGTGGATGATCTCGGGATAGGGGCTATTCCTCTGTCCTGGTCCTACTAGACCTCTCAGCGGCTTTTGATAACATTGACCATGGTATCTTATGCGATGCCTCGAGGGGCTGGGAGTGGGAGGCACTGTCTTACAGTGGTTCTCCTCCTACCTCTCGAGTCGTATGCAGTTGGTGTTGGCAGGAGGACCCAGCTTTTTATCTCCAGCCCAAACCAACCCAGTGATGCCCTTGACATGATGTCCCGATGCCTGAAAGCAGTATGGATCTGGATGGGAAGGAACAGGCTGCGACTCAACCCGGCCAAGACCGAGTGGCTGTACATACCAGCATCTCGGATTGTCCAGGATGTTCCTTCTTTGGACTTGGGGGGAGAGGTGTTACTTCTGTTGAAAGGGTGTGCAATCTAGGCATCCTCCTGGATGCACGGCTTGGTTTGGAAGATCAGGTGGGAGCCGTGGCCAGGGGGGCATTTGCCCAGGTTAGCCTGGTGCACCAGTTGCACCCTTATCTGGACTGAGATGCCTTATGTACAGTTACTCATGCTCTCGTTACCTCCTGTATGGACTACTGCAATGCTCTCTAAATGGGGCTGCCCTTGAGGACCACTCAGAGGCTTCCGCTGGTACAGAATGCAGCCGCACGGGTTGTGATGGGAGTGTCCTGATACTCCCATATTACACCCCTCCTTTGTGAGCTGCATTGGTTGCCGGTTGCCCTCCAGGTGAGATTCAAGGTGCTGGTAATTACCTATAAAGCCTTGCATGGCTTAGGGCCAGTATTTGCAGGAACATCTGCTACCAGCAACAACGGCCCATCGCCCCATGCACTCCCACAGACAGGGCCTCCTCAGGGTGCCATTGGCCAGACAGTGTCGACTGGCAACCCCCAGGGGGAGACCCTTCTCTGTGGGTGCACCTGCCCTTTGGAATCAGCTGCTCCCGGAGCTTTGGATGGCTCCTGACCTTCACTCCTTCCATCGTGACCTGAAAACATGGCTCTTTCAACTTGCTGACCTGGACTGATGTGGGGGGGGGGGTTAGTGGTTGTTTGTTCATTTTAATTAGCTTATTGGGATGTTTATTTAATACTTTTTTAAATTTTGTGTTGTATGTTTTTATTGTTGTGAGCCACCCTGAGTCCTTCGGGAGATAGAGCGGCATAGAAATCCCAATAATAAATAATAATAATAAATAAATAAATAATGGATGAGAACAAAAATGGTTAAAATGGTTTAAGTCCAGAGCAACAAGATAATATTCAGATAAGGCTTAGGCAAGTGCATCCCTAATTCACTGGAATATAAAAAAGCAGAAGGAGAATGTAGCTCAAGCAGGCTTACAAGATTCTGTTATTATAGTCAATCTCAAAAAAGTAGTTTAGTCTTCTTATGGAGTTGATTTCTTTGTCTGGTCTACCTAGTAGGGCTGACATCAACTCCCTCCTATCCATGAAATCTCTTCCCAATATCTAAAGGCTTCATCCAAACTTAAGCTAACAATTAGCTATCTCTCCCACTTGGTCAACTAGTTTCTATAGATTGCTTCTGACCTAGCATTCAGAAATCCTAAGTTTAATTGGTCAACTTCTTTCTCATCATATCTACCACACCACACTTCCACATATCCACTTACTCTTCCCAGGGCTAACAGGAGGCCAAAAAAGTTTTATAATCCTCACTGCTGGTTAGGACAATCTAAGATTTAATGAAAGTGATTGCAGCTCATCCTCTGGCTCTTATTCAAAAGGAGCATAGGCAAACTCCCCTTCAGTTGCCTTTAGTCTATTATAACACCACAAAACTCCATCCACTCCAAAACCAGACTGCAAGTTCTTTCCCTACTAATTCCAAGTTCTTCAGATAATCAGGGCATTAAAAAACAACCTCTTGGACAGTGGTAGGATTTCAATTTTTTACTACCAGTTCTGTGGGTGTGGCTTCGTGGGCATGGCAGGGGAAGGATATTGTAAAATCTCCAGACAGAGTTGGTATTTGCCAGTTCTCTGAACTACTCAAAATTTCTGCTACTGGTTCTCCAGAACTGGTCAGAACCTGCTGAATATCACCTCTGCTCTTGGGATGTCAGATCATCATGGTAAGAACAGATATTTTAATAAGAAAATTAAAGTAACGGCAAAAAGATGTCTACAAACTATACAGGATTTAGATAAAACAGCATTTAAGCTATCTCTTAAATTAAAATAAGAAGAAATGGAGAATGTTGCTTCATGTGCTGGCTTTTATGAAATACGAAATGCAAAGCAGCTGTATTATTGTTCTCTAAGTTCATCATCTGGCAGTTCTAGTAGATGGAAGAGAATACCAGGCAAAGCTTAGAAGTGATATGCAGGATATTGATGAGAATCGGCTCTCCTTATGGTACAAAGTATTTTATTGAATTGAAGATTAGCTTGCTTGCATAGACCTAGTGCTTTGTAATTTTTATAGCTTGGGATTGTGTTGGGTTTAATTTCTTTTAGCCTACCAACCTGAAAGACAAAAATAAATAGGAAACTCCTATATTACTACCAAAAAGTGACATAGAAATGGTCTTGAAATCACCAGATCAAGCTTGATTACAAAGGGATTATTTTTTAAACAATGCACAGTCAAGAATATAATGAACAGTAAATAAATAAATCAGTTGTTCTGTAACAGTTTGGAATTTTATAACAAATATTTTAAAATTACCCTCCATTCATTTTGCCCTAGCAGTAAAACAACCTCAAGTTTCAGCCAGTAAAAAGCAACTTGTCTCATCATGCTGTATAACTTGAGAAGAACTGTTTCTCAGTGAACATATGCTGCAAAAGGCAACAATTCCAATATCATACAATGTACAGAAATTATAGCAGAAGTCAGAAGATGCCAAGTGATATTGTTAATTAGCTAACTAAAAGTTTTAATTAGATAAAGTCATGCAGTTCATGATGTTCCCCAACAACTTTTCTGTATTAACTCTTTTTTTTTTAAACAAATTTTATTCAATTTTTAACAATTTTTTAAAACAGCTCTTTTCAGTAGACAGCATGTTCCCGGCTCGTCACTTTTACATGCAAATATGACAGTAGGTCTATATTCATAGGTCTATATTCATTTTAAGCATTTAACTTCACTTCTATTCCATTTTAACAGACAAAGGGTCAAAGAAATTAATCCTAATCTCAAATCTTAATCTCAATCTGTGTAACCCCCAGTTCATTTCAAGTTAATTGCAAACATATATATATATTTTAAAACATCATTTATAAATCTTACAAATAACAATATATTTGCCCATCATATTAAAGATAAAGTTCATCCATATCTATCCTTTAATTATCTTCACATTGTTAATACTCTTTTATCATTTACAGAATTCTTTTGTCCGTCAGATTTGCCCTTTCATCACATATTTCTCCATAATTCTAAATCAGTACAGATTTTGACACTAAAAGAATAAGAAAAAAACCTAGACTTGCCCCCTTTTACTACTTTGAAAGTGACACCTCAGTGGTTAATATAGTAGCATAATCATAATCATTCCCTTTAAAATGAAAGATAGAGAAAAAAGAAAAAGAGAAAAGAAAAGCTACCTTACAATATATCTCTAATCGATCGGGTTCTGCAACACATATCCCCCTAAGGTTTATTTATGGTTCCAAGATAATAATAAAAATAACTAATCTTGGTTATTGACAAATCTCATTTTTAGACATTTTCTAAAATCATTTCAATTAATTCAATTTATCTAATCATCATTTACCTTCTTTTGTAAATAAGAAATAAAAATGTGACCTTTTACCAGTAAAGATTGTCAGTACCCTATTGTTTTACACTTTTATAATTACAATATATTCTTATTACCATTTCTTCATGCAGAACCCCCTTTTTAATAGATTAGCATTATCTCTATGCAAACAAGTTTCTTTCTTCATTATGTAATTCCATGTCTCTCTATCTTTTGTTCTTGTTTCTTGTTCCTTCTCCTCTCTTTTCCGCTATCCCGCTATCCCCTTCTCTATTCAGTTAAATCCCTCCTCTCTCTTTACCTTTTCTGCTCTCTATTTCTGGACCTTTCTAACACCCTAAATGTTCCCTTTTTTTAATACCTTCTTAAGTTCATTTTTGACCATCCTCCCTTTCCCTTTATTTGTATTAATCTTTGTGTTAGTTGTCTTCTTAAAATGGCTTTACTTGTGCTGGCTCCTTCTCCTCCCTTTATCCTGCTCTCCCCTTCTCTATCCAGTTTGAATCCCTCTCTCTCTCTTTACCTTTCTGTTCCTTTCCTTCTGAACCTTTCTAACATGCTTAATTTCATAAATGTTCCCCTTTAGATACTTTCTTAGGTTCCGTTTTTTTTAGCCACCCTTCCTTTCCCTTTTATTTGTATTAATCTTTGTATTAATTGTCTTTTAAGATGGCTTTCTCTTGTGCTGGCTCCTCCCTTTCCAAGCTTCCTTCTTCTTCTTTATCAGCATTTCAATGCCCATGTTTTCTGCAACGAGCCAAGTTAGTTCAGTCACTTCCTGTAGCAGTTCTTTCATACTTTTAAACTCCATTTTTAATTCTTTGGATGGCCACCAAATTTTTTTTTCCTTATTTCTCCTTCTTTAAATTTTCTATAATCCTAACCCAGGTCAGAGTCTATATCATATCACCAATTAGTCCGGTAGTCCGTCTTTGTGTATTCAAGCTTTCACTTTCTATGAGTCTTGCTTTTTTATTTCGTCTCTTTAAAATGTAACAACTCCAATCCACAAAGGAACAAGATAGTTTCTTTCTTCTTTAGCTTCCAATTTTTCTCCACAAGTGGCACTTTCTGCACAGAGTCTTAACCCTTTCCTTTTATTTTGATATTCAAAGTTTTCCGAGCCCCTTAAATTCTTACGCTGGCTTCTTCCTTTCCGGTTCGAAGCCCCTTATAGCTGTCAAAATATTTTACTTATTTTTCCTTCACTTGAGACTGCGCCTTCTGTTTCTTTTTTAAAAACTCATCTTTATCTTAATCCGGGGTGCCTTGATCTTACCATCCGATACTCCGGTTCCTCTGCTGTCGACTTCTCTCTTTCCTCCTGCACCAATCTTAGTCCCGTTGAGACCTTCTCTTGAGGTGGCCATTTTGACCACCACTTCTTGGCGTCTTCGGAGGGAAGAAGACCAGACCCAGAAGGGGAATGCTCCCTCACTCTGGCTGGCAGATTTCCCTTTCTCCGCCGCCCCTACGAGGCAGCTTCAGCCCCGAACCTTGCAGGATCGGGGCTCTCTGACGCAAGAGCCAGGCTGCGGTCGCGGACGATCGCAAACCGCCACCCGTTCTGAAGAAGGCTCAACCCGGCCCCTTTTCAACTTTTCTGTATTAACTCTTGATGGTTTATCTTATTCTACTTATTCTCCATCACTGGAACCCTTTAAGAAGGAGCTGGACAACCATTTGTCAAAAATGGTATAGGATCTCCTGCTTGAGCAGGGGATTGGACTAATAGACCTCTAAGATCCCTTCCAGTTCTGTTTTTTGTTATTCTGTTACACTTGAAGATAGCATGCAGTGAACTTTCTAATGTTTAAAATTGTTTCACTTGCCATGGCTTTGTTGAATCAAACTGGTTTTTGAATCAAAAGATTCAAATTTGTTGAATCTTTGAATCAAAAGAACCTCTGCAAAATGACATTAAATCTTACTCACCAATATATAGAATCTCACACATTGATTTATTAAGTTAAGTTTCTATTGCAACTGACAGCTGCTGACAGACCAGCAGATAGGGGGAAATGTTACCTTGTAAATGTTTCTACAAGACAATGCTTTTAGATTGTTAACTTGGTTAAATTTAGATTGGTTAAATTTAGATTGTTAAATTTAGATTGTTAACTTGGTTCACATTTATACTAGGTCATGAATTTTACAAAGTGGGGTCTGAAAAATCTACTCTGTTTACTAATGCGGACCATTTCCCAGCAAGTAGTTTTTGGTTTTTTTCCCCTGCAGTCCATAATTTCCATAGTTTAAAGAAGAAGAAAGAAGAGGGGGAATGATGGGATATGCTTTTTATTATGCCAAAATTTCAGGTTCCTTCCTCTCCTCACCTTAAGCACTATTTTGCTTCTATATCCAATGTTCATTTATTCTGCTGTCACCTCTCCTTTCCTGATTTAAGAGCTAAGATGAAAAATATTACATTTCACTTGATTTAATTAACATTAATTACATTGATTACCCACTTTATATATTTAAACCTTCCCCATTTGATTAGATTAAAAATTTGGCAGTAAATTTGGAGGTGCAGATGTGAGGTCGGACATGGTCCACTTGCCAAAATATATCTGTAATATCTCAGCAATTGTAGTACTGATGGTTCACAGTGTAATTCAGCATATTAGTGTTTCTGTTAAAACAACTCAGAGGCACCAAATGCACTTGCTTAATTTTTACAAATTCTGGAGAAGGAATTAAATCCAGAATTTCAGTATGAATGTCTTGAGCTATCTTAAACAAACAAACAAACAAACAAACAAACAAACAAACAAATATGCACCTCTAAATTAAAAGAAATACTAGAGACCAAGACAAACAAGGTCAGCTCAGACATTAAAAAAGATACTAAAATAAAATTAGTAATACAAAGGAATTGCAATTTTGTGGAAAGGGAGGGGACATATATTTGTGTCATTTTTAGCTTCAGAAGACAATATTGTGTTGCACACTATACAATATTATTTAAGAGCTGGGGAAAGAAAACCATTTCGGGAATTGTCTCTGAGTAGAAAATACATATTGAGTTTTCTGAATCTCCCTATCCTTATATTCAATTTTTCATCAAATGTTATATGTGCTATATTTCATTTTATATGTGGATGTATCATATAGTATGCATTATGTATTTAGGATCACTATACAAAGGAAGAAAACATAGCAATAGAGAAAACACAGTTCTTTGTTAATATTTAAATAACCACATGTAGTTTCTAAATTAGCAGCCAACGGTTTTGCTTATCTGAATTAACAGATTAATCAAGTTCAAAGGGACTTTGTAGGTCATCTAGTTCAATTCACCACCCAAGCAGGAGACCCTACACCATTTCTTCCAGTCTCTTCTTGAAAACCTCCAGTGATGAAGCTCCCACAACTTCTGAAGGCAACTTCTGTTCCATGGCTTGATTGTTCTCACTGTCAGAAAGTTTCTCCTTATTTCTAGGTTGAATCTTTCCTTGATCAGTTTCCATCCATTATTCCTTGTCTGACTTTCAGGTCCTTTGGAAAATAGCTTTACCCCCTTCTCTCTATGGTAGCTCCTCAAATATTGGAACACTGCTATCATGTCTCCCCTGGTCCTTCTCTTCACAGGACTAGCCATGCCCAGTTCCTGCAACTTTTGGTTCCTTGTAGTTAAAAGTTTCTTTCTGGAAGCTCTGCTTCGTTATTCAATTATTTCTTCAAAGTGCTGATCGTTGCATCCCAGTTGGAAGAACTCCAACAGGGGAGTATTTCCTTCCAAAAGCAGTGTAAAAAGCTGTGATAAAAATCAACTTTTCAGGTGTGCATACAACTGGAGACTCTTGAACAATAATTAAGAGCTTTATTATGGAGTTTTTGCAAAAGGGAATTCTGTGCTCATAGGCGGAGCCACAAAAGACGTTTTTCATAGGAAGGCTGGGGTTTATATACAGTTTTGAATATATACAGTCACTGCCAGAGGTGGGATTCAAATTTTTTAACAACCGGTTCTGTGGGCATGACTTAGTTGGTGGGTGTGGCTTGGTGGTCATGTGACTGGGTAGGTGTGGCCAACTCGACATCACTCATGTCAAGGGGCGCTTCTCCTCGTCTGGCCTCTCATGACAGTGAGGATGCTGCAATGGTCATAAATGTGAAAAATGATCATAAGTCACTTTTTTCAGTGCCATTGTAACTTTGAATGATCACTAAATGAACTGTTGTAAGTCAAGGATTACCTGTACAAAAATACAAAAAGCTTCTTTGCTTGCAAAAAGCTGCCCTAAATACCAATCATTAGATTAAAAATACCTGCAAGGTGGAGTTACAAATTAGGCAGGGTGCCAGAGCACCTTGAGGAATTAAAATAGTTAAAATGCAGTGATAACTATCAGTAGCCAATTTTTGCTCATAAAGTGAATCCCTTTAGCAGAGAGGTCATTTAAGCTCTCCAGAAAAAGCACACCCAGGAAAAGCAATCCTTAGATCCATTTGCACAGCTTAAAGACACCAGCTGGTCTCACTCACCTCACAAGATATCCTAAGGAAATCATCCAGATTTAAGGAAAGATCATATGCCCCCACCAGAAAGGCAGTAAAAAAATCAGTGCCAAGCTTGCATCCTGTCTCTTGGAAGTACACCCCAAAAGGACCATGCCAGGCAACACTAAATGTTGGTAAAGTAAGACCCCCTCCCCAGATAGAAAAAGAAACCATGAGGCAGAAAAAAATTCAAACACAATACAAATAATTAAATCACTACAGTAGCTGTTGCTTGTTGAAGTTGAATAGGGAAAATTATGCCATCAGTAAACACAGGATTAAACATCACCAAGCACAGAATTAACCTTCACCAAAAATCAGTTTTAGACCAAAACCCAGAAAGGGTATGTAAACTCACATTTGAATGTCAATCTTTCTAGCTAGCCAAGAAGCCTTGCTGAACGTCACTCATCTTGGCTCCCTGTCATTAAAAGCTTCTTTCTGACAGCTCTGCTTCATTACTCAATTATTTTTTCAAAGTGCTGATTGTCCAGGGAAGTATTTCCTCCCAACAGCAGTGTAAAAATCTTAAAACAATACTTCCCCTTTAAGAAAGACAAGCCCCAGAAGCTGCGGATTCAGGAAGTCTAGGCGTACTGGCAAGAATGTAATAAGGGTGGAAAAAGACAAAAGGAGATTGCTTCTAACTACCAGTTCTCCGAACTGCTTAGGAAGTTAATAAGAGGTTCTATAGAACCGGTCAGAACTGGTTGAATCCCACCCCTGGTTGCTGCCACTTTCTGGGTTCACAATCTATCCAGCTATGCAACACCCTACTATTTTAGCATATATCTGTTTCCTCAACCTCTTTACCCATTTCCATTTCCGGTAATCTCCATCATATTTGGCATATTCTTCATCCTTTTTGGCATAGCTGCTACTATTGTCATTAATTTTAACATGATACTGGATGACGTGTCCAGCAAGATATATGACCTACTACAATGTCCTAACTGGAACATGCAAAACAATATGGAGAATTCTTACATAATATTCCAGTAAATTGTCTTAGGTAAACACAGAGGTTAAAGATGGCATTACCATGGCTTTATATTTTCACAGGTATAATCTTACATATGTAATTCTACATATCCTAGGCAGATATGACTTCATTGACAATCCTCACTATGTCAAGGACCTTGGTGTACTCATAACAAATTACCTAAGTGCCAGAGCTCACTATAACAGCATTGCCAAAAAGGCATTAAGAGTTGTAAATCTAATCTTATGAAGCTTCTCCTCTGGAAATATTGAATTGCTAACTAGAGCATACAAAACTTTTGCTAGACCAGTTCTCAAATACAGGTTATCAGTCTGGAATCTGCACTGTATATTGGACATTAATACAATTGAGCGAGTGCAGAAGTATTTGATGAGAAGAGTACTATACTCCTCTGCTTGCAACAGAATACCATATATCGCCAGGCTTGAGATTTTGGGCTTGGACAACCTTGAACTATGCCGCCTACAGTTGGACTTAAGCATAGTACACAAAATTATCTGCTACAATGTCCTACCAGTCAATGACTACTTCAGCTTCAACTGCAACAATATAAGAGCACACAACAGATACAAACTCAATGTAAACCTCTCCAAACTTGATTGCAGAAAGTATGACTTCAGCAACAGAGTGGTCAATGCCTGGAATGCACTACCTGACTCTGTTGTTATATCCTCTAACCCCACTCCTTTAACCTCAAACTATCCACTATTGACCTCACCTCATTCCTAAGAGGTCTGTAAGGGGCATGCATAAGTGCACCATCGTGCCTA
>CM019155.1:54156216-54190635 GCA_009733165.1 Naja naja | reverse complement strand
TCATGGTCTACCTGACATTATTATTTCTGACAATGGTCCCCAATTTACTGCCACTCTCTTTGAATCTTATCTGGCACAACAGGGTATCAGGCATGCCCTTACAGCCCCGGGCATCCTCGACTAGGCTGGGCTGAAGCGCATGGTATGTTTTACTAAGGCTCCAGCAATTAGGTCCTGGGGACATCACTTAGAAAGTAGACAAACTGCTCAGTATCCAACACATTACTCCAAACCCATCCAATAACCTAACTCCAGCCGAGCTATTGATGGGTAGAAAACTCAGGTCTCCTCTTGACTGCCTTCACCCCACTTATGCACCCAATGCTCCATTAGATTCCACTAGCAAAACTCGTGTTTTATGTGGGATTTGTTTATGCTATGGTTTTGGGAAACCTTATGGATTCCTGCAAAAATAATCCAGGTTACAGGGCCCAGGTCTCACAGGGTTCAGACTGAGGATGATGTTTTCTGGAGTAGGCACATAGACCAATTACGGTCCAGAAAGTCTCTGGATCATTCCCATAGTCCCCTCTAGACTCCCTACCACAGCCTTTCTAGGGGAAGGGGGTGACAATGAAGGTAATGAGCAAGTAAGAATCAACCCCATGTGTAACGAGCTAACACGACAGGAACTATCACAGCTCCAACAACGATTATCACATATGGAAGATTGCACAGCAATACCAGACTTAGAGGATAACACTGGGTTGGAAATGGATTGGGAGGAGAGACCAGGTTGGTAACTAAGCCAGTTCCCACCGGCACAAGAAGTCCAAATAAGGAAATGTTATCAGATACTATGCCTTCCTCACAAGTGGAGGTCCCTAGGATACCAGAACCACGCAGATCCAAACGTAACCGTAAGAGTCCCACCTATTTACAAGTTATGTTAGATAGATGGGGTTTGAGTATGAACCAAACCCAGTGGGGAGGGGTGTAATGTATGCAGAGTTTGAAATGATTGGTTATTGAAGTACAGAGTTTGAAATAAGTGGTTGTAAAAGTGCTGGAAATTCCTGCACAGCGATTGGTAGCAGCGCATCGGCTATAAATAGCTGTCACGGCTGAGCCATTCGGGTCTGTTCTGAGGTGAAAGTCACAATAAATAAGAGCTGAAGCACTCTGCATCCTGTCTCTCTATGCGAACTTAACAAGTACTATATTATGATGTTTGGAAAGCCTTTGCTATCCTAGTACTCACTCCAGATTTTCTCCCAAGCATAACACTGGCACCATCAGAGCAAAATCCTATTAAATTTTTCTCTAGATAGTTCTTAGTAAACCCAACATTATTTAAACTTTCCATAACTGAAGAATATTGTTTCTGCATCTTGTTTTTCCAATTCAACCAGCTCAAGGAAAATTGTTGGTGAGAAATCTGAATCCTCAACTTTTAAGTAAAGTATAAGAACTGGTTTGCAAGATATTGTTGAGGCTTCAAACATGTTTTGTGAGTTTTTTCAATAATTTTAGTAAATAAATGTTTTCTATTATTATTATTATTATTATTATTTATTTAGACTTGTATGCCGCCCTACTCCTGAAGGACTCAGGGCGGCAACATAAAAGATATACAACAATACAAATAAAAACAAGTCCAAATTACCAAAAGTTAAAACAATAAAATCACTAAAACAAACAAATTAAAACTACCCACCCCCAGGTCAATCCAGGCCGGCCTGCTGAAACAGCCAGGTCTTCAAGTCTCGGCGAAAGGAGCGGAGATCAGGGGCCAGCAGATCCGAGGAAGCTGATTCCACAGGCGGCTCCCACAGAAAAGGCCCTAGCTCTGGGAGCCAGCCGACAATGCCTGACCACGGTATTCCCAGAAGGCCCCTCCTATGGGAGCGCGGGCGATTGGACTGTGAAGCAGGCAGGAGGCGATCCCGCAAGTACCCTGCACCCACGCCATTAAGGGCTTTGTAAGTTGTTACTAACACCTTGAAGGAAACCCGAAGGCAACCGGCAGCCAATGCAGGTCGCACAGGAGGGTGTAACATGGGAGTATCGGGATACCCCCATCACAGCCAGCAGCAGCATTCTGCACCAGCTGCAACCTCCGGGTAATCCCAAGGGAAGCCCCATGTAGAGAGCATTGCAGTAGTCGATCCTGGACGTGCGGCATGAGTGACCGTCAAGAGCATCTCGGTCCAGGTAGAAGCTGGCGAACCAGCCGAACCTGGGCAAAGCCCCCTGGCCACAGCTCCCACCTGCTCCTCCAAACTGAGCTGTGCATCCAGGAGGGCGCCCAGATTCTCGCCTATCCACGGGGTAACACCTCCCCCATGACCAAAGATGGCACATCAACTGAAATCCGAGATGCTGGTAAGAACAGCCACTCAGTCTTGGCCGGGTTGAGTCTGAGCCTGTTACACCCCATCCAAGCCTGCACCGCCTCCAGGCACGGGACATCACCGAGAGAGCATCACTGATCTGGTCTGGGGTGGAGATATACAACTGGGTATCATCTGCATATTGATGATACCTCACCCCAAAACCACGGATGATCTCGCCCAGCGGTTTCATGTAGATATTAAACAGGAGAGGTGAGAGAACCGACCCCTGAGGCACTCCACAACTAAGAGGCCTCGGGGAGGACCTCTGCTCTCCCGTCAACACCGACTAATGTCTTTTGCAATGAAATCAACTATTTTCACTGCAGTTTTATGTGAATGCAATCCTATTCCCAGATCTAATCCATTTTTAATTTGCAATTCTATCTCATCTTCTATGTCTGAAAATGGTTTACATCTTTGTGCCAGACTGTATACTGTATTAAATACTCTGCAATAAGTAGATAAATATTTTTCAGTCATTATCCAGTTTACTTATTACATCCTGCTCACATTGCTTTAACTTCTCTGTGCAAATGTTGTGAGTTTTAGATGGAAAATGCTCTTTCATTTTTTTCTAAGAGACATTTGTTGCACCTCTTTACTCTTCCCACCTGCCTCAATTTGGAAATGTTTCCATTCCTTTGTGAACACTTTTTTCTTTTGTTGTAATCTCAATTTTTTTGCAATACTTGCAACCTAACTTTTTAAAAACTTCCAGTCCATCATATTTCTTCTTAAAGTTGGTGTACTGTTGCAATGTTCAGCAGTCAGGAAGATTGCTTTCAATGTTCGACTCAGTTCTTTCAGTAGTTGATGTGCTGCTTTCCCCAGGTTGGAATGTAGATGACGTGCTGCTTTCCCCAGGTTGGAGTGGTTGTCGTTGTGATTCTTTTAGATTTGTTTCCAGTCTTGTTTTCTTACTGAAGAAAGCAGCCAAAGTTTTTCATTCTGGTAAGCTACTGCAAAAAAAAAAAACTATATTGTGGTTTGGACTCGATTGTTGTTGTAAGTTGAGTGGTGAAGGCTGGCAAGCAAAGAAAGTGGGTGAGGAGTGGAGATCAGTAATATTCCGTTACTTTTAAGAGTGTTTGACACTACAGTTGGAAGAGGAACAAGTTTCACCAGACAAGACTGAGACGGAGCTAAAAGTGGATTTGAAAATGACAGTCTATAAAAAAGGATGTTTTTTTAAAAAATTCATATTTATATGCCGCCCTTCTCCGGAGACTCAGGGTGGCTTACAATTTTTGGAACACAACCCAATGTGCTCAGCAATAGCCTTCATTCCCTTGTATATGCCTGCTTATTACTAGGGCTTTTGCCCCCAGCATTTTTACAAAGTCAGCTTATTGCCCCCAACAATTTTGGGTCCTCAATTTACCTACCCCGGAAGAATGGAAGGCTGAGTCAACCTTGAGCCTGGTGGGATTTGAGCCTGCACTAATTGCAGGCAGCTGGAACTAAGTGCTAGGCATTTAATAGCCTGCACCACCAAGGCTCTTTTTTTTTATATACACATGTTACACTGTGTATATAAAAAATGGCTGATATTTTCATAATTACAATTAATTAATTGAAAAATAAACACTTAAAATGGAAATACAATTAACAAACCAAGGGAGTTTTTTATTTTGTGCCAGTACTGGCACAAAAATCTTTCCTAGCCAAGATTACTTTACATTAGTCCAGGTCTTACCTGGACCAACAGTCCCTAATGGAATGCTCTGTCTATAGCAGAGAGAGAGAGAAACCAGGAGAAGCCATGTTTAGTCACCTAAACTTTTTAGACTTTTCATCTTAAAAATGTACTGAAGCTTTTTACAGCATTAGGCAGATATATACAGTACAAAAAAAGATATAGTACAAAATCATCTAAGACATTAGATTAAGAATAAAATTCATAGGCACATTCACAGAGCAATACTGAATTCTTCTCATGAAATCTATTCAGTTTAAAAAACTGGAATATATGAATTAGATTCAATATTGGGCTCTGCTTGTACTCAAGTCAAGGAGCTATTCAAGAGTATGTAGTTTCATGGTTAGAAAAAATGGTAAAGCAACATATAGATTTAAAACCAGAAATATTTTTGTTGGTACCCAGATAAATAAAGGAAATATAATACATATTTAATTTTACATGTGTTAAGGGCATCTAGAATTATGTTTGCGCAACAGTAGAAAACAAAGAGATCTCTATAAATGAAAATATAATTTTTAAATAAATATATAAATAAAAATTATTTTGTTACACTACTATTATTGTTACATGTTGATACTTCTGTTTTTCCTTTCCTAATAGGAAAAAGCAAAGCAAAAACAAACAGAAGTACCAACATGTAATAATAATAGTAAAATAATTTTTATTTATTTATGTATTTTTTAGAAAGAAAACATATACTAATTAATTAATTAATTAATTAATTAAAAAAGAGCAACTTATCAAAAATTAGGTGAAGGCACAAGGCAGGCAAGTTGGCTAGTGGTGGAGGCAGTTTCGTGGGCCAGGACTCAAATCAACTGGGGCTTGCTAACCTTGTGGTGGCGGTGGCTAGGGCAGCTGGGTAGGCTGGGAGTTAGGATTCAACCGAGGCTGGTGGCAGTGGTGGCAGGTAGATGACCAGAGGGGCTTTCTTGCCTCCTCCCTCATTAATCAGCAGTTGAAGGCCAGGCAGCAACGGCAGGTGGGCAAAGATGGTGGGTGGGCAAAGATGGCGGCCAGGCAAAGCAAGCAGCATTGGTGAAGGCACCATGGATCGGTGAGTGAGACTCCAAGCAAGCCCTGCTGGTCACCTACCTGCCACTGCCATTGGCAGCCCCAATTGAATCCCTTGCTTGTCTCACTCACCAATCAGTGGTGGAAGGCCAGGCAGCAATGGCAGCCAGGCGAAGATGGTGGACAGGCAAGGCAGGCAGCATCAGCGAGGGTGGCTGGGTGGCCTGGAAGTTGGGACTCAACCGGGGCTGGCAGTGGTGGCAGGTAGACAATCAGGGCTTGCTTGGAGTCTCACTCAACAATCCACGGTGGCACCTTCAACAATGGCAGGCGGGCAAAGATGGCAGCCAGGTGCCCAGGAGTCAGGACTCAGCTGAGGCTGGCAGTGGTGGTGGTGCCAGGTAGTAGGTGACTGGGGCTTGCAGAGCATCACTTGATCAGGAAGGGCCATGGCAGAAGGCAGGCAGCAATGGCAGGCAAGGATGGCAGGTAAGGATGGCAGGTGGGCGGGCTGGGAGTCGGGACTCAATTGGGGCAGGCAGTGGTGGTGGCAGGTAGGTGACTGGGGCTTGCAGAGCCTCACTCACCCAGGGAGATCAGAATCAGATCAGGAAAGCCCATGGCAGAAGGCAGGCAGTGATGGCTGGCTGGCTGCAGGAAGCAATGGCAGGTGGAAGAATGCAGGCAGTGATGGCACACATGTGAGATAAGGAGTGATTGGGCAGGGAGGGGCAGGACCAGCCAGTGGTGTGATTTGTCAGTTCTCCAAACTGTGCAGAATGGTAACAAATGGTTCTCCCAAACCAGTCAGAACTGGTAGAATCCCACCCCTGATCTGCTCCAATAGAATAACCAAAATTTAACACCCTCACTTCATGCCTACAGGAAAATAAACCAACACTCAATTGACATTTATAAGAATCAATCACTACAGTAGTTCACAGCTGAAGAGAAGATGAAAGCTGATAAAATTCTTTCAATTTCACCCTTGCTAAGTCAAGCCATGATCCCATTCATGGACTTGATGCAATAGGTGAAGCTGAGTAGCTAGAAAGTGGATCAGTGGTGGGATTCAAATTTTTTAATAACCGGTTCTCTGCCCTAATGACTGGCTGGGTGGGCATGGCAGGGTGGGCATGTGACTGGGTGGGCATGGCTGGGTGGGTATGTGACTGGGTGGGTATGGCCAATTCAATGTCACTCACATCAAGGGGTGCCTCGCCCGGCCCCTCTCTCCCAGCTATTCCTTGTCATACCCAGCCTCAACGTATCTGTAAAAATGTTGTTCACTTTTTCCTGACTTTATTATCTATATCTACATGCTATAGATGTACTTTCATGGGCCACTGAAAGAAGGAAATGACTCACATGCTTTGCCCAAGAGTGTGATAGACAACAGGCTTTTGAGGGGCTGCCACAAAGAAGGAGGGGGGAGCAATATATTTTCCCAAGAAGCAGAAGGCAAAATAAGAAGCAACATATGGAAACTGAACAAAGAAAGAAGCAATCTAAAACTAAGGAGAAACTTCCTAACAGTGAGAACAATTAACCAGTGGAACTGCCTGTCTCCAGAAGTTCTGGGTGCTCAATCACTGGAAGTTTTTAAGAAAAGACTGGACAGCCATTTCTTTGAAATGGTATAGGGTTCCCCGCTGCCCAAGGTCCCTTCTAAGTGTTATTCTGATATTCTGACACATTTCCCAAGCCCTCCACTCAGATTTTGCCATCCTCCGCTTTCCTGCCTGAGCAGGGGATTGGACTAGAAGACCTTCAAAGTCTTTTTCATCTCTGTTATTCCTGAGCTAAATAGTTAAGACTCTTATTGGGATACTATCTCTTTTGCTCCCTCTGTACTAATGAGTTAAAGAGCTGCCTCTAGACATTATATACCAAATACTTGTGAAGGTGTGTATCATGCCTGAATGCTTGTTTTGAACTTTCAACTTCCCAAAAGTCAGAGCAATAAGGGGTAATTTGAGAGATCTTCAATGTCATCTTTTCTATTTTATTTCACCCATAGTGAAGTATAACCAAGCATGAATATCAGAGATGCCAGGGATCTGGTCAAAATGATACTGTTGGAAGGAAAATCTATCTGGTTCAGTTCCAAGCTGGGAGAAAGGCACTGGAAACAAAATGGAGGCTGGAGGCTGATTGGAAAGAAATGTTTATTGATGAAGCAGAACCACCAATCATATGTGATTCTGGGCAGCTGACAAAACGGAGTTGAGAGTGAGTTGGTTTTTATACCTTCTTTGCGCTTTGGGCAGGGAAACTAGGCTGATTTCTGCCTCCCTTAAGATTTTTCCCCATTTCTTCTTTAGGAGAAATATTAGGGGAAGAGCCTCGGTTGCATAGAGTGCTGTACTGCAGGCCACTTCTTTTTAGTATATATATATATACATTGAATACAGTATATTGTCAGGACATATCATTTACAAAAAGGCAAAGAAAGAACAAAGAGAAATTTAAACATATATACTAATAACAATGGTAATAGTGCAACAGAGTAGTTTTAACTATATTTCTCTATATTAGCTTATTTGTAGTTCTGTTGGTTATATTGGCATATTTATCATTATAAACCATATTTATATTTAGTTCATACATAGTAATAATCTTTCTTTATCTAATTCCTACCTCTCATCTCTAACCACTCATAAAATCTATTCCATGTTAAGTAATATTCTGTATTTTCTTTGTCCTTTATTTTTAATGTCAATCTATCCATCTCTGCACAGTACAATATTTTCCAAGTTACATCCTCATCTGATGGAGTGTTCTCATTTTTCCAGCATTGTGCAAATATAATCCTTGCTACTGTCAATACACACAAAACTAGATATATGGTCTTTTTATCATAGCTCTCAGCATTATACCCAACAAAAATCTTTCTAGTTTCAGATCTATATGTTGCTTGATAATCTTTTCCAACCATGTATATATTTTCATCCAATATTTTCTTGCTTTCACCACATATGATAATAAGTCCACCAAATATGATAATAAGTACCTGGGTCTGATTACACTTCCAACACTTGGCGGACATATTGCTAAACATTTTTGCTAATCTTGCCAGTGGCAAGTGTCACCTATAAAACATTTTATAGAGATTTTCCTTATATGCAGTAGCCATTGTCAGTTTATAGTTCCTATCCCAAATTTTTGCCATTTATCTAATTCTATAGTATAACCAAAACATTGTGCCCATTCAATCATTGTTTCTTTGACTTGTTCCTCTTCCATTTTATAACTTAATAAGTAATTATATTTTTTATCAGTTTTTCATCTGTCCCAAATAATATCAAGTGTTGTTGGTTCTTTGTAAAAAAAAACCATGTTTTTGCAACTTTTTCATATCTCAATTGTATTTGCAAGCTAAGTCCACCCCTTGGTTTTGTAGTGCTGTCTAGTTTTAAGTTCACCATTCTTACTTATAAAATATAAAATACATTTTTTCCAAATTAATAAGATTTGGATGTATCAATGCTTCTATTGTGGAGCACCTCATCTTCAGATGAGGGGGAATTTCCGAGTCAGGGAGGAGAACTGCGGCTCTCCTCAACCTGCACGGCAACCCCCTTTACTTCACCATCCCTCCAGGGTGGCTATGGCTGCTTAGGGAGCCCTCTGACAGAGAGATCTCAGAGCAGGGCTGTGGAGCTCATGGTCCTCACTTCCGATAGTGCCAGAAGTACAGCTGGAAATCTTCTCATAAGTCCTAATTGATCCATGTGAAATTTACTTCCAGATAAATCTTGTTGGGATTGAATATAAGAACATAAGATAAAGTTGGTCTACTCAAGGTATTAAATGGATTTATATCAAGGGTCTAAGGCAGTGCTGGCAAACTTTTTTGGCACCGAGTGCTGAAATGGAAGTGTTTGCTTGCATGTGTGGGGACACTGGAAACTAGAGGAGCAGCTCCTTGGCTCATGCACATGGGAGTGCTGGAAACTGGAAGAGCAGTTCTTTGCATGCATGGGAGTGCCAAAAACCAGAAGAGCTGGTCTTTGTGCATGCAGGAGCACTAGAAACTGGAAGAGCACCTCCCTGGCTCACACATGTGGGAGTGCCAGAAACTGGAAGAGCAGTTTTACGTGTGCACAGGGGTGCCGGAAACCAGAAGAGGAGTTCTTTGCATGCATGGGAGCACCGGAAACAGCTCCCAGGTGCACATGCATGCACAAAGACCAGTTGGCTGGTGCTCATGTGCATGCCCAAAACTGGAAGCTCAGCTTCCCGGCACATGCATATGCACCACAGAGCTACTTTTCCGGTTTCCGGCTCTCCAGCACATGCAAAGACCATCTGGCCAGCACACATGTATGTGCTGGACCCTGGAAGAACAACGAGCAATGGGCCACTTCCAGCATACATGCCATAGGTTCACCATCACAGATCTAAGGTATAAAATAGTGAATCAAGTACAAGG
This sequence comes from Naja naja, assembly GCA_009733165.1. NCBI lineage: Eukaryota > Metazoa > Chordata > Lepidosauria > Squamata > Elapidae > Naja > Naja naja. Next base: position 54,181,148 of record CM019155.1, on the reverse strand, counting down.
GTGATCTTTTTTGTCAGTATTAGGAGAAAAAGGAAAATTCCTACTGTGGTTAATTTGATAATCATCAGTGTGTGTGTTTGTGTGTGTGTGTGTGTGTGTGTGTGCACGCCTATTATTGACTCCTGGATCCTGCCTGGATGACCCCCTGTAATTGTCTTGGCAAAATTCATTAAGTGGTTTGTCATTCCCTGCTTCTCAGGGTTGAAATAGTGTGATTGCCCCAAAATTACCTGGCCGGCTTCATGCCTAAGGCAGGAGTAAAAAACACCATCTCTTGGTTTCTGGTCAATGCCTTAACCACTATACCAAACTAGCTGAGAGCTTGCTTAAAACCAGTCCTTTTTCTCCCAAGTTTTTTATTTTATTCTACATATACACATCAATGCATAAACAGTGTGGCACCTAAGCATCATACATTTTGGTGCAAACAAAAATAACAACATTAATCATATCTTTTACATCCATCAAACTTATATAATTATTATGTTAATACACATATTTGTATTAAATTATAATCCTTCATTATTTAATTATTCAATATATATTATTATTCAATATATATTATTCAATTATTCAATTATTCAGTACATTCTTCTAATGCCAATCACCATATTGTTTAAACATACATGATAATTTCATTATTCAAGTTCTTCTTTTGTTTTTGTTTTAAAAAAACCTCTTGGTATTTTTGGTGAGAAGTGTAGTTCCAGGTTTTTACATGACCATAGTTACATATTCATCTTTCTTATTCAATTTCATATCACATTATTACTTATTCTATTTTCTTTTAAATATTCTCAAATATTAAATTCATTAAAGTTATTTTATCCAATTTCAGTTCATGTCTTAACTTATTTCATTTTTCTTAAAGTATTCTCATATATTACTTTACAATATTATCTGAGATTCTTATTTCATTTCTATATTCATTACACAAATTACTTTTATCTGTCACATTTGCAATTTTATCACATGCTATAATTCCATTCATTATTCAATAATTCTATCCTTGTTCTAGTAGTTCAAGAAATTCTCCCCTTTGGTTATCAATTCGAGCTTACCATCTATTTATCTTGTACTTTCCCTCCATTTATTCCCTTCAATTCATTATAAAAATTTACCATAGTATAGTCATTTTTAATTACCTCATTCCACATTAATAACAATATTCTTCTATCTACTATATATCATATATACATATATATTTAAGTCAGATTCTGGATGGTATTCTTTTTCTCAATTGCCTTATAAATCATCTATATATTTCAAAAATATCAATCTATTCAATTAATTAAAGAAACTAGTATTAATCTTTCCATTATGATTCTCATAATTCATTTTAATTTTATTCATCACTAATTGTCAATTAATATTCTTATAATAAATTCCCATTTCCATATCTATTTCAATAATATCTATATCTGGTATAAAAAAAAAATCAGTCCCAATCTTATCTATTTTCAAATCCTAATTCTTATACACCTTTACCTTTAGAATCTCCCTCCCTATCCTTCTTTTACCCATTGTCTCTCATTCTGCTAACTATGTAATTTCTTTTCATTCTTGTTTGCTTCCTGCCTCTCTTTATTTTCTGGTCCTTTCTCTAAATTCCCCCTTTCCCCTTTATTATTTCCCTGCATTTCTGATTCCAGTTATTCATTTTATTCCCCTCCCTCTCTCGATCTTTCTTCTGTAATTCCTTCTTCTACTTTTTCCTTTTCCTGTGTTTAACTTTCTGAACCATTCCCCCTTTCATTATCATATCAAGCCACAGATTTTTAACTTTAATTCTTTTTTCTCCCTGTTCAAATGTTCGTTGTTCCACTTGATCTTCAAGACTGGTTTCCTCTTTATTTAACTCCTCCCCTTCTAATTTTCTTTGATCTTCTTCAATCTGAATCAACATTTCCAGTTTTTGTAGTATATTACTGCACATTTCCAAGTTTACTTTCATCATTTCCTTCATATCTTGTAGATCCAGTCTCAATTCCACAAATAATTCTCCCATTTTGTATGCTGCTCCTCCCCCCGCCTTCCTTGGTAATTATATACAATCCAAATGTCCAGTAAGTTGTTTCAACCAGCGTCTTTTATATTTAGTTTCAACTATCAATGTCCATAAGTCTTCGTTTCCAGGTTCCTTCTATTAATTCCTTTTCCAACTTTTTCCCAGAGTCACTGGGTAGTTCCAAAGCAATTTATTCAAATATCTTTCCCCCTTGTAATATTCTAGTATTTCATTTTTCAGGGTTTTTATTTTATTATAATGGAGTTCCTGTTATTTTCTTTTGAGTTCCAAGATCCAATTTAACAAAAACCAAACACTTTTCAGAGTCACTGAAATTTTTCCTGTACCATTAGGTGATGCTCTCAGTTCTATTTCCACATTCCACCCTTTCTTTTGCTTTTCCCTTTTTTTTTGTAAAACTTTTATTAATTTCACTAATTCCAGTTTTTAGCTATTGTTTCTTTTTAACACATTCAATTCCAGCATTTACTTATGTCTATTTAGTGCCAAAAGTCCAAAATTATCCAATTTAGTTTCCAAGCCTTATTGTGATCAAATATTTTCCTCTGAATTTTCACCTCCAAATTAATTCATTTCAATATTCAAAGCCAGTTTCATAAATTCCAATTTCCTTCTGTCTCTTTCTGATTGCCACTTCTATACACCTTCATCCAAAATAGTTCTTTGTTTCTTAATTCTGGGGTACCTTAATGTCCATGTATTTCGCCTGGTTCACACTCCGCTCGCAACTTCACTGCTCCAGCACTGTCTTAGTTTCCCTGACTGTTTCCCGTCTTCGTGGTGGCCATTTTTGACTACTGCTGCAACTTGTCTTTGGAGGGGGTTTATCTTGTCAGGGAGGGGAGATGTGGCTCCCTTCGACCCTTCAAGAGGTTCCCCCTTTTTTCACCACCTCTCCAGGGTGGTTCCGGATGCAATCGGGACCCTCCAACAAGCGAGCTCAGAGAGAAACCACACACGATTGAGGATTCTGCTCCAACATGATGGATGAGCAACCGGAAGTCTCCTTAAAACCAGACTTAAATGCAATGAATATTATATAGAACTCACTATAATTGAAAGTCTGTGTAGCTATTTCCATTTTTCTCAGGAATTGACTGGGAATCAGGTAAGTTCAGCTGGCTTTGCAAGAGCAAAAGGCATGCTTTCAAATTATCACTTACTACACTCAGCTCCTAGTTTTTGCTCTTCTGCTATGTTGGGCTTCTATTTCATTAGTAACTGATGGATTTTATTTAAAGAAAAATCACTTTGATGTTCCTCCTTATGATTTGCTGCATAAAATTAGTTTTGACCTTTTATAAACTAACATTTTACAGTAACCTTCCCCCAGGAGTGGGGAGGGAATGGAGATTTTACAGTATCCTTCCCCTGCCACACCCACCAAGCCATGCCCACCAAGCCATGTCCACAGAGACGGTAGTAAAAAAATTGAATCCCACCACTGGTCTTGTGTATCATGAATACACAAATGTGTTTTACATGTTGAAAAGCAGTTGTAAAGAGGGAATAACATTAATTTCCCCTTCCTTATAACACTAAGACATTCTCTATATAGATAATTACTAGCCATGCTGCATTTTTACAATGGCAGACAACATGGCTTAAGAAAAATTATCATAGAAGACATTTTTGAGGAAGAGAGGAATATGAGGAGAGAAAAGATATAGAATGTGAAACTCTGTGGTTCTATACAGTAAATCTTAGGATATTTCAAAAATGAATTGGATCTAACTAATCAGGTTGAATGTACTGATTTTATATCAAATATTTTATTAGCTCATCCTTTGTGTAGTACAGATTCTAAAAATGGTTATGACCATGCATGTCATAGCAGATTTGAATGTGCCTACAGACTTTTTTTAAAGAAAACTCTTTGAGTTCTCATACTGCAATGATTGCAATTAATGTGTCAAAAATAAACTAAAATGTGAGACAGCTTGACAAGATAGGAACCAAATGAATGCTAAAACTATAAAATACCAGCAGTTAAGACTGATTTATGCTATGAAAATGAGATTTAAAAGCCTCATAAATTCATTTTAAAGAGAGCCAATTTGATCTAGTGGTTAAGGCACCAAGCTAGGATGGAGAGCATGAATTCAAATCCCACTGTAGCCATGAAAGCCAGCTGGGTGACTTTGGGCCTCTTACTCTTCTCAGAAAGTGGTTGTTGTTGTGGGAAAAATAGGAGGAAGATGTGTTCAATATGTTTGGTGTTATGTATAGAATAGAATAAAATAGAATTCTTAATTGGCCAAGTGTGATTGGACACACAAGGAATTTGTCTTCGGTGCATATGCTTTCAGTATACATAAAGGAAAAAATACATTCATTAAGAATAATAAGATACAACACTTAGTGATAGTAATAGCAATTACTAATTGCAATTACTAATAAGCAATTAAATCATACCAGGAAACAAATCAAACAATATAAATTGTAAAGATACAAGCAACACGGTTATAGTCATAAGTGGGAAGAGACAGATACTAGGAAGTGTTATTTTAATCTAGTAGTAGAGGAATAATAGTAATACAGTCTTAGTAAATAAGTTGACAGTGTTGTGGGAATGAGATGTTTAGCAGAGTGATGGCATTCAGGGAAAAACTGTCCTTGTGTCTAGTTCTGGTGTACAGTACCCTATAGCATCGTTCTGAGGGTAGAAGTTGAAATAATTTATGTCCAAGATGTGAGGGGTCTGTGGATATTGTCGCAGCCCCCTTTTTGACTCATGCACTATACAGATCCTCAATGGAAAGCAGGTTGGTAGCAATTGTTTTTTCTGCAGTTCTAATTATCCATTGAAGTCTGTGTCTGTCTTGTTTGGTTGCAGAGCCAAACCAGACCATTATAGAGGTGCAGATGACAGACTCAATAATTCCTCTGTAGGGTTGACAGCAGCTCTTTGGTCAGTTTGAGCTTTCTGAGTTGGCACAGAAAAAACATGTATTTATTGTGCTTTTTGATGATGTTTTTGATATTAGTTGTCCATTTTAAGACTTGAGATATGATGGAACCTAGAAACTTGAAGGTCCCTATTGTTGATACTGTGTTGTCTAGTATTGTAAGAGGTGGTAGTATGGGAGGGTTTCTCCTAAAATCTACCACCATTTCTACAGTTTTGAGTGTATTTAGTTCAAGACTAGTTGTTCAACTTCCTATCTGTATGCAGATTCATTGTTGTCTCAAACAAGACCAATCACTGTTGTATCATCTGCAAACTTCAGTACTTTAATAGAGGAATCTTTTGAGATGCAGTCATTGGTATATAGTGAGAAGAGAAGTGGAGAGAGCACATAGCCCTGGGGGATGCCTGTGCTAATTGTACAGGCATGTGATATGATTTTGCCTAGCTTAACCTGCTGCTTCCTGTCCGTTAGGAAGCTTATGATCCATTTGCAAGGGTGGTCAGGTACAGCTTGCTGATTTAGTATCATTAGAAGAATATCTGGAATGATAGTATTGAATGCTGAGCTGAGGTCTACAAAGAGGACCCTTGCATATGTCTTTTGAGATTCAATGTTGTAGGATGTAGTACAGAGTCATATTAACAGCATCTCTGTTGCGGCCCCCGACCTCTGGAATCAACTGCCTCTGGAGCTCCGTCTGGCCCCTGATCTCCTACCTTCCAATTAAAAACTTGGTTGTTTGACCAACCCAGGCTGTGACCCTCCTTTGGGTGGAGGGATGGGTTTTTTAATGTATTTTATTGTATTGTTGTGTCTTATATTTGGGCTTGTTAGTTTAATGTCTTTTTAAATATTTATTGTTCTGTGTTTTTAGTTGTGAGCTGCCCCGAGTCTTCGGAGATGGGGCGGCATACAAGTTCAAATATAAATAAATAAATAAATAAATCATCTGTTGATCTATTTGCTCGATAGGAGTAACAGTGGATCCGTGATGGTTTTCAGATGGGCCAGCACTAGCCTTTCTGATAAATAGGTGGTGGGAAGAACGGAGGCAAGCAGAGCAACATTCAGCAAGTAACTTTATTTAAAAATAAAGGGTTGCCATGGCTGCCGCGAGCTAACAGGGCACCGGCTGACAGGCAACAGCTGATGCCATTTGACAGCTCCCTTTTATAGTCAGCTGTCAAACGCCATCAATCAATAGCAGCGGTCCACGTTCCCGCTGGAAACATGGCTCTGAGTGAGAACTTCAGCACAGTCTTAGAATGCAATACTCCTTTCTCTCGGAATGGAGCATGCGTAGTCCTTTAGGTATGCTGGGTGCCTGTATAGATGGCCATATCTTCTCAGTTCTGCTTGGGCTGCCGAAGTGTGAGGATCTTCTGCTGGGCATGGAGTCTCCAGCGATAGCGGCGTGGGAACCTCAACCTCCGGCGACTCAGGATGTGGTGTGGACAACTGCCCAGGTGGATTAACATCGTCGTTGGGTCTGTGGGGGCTTGCTTCAGGCGATGATGGGCTTGAGGCATTGTAACTGTCCAGAGGGCCACCTCGGGAGTACTCCAATGCTCCCTTAGCTGATCAATATGGCGGTGCCAAATGTGGCCGTCCTGTAACTGGATCCTATATGATTTAGGGCCAGTTACTGCCATGATTTGACCGGGTAACCATAGGGGATGGCCTGTATAGTTCCTTGCAAAAACCAGGTCGTGTTCTACAAAACTCCTGGCCTGGCTATTGGAGCCCAAGGGCATGTCAGGGGTATAATTTGGATGGAGTCTGTCCAGGGTGGTCCTCAAATGGCAGCCCATCAGAAGTTCAGCTGGGGAGTGATTGGTAGCAGCACTGGAAGTAGTGTGCTGAATTAAAAAAATATTTTGCCAGTCTAGAGTGCCAATCAGTGAGGCCAAGCCTTCCCAGGGCCTCTTTTGTAGATCTGACAGTTCTCTCAGCTTGACCATTACTAGCTGGGTGAAAAGGAGCTGTCAGAGTGTGCCTTATTCCTTGGTTAGCAAGGAATACCTCAAATTCATTGGATGTGAATTGGAGGCCAATGTTTGACACTATGGTGTCAGGTAGGCCATGGGTGGCAAAGATTCACAGCCGGGCCTTTACTACTGCTTCAGAAATGGTGGTTGGCATTAAGACTAGTTCCACCCACTTTGAAAAGGAATCCACTACTACCAAGAATGTTCGCCCCTGAAAGGGGTCAGCCAAATCAATATGGAGTCAGGTGACCCTGAGCTTTCCCATTTCCCTGGGGTGGCTGCTGGAGGGACTGGCCTGGTGACCTGTCATGGTTGGCAAGTGTTCACCCTGTAGTGATCTGGGTGTCCAGGTCAGGCCACCACACACAATTGTGTGCTAATGCTTTCATCCTGACAATCCCAGGATGTCCCTCATGAAGCACCTTTAAAACAGGGGTCTGCAGCTGAGAAGGAATGACCACTCTGGTTCCCCATAACAGGCAGCCTTGTAGGGATGACAATTCTTGCTATAGATTTTAAAAAGCAAGAATTCAGGTGAAAAGGCCTTTAGCCTTTAGCCCCCCCTCTCCCCACCCAGTCAAGGACTTGGGATATTACCTTGTCCTTGGCAGAGTGGGCAGCAATGTCAAAGGATGTGATGGGCAGGTTGAAGTCTTCGATCAGGAACACAGCATTGGTTGGTGCAGGGTCTTCCACTGGTGTAGGCAGGGGGCATGGCTGAGGTGCTTGCCTGCTGATGTGATAGCATGTAGGAATATGCTGCTAGAAACAAAATCCACCTGGTCATCCTTGTGGACAAAATCTGAGGTGTTTGCCTGTTGCCTGATAGAAGTCCCAAGATGGTCTTATGGTCAGTGATAAGTTCAAAGCGGTGACCATAGAGGAACTCATGAAACTTCTTCACTGAAGTGACTGCGGCTAAAGCCTCCTTGTCAATTTGGCTATAGTTGCGTTCGGCTTGGGAAAATGTCCTTAAGAAAAAGGCAATTGGTGCCTCATAGCTGTTGGACAGTCTGTGGCTTAATACAGTGCCAATGCCAAAAGGTGAAGCATCTGATACCAGGACTAGAGGGAGGTCCTTGTTAAACTGGTCCAAGACAGAATCTGAAGTTAGTAATGATTTGACAGCCTTGAAAGCAAAGGCTTCTTTAGGGTCCCAATGCCAAGTGGCATGTTTGTCTAACAGTCTATGAAGTTGCTCTGCCACGGAAGCCTTATGGGGTAAAAAGGAGGCATAAAAATTAAGCAGTCCCAGAAAAGACTGAAGTTCAGTCTTGTTTGATGGGGTGGGGGCATCGTGGATTGCATGTACCTTGGATTCTATTGGATGGATGCCAGAGGCATCAATTTTGTAGCCCAGAAATTCTACTTGTGGTGTGGCAATAATGCACTTCTCCTTCTTCAATTTGAGGCCTGCTTTTATGAAACAATCAAGAACCCTTTGAACTCTTTGCTTTGTCAGAGGCAGAAATTAATATGTCATCGAAATAAGGTATTATGCCAGGTAACCCTTGTAATAACCTTTCCATTAATGATTGAAAAATTCCTGGGGCCACACTGACCCCAAATTGGAGACGCTTGCATCTGAAGGCGCCCCTGTGCATTACGACAGTCTGTAATTCAGCATCTGTGTCATCAACAGGGAGCTGATGATATGCTTGGGACATTTCTAATTTTGCAAAAATGTTCCCTGGTTCAAATGAATGTAGAAGATGTTGGATACTGGGACTGGATATGCACTGATATGCAAATATTTGTTGATTGAACACTTATAATCCACGCAACACTTATAATCCAAGCTGCCATCTTTCTTGAGAGGCATGACTATAGGTGTTTCCCATTTTTAAAAGTCCACAGGTTCTAAAATTTCCTGGGTAATTAAATTATCCAGTTCCTTGTCCAACTTTGGGCAGAGGGCAAAAGACACTCTGCGAGGCTTCATGTGGATTGTGACTGCTGGGGGGGGGTTAAATTGAATGAGATTGGAGTTCCCACATAACACCCAAGGCCCTTGCTGAATACATCAGCATAGTCGTTAAATAAGGCATCCACCTCCTGGTTGTTAATAGAGTGAATGCCTCCTATATGAAGGCCAAGGGCAGGGAACCAGTCCAGCCTCAGCAGACTTGGGAGGGCCCCATCCACTACAACTAAAGGCAAGCGACCCTTAAAATTTTGAAAATGAATGGAAAACTTGCCTTTTCCGATGACTGGAATGGGTCTGTCCTGGTAATCATGCAGAGTTAGATAGCAGTCTTGAAGCCTCTACTTTGCCATGCGAGGGATGATTCACTTCAAGGTGCTCCAAGAGATGATGGAGAGTGCTGAGCAGGTGTCTACAAGGTTTACCTTCTAAGGAAATAATGACACTTATTTTGTTAGAATTTTTGTTAAGTGACTTAGCTTGGTAGCATGTGAAGCAGTCTTCTACTTGTTTCTGGAAATGTTGTGTTGGCTGAAGAAATGGCTGTTGAGGCTGGTTGAAAGTCTTCCCAGCCTGACAAATTCTGGCCAAGTGACCTTTCTTTTGGCATTTTAAGCAAATGGCATTCCTGAACTTGTAGGATGCCCTGCGGTGATTTCCTCCATAGCTCAGGCAGATGGGCTGAGACCATGGGGGCTGGTTGGTAGCAGACCAGTTTTTTCTCTGAGTGGCTTTTGGCTGTCTGAGGCAATTTACGTCATCAGCTTCATCAGAGCTTTCCTCAGGGAAGGCTTCATCGTAGTGAACAGCTGAGCTACTGTGGCTGACAGGGTTTCCTTGAATCTCTGCCACTGAGAGCATTGACAGCTCAGCGGCTTGAGATTCTTCTATAGCCATCTTAAAGGTCAGATTGCCTTTAAGAAGAAGGTGTCTCTGCAACATTAGGTCCCTAACCCCACAGACTAATTGGTCTAATAGCATATCATCAAGGTGGTCCCTAAACCCTAAAAGCATGATGCCTGGCAATAAGAGAGGGTTTAGGGGAATAGTGGTTACAAAGGATTTCCTGCAATTCCTCCCAGGGTGCAATCTTTACTGAGGAGGAGCCAGTAATGCGGAAGCAGTGTCTAATACAGTAGCTCCGCAAAAACTTAAAAAGTAAGTCTTTTTTCGGTGGGCAGAAATTCCGGCTAGGTCAGTGGCATCCAGGAAGCTGTCGAAACAATTTATGTAGGTTTCCCACATCTCCATTGTCGGTCTGAAAGGTGGGAATGCAGGGGTTGAAGTCAACTTGTCTTCAGGTCGCGCCGGTGCTGCTGAGAGAAATTTTCCTTTGCGCTCATGAAGAGTGACAATCAGCTCGTATAGTGACTTTCTGCTCTGGTAGTGACTTTCAGCTCAGTGATCATGCTTGATTGCCTCTTTAGCTAGCATCCCACCCTTGTCGCCAGTGATAAATAGGTGGTGGGAAGAACTGAGGCAACGCAGAGCAACATTCAGCAAGTAACTTTATTTAAAAATAAAGGGTTGCTGCGGCTGCCTGGATAGTCAAAATGATTCTGAATATGTTTAGATGCAACAGTGAATGGTAGTTTGCTATTATTAGTTTGAATTTCCACCTTCCAGGCAGATGAGGGGTGAATAATTCTGTTTTGCTGAGTTCCTCATTTCTCCAAATGATAGAATGCCTATCTCATATCTACCAGTTCCATTTCTGAAACATGAATTGCAAATTCAGTTTAACAACAAGGTTAATTTTATGTGGTAGGCTGTTTGCTAAACTCTAGTCTGCTTTTTCTCTGTGAAGTCACAGAAATCTACATTTATGTATTTATACACTACTTTTTCTATGAGAATTTGTAGGACTTTTCTCATTTTCTCTTCACAAAAGGACACAATGTAATTTGGGCTGAGATTCAGGGATTGGGTCCATTAGGAGTGAGCTCCAAACCAAATGGGGACTTGAACTGAGGTCTCCCCAGCAAAAATCATCACACCTGATTTATTCTTCCATGACATGCTAAAATCTTTCCTAATCTGTTTCAGCTGCATTTGCTGTTCTGTTTCTTTCAATGCAAAAGAGAGGTGCTCTTACACCCAATAATCTAAACCAGGATTCTTTGTAGTGCATTAGATTATTATTATCAGTGATTGATTAAGCATAGCATGATCTATTACTGTTACTCTTTACTTTGGCCTGCCAGTAAATGTTGCTACTCTTGTAGGCTTACTGGGATTAATTCTTTTAGCATTTCAGTATAGCAGACAGTGGAGAAAGCTATTGATCAGTAGAAAAGACTTCAAAACTTTTAAAAAAGCCAACTATGATCTCATAGATGCTGACCTATCATCTCTTGATTGGCACATTCTGTTCTCTAACTGTAATACTACAGAAGACCATTATAATGCATTCTTGTTTGAACTTGAAAGAGTCATTAAACTATATGTACCATTAGTAACCCCCAAAAACAAAAACAAAAAAACAAACACAAATTACCCATAACAATAAGGAAACTTCAATTAAAAAAAAGATCGCCATGGTGTAAAAACAAAACTAGCTACGTAGCAAACTTTAAAAACCAATACAACACCCTATGCTGAGTATCACAACTAACTGTGATGACCTACTACATATTGACTTTACAGAAGAAAACATAGAAAAGGCACTACGAAACTTAAAACCATCCCTATCTATTGGCCCCGATGGATTATGTGCATACTTCTTAAAAAAGCTCTCCTCTGCCATAGCGGAACCCCTAAGCATTATATATGAGATATCATTCAGAACCAGCTCCTTACCAAATCTATGGTCCTTAGCTATGGTCATCCCTATCTTCAAAAAAGGTGACCCCTGTCTGGTTGAAAACTACAGATCAATCTCATTGTGTTGTGTCATGTGCAAAGTCATGGAATCAATCATTAATCAATTCATCACTCTACACTTAGAGTCAAACAATCTACTTTCCAAAAAACAATTTGGTTTCAGGAAAAAATTGTCTTGCAATCTACAACTCCTACACTGCAAAAACATATGGACTACTCTACTTGACCAGGGTAAAGCTATAGACGCAATTTACATAGACTTCTGCAAAGCCTTTGATTCAGTGGTACATGACAAACTACTGTTAAAACTAAACTCTTACGGCATTTCCGGATCCCTCCATAAGTGGATTACTGCATTCCTGTCAAACAGGCAACAAATAGTAAAAATAGGGAGCACTATATCAAACCCTGCTCCAGTTAACAGCAGTGTCCCCCAAGGCAGCGTTCTAGGACCCACACTCTTTATACCCTATATAAATGACCTTTGCGATCACCTTATAAGCAACTGCATCCTCTTTGCAGATGACGTAAAACTATTCAACACCACTGACAATGCTACTATCCTTCAAAGTGACCTTGATTATGTGTCTGAATAGTCAAACATCTGGCAACTCCAAATCTCAACCAACAAATGCTCTGTCCTACACATTGGTAAAAAAAATCAGTACACCAAATACAAACTAGGCGGATATGACCTCCTTGATGATCCTCACTCTGTCAAGGACCTTGGAGTTCTCATATCAAATGACCTAAGCACCAGAGCTCACTGTAACAGCATTGCCAAAAAGGCATTAAGAGTTGTTACGAAGCTTCTCCTCTGGAAATATCAAATTGCTAACTAGAGCATACAAAACTTTTGCCAGACCAATACTCGAATACAGCTCATCAGCTGGAATCCACACCGTATATCAGATATTAATACAATCGAGTGAGTCCAGAAGTATTTCACGAGAAGAATACTACACTCCTCTGCTCGCAACAGAATACCCTATATCACCAGGCTTGAGATTTTGGGCTTGGACAACCTTGAACTACGCCGCCTTACGGTTAGACTTAAGCATAGCACACAAATTATCTGCTACAATGTCCTACCAGTCAATGACTACTTCAGCTTCAACCACAACAATACAAGAGCACACAACAGATACAAACTCAATGTAAACTGCTTCAAACTTGATTGCAGAAAATACAACTTCAGCAACAGAGTGGTCAATGCCTGGAATGCACTACCTGACTCTGTTGTTACATCCTCTAACTCTCACTCCTTTAACCTCAAACTATCCACTATTGACCTCACCCCATTTCTAAGAGTCTGTAAGGGGCATGCATAAGTGCACCATTGTGCCTACCATCCCTGTCCTATTGTTCCCATTTATTCGTACCTATTTCTTGTATTCTTACTCATGTTTATACTTATATCTATTATCATGTAAGCGATTGACAAATCAAATAAATAAATAAAATAAATAAATAAATGAATAAATAAATAAATAAATGTCCGCCATCTCCTGCCAAATTAAAAGTGCCTTTAATTTGGATACATGGTGTCATGGTCATCTAGTAGTTTTGTTTTATGATCAGATAAAATCTGATTGGGTAGAAGAAGAGTTACTGATTATCCCCAAAATGTATCTGGATAGAAATTATTAGCAACTTTTTTGTTATATGACTATTTGTAAAGTCTATGAAGTTCCATTCTTGTCTGAGTAGCCAGCACTGATTTTGCCTATGGATGTGGATACGAATGTGTGCTTTTCCTGCCAGAGAAATGTCACACTTGAAGCAGGTCTCAAAACTGAAAGAACAGTAAGCACATCCTGCATCAGCAACCTACCCCTGACAGCACTATGTTTGCCTCTGGCAAAGTGTCTTTGTGTAGTTTTCAGGTCTCAGCGATTTATTTAAGTTTCAAGTGGCAACCTGTGCTTCCCAATTTACAAAATGTTCATACTGATGCTCTTTATCTTATGTTTCTTCAAAGAACAGGTAGGCTGCTAATATTTTAGATGGCTAAGCAAATATTAACTGAATAATTGGAATTACCTGCTGAAGTCAAGATGAGTACATACGGACATTCACAATCTTTGTGATAACAATTGTCTGTATAATATTCAGAGCAATCACTGCTCTTTTGTTCAGCAAAATGAATGAAACAGAGGCTGTGTAACAATGCTCCATTGAGAGTAGAGAAGATATATATTCACTCTCTTCTTGAAATACTATCCTTTTTATAGAAAGAGTTCCAGAAGAAAATTGTTTTGGTTGCAGCAAAAGTGAAGCATAGTTTTGCTGTCTCCATAGTCTTGTGAGCCAAAAGACTAACTTCATGAAGCGTCTTCTTTGTCTGAAACAATTTGTTGATTTTTTTAAGTGATAAAAATTTCTGAGTGAATATTTTTTATACCTAGGAGAAATATATAACCTTTTAGAAATTCATCTTCCAGCACTTAAGAAGCACCTGTAGATAAAACATATAACCCAGCAATATCTGGAGGGCCACCTGTGAAGCTGAATTCCTCATGAAGATTATTGGTGTACACAGTGGAAATATGTGAAAAAAACACACGGATAGATTAAAGAGAGCCAGTGTGGAATAGAGAGTCAATGGTTCCACCCAATAGTTTGCCAACAATATGGGGATTGGGAGTAGTTCAGCAACATCTAGAAGTCCCCAACCTCTTTAATAGATTCCAACCTCTTTAACACATTGTTCAGCTCAGACTTTGTAAACAGCAATGGCTGATGCCCAATATTCATAGTCGAACTACAGACAATTACAATGCTCTAATACATATAGATTTTACAGAAGATAACATTAAAAAAGCACTATGCAATCTAAAACCTTCTCTATTGATTGGACCTGATTATGTGCCTACTTCTTAAAAAAGCTTTCCACTGCCACAGCAGAACCTCTAAGCATAATCTTTGAAAAATCCTTCAGGACCAGCTCCTTGCCCAACCTATGGTCACTAGCCATGGTCATCCCCATTTTCAAAAAGGGAGACCCCAGCCTAGTTGAAAATTACAGACCAATCTCTTTGTGTTGTATCACCTGAAAAATCATGGAATCAATTATTAACCAATCCATTACTCTCCAGTTAGAGACAAACAACCTACTCTCTAACAAACAATTTGGCTTCAGAAAAAAATTATCCTGTAATCTGTAACTCCTACATTGGAAAAATATATGGACCACACAACTCAATCAGAGCAAAGCAATAGACTCTATTTACATAGACTTCTGTAAAGCCTTTGATTCAGTGGTACATGATAAACTACTTTTAAAAGTAAAATCTTATAGTATCTCTGGACACCTGCATAATTGGATAGCTTCATTCCTGTCAAACAGGTAACAAATGGCCAAAATAGGGAGCACCCTATCAAATCCCATACCTGTCAACAGCAGTGTCCCCCCAAGGCAGCATTCTAGGACCTTATTAAAAGCAACTGTGTCCTCTTTGCAATAGATGTAAAAGTATTCAACATCACTGACAATGCTGCTACCCTTTAAAAAGACTTTGACTACATGTCAGAATGATCAAATAAGTGGCAACTTCAAATCTCAACAAACAAATGCTCTATCTTACTTATTGGCAAAAAAAATCAGAAAATAAAATACAAGCTGAATGAATATGACCTTGTAGATCACCCCCATTTTGTTAAGGACTTTGGAGTACTAATCTCTAATGAACTAAGTGCTAGAGCCCACTGTAACAACATAGCCAAAAAGGCATTAAGAGTTGTTAACCTAATCCTGGGTAGCTTTTTCTCTGGTAATATTGTACCATCTTCAAAGAAAAAAATGAAGTCCAGTTGCCTCTTGAAAAAGCACCTTTTGGACAGACTTAATAGTTTCTGTTAATTAATGATTATTAATGATTTCTTAATAGTTAAAAGCCATATTTGCCTGAATTCATATAATGCAAAGCTGTAACCAAGGGTGGGATTCAGCTGGTTCAGGCTAACAGGATATTAATTTTACATCCAATTCAGTGAACTGGTAGTTCCAACGACCAGCTGGCCCTGCTTCACCCCGCCCCCACCCATCCCAGGAGTCCCCCTGCACTCCGTTCTGGCTCCAAGGTAAGTGCAGGGAGGCCTCCTAGACCCAAAATGGGGCATGGGGTGTGTGGCATCCCCCCACATCCCATTTTGGCTCCCAGGAGGCTCCAAGAAGGCTTTCTGGGCCAAAATGGAGCAAAAGGGGGTCCAGTGCATCCCCCTGCACCCATTTTGGCTCTCCTGAGGCTCCAGGGAGGCTTCCTAGGTCCAAAATGGCATGCAGGGGGGGTACTGCAGCCCCATGGCTCTCTGAGGCTCCAGGGAAGCTTCCTAGGCCCAAAATGGTGCATGAAGGTTTCAGCGTGTCCCCCCTACAACCTGTTTTTCTCCCAGGAGTGACATGGCCCCCTGCACCTTCTCTTTTGCTCCGAGGAGGCTGGAAGAAGGCTTACTCAGCCCAAAATGGGGCGCGGGGAGGATGCGGTGAAAGAAAGAAAGAAAGAGAAAGAAAGAGGGTGGGAAGGGAAGGGAGAAAGAAAGAAAGGAAAGGAAGGGAGAAAGAAAAAGAAAGATGGAGGGAAGGGAGAAAGAGGGAAGGGAAAGTGAATGAGATATGGATGGATGGATAGATGGATGGATGGATAGAGGGAGGGAGGGAGGGAGGAAGAGAAAAAGGAGAGGAAGGACCTCAAATCCTGGCATAGATGCAGCTTTAGAGAATGCTTTGAAACAGCGCAGCAATCCAGGGCTGGTAGGGACCTTGGAGATCATTTAGTCCAACTCCCTGCTCCAAGAGCATTGTTAAAGTGAGTTTCTCTCTTTTGACCCACCTAGTCACATGACCACATAGCCATGCCCACCTAGTCACATGACCATATAGCCACACCCACCAAGCCACGCCCACCAAGCCACGCCCACAGAACCAGTAGTAAAAATATTTTGAATCCCATCACTGGCTGTAACCCAAGTTTTACCAACCACAACAGTTGGATTTGAAGAACATGCTAATCTAAACAAACTTTATAGTTTAATATGAGATGAGATGTAATTAAACAACAACTTTTACTTCCCTTTAATGCTAATTTTCATTGGGTTCATGAGGGGAAGATGGAATATGCCCATACAATAGCTCTCCAATCAGTGGTGGGATTCAAAAGTTCCCACCACTGGTTCTGTGGGCATGGCTGCAGGGGTGGGATCATGTAACTTGCACGATTGGGCACACGTGCACCAAACACGCGCTTTGCGCATGCGTTAAAACAGTAAAAACTAAGCTACTGTGCCTCTCAGCTGTTTAGCACAGCAATCCTCTCTGTTGCGCCAAACAGCTGAGAGGTGAAAAATGACTTAGAAGCAGGGGCAGGTGGGTGGGCCCAATTGCAGAGCGTTGGAGAGACTCAGAGCGAACTGGTTCTCTGCCAGTTGATCTTTGGCGCTACCGGTATGCCAGAACCAGGCCGAACTGGTAGAATACCACCACTGCCTCCAGTCAAAAGTATGTGCATGATGCAACCAAAGTATCTGCATGATGCAACCGAAAAGAAAAAAGGAGCTAATACAACTGTATATTTAATGTCACTTTTAATTTGGCCCTAATTAGTTTGTCTAGCATGCTACATTTAATAGCTCATTTTGTTGTGAAGAGCTTTGTCGGTGAAATGCCCAATACCATCCTATTTCATTACAAAAGAATGCAAAAACTATCCTTTGGGGAAACATGAACTGCTGGTGTTTGCCATTTCTTTCTTGAACTCATGTTCCTTTCTCAATTCCTGTCAGCAGGAGCAGAAGAAAAAGTAGAGACTATAAAATTATTCCAGTCTTTCCTTTTGTAACAATAGCAATAGCAGACTTATATACTGCTTTACAGCACTCTCTGGGAAGTTTGAAATGTCAGTATATTTCCCCCAATAATCTAGGTACTCATTTTATTGACCTCAGAAGGATGGAAGGCTGAGTCAACCTTCATCCTGTCAGCCTTGAACTCCTGGCAATGGACAGGGTCAGCCTGCAATACTGCAATCTAACTACTGTGCCACCAGGGCTTTTGTTGCTAAGCATCTATTAAATACACAGAAAGTTTAACTTGCAGCAACAAGTAGGATAGGATTTATCAACTTTAATGGGTGATCATTACAGTAATAAGAATAGAAAAAATCAAAATAGTTTTGGTTTTGCTATAAACTTTCACAACACAGTTGAATGATGACCGATCATTTCAAAAAGGAGACTTAGCCATCACTTTAAGAAAAGTTTGACTTCTTTCTGGTGATATTTTTAGCCATCAAATATGCAGAAATAATACAATTTTTGACAATTATGAGTAGAAAAGTTTATTATCTGCAATCATAAACACAAACATTACAGTTCTGTTGTTTGGTGTTGTATTTGTACTTAATGACAATAGAATTTTTGCAGTGCATGATAATATTTTGCTAAGATTGTCTTAGTTAACACAAAACCATTTTTGTTCTTACATCCTTACCCCGGACCCTCATGCTTATCTATTTATGAAAAGACTGCCCCTCATCCTCCCCACCCCCAGTTTTGTGATCTCAGGGAATTTCCCTTTGTCTGCATTTCTTAAGGTGGATAAAGTCAAGACTGACTATTGAAAAGGAATGTAGGGGACTCCCGTTCTTCAGGTATGGGTTTCTCTTCTGTATTGGAAAAGGTAAATGATAGACATATTGTAATGAACAAAAATATTATATAAGGTTGTTTGCTATGTCACTGTTCAAACATTCCATCCCAGACCATGTTCTTTCATATCATTCTTGGAAGTTATGTGTATATTGTGCTGGTAAATATGAGAGTGTGTGTGTGTATTTAGTTTTTCTCTCTCTTTCTTTCATATGTTATTATACATATGTTCTATGTATAAGATATGTATAAGATGTATAATAAGATATATAAGAGCCTTGGTGGTGCAGGCTGTTAAATGCCTAGCACTTAGTTCCAGCTGCCTGCAATTAGTGCAGGCTCGAATCCCACCAGGCTCAAGGTTGACTCAGCCTTCCATCCTCTCGGGGTAGGTAAAGTGAGAACCCAAGATTATTGAGGGCAATAAGCTGACTTTGTAAAAATGCCGCTGGGGGGGGGGCAAAAAAGCCCTAGTAATAAGCAGGCATATACAATGGAATGAAGCTAAGCACATTAGGTTGTGTCCCAAAAATTGTAAGCTGCCCTGAGTCTTCGGAGAAGGGCGGCATATAAACGTAATTAAAAATAAATAAATAAATAAATAAATAATATATGACATAGAACGTCTATGTCATATATTACAATGCTATTATCTGCAGCCATAAACATAATCATCATGGTTCTGTTTGGAGTAGTATTTGTATTTAGTGACAATAGAATTCCTGCAACCTGTGATAAATATTTTGCTAAGATTGAGATCTGTCATATATTACAACATATATTCAACACACACTCATATATATGTGTGTGTGTGTGTATACACACACACACACACACACACATTCTAGTATCAACCTGGTAAAGTAAACTTTAGTTTATATTAAACATTTAGTTTAAATGTTTTGCAGATATCTCTTCTTAAGTCATAACAGAATTAAATGGAATGGAATTTTAAAAAATTCTGTATCTCCACAAAAAAATGCTTAGTGGATAGAAGAATGTAATTGCAACATTCCATGCAACAACATAAATGTAAAAATCAAGCCCACCTTTTCAGGGGCATACTAAATGATGCCCACACCTGTACAATTAAAGCCCCTCCCCTTTTATGTGTGTCACACATTTGAGATACACATGAAAAGAGGGTTTCAACTATTTTTTTTAAAAAGGCCACTATTTTGATTTTAAAAAATCTTGCCTATAGATGGTCTGCATACTTCCCTAACACAAGAACTGGTGAAGTATATCCCTCCTCATCTTCAAAAACATTTTTTTTAACAAATAGCAAACAAGGAAAAAAATCTATCTGATATCTAAGATATTTAGGCCAGAGGTAAGTGATTTTCAAGACTAAGAAACAAAAGGGATATTTTTTTGTATTGCAAAGTTTTCAGTCATAGAAAGAAAAGAAACTGCCTTCCTTAATACTGACTATTCGTTTATCTTGCCCAGTATTGCTGGCAATTACAGGCAATATTTCTCCATTATGGGATCTTTAATTCTCCGTTAACTTGAAACTTCTCCACTCAATAAATTTACTATAGTCTGAACTTGACAATGATAGTTTACTCTGTCACTGATTTTGGGCCCCATTGAAAAGGTAGATAGGTCATGAACCAAAATCAAAACAAAAAACTCTATAGGGATTGCAGTCTTCTAGACATGAGATCAGTTAGCTCCAAAAGAAGCATGACTCATCTTGCCAGATGTCTGTTGCTTTTTGTTTGCTATTGCAGAGAGATAAAACATAAAAGGTGAAAATCTGGTGGTTATTAAGAAGTATACGGCAGTGAAAATCATTTTAGAATAGAATTCTTTATTGGCCAAGTGTGATTGGACACACAAGGAATTTGTCTTGGTGCAAATGCTCTCAGTGTACATAAAAGAAAAGATATATTTGTCAAGTGTCAAGAATCATAAGGTACAACACTTAATAATAGTCATAGGGTACAATAAGCAATCAAATCATACTAGGAAACAGTCAATATAAATCGTAAGGATACAAGTGACAAAGTCATACAGTCACAAGTGGGAGGGGATGGGTGATAAGGAGTGATGAGGAGATTAATAGTATTACATAGTATTATTAATAGCAGTATTAATATTAATAGTAGTGCAGACTTTGTAAGTAGTTTGAACTTTCTGAATTGGCACAGAAAGAACATTCTTTGCTGTGCTTTTTGGATGACGTTTTTATTTATTTATTTTATTTTGACTTGTATGCCGCCACTCTCCAAAAGGACTCGGGGTGGCTCACAGATAAAAACACAGAACAATAAATTATTTAAAAAGAGATTAAACTAGACAAGCCAAAATACAACTATAAAACCAAATTAAAATCGAATTAAAATACCACCCTCTCCCCAGGAGATCAGTCCAGCCCAGCCTGTAAAACAACCAGGTTTTAGATCGCGTTGGAAAGAGGAGAGATCGGGAGCCAGCGGATCAACGGGTAGTTGGTTCCATAAGGCGGGGCGATACAGAATAGGCCCTTCCCGGGGCACCGCCAGCGACATTGTCAGCGGATGGCACCCGAGTCCCAGCCTGTGTGCTCGCACAGAGGCGACCCGGTATTTGATATCGGCAGGAGATGCTCCCGCAGTACCCGGGACCCATGCCATGAAGGACTTTGAATGTTAATGTCAGAACCTTGAATCGCACCGGAGGAACCGCAACCAATGCAGCTCACGCGGGAGGGCATAACATGGGAGTATCGGGAAACTCCCATCACAACCAGCTGTGGCGCATTCTGCACCAGCTGGAGCCTCCGGATGGTATGCAAGGGCAGTCCCACATAGAGAGCATTGCAGTAGTCGAGTTGGGATGTAACAAGTGCATGAGTGACCATGCGAAGAGCATCTCGATCCAGATAAGAGCGCAGCTGGCAAACCAGCCAAACCTGGGCAAAGGCCCCCCTGGTCACGGCTCCCACCTGCTCCTCCAAACTGAGCCGTGAGTCCAGGAGAACCCCCAGGTTCGTGCCCTATCCACAGGCAACACCTCTCCCCCCATGGCCAAAGATGGAATATGTTCACTGGAATGAGATGCCTATACGCACAGCCACTCAGTCTTGGCCGGATTGAGCTGTAGTTTGTTCCTGCCCATCCAGATCCGTACTGCATCCAGACAACGGGACATCACAGAGAGGGCATCACTGACATGGTTTGGGGTGGAGATATATAACTGGGTATCATCAGCATACTGGAGATACCTCACCCCAAGACCCCGGATGATCTCACCCAGTGGCTTCATATAGATGTTGAACAGGAGGGGCAAGAGGACTGACCCCTGTGGGATCCCACACATGAGAGCCTTGGGGCCGACCTCTGCCCCCCTGCCAACACCAATTGCGAACGCCCTGAGAGGTAGGAGGAGAACCACTGCAAAACAGTGCCTCCCACTCCCAACCCCTCAAGGCACCACAATAGGATACCATGGTGATGGTATCGAAGCCCCGAGAGATCTAATAGGACCAGGACAGAGGAAAAACTCTGTCCTCGCCCTCAGAGATCATCCACCAGTGCGACCAATGCCGTCTCTGTACTGAACCGGGCGGAAGCCCGATTGATAGGGATCTAGATAGTCCGCTTCATCCAGGAAAAGCAGAAACTGTTGAGCCACCACACTCTCAACAACCTTTGCTAAAAAATGAAGGTTGGAGACTGGCGAAAGTTGTTCAATACGGCAGGGTCCAGGGCAGGCTTCTTCAGGAGGGTCTCACCACCGCCTCTTTCAAGGCGGCGGGAAAGAGCCCTCCCAACAAGCATTGACTACTGCCCGAGCCAGCGCCGCGTGACCTCCCTGGCGGCATACACCATCCAGGAAGGGCACGGGTCCAACAAACATGTGGTGGAACTCAAACGTCGCATAATCCTGTCCACTTCATCCTCGAAACAGGATCAAACTCAGCCCAGATGATATCGGCCGGACTTCTTGCCCTCCCTCCTCAGACCACTGCAAATTAGAGTCCAGCCCTCCCGAATCCGGCGATCTTATCCAACAGATACTGACCAAATTCCTCAGCCCTACCCTGCATAGGATCCAACCCGCCCCGATGTAAGGGGCGGGTGACCCTAAACAGGGCAGCTGGGCGGTCATCTGCGGACTATGAGAGCAGAGATATGACCTCTTTGCCACCCCCAAAGCTACCAGATAAGTCCTAATATAGGCTCTTAGCTGGGCTCGGTCGGATTCAGGTGGGTCAACCTCCACCTGCTCTCTAACCCCTCCCACCGCTTCATCTCCCTGAGCTCCTCCATGAACCAAGGAGCCATCTGGGATCTGCAGTGAGGATGCAAAGGGACAACTTCGGTCGAGGGCCTCAGTAGCAGCCTGTTGCCAGGTGGCCGCCAGTACCTCGGCGAGCTGTGGATAGGGAGGCGGGCAAAAACCCCAGTTCTGTCTGGAACCTTTCAGGGTTCATCAGATGTCTGGGGTGGAGCCATCTCAGTGGCTCCTCATCCCAATGGTGTGGGGCCGCTTGTTGGAAGACCAGCCGCAGGACATAGTGATCTGACCATGCTATGGGTTGGACATTCATGGTGTCCACCCCCAGATCACTGCAATGTTTTGAGACAAAAACAAGGTCAAGTGTGTTGCCCCCCTCATGTGTGGGGGCCTGTATTATTTGGGTCAGGTCCATAGCCGCCATGGAAGCCATGAACTCCTGGGCCAATCCGATGTCCCCAGGGAGGGCAGGTTGAAGTCACCCAAAAGGCTTGGGAACTCCACTGCCACTCCCGAGAGGGCATCGAGCAGCCCAGCAGGGCGTTGCCACATAGTTGAGGTATATCAGCAACAGGCCCAACCGACCACCAGGCCCCAACCTCAAAGGAGGGCTTCACACCCGCCTATCTGGGAAGTGACCTCCCTTGGAATCAAGGTCTCCCGGATAACAACAGCGACCCCCCACCCCTCCCTGAGCTCATGGCCAGTGCAGAATCTGAAAACCTGGGGGCATAAATCAACCAGAGGCACTCCATCCTCTGGCCCCAACCAGGTCTCAGTGATACAGGCCAGGTCCACAGCCTCCTCCTGATTAATTCACCAGGAGCCTTATTAACCACAGACCTGGCATTAAAATACACCAACCTGAGCCCAGGGCCTCCGAGTCCCGTATCCCCAGGGGAGTGGGCAGAGGCATGGGGGGCAGAGCATGCCACAGCTCTTGAACTGGCGGTGCTCCCTTCCGCGCGATATGACTCCCGCCTCTCCATCCCCACAAGTCCTGATGCCCTGAGGATCGGCATCCCTGCCTCATCCTCCGGAGTCTGACGGGCCCCCCTCCCCACCCTCCCGCAGCGCAATCCCCAGTTGGGCTGAACTGAGTTCCTTCCTGTCTGGGCGAAAATTGATCAACTACTTCCCCAGACAGACAACCCTCTCCCCTCCCTAACCCTTTAAAACAACAAAGCAAAAAATTTAAAAGTTTCCCTTTACCCAATTTAAAATTACCCCCCTTGGTCGCGCAATGCCACCTCTCGAGATCTAACAATCCGTCATAAAGGTAAGCTCTTGATACCCCCACGGGCCATACTAAGGACAAGGGAATAGTCCTGTAGGCCCGTAACTCCATAGGTGAATAAGCCAGTATCATGATAAAAATTAAAAGCACAGAGGATAGGAAAGATAAAATGGCCGCAGATGATTACAATGATGTTAAAATATATTAAAATTAATAGTTGTTATCATCGTCTCCAGTCCTTGAAAGCAGCACCAACAGTTATCATGCAGGACCCGAGGCTCTCACCATCCTTCGGGAGGGGGCAGATGAAAATATGGTCCAACCACCACTCTCCCACCATGGTGGGCTGGAACAATGAGGCAGCCTGCTGTTCTCTCACAACAGCAGGCCCAAACCATAGTCAAGGATGATGGTCGGTGACAACAAGAAGGGGAATTTGGTTAAAGCAGCAATAGGTATCACAGGTCTTTAAAGTGCAGAGTAATAAAGTGCAGAGTCACAAAGTCCAGAGATGTGCAAAATAACAGAATCCAGAGATGTCCATGGAATAGATGGAATTATTGGTTGAGGAGAACAGGGACAAAGTAGAAGCCGAAAGGACCACCAGCAAGAACCAAATTGGGTCCTGCTGACCCCACTACCTCCAATGAAGAGGACCGAGAGACTTCTAGGGTGGATCAGGAGTCCACCCCCCAAAGCTCTTGATATTATATGTCTATTTTAAGTCTTGAGATATGATAGAACCTAGAAACTTGAAGGTCTCTAATGTTGGTACTGTGTTGTCTAGTATTGTAAGAGGTGATAGTATGGGAGGATTTCTCCTAAAATCTACCACCATTTCTACGGTTTTGAGAGTGTTTAGTTCAAGATTGTTCTGGTTATGCCACAAAACAACAAGGCGGGTTGTTTTAATAGCATTGTTCATTATTATAATTTTAATTGTTCTTAATGTTTCTTGTAATTTAGACTTGTCTTTATTTAATATCTTTTTATTGTATATATGTTCTTTTTTATATGTTCACGCCCTGGGTCCTTGGGAAGGGTGACATACAAGTCTAATAAAATAAATAATAATAATAAAATAAGACTAGATGTTCAACCTCCCGTCTGTATGCAGATTCATCATTGTCTCTAATGAGACCAATCA
>CM019155.1:54096248-54143127 GCA_009733165.1 Naja naja | reverse complement strand
GTTAGATCATAAAAATTTAAAGAAGAAGAAATAAGGAAAATAAAAATTTGGTACATCCAAAGAATTAAAATGGAGTTTAAAAGTATGAAAGAACTGCTACAGGAAGTGTCTGAACTAACTTGGCTTGTTGCAGAAAACATGGGCATTCAAATGCTGAATAAAGAAGAAGAAGGAGCCTTGGAAAGGAGTAGAGCCAGCACAAGAGAAAAGCCATCTAAAAAACAATTAATACAAAAGATAAACAATACAAATAAAAGGAAAGGAAGGGTGGCTAAAAAAACGGAACCTAAGAAAATCTAAAAGGGGAACATTTATGAAATTAGCATGTTAGAAAGGTTCAGAAGGAACAGAGAAAGGCAAAGAGAGAGAGAGGGGATTTAAACTGGACAGAGAAGGGGGGAGAGCAGGATAAAAGGAAGAGAAGGAGCCAGCAATGTTTAAAGATTTTAAGAATACAACCATCAAAAGATTAATACAAAAAAGGAAAGGAGGATGGTCAAAAAATGAAACTTAAGAAGGTAATTAAAAAGGGGAACATTTATGAAATTAGGCATGTTAGAAAGGTCCAGAGGATAGAGAGCAGAAAGGTAAGGAGAGAGAGGATTCAAACTGGATAGAGAAGGGGATAGCGACAAAAGGAAAGAGGAGAAGAACAAGAAACAAGAACAAAAGATAGAGAGACACGGAATTACATAATGAAGAAAGAAACTTGCTTGCATAGAGATAATGGCTAATGTATTAAAAGGGTTCTGCATGAAGAAATGGTAATAAGAATATATTGTAATGATAAAAGTGTAAAACAATAGGGTTACTGACAATTTTTACTGGTAAAAGGTCACATTTTTATTTCTTATTTACAAAAGAAAGGTAAATGATGATTAGATAAATTGAATTAATTGAAATGATTTTAGAAAATGCCTAAAATGAGATTTGTCAATAACCAAGATTAGTTATTTTATTATTATCTTAGAACCATAAATAAATCTTAGGGGATATGTATTGCAGAACCCGATCGATTAGAGATATATTGTAAGGGAGCTTTTCTTTTCTCTTTTTCTTTTCTTTTTCTCTATCTTTGTTTTAAAGGGAATGATTATGATTATGCTACTATATTAACCACTGAGGTGTCACTTTCAAAGTAGTAAAGGGGGGCAAGTCTAGGGTTTTTTCTCATTCTTTTAGTGTTAAAATTTATGCGGATTTAGAATTATGGAGAGAATATGTGATGAAAGGGCAAATCTGACGGACAAAAGAATTCTGTAAATGATAAAAGAGTATTAACAATGTGAAGATAATTAAAGGATAGACATGGTTGAACTTTATCTTTAATATGATGGGCAAATATATTGTTATTTGTAAGATTTATAAATGATGTTTTTAAAATATATATATATGTTTGCAATTAATTTGAAATGAACTGGGGGGTTACACAGATTGAGATTAAGATTTGAGATTAGGATTAATCTTTGACCCTTTGTCTGTTAAAATGGAATAGAAGTGAAGTTAAATGCTTAAAATGAATATAGACCTACTGTGCATGTAAAAGTGACACCTGGGAACATGCTGTCTACTGAAAAGAGCTGTTTTAAAAAATTGTTAAAAATTGAATAAAATTTGTTTAAAAAAAAAAAAGTAGCAGCGCAGTCCAGCCAAATCGGGTCTGTTATGAGCTGTAGTCACTAATAAACTCTTCACTGAAGCACTCCGCATCTGACTCTTCATGCAAATCTAACAGATCCCATGCATACTGAGCAAATAGATCGACAGATGATGTTGTTAATACGGCTCTGCACTACATCCTACAAACCTTGAATATCTAAATACCTACACAAGGGTCCTCTTTGTAGACTTCAGTTCAGCATTCAATACCATCATTCCAGACATTCTTCTAACTAAACTAAACCAGCTAGCGGTACCTGAACACACTTGTAAATGGATCATAAGCTTTCTAACAGACAGGAAGCAGCAGGTGAAGCTAGGCAGAATCACATCTGATAACTGTAAAATTAGCATAGGGGCCCCCCAAGGCTGTGTGCTTTTTCCACTTCTCCTTATATACCAATGACTGCTTCTCAAACAATCCATCTGTTAAAATTGAAGTTTGCAGATGATACAACAGTGATTGGTCTCATTCGAGAGAACGATGAATCCACATACTGACAGGAGGTTGTACAACTTGCCTTGTGTGTAACTGGAACAAGCTGGAATTGAACACACTCAAAACTGTAGAAATGGTGGTAGACTTTAGGAGAAACCCTCCCATACTACCACCTCTTACAATACTAGACAACACAGTATCAATAGTAGAAACCTTTAAATTTCTAGGTTCTATTATATCACAAGACCTAAAATGGACACCTAACATCAAAAACATCATCAAAAAAGCACAACAAAGAATGTTCCAATTCAGAAAGCTCAAACTACCCAAGGGTTGCTGATACAGTTCTACAGAAGAATTATTGAGTCTGTCATCTTCACCTCTATAACTGTCTGGTTTGGTTCTGCAACCCAACAAGACAGACATAGACTTCAGAGAGTAATTAGGACTGCAGAAAAAACAATTACTACCAACCTGCCTTCCTTTGAGGACCTGTATACTGCATGAAACAATTTATGTCCCGGAAAGAGGGCTGTGAAAATATTTATAGACCCCTCACATCCCAGACATAAACTGTTTCAACTCTACCCTCAAAACAACATTATAGAGCACTGCACACCAGGACAAATAGACACAAAGACAGTTTTTCCCCAAATATCATCACTGCTAAATAAATAATTCCCTCAACACTATCAAATTACTTAGTAAGACTGTATTACTATTCTTCTTCTCATCCTTTCTATTACCTATCTCTTCCCACTTATGACTATAACCGTGTTGCTTGTAACTTTACAATTTATATTGTTTTATTTGTTTTCCTAATATGTTTTGATTACATATTAGTAACCTATGTATGATTTGATTGCTTATAGTAACCTATGACTATTACTAAGTGTTGTATCTTATGATTCTTGATGAATGTATTTTATTTTTTCTTATGTACACTGAGAGCATATGCACCAAAGATAAATTCCTTGTGTGTCCAATCACATTTGGCCAATAAATAATTATATTCTATTCTAAAGTTTCTATCTCCTTCCGCCTAATTAATTAATAATTTATTTATTTATTTATTTATTTATTCGACTTATATGCCCCTCTCGAAGGACTCAAGGCTTACAAAATAAAAACTACACAACAATAAGTTAAATAAAACCAGATTAAACAAATCAAGCCGAATTAATACTAAAATCGCAGCATTAAAACTCTAAAAACCACCCCACCCCAGGGTCACAGCCCGGGTTGATTAAACAACCAGGTCTTCAGGTCACGACGGAAAGTGCGGAGGTCAGGGGCCAGGCGGAGCTCCAGGGGTAGTTGATTCCAGAGGTCAATTTGGTGTTGCTTCTGAACTGAAGAGAACTTCTAGTGGCCAAGTTAATTGCTATGATATTGATCTAAATTATCATGTTCAGACTTATATTGGTACTTGCTGAATGACATTCCAATCATAAGCATATACTCAGAAAGAAGGAAAAAAGAAAGATATGAAAAAGCAGCAGGAATGTAGTAGTTGCATTAATAGTAGTAGTAGTGAAGATGATGGTGGTGGCGATGATGATGATAAGCATTGGCAGCATGTTGTGCCTCTGTATCAAAATAACATGCCAACTATGATCACTCTTACTGACTTGGAGTATGTTCTGCCTCAGACAATGAAATATCTTAGGTCAGCCATGAATGATCTTCCACCTAAATTCAGAAATATTATAAAGGAGAACTTCCTTGTAATTAAAATTAGCATAATACAACCATATAGAAAGATCAAACAATTCTGAAAAGCAGCTTCCATTATACATTATATGAAAGCAAATAACTGTACAGGTAGTCTTTGATTTACAATCATAATTGGGACCAGAATTTCAAGGGGGTTATTAAGTGAGTTGTGCCCAATTTTATGACCTCTTTTGCCACGGTTATTAAGTGAATCATTGCAGTTAAGTGAATCACACAGTTCTTAAATGAACCCAGCCTCTTCCACTGATTATGCCTGTCAGGAGTCATCTGGGGAGGTCACAATGACAATCCTGCTGCACTGCAATGATTGTAAATTTATTGGTTGCAAAAATCCCCAAATATTAATTATGTGATCATAGGGATACTGCAATTGTCATAATTGTGAGAACCAGGCACAAGTTACTTTTTTCAGTGTTATTGTACTGACATCAGTGGTTGTAAGTCAGAGACTACTTACATTGAATCAATCAGGTTTTACTCTCCCGTAGGCCTGGGTAAGATTGTAGAAGATTGCTGATGAATGGAAGCCACAAAATATTGACTTCATAAGTCGGGTTTTTGGGGAGTCAAGATTAATTTCAGCTTTCTCATGTGCTTGTAGAGAATGCCATAATTTTCCTCACAGAGCACTGCAGGTATAAATTATGTGGTGCAGGAATGATCAAAAGATTAAAAAAACTGCATTTTTCTCCTTGTCCTTGCAAGGTTACTATAGGAACAATTGTGAGTCACTAACTCCTCTTTTTGTGCACCTGGGTATTTTTTTATCTTTTTTCATTGAGACTATATGCTGAAGTTATGCATGAAGACTCTAACCCTGTTACTTTTGCAGATCAGTGAGTTAAGCCTCCTGCTGACAGGTTTGATTAGTGGAATCTTGATCCTGTCAGTTTTTTGTTAAAATGCTGCCGTGATTTGACATAAATGAATATTTCATTAGAACTGTTTCCTGTGTGACAGCTGGCCTGAGGTCACAGGAAAACCACATACCTGATCTCAGCTGCCTTAACCTTGAGGACAAACAGGCAGAAAAGAATGCGATGTCAGGAATGACAATGTTATTTAAGGAAAAGAGGGAAAGAGAAGTTGCTTGGAGTATTGTTAATACACCCTACCTTCTCCCAGCAGCTATGCTACTGGAAATGATATCAAATTACCCAGGCATTCAGTTGTTTTGGAAATGGGACCTTGCTTTATGCATATGCAGCAGTGGAACATTGCACAACATAAATCAAACATAGTGTTGCAAATGAATCCCACTTGTGTTCAAGTAACAGCTTTTCTTCTCTTTCCTTCCCTGTTTTGTCTTTGATAGAAAATATAAGCATGCTGAAAGACTCATCACTAAATGAGACATCAGAAGTAGAACATTTATCATCAGTAAAGTGCAGCATAGGAATTCAAAATGAGAGAAATATGGCATTACTAACCAATTCCCAGGAGTAGGATTCAAATTTCTTAACAACCGGTTCTGTGGGTATGGCCTAATTTGTGGGTGTGGCTTGGTGGTCATGTGACTGGGTGGGCATGGCTTGTATGTACATATTATAAATATTTGTAAATATTATATGTAAATATTGATTTTTTTAATAAAAAAGAGCAACTTTTACCCAAAAGCAGGCAAAGCAGGCAGGCAGTTGCTCACAGAATCACAGATACACTTAGAGATCTATCTATCTGCAATCGGCTATCTGAGTCTGTCACATAAAATTTGCTTGCAAGCAAACTCATAAAATTTGCTAGCAAGCAAACTCCTAAAATTGACTCACAACACACCATGTATGTAAATACTGATTTTTTTATAAAAAAAACTTTTACCCAAAATCAGGCAAAGCAGGCAGGCAGATTCAATTGCTCACAGAATCACAGATTCATTCAGAGATCTATTTTCCTAAGGAAGGTTCAGCTCTGCTTTTAGATTAGCTAGAAAGCAAGAAATCCTTGGATTTCTTGCTAATCTATCTCCAACATAGCTGAACAGCTGATGGTTGGGGGGGGGGAAGGAAAAATAGCAACTGACCAAACCAGGCAAGTTGGATGGCTCACATGCCAGGTAAGGAGTGAGTGGGCAGGGAGGGGTGGGACCAGCCAGTGGAGCGATTTGCCGGTTCTCTGAGTTGTGGACAATCATGTGTGCAGCATTTGCAAGAAATCATCAGCTGTGCCACTGACAAGTGCTGCACTCAGGTGCGCAGCATTTGAAAATCCTCTTGTTTCCTGCTTTTTCAACCTCAGCTGTGCTGCGCAAAACAGTTGAGGAGGGAAAAACAGGGAATAAAGGACAGCCTAGAGCCCAGGCAGGTGGGTGAGCCAAACACTGAACTGGTTCAGTGTCAGCTGCTCTTTGCAGCTACAGGTTCTATCGAACCAGGCCGAACCGGTAGCATCCCACCCCTGCCAATTCCTCCCAAACACAAACATAAGAATTTACAACTGATGGTATTGCCACTTCTAGAATACTGATGCTTAATATTTGCATTAACCAGTTTTCTGACTTTGAGATGCACTGAATTACAACTCACATTATGCCAAGTCAATAAGGTCAAGAGTAGGGGATACCTCCAGGGGATGCAGCTGAGAAAATGCAGGGATGCAACTTGGCTATATTGGATACTATTTCACTAGATGCCATTTTCAGAAAAGCAAGGAGAAAATGAAGTGGTATGAAAGCCAGAGCAATAGGAATCTCAGCAGGTGATTTGATTGACAAAAGCTACCTCTTGCTTCTAATAAGGATATATTTAATGAAATATCCTCAAAGGAAATTGGACTGTGGCTACAGTGAAGACAATGGCTACATTGTCCTTTTTATTGTTTTGTAGAATTGATTTAATTTCTGACATAAACCTGCACTGGAAACATGTCAGAAACCCTGACATCAGTTTTTTTAAGCATATGAACAATTTAAAGTTTTTAAAAAATCTCTCTCCTCAATAAAGTAACGTACCAAGTGTCCTTATTCACAATTTCCTTTTGACTCATGGTAGAGCAAACCACTATTAATTCTATTTTTTATTCCCTTCTGCTACATCAACCTAAAATTGTGTGACTGAAATTTAGCGATTTTGCCATTGAATGATTGTAATGCAAATATGTAAATAGACTGCTGTAGGTTATTTGCAATACAAAGGTTGTTTACCCCTGTCCTAAAAGAGTAGAAATGTACCTGGTCTTTGGACCTGCTATTATTACTAAGTAACTTGGAAAGGCTTTTAAGCTAATAATAAGCTAATAATAAGGATGATGCAATATGAAACTAAACAGATATAATGAACAGGTAACTATGGTCATGTTTGTATTGAGATGTGAAACCTGGAACCACACTGCTTGCCAAATGAGAATTTTTTATTTTAAAAAATAAAATAAAAGCAGGGAGAAAATTGAATAATGGAATTACTAGGTATGTTTAACTGATATGGTGGTAGGCATTTGGAGAGAGCTTTGAAAGGTTGAAAATAAGCATTGAAGGATATGCAGATTGAAATAAAAAAAATTGAAAACAAAAAGGAAAGGCTTTTAAGCTGAAAGTGAGATGCCAACTGGGAATAGATAGACTGCAACATCTATTTATACTCAGCTAACCTTCATTGCAAAATATAGGGTTTCATTTAAAAACTATCCAGAAATATCTATTAGTTCAAAACAGATTGGGTGCAATTATCTTACAGGGAAGAAAGGAAGGACAAAAGTAAGGACTAATAAAATTGATGACATAGTATTAAATGTATTAGTGATTTCATACTAGAGTTAAATTTCACTCATGAGATTTTCTTTGCTGTTCTTTTTGTTTCCTTGTTAGTTAATTTTTAGTTTCCTTGTTGGTTTAGTCTTTCTAGCCAAAAAGCAAGCTGTATATTATTTAAATATTTGCCTTGGCTGTGCTTACAAGCCCCTCACCACAAATTATTGGCTAGGTGGACATGAAAAAATAGCTCCTTTGAGATTTCTTCTTTGACATGTCAAAAAGGATTTCTAGGACTGTTAGTGATATACACTTGTTTACTGGCTATTCATATTCACCTGAAAATTATTTGTATTATTGATTGTATTAATACAATATTAAGGATATAGTAACTTTTTAAAGAATATATTAATCTGATAAGTTTTTCAACCTTAAAGACAGAATATATACACTGTTTGAGCAACAAATAAATGGAAACATTCAGTGTAAGGACTTCAAATTTGGAAGTTCAACCCACATTATTAACTGCAAGAGCACTTTCAGATACCTGGCACACAGAAGAAATGTAAACCTGTTTTGTGTCATTCCCCAAAGCAGGGCAGAGAATAATAGACATAAGTTATAATGTAGAAGGCCAATTCTACTTTCTAAACAAGAGTATATTTACAACAGCATTATTTGTCCAATGGGGTCATGAGCTTTCTTATACTAGCAAATGCTAGGTAGCCATTTGCCATACTTTAATTTGGATTCCTACAAAAGTCAAGGTGCTGTAGATTTGAAGGCCTAAATGGCCCCTGCCAAAGTTATGATTCTAGCAGCATTAATCAGAATAACATGGTATTGCCAAGCAAATGCAGTTTTCTTTCTGAACCATTCCAACACTGTTCAAAAAGCCACTCATTTCTACTTATGAAATAAGTTAAAGATTGAAGTCTAGTTGACTGGATTGATGAGGAATTCAGTCTATTTCTTTGTTTTTTTATTTTTTCCAATTCAAGTTGTTAGAAATAAGAAAATTCAAAAATAAAATGTAGATGAAGAGAATAGTATAATATAGCATTAAGAAGACAGTTGATGTAATCCTCCTGTAAATATATTTTCTAATGCATTTACTCATTGTTAAACATGTACCTGCAATCAATTACATGTTACTGTATCAAGTAATGCCACCCCTATGTCCTCCAGGAATTGGTACGTATACTGTCAAGGTAATTCACACACACATTTGACATAACAAAAGACCAATTAGGATCAATTAGGAGGGTACTAGGAGAAGATAAACCATTTCTCTAACTTTCTTTAATCAATTGAAGTTAGATTTTGTTTTTCAAAATATCAGCTTAAGTTTGCCAGAGTTTTACTTTGCATAGATGTTAGAAATGCATATACGAAGAAGTGCTGAATGTAACATTAATATGTAACAAGTGTGGTGTTAGGAATAGATATTTCTTTGTTCTCAGACTCCTGCTGAAGGGACATTCCTTAATGCCAAGTAAGATAAGATGTGATGGGAGGTCATTGGGAGGTGTTGTTGGAGATGATGTTTTCTCCATAAGGTGTTTCGGATTAGCTGTGCTCAGTCACTGGGTCGATGTAGGAAGGGCATGGGGGCGTCGGGATAGAAGAACTATAAAATGTAATGTATTGAAATCTTAAGTGTGATTCTTGGCTCAAACTTCATGTTGAAGTCAGCTGAGATCCCCCGAAACAGCTTAACAAAATAAAATCTCTGTGTTTTCACCGATCCAAGTTTTTGTCATTTGGGTTCATTTCCAACAAAGTGAATGTTAGAAAGTGAATGTGCAAATGGGATTGCAAAAGAAAGATTAAATATGAAAATGGCTGGGTTTGGTGCTGTCAATAAAATCATTAGAACATGTCCATCCTTTGGAAGCAACAGCTGAACAATTATTTGGAATATTCCAAACTGCTCCAGTCTAAGCTCCACCAACTCACTGTTTATCATGTGGCCCAAGAGAGAGTGTATGTAGCTTATCATAAACACAAGGAAGGTATTTAAAAAACCAGGAAAATTACATACACATGAACGTACATATACTCACAGAAATGTACACAAAATATCTTACTTGGTTATACTGAAGAAAGCAATGAGGCCTTCTAAGCCACTCCTGGTACGTGGATTGGAAAGAATTCCAGAAGCCATGCCTTGCAAACTTTTGCTAACTTCTTTTGTATTTGTTGGTTGGGTAGATTTATACCTTGAGTTTCTTTCATGAGCTTAAGATGATGTTAACAGTATTTTGTCCTCCAAGTTTTATCTCAGACAACAATCTATAAAGTATCTTACACCATAAATGAGCTCCAAATCACTGTCAGTTTCTATGATTGAGAGTGGACTGGAATTTATTTTACTTATTTAATTATAAAAGAATACCATCTCTTCTTTCCCTTCCTGTTAAACCCGTGAGGCCACTTTTCCTTAAAAAAAAGGTATGAATTCATATTGTCTGCCAATGTATATCACTGTGCAGCAGACACAAAAGTTCTGTGTCTCATCCATCAGAAAAGGAAACCTCCTAAGCAAAACTGTCTATCAATAAAATGACAGTAGCAAAGCTACTGTCTACCTATCTTTTCATTCTCTCTTTTGGAGAAGTTAAACAATTGTAACCCGAGAAGGACATTTTATTTGGCCAAAATGTCATTAATCATTAATTTCTATTCCTATCCAAAGCCAGGGAAGCAGGGAGGAAAGGACATACACATAAACACACTGTGAATTGCCTGAATGTCACCTTTATCTGCCTATTCTATCAATACATCCACATTTTTTTCCAAAAAATAATATGGAAGAAATACAGCTTTTTGTTAAAACCCTGTGTCAAGTTCTTTGAAATGTAAAATATGAGCTTTCCATTTTTGCTTCTTTGCTATTTACCCATTGCAAAAGTAATGGATCAGTTTTAAATCAATAAAAACGAATTAAACAGAGATTGTTGGGAGAGATGTAGGTGTAGCCCATCAACTTTCTTTCCTAAAGAACACAGCCCAGGATTAAGTGCATATTTTAGTTCGCTTTGGCTTTTAATTTTAGCTTCATGCACTGTAAGCTATATTGAAAAATGTTCTCAGAGGATTGATGGGCAAATGTAGATGAAAAGAACATCTACAACTTGATGTGTACATGAAAACTGCTAGTTTGGAAACAGTCCTTTAGCAAAGTCTCCATATGTAAACAAAACAAGCATGCCAGGAAGATTGTGATGTGGATGCTCTTCAGAAAAATAATTCCTTCTCTTAAAAGTATTTTGAATTGATATAAAAAAGGAATGGATGATGTTGTCTTTAACTGGCTCCTATCTTTTGGGGTTTTCACCTGAGTTTTCTTGCTGCTCATGAAAAGCACGGTTTCCTTCTTTTTTTAAACAGATTCAACAAGAAAGAGAAAATACTGGTTGTTTCTTGAAGATTTTATTTTAACTGAGTGAAATTATCAAAATTCTGCCAAATTTCCCCTTCTAGCCAAGTGACTGGAAATATTGTAAAACTGTTTCCCTCATTCCAACAGAATAAAAATGAACTTATGTATTTTTTTTGTTTCGGTTTGTTTTTTGTTAGGAAGCAGCCAGGCTGACAGAGAGGAGGAATCAAGCATGGGATTAGCCTGAAATCAATGCACAATTTCAAAAGAGCAAAGACTAATCCCATCCCCTAAATTCCTTAGAGCCTTATTTAATTGTCCCCCAAAATAGGTTGTCAGATTGGGGAGAGTCTTGTATGACAGGAAGAACATAATAGCTAGTTGAACTCTGCACATGGGGATCAGATTGTTCACATCTGAGAATTTTTCCTTATATTAATGTAAATCTTTATACAATATATTGTTTTGATGCAATGATATTTATATAATATTTAAACAGTACAGGTCTAAACTCAATTAAAATATCAAAACAATTTAAAAAAAGAAAAAAGGGAACCATTGGGCTTCTGACTTCTCCCTTTTTGTACATCTGATAGTTTACAACACTATACTGTGACATTTAAGCCCCCTTAGAAGTCAGATTGTAAAGGATAATATTAGCTATGATGTGTGAAATATTGCATTTATGGGAACCATTCTTGCTCAAATCTGGTTAAATTTCTGTTGTGTATATATATATTGTTAATTTTCCATTGCCCCATTTTTCCAGGTTTAAGTTTTTATTCTAATATTGCTAGAATTGCATCTTTCATCCAGTGGTGAGCAAGATGTAATCATGCTGCTCTAAGTATGTAAATTATGATGTCTCTTGTTGACTTTTTCTGAGATTATACTTAATAAAAATTGTAGTTTTTTTTCAAACTTAAATTCCAAAATAATCTGCATTGTACTATGCATACCTTTTCAGTAGTTTGAATTATTTACATGACCACTATATGTATAAAATATTCTTTCTTCTTCATGGTATTTTCCAACAACTATTACAGCATAATTTCTCTATTTTGATGCAGTTCTATACCATTTTGTAAAACATTTTGTATAAATTTGCCTTTAGGTTATAATAGCAAAAATTGTATTTATTTATTCCACAATTCTTCCCAATGTTGTGTCATGTTTAAAATGATACATCCATTTTTTCCATACAATTTTTCATCCATTGTCTCTATATCATATTAATAAAAGATGGTGTTTATTTAATACAGCATTTTAAATTCTGTTTTTTAAAATACCCTTCTTCCTTCTTGAGTTCTGATTTTATTCTTCCAGAAATTTATAAGCACATCAATAATGACATCTCTGGCCTCACTGAGTAGTTCTTGCTGTGTTTTTTAACCTAGCATGTCTCTAGCATGAAAAGCATTTGAGACTGAGTCTAGAACTAAAATTGTTATGCTTATTAATTTATTTAATTTATTATTAATTAATATTTTAAATGCAAACACACATACACACACTTACTTTTACAAATAACTTAAGGTGATGACCATATTCAACACAACTTCCTCCTCCTATTTTCCATGCTTTTATCAAATGTTGTCTAAAAAGTGTCTGTCGTTTTACATTTTATCCTTCTTTTTATCTCTATACCACTTTAAACTCTATAAAGTCCATTGGTTAAGCTAACTCCTTCCAGAATTGCTATTCTAGCATTCATTGTACTATTTGAAGATTTTATTTTCTCTGTTATCTATGACAGGCAGCTTGAAAGGCTAAGTACTTTTCTTTTTAACTGAATGAAATTGACAAGTATTCTTCTAACTCTCCCTTTTCAGCCCAGCTAGGAAGAAAAGTGGTGAAACTGCCATGCGCACATTGCTTTCCTAGAATATGCAGTAAGAGACAAGGGAAATCCATCATGTGGAAGGCCATGTTCCAGTACAGAATCTCTAACTGTCCCTATGGCCAAAGAGGAAGAGGAGCACCACTTGAACACTATAGGCATTGACAAATTTGCCATCAGTCAATTGCAGAAGGCAGCTTTACTTGGAACAGCTTCCATCCTGTGGTGATATCATCACCATCAAACCATCAAACATCCAGATTTCCCTACCCCTGGTCCTTGGTAAGGAGTCAATAGGTAGACAAAAATGCCAAACTGAGTCTGAATATTTGGCTGACTGTGCGATGAATAATAGTATCATCTGCTAGTAACTATAGATGATCTGTTAGTATAATTAAATTTTCTATTTTTACCATCCTTTAAAAATGTTCTTTGTTATTGTTGCAAGGGCCATTTTATTTTTACGGTATCCTGGCATGACAGGAAAGCTAAGACATTTGGTATCAAAATAGTTATCCCAATGCTGATACAGCTGTGGCTTTCATTTACATGGCAGGGATGGAGAAGAAAAAGAAAGGGAGTGCATTGCTTCCAGTGCTAAAAGTATACCCTGAAAATCTTAGAGAAATTTTACTCTGAGAGAAAGCAGTTCTTTTCTTATAATTCTACCATAAGCAGTCTGTTTGAATTAATGTTTCCTATCACTTTCTGATATCCCAAAATCTCTTTTGTTCACACACAGACATCAAATTTATTGTTGTTCATTTGCTTAGCAAAAGGTTTAATACATTGCTAAAAAACTGGGCCACTTTTGTAATGCTGTAGTATTTTATGTCCACATTGTGTTGCATGATTTTTTTACCCTTTTCCCCTTATATACAGCAAATTAACCAATACAGATAGTCCTCTACTAGCAACTGCTTTATACAGTGACTATTTGCAGTTAAGTTAGTGATGAAAAAGTAATGTTGCAATTAATCCTTGCATTTATAACCCTTTTAGACCTGCAAAGCAAAAGAAAACTGAAGTTAAGATCATTAACTCAGTCACTGTTTCACTTAGCTTTGTTTAATGACCAAGTTGCCAGTCCTGATTGGAATAGCTAAATGAGAACTCTAATGATAAAAAGCATGTACACACATTAACATTTGAAATCCCAATGCTTGATGGTGATAAGGTCATAAAATTGAAGATAACTCTCTTAATAACCACATAATTTAGTTCTAGACCTAACTATGGTTGTAAGTTGAGGTATACCTGTAACTCTTTGATGCAGATAAGCAGTATCATCAATCTCTGATCTATGCCCAACTAGAAAGGCTATTTTGTTTTCTTGAACAGTAAAAAGTTAAGAAGGGTTCTGTGAGCAGGAGCTTCGCCATGTTAGAACAGAATAAGGAAGTAGTACCTCGAACTCAGAAAACTCAGAGAAGATGTAACAGATACAAAATATCATATTTCATAACAGACAATTTGCCACATTAGGTAGGAAAAAATGTTTGTATTAGTTAGTGATTGGCTAAACATAGTTAGAATGTAAGCCAAGCCCTCATAAGAGGGGGCGGCAGTTTAGGGCTATAAAAGCTTTGTTAAACAAAGCCCTGGGTTCCTTCAACAGAGGAACCCGCCGCAATGCGTAATAAATTTTGTTTCTTTGGATCAATGAACCGAGTCTTAAATCTCGCTTTGACAAATCCATCTCACAGTTTTGGTGCCCAATGTGGGGCCCCGAGGAATTCCGTCTGGAGAGAGGGAAAATCGGGTGAGTGTGGCGCCACCGCCTCCTGTTGTAGAGGGACCTTCTTTTCCTTCCTCTCCTGGTGGGGTCCAGGGGCTACTGGCACAAGAGACGATCCATTGAAACAACGGAAGAAAAGTTGTCGGCTGGACACTCAGGGAGTGTCACGAAGTTCGGGGAACGTTGTATTGAACCTGAACTGGGGACGCCCACGATCCTCTAGTCTCAGGGAGACGCAGGATAAATCAGGTGAGTTTGTCACCTTTCGGGTTAGTGAACAAGGAATCACTGTCCTTAAACTCTGGGAATCCAGCGCTTGCTGGAGGACAGTGGGGAATTGTGAAAAGAAGGACTCTGGGAGTATAGGCGGGTAGCGCAGAAGATGGGAAAGGGACAGAGTAAGGGCACAAAGGTGTCGGAAGAAATAGGGGTCAGGAGGAAACAAGTGACTAGGCAGTCAATCCCGACAGACTCTCCTCTAGGTCAGCTACTGCAACAGTGGCTTGAACCTTGGATGAAAATATACACCCAAAATCTTGAAAAGAAGAAAATGATCTACTTGTGTCACCAACAGTGACCACAATACCCCCTAATTGACCCTGAATTCCCCTACTATTGGGACCCTGAAGGGGAGACAAGTAAATATTGGATGAACAAGTTAAAGGATTATATAATAAAACATAAAATGAAAGAACAACTACCATACTTAGAAGTATGGTACCATGTCCATTTTGAAGGACCAGTCCCTCCAGAGATGGAGGTAAAGCAATTTGTCACTAAAGCAGATGGGAGTGAGACTAAGGAATGGATGGGAAGACCCCTGGCATCGGCGCCGACGGCAATACAACCGCCCCCCCTGCCGATTCCTCTGGCTCCCATTCCTCCACCCCCCTCTCCCCCACCATCCCCAGCTTATCCGGGACTTAGAAGAGAGTTGGCTCAGTTGAATAAAGATTTGGAAAATTTGCCATTGGGCGGAACACGAACAAACCCCGTGTCTGCCTTCCCAGTGAGAGAAGTTGCAAATGGC
Source organism: Naja naja (assembly GCA_009733165.1). NCBI lineage: Eukaryota > Metazoa > Chordata > Lepidosauria > Squamata > Elapidae > Naja > Naja naja. Next base: position 54,127,617 of record CM019155.1, on the reverse strand, counting down.
ACAAATGCACAAGGGAATCCAGTCACAGTATTTGTGGCTGTTCCCATAAAGCCAACTGAGTTGAGAGAACTAAAAAGAACTCTTCCAAAGCTTCATGAAAATGCATGAGGTAGCGGAACAGTTGGAACTATTTTTAGGGCCCAGTGAATACACCTACCCAGAGTTAATGTACATTTTGGGGCACCTCTTCACCCCAGAAGAAAGGAATTTAATCAGAAGAGCGGCCATGGCCACTTGGGATAGGCTGGACAACAAGGAGCAGTGGCCGCAAATGTGAAGTTTCCCATAGCAGATCCCAATTGGGATTTGAATGATGCAGGTCACAGGGAGCACATGAGAGACAGGAAGAGAATGATACTTGAAGGCATAAAACTTGCAATCCCGCAAGAAAAAAATTTGACAAAAGCCTTCGAGGTAACACAGGGAAAAGAAGAGTCACCAGGGGATTTCTGTGCCTGCCTCTGAGAAAGCTTAACCAAATACTTGGGAGTGGAACCAGAAACTCCTGCCTTTGAAGCACTGTTGAAATTACAATTTGTCACGAAAGCATGGCCGGATATCCAAAAGAAAATACAAAAAATGGATGGGTGGACAGAAATTGGAATGTCAGACTTAATGAGAGCAGCCCAACAAGTCTTTGTTAATCAGGACACTGCAAAGACAAAACAAAAGTCGCAAATCATGATTGCTGCTGTGCAAACAGCAGTAAAGAATGAAGTGAGAAAAGAGAGAGAAACCAGACCAGTGGAACAGAAACTGGGGTGGAGGGATGAGAGATACCAAAACAGGGGACAGGGGCTGAGACCAACTCCATCTGGGAGATGGAGACAGGGACAGAAACCCTGGGATAGAACTTGCTTCTGATGCGGGAAGGAAGGGCATTTTGTGCGCGAATTTCCAGAAACTCCTGAGGAGTGAAGCTACGCTCTCTACGATTAGGGCTGTTCCGGCTCCCAAAGGGGGAACCGCGTGGAGCCATTGGTAAATATGATAGTACCATCAGGAGCGGCTGTTCCTGATAGACACAGGTGCCAGCCATACGTCTATCCATGACTCGGTACCTGGAATGGGTAGACTAAAGCGAATGCTGAAAGTGGTGGGAGTAAGTGGAAAGACACAAGAAGTAGGAATCATTGAAGGAGTGAGACTGGAGTTGAATGGCATAGTAACAGAGCCAGAGTCCTGTTCATACCAGAGTCAGGAGTGAATCTGCTAGGAAGGGATTTGATGGAAGTGTTTGGAATAGAACTGTGGGACAAGCAGAGGGAGGTACGCATGTGTGTCCTAACAACAGAGGATGAGGAAATCATAATCCCAGAAGTATGGGCAGAAGAAGAAAAAGTTAGTAGAATGACTATGCAGCCTGTGCAGATTAAGGTGAAGCCAGGAATAACAAAGCTATGGACTCCCCAATATTCTCTTAGTATGAAGGGGAGGGGAGGGCTCAAGCCAGTGATCGATAGATTGCTGAAGCAAGGGCTATTAGAGCCTACCATGTCACCATTCAATTCACCGATTTTAGCAGTACAAAAGAAAGATGGAACTTACAGACTGGTTCATGATCTGAGATGGATCAATGAGATAGTCATTCCCAGGTTCCCGGTGGTCCCAGACCCTTACACGATATTAGGGAAAATCCCCCCAAAAGCCAAGTGGTTCACAGTAATTGATCTCAAAGACGCATTTTGGGCATGCCCACTAGAGGAAGGGAGCAGGGATTTGTTTGCCTTTGAGTGGGAGGATCCTGAGAGGAAGAAAACAGCAGCTCAGATGGACAGTTCTCCCAGGGGTACACAGAGAGTCCTTTGTTATTCGGGCAGGTGTTGGAGGAGAAGCTGATAACGTTCAAGAGAAAGGGAGGCACAACCTTGATCCAGTATGTGGATGATTTATTGTTAGCAGGGGAGAAGGAGGGGGAAATGAGGGAAGCCTCTGTTGACTTATTAAACTGGCTGGGAAAACAGGGATTAAAAGTCTCAGAAGAAAAACTTCAATTTGTGGAAAAGAAAGTAAAATACTTGGGACATTATATCCAAGAAGGAGTTAGGTCTCTAGACCCAACACGAATACAGGGGATAATGAGTCTGGCCCCTCCTAGAAATAAAACTGAAGTGAGAAGGGCATTGGGGCTTTTAGGGTATTGCCGAATCTGGATAGATCAATACACAGTATTAGCCCAATTTTTACACCAGAAACTGTAAGGGAAAGGAGAGCAAGTGGAGTGGAAACAGGAGAAACTCCGCTGGAAGAAGGAGAGAGATGGTTTGTGGATGGATCCAGTAGGGTGGAAGATGGAAAGCGGAAGTCAGGATTTGCTGTAGTAGCATGGGAAGGCGAAGTGGTGGAGAAGGGGTCACTCCCAGGGACCTGGTCAGTGCAAAAGTGTGAACTGCTGGCACTGGCCAGGGCTCTTGAGTTGGCTGAAGGGTTACAAGTAACCATATGGACTGATTCTAAGTACGCTTGGGGAGTGGTGCACACCTTTGGGAAGATCTGGAAGGAGAGGGGATACATCAAGGGAAGCAAATAGAGCAAGTACAGCTAGAAAATGGTTTGCCCTGGACAAGGAATCTCCCACTAGCCCTATTGCGTATCAGAACTTGCCCCAGGAAGGATACAGGAGTCTCACCTTTTGAAATGTTGATGGGGAGGCCTTATTTGGCTGAATTAGGACATCCCATCCCAGAGTTTAAAGATCTATTTCTCCAGAAATATTTGCAGGCACTCTCCCGGTTTTTGCTTTCTCTCCATAAACAGGGATTGTTGGCGCAACAACCACCTTTGGCTGACAGTCAACATCTGCACGAAGTGGGAGACTGGGTCCTGATTAAAACTTGGAAAACTGAGAAACTGCAACCTAGCTGGGAAGGCCCATACCAGGTGCTGCTGAAAACTGCATCTGCGGTCCGCACTCGTGAAGGAGGTTGGACTCATTACAGCCGAGTGAAACAGGCACTGGAGCCTGAAAAACCTCGGAAGGCCATCCCAGTGGACGGACACCCATTGAAACTGACACTAAAAAAATGATGTGGTTACTCTGTGTAACCATCCTTGGACTACTATTAAATCTCAGAGGAACTGCTGGAGGTGATGACGACAAATGCCAATCTTGTATCAAAGCAACAAAGTCCAGACTAAAAGTAACCAAGACTTTGATCTACCATACCCAGTTAAACTGTAAGAAGAAGTTAACTGAAATTTGCATTATAAATGGGACTTCCTATTCTATTTGCAGGGATTTCTACCTGGATCATCGACAGTGGTGAGAGAACTGCCGATTGTGGACTTTTTCCTGACTTTAACATCGCCTGTCCCTTTATTATATTTCCATCTCCCTTTTGTTCCATCTCCCAACTACCTCTTGTATTGTTTTGCCTGAGATATATTCACTATGCCTGCCTATTCCCCATCGGAGTTATGGGCCCTCCAGGCGGTTCCCCTGTCTGGGATGTGGCCCCCTACGCTATCAAGAGCTTACCTTAATGACGGATCCTGGGATCCCGAGAGGTGGCATGCCAAGAAGAAGGGGCTAAATTCTAAATTTGATAGGAAGGGGAAACTTTTAAAATTTTTAATTGATCGTCTTAAGGGGTTAGGGAGGGGGATAAATGGGTCTTTGTCCAACCCGGTTCATGGTGGGGGGGGCGGGGTCGGGGCCGGCGGGGCTCCGGGGCCTGAGGTGGGGACCGCGATCCCCAGGGTGGTTGGTGTTGGCAGGAAACGGAGAGGCATAGGGCCATATCATGTGTTGGGAGCACGCACCCGCCATCTTTGTGCGGTTGCTTGCTCCGACCCTATGGCCTCCTCCCAGGGGGGCATGGGAACTGGGACCCCTGGGCTTAGGCTGGTGTATTTTAATGCCAGGTCCGTGGCTAATAAGTCCACCCTCCTCCGTGAGGTAATTGAGGAGGAGGCTGCGGACCTGGCCTGCATCACCGAGACCTGGTTGGGCCCAGAGGGCGGTGTCCCTCTGGTAGATTTGTGCCCTCCAGGTTTTCGGGTTTTGCACCGGCCTCGGGCCCAGGGTAGGGGTGGTGGGGTGGCCGTGGTTATTCGGGAGACCTTGTTTCCAAGGGAGGTCACTGTTCCAGAGATAGGCGGGAGTGAGACACTCCTCTTGAGGTGGGGGCCCAATGGTCGGGTGGGCTTGCTGCTCGCATACCTTTCACCCAGCTATGTGACAGCGGCCCTACCTGGGCTTCTCGATGTTCTCTCGGGGGTGGCGGTGGAGTTCCCGGGCTTATAGTCCTGGGGACTTCAATCTGCCCTCCCTGGGGGTGCGTCGGGTTTGGCCCAGGAATTCATGGCTTCTATGGAGGCCATGGGCCTGACCCAATTAATTCAGGGCCCGACCCATGAGGGGGGGAACACTCTTGACCTAATTTTTGTCTCTGAACAGTGGCGTAGTGACAGAGGGCAGGCCACTTTTACGGCTGTGCCCGTTCCATGGTCTGATCACTATCTCCTACGGCTGGTCTTCCAACAGGCTGCCCCCCACTGCTGGGATGAGGAACCGCTTAGATGGTTCCGCCCCAGGCGCCTTATGGACCCGGAGCGGTTCTCGGCGGCGAGGGGTTTCTTCCCTCTTCCCTTGCCCACAGCTCTGTTGAGGACCTGGCTGCTGCTTGGCAGCAGGCCGCTCAGAGCTCTCGACAGGTTGTCCCCATGCGACCCCTCACACATCGTGGATCCCGGATGGCTCCTTGGTATTCGGAGGAGCTCCGGGAGATGAAACGCCGTCGGAGGGGCTTAGAGAGCAGGTGGAGGTCCACCCGTTCCCAGTCCGATCGAGCCCAGCTAAGAGCCTATATTAGGACTTACCTGGTAGCTATGAGGGCGGCGAGAAGGTCTTATCTCTCCGCCCTCATAGCGTCCGAGATAACCGCCAAGCCGCCCTGTTTCGGGTAACCCGTTCTCTCCTTCGTGTAGGGGAGGGGGCGGACCCATTGCGGGGCAGGGCTGAGGAGTTTGGTCAATATCTGTCGGATAAGATCGCTCGAATTCGGGACGGGTTGTCCTCTGATTTGCAGTGGTCTGAGGAACGGGATACAGGTAGTCTGGCCAGTATGATCTGGGATGAGTTCGATTCTGTTTCCGAGGATGAAGTGGACGGGATTATGCGGCGCCTGAGTTCCACCACATGTTTGTTGGACCCGTGCCCTTCCTGGCTGGCTTATGCCGCCAGGGAGGTCACCATGCGGCTGGCTCCGGCAGTTGTCAACGCTTCATTAAGGGGGGTGTTTTCCCGCCTTGAAGGAGGCGGTGGTGAGACCCCTTCTGAAGAAGCCTGCCCTGGACCCTACCATGTTAGACAACTTTCGTCCAGTCTCCAACCTTCGTTTTTTAGCGAAGGTTGTTGAGAGTGTGGTGGCTCAGCAGTTTCCACTTTTCCTGGATGAAGCGGACTACCTGGATCCGTATCAATCGGGCTTCCGGCCTGGTTTCAGCACGGAGACGGCATTGGTCGCACTGATGGATGATCTCTGGAGGGCTTGGGACAGGGGTTTTTCCTCTGTCCTGGTCCTATTAGACCTCTCAGCGGCTTTCGATACCATCGACCATGGTATCCTTCTGCGGCGCCTCGAGGGGTTGGGTATAGGGGGCACTGTGCTTTGGTGGTTCACCTCCTACCTCTCGGGGCGATCGCAGTCAGTGTTGGTGGGGGGGCAGAGGTCTACCTTGAGGGTGCTCTCTTGTGGGGTCCCTCAGGGGTCGGTCCTCTCCCCCTTGCTATTTAACATCTACATGAAGCCGCTGGGTGAGATCATCCATGGTTTTGGGATGAGTTTCCATCAGTACACTGATGATACTCAGCTGTACATTTCCACCCCGAACCAGATCGGTGATGCCCTCTCCCTGATGACTCAGTGTCTGGATGCGGTATGGATCTGGTTGAACAGAAACATGCTTCGTCTCAACCCGGCCAAGACTGAGTGGCTGTGCATACCGGCATCTCGGCCCAGTTTGGAGTGTCCATCTTTGGCCATAGGGGGAGTGGTATTACCCCCTGTGGATAGGGCGCGGAATCTGGGGGTCCTCCTGGACATTCGGCTCCGGTTGGAGGAGCAGGTGGGGGCCGTCGCCAGGGGGGCCTTTGCCCAGCTTCGTCTGGTTTGCCAGCTGTGCCCTTTTCTGGACCGAGATGCCCTACGCACGGTTACTCATGCCCTTGTTACCTCCAGACTCGACAACTGCAACGCTCTCTATTTAGGACTGCCCTTGCATACCATCCAGAGATTGCAGCTGGTGCAGAATGTGGCGGCGCGGGTGGTGATGGGAGTTTCCCGGTTCTCCCATGTTACCCCCTTCCTGCGCTGCCTTCATTGGCTGCCGGTTGCACTCCGGGTGAGATTCAAGGTCTTAGTGTTAACATACAAAGTCCTTCATGACATGGGTCCCTAATATTTGAGGGAGCGGCTCCTGCCGACATCGAATGCCAACCACCCTGTGCAAGCACATAGGCAAGGACTCCTTGGGGTCCCGTCGGCTGGCCAATGCCGGTTGGCGGTCCCCCGACCATGAGCCTATTCTATAGCGGCCCCAGACCTCTGGAACCAACTTCCCCTGGAGCTCCGTCTGGCCCCTGACCTCCGCACCTTCCGCCATGACTTGAAGACCTGGTTGTTTAACCAATCCGGGTTGTGATTTTCTGGGACGGGATGGTTTTTATGGGATAGTTTTAAGGGATAATTTTTATGGGTCGTACTTGTAATTGTAATGGGGCTTATTTAGTTTAATCTGCTTTTAAATTATTTATTGTTGTGGTTGTTTTATTTGTAAGCCGCCCCGAGTCTTCGGAGATGGGGCGGCATATAAGTCCCATTAATAAATAAATAAATAAATAAATAAATAAATAAATAAATAAATAAATAAATGGAAAAAGCAATGTTATGATCCAAAGGGGGCCACTCACAGGTACACTATAAAGGTACAGGCAGGGACCAAGGTGATGGTAAGTCATGATTTTTATGATGTTAAGGAAAGCCAATCTGTTCTGTTTGATGCCTGCGAGGCCATGGATGAGGGGAACAATGAATGTGGATCTTTAAGCTGGAGGCGGACTTACTCGAACAATGAAAAGTATATCTTTGCCAGAAGTACCAATCAACACGATGCATGTGGAAAAGGCACTTATTGTGGGGATTGGAAGTGTGTTGGTTTTCGGTCATGGGGTTTTTCGGTGTGATCGGATACGATTCCAAAGAACAATGCCCATAAAAAGCTATACATGACTCGGATCCGAGCTAATGACACGTGTTACCAACACACCTGCAATCTGATAAACCTAACTTTTCCAGTTTCCCAGAATTGGCTAAAAACACAGACTTGGAATGGGTTTAGTATGAATAATCTATTCGGGTCGTGGTTCCCAAAGTTACCTGGTTTACAGGCGATTGTAGCCCTTATTGGGATCATAGCAGCAGGATGCACTATATTGCCCTGTATCCTTCCCATCTTCATCAGAACTATAACTAGCACCCTATCACTTATTGCAAAAAAAAAAAACAGGTATCTGAACAGATAATGAGTTTAAGACTTTACCAAACAGTCCCCACCTCTGAAGACGAAGCAGAAATATTGTTATATGAGTTCGAGACAGAATTGAGAAAGAAAAAGGGGGGAGTTTGTGAGCAGGAGCTTCACCATGTTAGAACAGAATAAGGAAGTAGTGCCTCGAACTCAGAAAACTCAGAGAAGATGTAACAGATACAAAATATCATATTTCATAACAGACAATTTGCCACATTAGGTAGGAAAAAATGTTTGTATTAGTTAGTGATTGGCTAAACATAGTTAGAATGTAAGCCAAGCCCTCATAAGAGGGGGCGGCAGTTTAGGGCTATAAAAGCTTTGTTAAACAAAGCCCTGGGTTCCTTCAACACCCGGAGGAACCCGCTTTTGCGAATGCGTAATAAATTTTGTTTCTTTGGATCAACGAACTAAGTCTTAAATCTCGCTTTGACAAATCCATCTTACAGTTCTGTTCCAATAAAATCTGTCAGCAAGTAGTGTCTTCATGATCTTGTGTTTTTCAAATCTTTGATTGTCTTTGGTGTGAAATTAAAAGGGAAGCAACTAGGTGCTTTCCTTACCATCTACCACCACACAAAGCTACCATGTAATAGGATTGGGAACACATAAGATATCGTATGACATAGTAAAGGGTCTCATTTGTAACCTTGGAATATTTTACAAATGCAGGGAAATAATGGGTGTAATTATATATATATAAAAGGTTAGAGAGCTTACATGCTTTGACTTATTTCCCTTTTTCTTTTTGATATCTTAATGATAACTTTATCTTTCTTTTTTAATGCTAAGGGGGATTGCATAAGATTCCTCAGGGAAAGGATTCACTGCATTTACTACACAGTAGCTAATCATAGTAGCCAACTCTTGTAAAGTTGTCTAGATTTTGAGTGTGCTTGCTGGAAAGCAGAGCTGTAGAGAAGTTAACTTCATTTCTAATATTAGAAAATATCAGATTGCTTTTCTTAAGGCCAGCTGAAAAGGAGTTTTCCAGGGAGCAAGCCTGTCCTGCTAAAAAAGAAATGGCATCTATTTGTGGCATCTATAGGTGTTGGTATTAACCTACAAAGCCCTTTATGGCTTAGGACCGGGATATTTACAGGAGACCCTGCTGCCAGCAACTGTTTCCCATCGTCCTGTGCAGTCCCACAGAGTGGGCCTCCTTGGGGTTCTGTCAGCCAGACAATGTCGGCTGGCGACCCCTAGGGGTAGAGCCTTCTCTGTGGGAGCACCCACCCTATGGAACCAGCTCCCCTACGGCCATCATAGATATTGAAAAGGATTATACTAGTAAGAAGCAAAGTGGGGGGGGGAATGCTTTACCAAAACCATTTTTTGACCTAATAAAAGAAACAATTTGGAAGACATATGGCGAAAAAGAAATCCAAACAACAAAGACTATACATTTTACTTGAATCTGCACAATCCTGGTCAAGAATTGACATGGTATGGGTGAATGGGACAATTGGAAAAGATATACATTTAGTAGAAATAATGCCCAATATATGGGCAGACCATAACCCATTAAAAATCATGTGGAAAGGGCAGAAGAAGAAAAAGGTGAGATGGATATTAAATTCGCAAGTTTTGAAAGAAAAAGAATATAACCAAAGAATAAAAAACGAATTGGAAACAATTTTTAAGATTAATTTGCAAGAGCATACAAATTTGCAGAATTTGTGGGATACTACAAAAGCCTTCATGAGAGGAATATCAATAGCCTATACAATCAGAAAAAATAAGATAAAAAGGAAACAACAAAATGAACTCCAAAAGAAGATAAAGGAATTAGAAAATGGACTTCAAAAAGACCCTAAAAATATGACAACAAAAAAAGAAGTAATGATAGCTAGACACAAACTAAATTTGACATTTTTAGAGGAAAGAACACGAAATTTAAAATTTATAAGGCAAAACTTTTTTGAGTCCACAAATAAAGCAGGTAGATGGCTAGCTCATAAGTTAAAGGTAGAAAAAGAAAAAAGATTAATTCAGCAATTAAAAGATAGAGAAGGGAATATATGCTATCAGATGAAAGAAAGAAAAAACAAATTACGCAAAGCTATTTTGGGGAGCTGTATAAACAAGAGGAAGTTATGGAGGAAAAGATAATAAAATATCTAGAGGAGAATGGTTTGGGTTCAATTTCAAGGACCAAAAGGAAATATTAAATAGAGAAATAACTTCAGCAGAGCAAAAAAAAAGCAATACAAAAGCAGAAAAATAATAAAATACCAGGACCAGATGGTTTTCCCCAGTGAACTATATAAAAATGTACGAACTATTTGAATCAATACTGTTAGGGGTATATAATGAGGCACTATTAGAAGCTAGATTACCAAAATCCTGGTCTGAGGCATCTGTCACTCTAATTCCAAAGGAAGGTACCGATCAACAAATGATTTCAAATTATAGACCGATATCCCTATTAAACACAAATTATAAAATATTTATGACAATTTTGGCAGAGAAAATGAAACCAATTCTAAGTGAGATCATACATTCGGACCAGAATGGCTTTCTGCCAAATATACAAATTAGGAACAATATCAGAATAGTATTAAATACAATCGAGTATTATGAAGCACACCCCGAAAAGCAAGCAGCATTACCTTTTTTGGACGCACAAAAGGCCTTCAATAATCTTAATTGGAAGTTTATGCTACACCAAATAACAAGAATGAACTTCGGTATTAACATAGTAAAAACACTACAAGCCATATATTTTACCCAAACAGTAATAAAATAAAAGGGATTAAAATTAGAAACGAGGAATACAAGGTCCAAGCATTTGCAGATGACCTTGTATTCATAGTGGAAGAGCCAATAAAAAATGGACAAGTACTACTTCAAGAAATAGAAAAATTCGGAGAAGTTGCCGGATTGAAAATAAATTTTTAAAAAACCTAAAATAATAATAAAAACTGCACTGCAAAACAGAAAACAGAATTACAAGATAAAATGGGATTACAGAGTGGAAAAGAAATTGGGGACTATGGTTATCTACTAGGTGTTCGTCAATTAAAGAAGACAATTATACTAAATTAATCGAACAAATTAGGAAGGACTTGGAACTATGGGGGAAATTACAACTATCAATATTAGGCAGAATTGCAGTGTTGAAAATGAATTCCCTACCAAACTTGATGTATCTCTTTCAGACGATCCTGATAAAATTAGGAAAACCATTTTTTACTGAATTAAATAAAACAACAACCAAATTCATTTGGCTGGGCAAGAAACCCCGCATTAAATTAAGACTGATGCAGGGCAGTAAAAGCAGAGGTGGTTTAGGGTCACCAGAATAGGAATTATATTATCAGGCAGTGATATTAAATTGGCTTAAGGACTGAGTTAAATTAAGAGACAAAAGAATACTAACAATAGAAGGTCATGACCTCCAGGAAGGTTGGCACGCATACTTGTGGGAGAAAAAAGGCAAAACACATGCGTATTTCAACTGACACTTAATAAGAGATTCACTATTACAGACATGGAGGAAAATCAAGAACAAGCGCTATATGAAAATACCACATTGGTTGTCAACCATGGAGGCCATTATACACCCAAATAGATTAGACTTAGGGAAAATGATAAATTATAATGAATTACTAGACACCCAAGGGAAACTAAAATCAAATCAAAAACTTTAAGAACAGGGAATTACAATTGATTGGTGGCCATATCTTTAAATTCAAAACAGATACAAAACAGACTCAGAAGAATTTGGATTTGACATGGGGCAAAATCCATTAAACAAAATTTTAATTGGACCAGAACAAAAATTTATAGCCAAAACATATAGATACCTATTAGACTTTAAAATGGAAATGATTAAGAATATTATGACAGCATGGTCGCGAAATTTTGGTTGTAATATAGATTTAGAAGAATAGGAAAAATTATGGAATATAAACTATAAATTAACAACAGCCTCAACATATAAAGAAAATTTATATAAAATGTTTTATCAATGGCACCTAGCAAGATTAGCCAAGATATACCCAAATACCAGCCCAAAATGTTGGAAGTGTCAACAAGTTGACGGTACCTTTTACCATATGTGGTGGCTATGCCCCAAGGCCAGGATCTATTGGACCAAAATCAAAGATTGGATATAAGGAATTACGGGGTATCAAATTGAACTCAAACCAGAACTCTATTTATTGGGGATAATTAAAAACCAATACCCAAAAAAGATAAAATACATCATCCTACATATTTTAACAGCAGCCAGATTAGTTTATGCACAAATGTGGAAAGGGTCTAATGTTCCAATACAAGAATTAGTCTTACAAAAAATAACAGACTGTGCAAAATGGATATGCTTACATTAAAAATGAAGGAAAAAGAAGAATCCAACTACTACTCAATTTGGCACAGATGGTACGAATGAGTAGAAAATAGAGATAAGGAATGAAAAGCGAAGATTACATAGGAGAATCCTTAAGAAAATGATATATAAATATGTAGATATGTAAAATGGATAAAGATAAATATTAATAACAAACATGAGTAAAGACAATAATCATTGGTGATGTATATGAATAGAGGATAGAAAATATAAGATAATACTGTATGTCGATGCAAAATGTTGTCGAAAATGTAAATATGATTTGTACTGGTGAAAAAACAATAAAAATCATTTGGAAAGAAAAAGAGATGCAACTATTCAATTGTTGCAATTTTGGGCTCAATTGTTGTCGTAAGTCGAGGACTATCTCTGCCTTCCTCTGCATGTCAGCCTTGCCTAGTAAACTCCTTCCCTTTTCTGGGAATTTCTCCTCTGTTAGTGGCACCAAAATAACCCAGTTGACATAAGGTCTCCTGCAGGAGCAGGGGGTTGGACTACATGACCTCTGAGGTCCCTTCCAGCCCTGGATTGCTGTGCTGTTTCAAAGTATCCTCTGAAGCTGCCAAGTGTTTGTGGTCCTTCCTTCCTCTCCTTTTACCCTCCCTCCATCTGTATCTCGTTCACTTTCCCTTCCCTTCCCTTCCCTTCCTCCCTCCCTCTTTCTTTTTCTTTCTTTCTTTTTCTTTCTTTCCTTTTCTTTTTTCCCCTCTTTCCCCCTTGGATGAAGCTGGTGTACTTACCCCCCCCACACTCTTCCCTTCCCTTCCTTCCTTACCCGTTTCTCTTCCTTCTCCTAAAAAGCATTTAGACTTTTTGGCTGTAGCTCCTTGCCCAAACTCTACTACCAAGATTGCACTGTGGCTTATGGCTGCTGGTATTGGCAGCTAGCCGACTGGTTGGTGTCTAACTGTCCTGGTGGTGAAAACCCAGGACGGACCATGCTTTGGCAAATTGGCCATGCCAAAGCGTGTGGGACGGAGGGGCCGTGGCAAGTGGGTGTGGGTGTGTCAGCCAAGGAGAAAAGTCAGAGGAAAATCACTCGAGGAGGAATACTGGTGGAGAAGGAGGCGTGGCCAAGGATAGGAGAGGCAAAGTCCCATTCTGTTCTGTGGGAAGGCAACAGTGCTCTATGTCATCATGCTGGCCACATGGTTGTGGAAATATCTTCAGACAGTGTTGACTCAGTGGCCTTGAAAGATGATCACCACCTCCTATAGGGATGTTGGAAGTTAAAGCCCACCCCTCTCCTAGAGAAATGAAATATTTTAGGATATATTAAAAAGGCAGAATATTTCCCCTAAAAGAGAAGTAGAAACTCAGAGAGGCAGAAACTCAGCCTCCCACCTTCGTTAATGGGCCATTAAGGCCTGGGCCAGTCTATTTTACATAACAAAGAACTACCTCCTTCATGTAGACCCATAATGGGAATCCCAAAGCCCTTTCATTACATCATCATCCAGCAAGACTCAACCAAGCCTGGGACTCAGGAGGGTCTACAGAGTTGCCCCTACATGGCCCCATGGGAGTCTGACAACCAATCAGAATACAAGTTCAAATTCAAATCCCAACAGAGAGCATAAAACCCAGGCACTCTCAGCATCTCTTCTCTTTCCTTTGCCCAAGAGCTCCGAGGCATGTGATCCTGTTCATCAATAAACCTTCTTTCCAAGCAACTTCCATGATTCCAGTGTCTTTTTCTGCACTTAGAACTGAACCCAGAAGGATATTTCTTCCAATAGGGAGTAACAATTAGTAGAGTAAAATCCACAGGGCTAATTTCAATAAATTTAGAAAAAGCTTGGGAACGATTACATGGATGAGAATCCTCAAGGGGAAAACAACTCAACAAGCTTAGGAAATTTTGAAAAGTGAAATTATATAAGCCCAATTTACCCAGTACCAATGAAGAAGAAAAATAATAGCTTTCAAAAGAAACCAGCACTGCTGCACAAAGAAATCTCTGATAAATTGAAAGACAAAAAAGACAAGTATAAAAAGTGGAATGAAGGACACATAATTAATGCAGAATATGAGCAAGTAGCCTGAGCCTGCAAAGATGAAGTGAGGCAAGCTAAAGCCTAAAAATGAACTAAGGTTTGTGACAAAAATCAAAAATAACAAAAAAAGCTTCTTTCAATATGTAAAAAAAAAGTCAAGGAAATAATTGGTCCATTAGTGGGAGAAAATGGCAAGAAGATGACCAGCAACAGGGAGAAAGTGAGAATACTTTTTTTTTAATTTTTAAAAACAACTTTATTTACAAAAAGTTAAAAACATACAAATGAACAAATACACAAGATAAAAATACATAAATAGTGCATAGAGCACTTTCTTCATTTAACTTTGGATATCAAATTAGATATAGGATATTAGTCAAAGGTTAATTATAAATGGCGTATATTGATTAATACACTCTACTATTTATTTACTGTGGATTATAACTATTAACTAATCTATATAACCTTCATATTGACTATATAATAAAAAGAACCATTATTATAATTACATGTTCCGTACATCCAACTGAATATACTATGTTTCCTAGGTTCATTTCTTCTTCAAAATTTTTATATTATGTTCCACCCAATTATACCATTTGTCCCATATCCTATAATAATCTGAATCTTCCTTCCCATTTAATTTAAGTGTGAGTCTCTCCATTTCAGCACACTCATACGTTTTTTGAATAATAATGTGTAGAGGTGGTAAGTTAGGTTTTTTCCAATATTGCGCTAGGGAGACCCATGAGGCTGTTAATAAATGAATAATCAAATATTTATCTTTGAGGAGATAATCTCCTTTAATCATTCCCAGGAGAAACAGTTCCAGTTTCCACTCCAGTCTACATTTTGTAATTTCTTCTATCCACTTTTTTATTTCTATCCAATATTTCTTTGTTTCAGGGCATGTCCACCAAAGATGAAAATAAGTGCCTATTTTCTCTTTGTATTTCCAGCAATTTGGATTTGCTGCCGGAAATAATTTAACTAATCTAGAGGGTGCCAGATGCCACCTATACATCATTTTATATTGGTTTTCCTTATGTGCTACTGATTTTGTAAATGTAAGATTCCTCTGCCAAATTTCTTCCCAATCATCCAAATCAATACTATATCCGAAGTTTTTTTCCCAAGCCACCATTGGTCCCTTCACCATTTCCCCTGCCAATTCATCTTCTAATAAAAAATTGTATAGTTTGGATATCAAATTTTTCTCTGGGCCCAAAAGCATTTTATCTAATTGTGTATCTTTTGTTTCAATTCCATATTCCTTTACACCTTTGTTATATCTCATTTTGATTTGGAGATACAACCAATTGTCAATAATTATTCCTTGAGTTTCTAATTCCTGTATCGATTTTAATCTTCCCTCATTATCTAAGATTTGGTGGTATTTAAGCTATTTATCCATATCTGTTGTATTGGGGTGAAATGTTGCCTCCATCATTGAGGTCCATCTCAGAATTTTAACATAATATTTCTTTCTGATATCAGTCCAAACTTTGATCAAAGATTTGCGCACTATATGTCTGGTAAAATATGAATATTTTTTATTGTTCAAATTCCACAAAAGTGTATGCCATCCTACCTGCAAGTCATGACCCTCTAATGTTAAAATTCTTTTGTTTCCCAATTTAATCCAGTCTCTTAACCACACTAATATGGTCGCTTTGTAGTAAGTCTCCCAGTCAGGGAGTCCAAAGCCACCCCTGCTTTTATTATCTTGTTTTTTTAAATTCTCGCTTTTTTCCCTGCCCATATAAATTTCATCACAATTTTATCCAATTCTTTGAAAAAAAAATTATCTAATAGTATTGGAATTGTTTGAAACAAATAGAGAATTTTAGGTAAAATATTCATTTTAATTGTTGCTATTCTGCCTAATAATGAAATTTGAATTTTATTCCAATTTTCCAAATCCTTTTCAATTTGTTTCAGTATTTTAGTATAGTTGCCTTCCCGTAATGTTCATGTTCTAGCCCTTAACCAAATACCTAGATATTTAATCTTATTTACAATTTTTAATCCCATTATTTCTTCTAATTTTTTTTGTTTACTATTTATTATACTTTTAACTAACATTTTGGTTTTTCCCTTATTAATCTTCAATCCTGCTAATTTGCCAGATTTATTTATTTCTTGTAATAGTATCGGTTCCGAATCTATTGGTTCCTCTATGACAAATACCATGTCATCAGCAAAGGCCTGTAACTTATATTCCTGACTTTTAGTTTTGGTTCCTTTAATATCCTTATTCTGTCTAATTCTGTCCAATAATGTTTCTAAAATTGTAATAAAAAGCAGGGGTGACAGTGGACATCCCTGTCTAACACCCTTCTCTATTTTAAATGAATTAGTGGCCTCACCATTTATTAATACATTTGCCTTTTGGGTATCGTAAATTGCGTTAAGCATTTTTATAAAGTTGCTACCAAATTTCATCATATTGATCTGTTTTTTCATAAAGTCCCAATTTAAATTATCGAAAGCCTTTTGGACATCCAGGAAAACCAGCGCCACTTGATCTCCTGGATGATTCTCATAATATTCTAATATGTCTATCACTGTTCTTGTATTGTATCTGATCTGCCTTGCAGGCAGGAATCCATTTTGATCTAAATTAATTTTATCATTGAGCACTCTTTTTACTCTTTCTGCCATGACTGTCATAAAAATTTTATAATCTGAATTCAAAAGAGATATCGACCTGCAACGCTCTCTACATGGGACTACCCTTGCGGATTACTCGGAGATTGCAGCTGGTGCAGAATGCGGCCGCGCGGGCTGTGATGGGGGTATCCTGATACTCCCATGTTACACCCCTCCTGCGCGACTTGCATTGGTTGCCGGTTGCCTTCCGGGTTTCCTTCAAGGTGTTAGTAACAACTTATAAAGCCCTAAATGGCTTGGGTCCAGGGTACTCGTGGGAACGCCTCCTGCCAGCATCACACTCTGATCACCCCGTGCGCTCCCACAGGAGGGGCCTCCTGGGAATACCGTCGGTTAGGCATTGTCGGCTGGTGGTTCCCAGGGCCAGGGCCTTTTCTGTGGGAGCGCCTGCTCTATGGAATCAGCTCCCTGCGGATCTTTGTTTGGCCCCTGATCTCCGCTCCTTTCGTCGAGACCTGAAGACTTGGCTGTTTCAGCAGGCCGGCCTGGATTGACCTGGGGGTGGGTTGTTTTAATTGTATTGTTTTTATTGTAATTTTAATTGTTTTCTAATGTTTTTAGCAATTTTAGACTTGTTTCCTGTTTAATATTTTTTTATTGTAAATATATCTCTTTTTTATATGTTCGCCGCCCCGAGTCCTTAGGGAGAAGGGCGGCATACAAGTCTAAATAAATAAATAAATAAATAAATAAATAAATAGTTTTTTATCTGGTTGGCATCTGCACCCTCTTTAGGGATCAATGTTATATATGCTTCCTTCCAAGATTCTGGAATTTTAGCTTCCAATAATACCTCATTGCAGTCTTCAAACAACACGTTGTCTAGTATTTCTCCTAAACTTTTATATACTTTGCTTGGGAATCCATCTGGACCTGGCATTTTATTACTTTTTTGTTTTTTAATTGTCTCTTTTAGTTCACTCAAAGTTATTTCTTTGTTCAGCATCTCCTTTTTATCATCTGGTAGCGGATATATAACTCCTTCTCTCAAATATTCTTCTATTTTATTTAACTCCACTATATCTTGCTGATACAGGTCTTCAAAATGAAGTAAAAATGAGGTTCAAAATGCAGTTGCATGGGTTGTGATGGGAGTGTCCCGATACTCCCATGTTACACCCCTCCTGCGTGCACTGCACTGGTTACCGGTTGCCCTCCAGGTGAGATTCAAGGTGCGGGTGCTGACCTATAAAGCCCTTCATGGTTTAGGATCGGGATACTTATGGGAGACCCTGCTGCCAGCAACTGTTTCCCATCATCCCATGTGCAGGGCCAGACAGGGCCTCCTTGGGGTTCCATCAGCCAGACAATGTCGGCTGGCGACCCCTAGGGGTAGGGCCTTCTCTGTGGGAGCACCCACCCTGTAGAACCAACTGCCCCTGGAGCTTCAGGTGACCCCTGACCTCTGCTCTTTCCGTCGGGGCTTAAAAACATGGTTGTTCCAACTTGCTGACCTGGACTGAGGGTGGGGATGGGAGTTTTAAACGATTGTTTTACTGTTTTAGCTTGTAATTGGGTTTCTTATTTAATTTCTTTTTAATTGTATATTTGTACTGTTTTATGATTGTATGCCGCCCCGAGTCCTTCGGGAGATGGGGCGGCTTAGAAATCCAATAAATAAATAAATAAATAAATAAATAAATAAATAAATAAATAAATAAATAAATAAATAAGTCAATTAGTCAATTTCTATCTTCTATTGTTTAAATATATAATATATAAATATAATATAAATATAAGTATTTAACTTAAATAGTCGTAAGATGCAGTTCTACAGTTCTAATAGGTTCAGCGGGGAATGACAGGATCTCAATGGCCACCTCCACATCTTCTCATCTTCAAAAAGGGGGTGGGAATAGATGCAGGAAACAACAGACCTATCAGCCCTACCTTAACACCTGGGCAGGAAGATTCTGGAAACAATAATCAAACAATGAATCAGTGAACGCCTAGAGGCAAACAAAGTCATAATCAAAAGCCAACATGGATCATGCCAGATAAATCTTACTGTATTCTTTGAGGAAGTGAAACTCGAAATGTCGGCAGTCTGCAGTCATGATATAGGTGGTACCTCGCTCAATAGTAATAACTGTGAGTGGGATCTTGGAGTCCTAGTGAACTGCGCATGCTCAAGATGGCGGTCTGTGGTTGAGAGGCTCGTCTGGGCATTTCGGTGGTTTAGCTGGTTTTCTGGGGAGGAGGATACCCGCTGCCTCCCCTTGTCCCTGGAGCCATCTCGGGAGCGCCTGGGGTGCCACGAGCCGTTTGGTGGAATTTGAGCCGACGGCTCGGCGTGGCTAGATCGATTCTCCCCCCCCCACGGCTTTCCTATCGCGGTTTGTCAGCCGAAGCAAGTACGCAGCGCGGCAGCAGCGGTAGCAGCAGCAGCGACGGCGACGCGTTGTTTGCTCTTTGGAGCTCGTTGACGGCGACGTCTGGTTGTTGTTCTGCCTTGCGATCCGTCTGCTGTCCCCCCGGCCCTGTGTCCTGTGCCCTGGTGGCTGCGAGTCCCAGTGTGCGACCTTGTGGACCCGATACCAACGCTACTAGTCGTCGGCTCTGGACTGCTGGCGGCGAGTGTGGCAAGACCGGGTTCCAATGGGCTGGATCAGCTACGGCTTGACTGCGGCGCTGGGGGTTCTTTTCCCCACCAAACGGGAGTTGATGGCAGCGGAGATGGCCTGGACTTGGTGCTGTGGCTGCCTACATTATATGGAGGTAGCCATGGAGTCCCCAGTGAAGGGCTGTTGGTCGGTCCAATGGCCTTCTCCCTCTCTTTCCGGCTCTGACTTGGGTGGTGTGGCTATGGGGGATGGGTTTTTGAACCACCCCTGGGAGCCCCTACCCCTTTATTTTACTTTCTCCCCAGAAGTTCTGGGAGAGTCGGACATACGGAAGGGAGGGAGGCCTGTATATCTAAGAGTTCCAGGGGCATGTTCCCACCCATGGCCTGGACTGAGGGAAGCGGCCTTCCTGGCTGGGGATTATGGGCAGAGTCGGTTGGTGGTGCCCTTCCCGTGAAAGGACGGCTTGTGGCCCCAGATCTGTGGCGGGTTTGGCTTTGGACACTGCACCTTGTTTGGACTCTTGGACTCTTGGACATTCCATCTGTGACCGCCCCCTTTCATTGTTTTTGCCATCTTGGACTCATTGACACTATTGATGGTGCCTGGGTCATCTGTACCACTTCCATGGACCTATACTTCTCTCTTGAGATTGGACTACCTCCCACTGTGGTGTGAGGGCAGTGGGAGGATGTGATTTTTCCTGCAGTGTGAGTGCAGGGAATTATTCAGGATTTTATACCGCAAGTCACTTTGGTGGCAGCACAGTGACTTGTTTATTTGACTCTAACTGTCGGCAGCTGTGAGAGAGTTGCCGATTGATTATTTCCTGACTCTCATTTAGTCCGTCTCTTATTGTATTTCCACCTTTACAATTTTTTCCATCCAACCAGCTGCCCCCTGTCTTGCCTAAGATGTATATGTTATGCCTGCCTACTCGCCAGCAGACTTATGGGCCCTCCAGACGGTTCCCCAGTCTGTAGAATGGGCCTGCATTTTATGAAGAGCTTTCCTTAATGACGGATCTTGGGATCCCGAGAGGTGGCATGCTGCAGTAAATGGGCCAAATTCCAAATTTAGAAGGAAGGGGAAACTTTTAAAATTTTTAACTAGCCGTCTTAAGGGGTTAGGGAGGAGGGTTAATAGGTCTTTTGCAGCCCGGTTCGGGGGGGGGGGGGGTTGGGGGCCTGTGGGGCTCCGGGACTGAGGTGGGGGCTGCGATTCCCAGGGTGGTTGGGGTTGGCAGCAGACGTCGCGGCATAGGGTCATATTATGTGCGGAGGCGTGCCCGCCAACTCGTGCGGTTGCTCGCTCCGACCTATGACCTCCTCCTTAGGGAGTTCGGGAATTGGGACCCCTGGGCTCAGACTGGTGTATTTTAATGCCAGGTCCGTGGCCAATAAATCTGTCCTCCTCTGTGAAATCATTGAGGAGGAGGCTGCGGACCTGGCTTGCATCACCGAGACCTGGTTGGGCCCGGAGGGAGGTGTCCCTCTGGTTGAATTATGCCCTCCAGGTTTTCGAGTTGTGCACCGGCCGCGGGCCCAGGGTAGGGGTGGTGGGGTGGCTGTGGTTATTAGGGAGACCTTACTTCCAAGGGAGGTCACTATCCCAGAGATAGGCGGGAGTGAGACCCTCCTCCTGAAGTGGGGGCCTAATGGTCAGGTGGGTTTGCTGCTTGCATACCTTTCTCCCAGCTGTGTGACAGCAACCCTGCCTGGGCTCCTGGATGTCCTCTCGGGGTGGCGGTGGAGATCCCAGGCCTTATAGTCCTGGGGATTTTAATCTGCCTTCCCTGGGGGTGCGTCGGGATTGGCCCAGGAATTCATGGCTTCCATGGAAGCCATGGGCCTGACCCAATAATTCATGGCCCCACTCATGAGGGGGGACACTCAACCTTGTTTTTGTCTCTGAGTGGTGGCATAGTGACAGAGGGCAGACCACCTTTACGCTTTGCCCGTTCCATGGTCTGATCACTATCTTCCTACGGGTGGTCTTCCAACGAGCGCCCCCACTGCTGGGATGAGGAGCCACATAGGTGGTTCCGCCCCAGGCTTATGGACCCGAGCGGTTCCAGATGGAGCTGGGGCCTCTTCCTCTTCCCTGACTCACGGCTCTGCCGAGGATCTGGCGACCGCCTGGCAACGGGCTGCGCCGGAAGCCTCGACAGGTTGTCCCCATGCGACCCCTTACACCGTGGATCCCGAATGGCTCCCCTGGTATTCAGAGGAGCTCCGGGAGATGAAACCCGTCAAAGGGTTTAGAGAGCAGGTGGAGGGCCACCCGCTCCCAGGCCGATCGAGCCCAGTTAAGAGCCCATATTAGGACTTACCTGGGAGCGATGAGAGCGGCGAGAATGTCTTATCTCTCCGCTCTCATAGCGTCCGCAGATAACCGCCCAGCCGCCCTGTTCCGGGTCACACGCTCCCTTCTTCGTCCAGAGGAGGGGCCGGACCCGTTGCGGGAAGGGCTGAGGAATTTGGGCAATATCTGTCGGATAAGATCGCCGGATTCGGAGCGGGTTGTCCTCTGATTTGCAGTGGTTGGAGGAGCGGGATACGGGAGTCTGGCCATTACGTTTGGGATGAGTTCGATCCTGTTTCCGAGGATGAAGTGGACGGGATTATCGCTCGCCTGAGTTCCACCACATGTTTGTTGGACCCGTGCCCCTCTGGTTAGCTTATGCCGCCAGGGAGGTCACCTGCGCTGGATCCGGGCAGTTGTCAACGCTTCTTTGAGAGAGGGTGTCTTTCCCTCCCTCCGCCTTGAAGGAGGCGGTGGTGAGCCCCTCCTGAAGAAGCCTGCCCTGGCCCGACCGTGTTAGACAACTTTCGTCCAGTCTCCAACCTTCGCTTTTGGCGAAGGTTGTTGAGAGTGTGGTGGCCCGGCAATTTCCGCTTTTCCTGGAGGAAACGGACTACCTCGATCCTACCAATCAGGCTTCCGCCTGGTTTCAGCACGAGACGGCATTGGTCGCACTGTTGGATGATCTCTGGAGGGCACGGACAGGGTTTTTCCTCTGTCCTGGTCCTATTAGACCTCTCAGCGGCTTTCGATACCATCGACCATGGTATCCTTTTGCGACGCTTGTGGGGCTGGGGGTGGGGGGCACTGTTCTTCGGTGGCTCTCCTCCTACCTCGAGGGTGGTCGCAATCGGTGTTGGCAGGGGGCAGAGGTCGTCCCCAAGGGCGCTCACTTGTGGGGTCCCTCAGGGGTCGGTCCTCTCCCCCCTCTTATTTAACATCTACATGAAACGCTGGGTGAGATCATCCGTGGTTTTGGGGTGAGGTATCATCAATATGCGATGATACTCAACTGTATATTTCCACCCCAAACCAGATCAGTGATGCCCTCTCGTGATGACTCGTTGTCTGGATGCGTACGGATCTGGATGGACGGCAACATGCTTCGACTCAACCCGGCCAAGACTGAGTGGTTGTACATACCGCATCCCTTCCAGCTTAGAATGTCCATCGTTGACCATAGGGGTGGTGTTGCCCCCTGTGGACAGGGCGAGGAACCTGGGGTCCTCCTGGATGGACGCTCCGGTGGAGGAGCAGGTGGGAGCCGTCGCCAGGGGGCCTTTGCCCAGGTCCGGCTGGTTCGCCAGCTTCGCCCGTTCCTGGACCGGGATGCCCTGCTACAGTCACTCATGCCCTGTTACCTCGCACTCGACTATTGCAACGCTCTCTATTTAGGACTGCCCTTGCATACCATCCGGAGACTGCAGCTGGTGCAAAATGCGGCGCGCGGGCGGTGATGGGAGTTTCCCGTTCTCCCATGTTAGCCCCTCCTCGCTGCCTGCATTGGTTGCCGTTGCCCTCCGGGTGAGATTCAAGGTTTTAACTTTAACATACAAAGTCCTACATGACATGGGTCCTTATTATTTAAGGGAGAGACTGCTGCGACATCGATACTAACCGCCCTGTACGAAGTCACAGACAGGGACTCCTTGGGGTCCCATCAGCCGGCAATGCCAGCTGGCGGTCCCCCGACGACGTGCCTATTCTGTCGCGGTCCCCGAACTCTGGAACCAACTTCCCTGGCTCGCTTGGCCCCTGACCTCCGCACCTTCCGCCATGACTTGAAGACCTGGTTATTCGACCAAGCCGGGCTGTGACCTATGGGTGGGGTGTTTTAGATTTGCGGTTTTTTAGTTTTGTATTAATTGGGACCATTAATTTAATTCTTTTTTAATATTTATTGTGTCTGTTTTATTGTAAGCGCCCCCGAGTCTTCGGAGATGGGGCGGCATATAAGTCCCATTAATAAATAATAAATAAATTACAAGCAGTTAAATATGAGCTAGCAGTGTGCTGCAGTTTCCTGCCTTAGCAGTCGGTTGGACTAGAAGACCTCCAAGATCCCTTCCAACTCTGTTATTCTATTTTAAAATAGTAAATGTTCTTTATCTTTCTAGACTGAAAAATTTACAGGGATGGTAATTAAATGTCTGTTGGAAGAAAGATTGACAAATCTATACAAACCATTAAAATATAGATATATCACACTGACAACAAAGATATTATATTGTCAAGCTATGAATTTCTCAAGCATAAGATATGACTGTGAAAGCTGGAGCATTAAAAAGGTAAAAAAATATGATATTTATTTATTTATTTATTTATTTATTTATTTATTTATTTATTTGGTCTTATATGCCACCCTATCTCCCGAAGGACTCAGGGCGGCTCACATAAAAACACCCACTACAAAAGTTAAAAGAATTAAAAACAAATTAAACTAATTAGACCAAATAAATATTTAAAACCCAACCCAAAAAACATTTAAAACAACCCCCCCCCCTCAGTCCAGGCCGGTTTGTTCAAATAACCAAGTCTTTAGGCTGCGGTGAAAGGAGTGGAGGTCAGGGGCCAATCATAGCTCCAGGGGAAGCTGGTTCCACAAAGTGGGGGCCCCCACAGAGAAGGCCCTCCCCCTAGGGACTGCCAGCCAACATTGTTTGGCCAATGGTACCCCAAGGAGGCCCTGTCTGTGAGCGCGCACTGGGTGATTGGTGTTCGATGCTGGCAGGAGACGTTCCCACAAGTAACCTGGCCCTAAGCCATGTAGGGCTTTATAGGTAAGCACCTTGAATCTCACACGGAGGGCAGCCGGCAACCAATGCAACTCGTGCAGGAGGGGTGTAACATGGGAGTATCACAACCATCACAACCCGCGTGGCTGCATTCTGCACCAGCCGAAGCCTCCGCATGGTCCACAAGGGCAGCCCCATGTAGAAAGCATTGCAGTAGTCGATCCGGGATGTAATGAGTGCATGAGTGACCGTGCATAGTGCATCTCGGTCCAGGTCGGGGTGCAACTGGTGCACCAGGCGCACCTGGGCGAATGCCCCCCTGGCCACGGCTCCCACCTGCTCATCCAAACTGAGCCGTGAATCCAGGAGGACACCCAAGTTGTGGGCCCTTTCTCCCCCATGACCAGAGATGGAACATCCTGGATCACCTGAGATGCCGGTACGCATAGCCACTTGGTCTTGGCTGGGTTGAGCTGGAGCCTGTTCCTCCCCATCCAGATCCGTACCACTTCCAGGCAACAAGACATCACGGGGAGGGCATCACTGAGTTGGTTTGGGGTGGAGATGAAAAGCTGGGTATCACCAGCATACTGATGATACCTTACCCCAAAACCACGGATGATCTTGCCCAGCGGCTTCATATAGATGTTGAACAGGAGGGGAGAGAGGACCGACACCTGGGGCACCCTGTAAGTGAGGGGCTGCAGAGTCAACCTCTGCCCTCCTGCCAACACTGATTGCGAGTGCCCCGAAAGGTAGGAGAACCACCAAAGAACAGTGCCTCCCACCCCCAACCCCCCAAGGATACCATGATCAATGGTATCAAAAGCCACTGAGAGATCTAATAGGACTAAGACAGAGGAATATCCCCTGTCCCGAGCCCTCCAGAGATCATCCATCAGCATGACCAATGCCGTCTCCATGCTGTACCCGGGCCTGAAACCTGATTGGTATGGATCTAGGTAATCAGCTTCCTCCAGGAACCTCGGAAGCTGGGGTGCCACCATGCTCTCAACAACCTTCGCCATAAAGTGAAGGTTGGAGACTGGATGAAAGTTGTTCAAAACATCTGGGTCCAAGGCAGGCTTCTTAAGGAGGGGCCTCACCACCGCCTCCTTCAAGGTGGCCAGAAAAAATCCCTCACTCAGTGAAGCGTTGACAACTGCCTGGAGCCAGCCTCATGTAACCTCCCGGGCGGCATACACCAACCAGGAAGGACACGGGTCCAATAAACACATGGTGGAACTCAGCCTCCACATGGCCCTGTCCACATCATCTAGAATCACAGGGTCAAACTCATTATTTGAAGCTATAATGCTAGAGAACATTATTTGCTCACTGGAAGCAGTAATATTGAAGCTAAGATTTAATTATTAAATACAAAAACAAGTGTTATTGGAAAAATATTAATGTTTGGGGAAAATAAAAAATAATTGAAGAAGAGAAGATGAATAGATACTATCCCTGAAGACCAAAGACTTTAGAAGAAGTCAAAGAAGCAATTTCTGATCAACAATCCTAGATAAATGAGAAAAAGAGGTGGGAGGGGAGGGGAGAGAGACATGTGTGCAAACATGTTTTCATTATATTTGGACTTTTAGGTTTCACATGAATGCCTGATTTAATTAACCCATTCTTCCAAGTTAATATGATTTTTAAATTAGCAACACTTTTTCCAGTTTCTTGTGGAAGTCTGAAAGAAATAAACTGGACTGTTTTATTGAATAGCAGAGGTTGATGCCAAGGCTCTTGCATTTCCTCCAAACCAAGCTTTTGTAAAATTCAAATGCCTCAATTCAATTTAGTATTGTAGTAAAATGGCTTTTGACATATTAATACAATGAGACTGTTTGCTTAAGACTTTGTCCAAGCAGATCCATCATACTTGGAGGGCACCAAATCTAGAAGGGAAATATTTAGGAATAATCAGCAAAAGAAGAATGGAGAATGATTTCATTGACATTATAAATGATAATATGTGTCAGGAGAATTTACATAACAGGGTAAAAAGAGAGGATAATGTCTTAAAATGCAAAAGTCAGTGTCTTTGTCTAATTAGGAAACAACAGCACTCAAATCTAAAAATATTTTTATATTTTTATATTTTTAATTACATTTATATGCGCCCTTCTCTGAAGACTCAGGGCTGGCTTACAATTTTTGGAGCACAACCCAATGCGCTCAGCAATAGCCTTCATTCCATTGTATATGCCTGCTTATTACTAAGCAGCATTTTTACAAGGTCAGCTAATTGCCCCCAACAATCTTGGGTCCTCAATTTACCTACCCGAGAGATGGAAGGCTGAGTCAACCTTGAGCCTGGTGGGATTCGAGCCTACAGTAATTGTAGACAGCTGGATCTTAAGAGCAGGCATTTAACAGCCTGAGCCACGAAAGCTAGTACATTTATGTTTATTATATGTGTTTTACTGTAGGTTTGAGAGAAAACTACGGCCATCTATCTCCACAATCCCCATTTCAGACACACCAATAACAGCCAAGCCCCCTACAACTGACCCCAACCCATTGAGCCCACCACCTCTGGTGATTACAGAAAATGAGGTGCAAGGTCTACTTCACAGACAAAAGCCAGGAAAAGCTCCAGGCCCAGACAAGATAACTCCTTCCTGCCTAAAAACTTGTGCTGACCAACTGGCCCCCATCTTCACCCCATCTTTAATAAATCACTAGATATGTGCTATGTTCCTTCTTGCTTCAAACACTCTACTATCATCCCAGTGCCGAAGAAACCCTCCATCAAGGAACTGAATGACTTCAGACTGGTTGCTCTAACACCTGTAGTTATGAAAACCTTTGAAAGGCTAGTGCTGGCCCACCTGAAAATCATATTCTTCTAACTAAACTAAATCTGTCAAGGCTTAAAAGAAACCTTTTGTCAGGGAGTAAAAATCTTCCAAACACCCCTGCTAATTAGAGGTGATAGACTGTGCTTTTCTTTTCTGTCAACGCTGATAAAATTAGACCCAGAAAGTAATCTAAGAAACATTTTTATTTATAAAAATAAGAAAACCTAACGAAGCTCCATACCAGCAGCTTAATCTCATACAGGCATATAAGAAAAGAAGAATACAAAGGAAGTTACAAAGGAAGTGAAGTAAAAACTTTTTTACACATGCACAGTAAACCCAGACATCACAAGACTTTCTTATCTCATTACTATGGAGACAAGATAATAAATGCTGCTGGCTAGCAGACACCTGCCTGCTATAATATGAGCTTAGGAGCTTGGCAGACAAACCAAAAAAATGCAGTGACATCCCCTTCTTTTGACTGTTAAGTGAAAATCAGATAAGGCACATCTTCTCACGCAGATATTTGTGCTGCGCAGCTGGAAGTGGTTTGTTGAGCAGGTCAGCAATCTGATCATGTGTGGACACATACTGTAATTTAACAAAACCTTGTTTAACTAATTGCTTTATGTTCTTATAACGAATGTCAACCTAGGACCTATGAAACGTGTTTCAGAAATATAAACCACAGATTCGTTCTCTTCCATCACTGTGATTGGCTGGATCAGGCGTCTCCAGATATCTGTGACTAAAGCATCAAACCACGTTAGAGAATTACAAGCATCTGAAACACAAACATATTCAGCTTCAGTAGATGAGCAAGAAATGAAATTCTGTTTACACACTTGCCAGTAAACAGGACATCCATTTAAGAACATCATATAACCTGAAGTACTTTTAAGTGACTTCTTATCACTCGCCCAATCAGAATCTGCAATAACAACATAATTCTGCATAATCAGTATGTGTTGGTTCTAACAACAACTTCATATTTTTAGTGTGCTTCAGATATCTTAATAACTTCTTAATGCATAACCAATGAAACTGTTTTGCCTTACCTATGTGTCGTGACAAAAGATTAACACTAAGTGCAATGTCAGGTCTGGTCCAACTACTAATGTATAATAATGACCCAATGACAATAAAGTGTTTGATCTTCAAAATCAGGACTTGGTTCATGTGCCAGATTATGAAAATCTGTTTGCATAGGTATGCTAGCTGTTTTAGCATCCTTCATATTGCAATGATGCAACAGTTGTACAATCTTATTCTCTTGTGAAAGACTAAACCCTTCTGACACCACACCCATGTGACCAACTTGTGGTGGTCCCTTGGCTTCCAAGAAGGCAAGATGGAGGGCTCAGAAACTTGAACGACACCCATATCTGGCTGAAGGGATAATGCAAAGACCTTAGCCTGCTTTACACTCTGTTCTAAAACATCAATTGATTGCAAATACTCTTGCACAGCTTTCTGCTTCATTGTCTGCTCTGAAGTTATTGGAGAATAAAGAATTTCACCTTTCTCTTTGGGTGAAAAATGCTCAGCTGACTGCAGAAACTTAGGCTTTGTTCCAAGTAATTCATAATCTTGAGCGTATGCTTTTCATACTGAGCTTGGAAGCATGCATCATAAAAAGGATTTACAGACCTGATCTCTTGTTGCTCTTCCACATCTTCTTCCACACGAGTTGCTGAAGCAAGTGGAGTTTACCAATCTGTAATAATTCTCCGAGCAGCCTCATTAGTTAAATCAGAAGGTGATAAATTGTCCTCAGACTGAGCCCTTCTTTTTTTCATCTTTGCTTTCTTTCGAGGCATTATCTTGCAGTTAAACACCAATTCCTCAGATCTGGTGAACTAACTGACTAATAAGCCTTATCAGTACAACGAGCAAAGAAAAACATAATTAATCTTGAAGCTTTGAAAAAAACCAAACTCTGCTACCATTTGTCAAGGCTTTAAAAACCTTTTGTCAAGGAGTAAAATCTTCCAAACACCCCTGCTAATTAGAGGTGATAGACTGTGCTTTTCTTTGCTGTCAACGCTGATAAAATTAGCAACTCGTGGATTGTTGGACTAATTGGTGACTTTGGTATAAACCCAGTGTTGGAATAATTGTGAATCCAGAAAGCCTGAAGAAGAAAAAAAGAAAAAGAGAAATTGATTTGGGGATTTTAAAGACTATAAGATATGAGAGTGTGCAAGGATGATATCTCGCGGGGAATTATTTATTTATTTATTTATTATTTATTGATTAATTCGACTTGTATGCCGCCCCTCCTGGGACTCGGGGACTCCCTACAATAAAATACAACAATAAATAAATTACCTAAATACATATTAAACAATTACAAGCAATTGGAATTAAAACCCCAAAGTTAAAATGAACAAACCCCAGAGAGTTAGCACAGCCCGGATTGTAAAACAGCCAGGTTTTAACTCGTGGCAGAAGGTGTGGAGATCGGGAGCCAGCCAGAGCTCGGCAGAAAAGATTCCATAAAGTGGAGCCGCCACAGAATAGGCCCTCCCGGTCACCGTAAACAACATTGAGTTTGCGGACGGCACCGAGAGACCAGTCTGTCTTGACAGGCGGGTTGGTGATGCTGGGAGGAGTCGTTCAGTAAATATCCTGGACCCATGCCATGTAGGACTTTGAATGTTAACACCAAAACCTTGAATTAAAAATGGTACTTAAAATATGAAAGAACTACTACATGCAAAAGGTGAATCATTTTGCTCTGTGTTAAAAGCTATGGAAATGGTGATTGAAGAACATGAAGAAGAAACCTCAGAGAAGGAGGAGTTAGTTCAAGAAGAAGCCATCTTAAATAGACAATCAACACAAAGAACACTACAAAGAATAGAGAAAGAAGGGGGTTAAAATAGGAGATTCCAAACAGTAACTAAAAGGGAATACCTGTAAAAATAAGAAAGACAGGAAGAAACAGCATAAAAGTAAAAGGGGAAGGAAGATACAAAGAAGGAGAGGACACAAATCAGAGGGAGAAAAGATTTGGAAAAATAAAAGGGAAGAGTGGTAATGAGGAATAGGAACAGGAAAGAAAGAAATATGGAAATTGTAAAAATAAAAAATTGTTTATTTAGAATACATAGGGATAATGGTTAATGAATTAAGAAAGGATTCTGCTGATATGAGGGTAATAAGAATGTATTTGCAATTACAAATTATCTAGAAAATAGGGAATATAGACCATTGAGAGGAGGGAGGGGCACTGATATTTTTAGTAGATGAATGAATGTATGTTCTTATTTTATTGCTACAAGAAAGGTCAATGTTTATTATATATGAAATAATTGAAATGAATTGTGAGGATGTTTAAAATGAGATTAATATCAGTGACCAGGACTAGCTAAATGGATTAATTGTTTCTTCTTCTTCTTCTTCTTCTTCTTCTTCTTCTTCTTATTCTTCTTCTTCTTCTTCTTCTTCTTCTTCTTTTTGGTATTATAAATAAAACTCTGTGGAGTAAAGGGAAAATATACTGCGAATCTGACTGAAAAGTACAATGTTATGTAGTTCTTTTTAGGGAATGATTATTACTATAACTAATTACAATAAATGTTTATTGGGAATTAAGATGAGGGAATTAAGGTATATCTAAACCACTGAGGTAACACTCCAAATTAGTAAAAGGGAGGGAAATTTATGTTCTATTTTGTATATAAAAGCTTGTATTAATCTAGAATCAATGGAAAGAATATGCATGGAATTGCAAATCTGACAGATAAAATAATTAAAAGGTAATAAGTATGAAGATGTGGGAATTATTAGTGATTTAAATGAGAAAAAGAGTATCATGGAAAAGGTCACGCAAAAGAAACATTAATGTTTAAGAAATATTTGAAATAAATTGAAATGAACTAAGAAGATGTTTAGAATGAAAGTAATATTAGTGAACAGGATTAATTTGTTTGTACCTTTTCTTACATAAAAGTTGGAATGGAGAGTAATAATTAAGTTAAAAATGGATAAGATAGGAAGTTGAATGTAGAAAATGAATAGATAATTATTGTCATATTTGCATGTAAAAGTGGTGACCGGAATTATGTTGTACACTGAAAAGAGCTTTTTCCTTTGTTTTGGAAAAATTGAATAAAACTTGTTATAATAAAAAGGCTGTGAAAATTTTGAGTTCAACTTCTAGCCTCAAATGACCCTATAGGGCACTGCACACCAAAACAACTAGACACAAGGACAGATTTCCCTCAAATGCTAAACAACTAATTCCCACAACACTGTCAAACTATTTACTAAGACAGTATTACTATTATTCTTCCCATCCTTCCTATTACCTATCTCCTCCCACTTATGACTATAACCTTGTTGCTTGTATCTTTTGATTTATAGTTTTATTTAGTTTCCTAGTATGATTTGATTG